>CM045769.1:3932566-4532566 GCA_025200525.1 Camellia lanceoleosa
ACATTTTAAAGAATAATTACAAAACCAAAATTAGAGAGGGATGAGGAGAATATTACAACAAAAATAAAAACCTCACAATACACTCTAAAATTAAAAAATAAAGGGTCAGTAAAATAAAACTTCATGTTCTTTGGAACCGCCAATCGTAAAAATTGGTTATCAACATTGGGAAGATTACGCCACTTTGTCTCATTGAGTAGAAGAACCGACCGCCAAATAGGTTTCTACCTTAACCAACTAGGCCTAAACAAAAGTAAACTCCTGGGTCTTGTTGTTAGAAACTAAGAAAAAGGCAATAAATAAAAAATATATAGAAGGGTTTAATCTAATTCACTACCGTACTAGATTTAAAAAAACACGTAAAAAACAAATATAAAAATAAAATAAAAAGTACAAACTTACAAATATAAACCTAAAACAATAAAAAAAACAAATATAAGATAGAACATGCAAGATTACAACAAAACTAATATGAGACTAATACAAGAAAAATAAATAAATAAATATGAGGTAGAACATGCAAGATTACAACAAAACTAATTTGAGACTAATACAAGAAAAAAAATAATTATAAGGTTGGGACATGCAAGATTACAATAAAACTAATATGAAATTAAAACATGCTAATAAAAATAAATAAATAAATAAAAATAATTATGGGCTAAAACAAACCACTAGGATTATAACAATGCACTATGAAATAAGAAGTAAGAAAACAAATATGAGATATAAAATATGAGAACATGAAACACTAAAAATTCACCTTCCAAAGAAAGATTGAACTTCTTGTTTCCTTAAATCTCTCTTGATCACCCTCTAGTGTAGGAAGTGTGTTCTCAAATCCTCAATTCGAAATTATGGAGTTTATGGTGAAAAGTGGCTAACTCTCTAGTTTTTCACACTTTCAATCACTAAACACTCTTCCTATGATCAAGGAAATTGATCTTTGGCTATATCAGAATTTTTGAAGTGGTTTTTGGTGTATGAAAATGAGGAATTTCAGAGCTATGGAATGTATATGGAAGATAGGAATATTTTTGGCTCAAAACTCAATTTTTTTTCTCATTTTTCACTCTTTTCTCACCCCTTTTTCTTCAATTTCGTGGTCCTCCTTCTTACAATATGATCATTCTATATAGGCAATGAGGGAGAGTAAAGGTCAAAAAGAAGGTGGGAGACAAGAATGTGATAGAGGGCAAATTTTCAAGATGGTTACATGGGATACTCCTTTATGGATGCAAACAAAACCTCTTTTGACAATGGAGGATGATTAGGTATAATGGAGGATGAGTGGATGCACTTGAATGGCTCAAAAATAGGTAAATGGGTTGTCCCAACCGAACCAAACCAAGAAAAATGGGCTATTGCTTTTTGGGTCGAATCAACAAAATCTGCTTTTAAGCCCAACTTCAAATGGGTATATCTCCCCATATGGACTTGGTTTTAGGCAGTTCTTGGTCCAAATTGAAGCCCCAGAAGTCTACTTTCCAATGGTGGTGGCCTCACATTTAAATTCCAAGTGTACAAAGAGATATGCCTAATTTAGTGAAGGCTGTCTGGCTGGGTCAACAAAATTGCTCTTAAGCCCAACTTCAAATGGGCATATCTCCCTTTATTTGGACTTGGTCTAAGGTGTCTTGGGTCTAAATTGAAACCCCAGAAGTCTACTTTCCAATGGTAGCCTCACATTTAAATTCCAAGTGTATAAAGAGAAATGCCTAATTTAGTGAAGGCTGCTCATTTCCTTCTTAATGATTTGATACTCATCCTTTTCCTAAACCAGTTTTCTTTCATCCCCTCCTATTTCCTTCAACTCCAAACCTCTAAATAAGATGTTTTAAATATTTTTCAAAAGTTCACCTCCTTTCCATTTATTTCCACTTTGTCCTTACTCGGCTTATTGAAAAGTGCAATATTTTAATCTAAATGGGAGCCTGACATCGTAGAAACATTTAAAAAAAAACATATTTTGAAAAGAGGGTTTTAAGGTCTAAAATAGTTTGGCCAAAAAAATGGGTGAAGGTTGGGATTAAAACTTAAATTCCATCTTTCTTACTAAGAATTTTGTGAGAAACACATTCTAATTGTCATCATCGGGTAATCAAAAGAAAGCGACCAAGTCTTAGGGCCGGTCAAAATGGGGTGTCTACACTGACGTTCGGACATTGCTGTTGGATGAAATCTGAAGGCGCTTTCCCATTATGCGCCAAATCTAGCTTGTCCTTTCCACATTGGATACCAAAAAGCATGCGTATGTCATTGTTACGGAATGGCAGCCCACTACCCCCGATGGGGAATTTCTCATCACTTGGATCATATGTCTGAATTATACGGCACACGGTTGCATCACACTTCCTATACGCATTGGGATCCAATTTATGAACTCGGATTGCGTCAATCATTAGCCAAAAGGGTGTTTTCTGTAGTTGTTTCACACGCCCTTCACCAGATTCAAGCTCTAATATTGTTTTTGTAACACCGGCTACGTTTGACCGATACATTAACTTAGATGGGTCCACGGTATTTTTTTTAAATGTCATCGACGTAGTTTTATATTTCTTGCAAACTAGGTGTGCTTGTCTTTTGGTTGGCAACCGTGTCGACTTCGCTATGCATCGTGACCGCGGATTACCATTGTCATTGGTCCTCGCGACTTTGACTTTTGCTTTGCCCTCGAACAACAATAACATGACCACATTACCAAAACATTATCCAATACTACACACACACCCACCAACATAACTACAAACCCCAACATAACTACAATACGCTCTGCATCAACGTCCCACAAATACAATAACAACTAACCCAGATGCAAGATCAACAAAAACCATATTCAGAGACATTCATGCACCCAACAAAAACCACATACACCCACCCATACAATATCAACCAAAAAATATCAACATTTAGTAAATTCAAACTCAACTCTAACACAGAAACACATTCCATATAACTCGTAATACGGCTCTACATAATAACATTTGTGCAAACAATCCAATTGTTGGTCAACACAAAAAAAAAAACAACCTTCGACAAATTTTAAATGGTTTCAAAACAGGGGTCCCCCCACCCACATTACTAACCCACCAAACAATAGGCCCACCACAACATAATACACATATACACAACAAGCACTTATGTTTGGATTACACAAAAAAAATACCCAAACCTACATTACCAGAAGGCAACAACACAAAATAAAATTCAACGGTCAGTGCAAATATACAAATATAAACCCCATACCCCAACTGTCATCAACAAAGACTAACATTGATTACCAAAATAGCATCAACACAATGTACTGCACAAATACAAACAAAGCAATCACAAAGTATCAATCCCGCAACACGTATTTCCATCTAAATTATACGGTATAAAAAACCCCTTTATGCCATCGTAAACCCTAACAATCCATACCTGGCGTCATGGTTTCCGGCGAAGCCTCCGGTTGTTGCGATGTGTGTATGTCTTACAAACGTTGCAAGGTTCTTATCAACCCAACGGATTAGCAACGAGAGTTCTATTTGACTGGTAAGTTTGGCAACTAGGGTTTACACAATGTACTCGAATGATATTTTCAGTATGAACATCAACATTTCCAATTACAATCTCAATCTTGCCAAAATACGCGGCAAGAATTACTGAAACATCAGCATCCCAAATCCAATCTCTTCCCTTTGCAACATTTACAATTTTTCCATAAACAACACTACGGTTCGTCGTTGGGCAATTCGGTAAATTGGACACTAACACCAACACCAACCCAAATTTACCCCCTGATTACTGAACCACATGTGCCTTCAAACATGGGTATTAATGTCTTTACACATAAAATAGGACCTATCAGTCCAATTTAAAACCGTTAGGACTTAATGGGTTAACATTTCCAAAATAGGGATTTAATGGTGCTTTCCCCATAATTTAATATAATACTTATTTCACAAAACATAAATAACCTAAAATTTATTATCTTAAGTAATGCATTTATTATTTGAATTTTTTTTAAAGTTAAAATAAATAGATTTATTTTTTTCTTGACAATTTGTAATACTTATTTATTCATATGTAAAAAAATTATTATTTTATCTTTTTTCAATCATATATTATTCTCAAATTTTAATTTTTATCTTTGAGTTATTAAACTTTTAGTTGATGCATATTTATAAAAACACAAGTTAATATTTCTTACATGATTAAAAAATAAAAATAAAAATAGAAGTAAAAAATTTAATTGCCTCACAATAAATTAAAATTAGTTAATAAGGAATGAAAGATTATGAAATCATTTGAGAATAATAACTAATTCAAACAATTTGTCATTCCTTGCACCTAAAATTAAAATTAATCTTTACTTGAATGAAGAAATTATTTGAGAATAATAAAATTTGAACAACCTCGATCGACATCGTTAAACCATCAATTATAGATCAATACCATTAAACCGAATCGCTAATGACCGGTAAGGGAACTGATGAACTCTTGAACAAACCGAATGAAATCAAACGAAACCGAATAAGTTTGTCTATTGAATTGTGTTGCATCTGTTTGAGTGTATGACTATCTGTTGCATTTTATGTTTAAATCGCTAAATGAAGGCCTTATCGCCGCCGATTTAAAACCGTTGATGTTTTAGAATCAAGAGAATATTTCTGATTTTATGGTATATTCATCTAAAACGTGATTAGGAATGATTAAATTACAATAAAATGAGTTAATTGAGAATTTGAACTTATTTACGGTTTTGCCATTGAGTGGGACTTTTGTTTATTCTTATTAGAGCCTTAACACACTTAATCTAAGCATTTGATCAACCTATTTCCTTAATCTTAGCCGACCAAACATGGAGAGAGTGAGAGAGAGAGAGAATTGAATTCATTCTTGGTTGAATTGGCTAGAACTACTTGGAAATTGCTTGAAGGTTGAAGTGTGTATTGCATATTTGAGCTTGTTCATCTTGAATTGGGACTTAGGTAAGAATTACAACCATTCAATTGTTGAGTTATGTCCTCTTGCATCTTTCATGCCACATCGTTGAATTGAGTTTGGTTTTAGTTCATCCATGGTGAATTAAGTTAGAATTAGTGCATGCATGTGTGAGTTAGTGAATTTGGAGTTAAATTCATGCTTGAGTGGTGCATGCATGTCCATGTTTATATTATGGCCCATGTTTTCATCACATTCTTGAAGAAATGAGCTCTCTAGAGCAAGATTTAAAGCTAAAAATTGGTTTGAAGTTCATACTTTTCATGTTTGGAAAACATGCTTGAAAATGGGTTTGAAATGACTTTGATTGACCAACCCTTGGCCCTTGCATGTGCAAAATAGCTTTTGAAACTTGTTACACTTTGAGTTTGAAGTGTTTTTCCAGAATTTGGGGCCAAGAGGTTGAGTTTTGGATGGTTGAATACTTGGTTCGAACTTGGGAGACAAATCTGGAAATTCCAGATTTTGCTTCCTCGCTCGAGCAAGCACCTTTATTCAGGGCTCCGCTCGAGCGAGCATCGAGCGTGGTATCGCGCGTAAAAATTGAACATCCAGTATTTTTACTATTTCATCAGAGCGCTCGAGCGAAGGATTGTTCGCTCGGGCGGATCCTTTGGTTTTGCAACCTCGCCGAAGCGAAGGAAGGCTCGCCGGCGAGACCCTCAAAGAACTTTTGAAAAGTGCCTTCCAACTGTATTTTTGCATCCTCATCACATCCTAGGCATTCTTAGGCCTAGTTTAAAGCATCTTAATGAGGATTTAGACTTAGAACCACACCGAGGGAATTTAGAGATTAAATTATCATCCTTTCCAACTGAAAACTTAGTGTGTGTTACGTTGATTGACCGCTTAGGGTTGACTCGGGACGCTCTAGCTACTGATAGCCCAATCACTGTGAGTAACAGATGTGTAAAGATATGTTCAAAATGGTTATCTTTTGAATACTGTTACTGAACTGTTTACTGAACTGATATTATTTATTGAATGAATGTATGTCCTATTTCCTGAACTGTATTGTGGCATCCTTAGCATCTACTGTCATTGACTGTTACAGAGCTCTGTCGGTTTCCTTGTGGAACCATACTGTTTACTGAATGATTGGCCATCATTATTGTTGGGTCTGCAAAGGCCCGGTCCTTTTGGACCTACTGTTTATAGGCTAATGGATGTACCACATATGACTGATTGATTAAAGTATTGATTGACTGAAACACTGAAAGATTGAAATACTGTATAATGAATTGATTTCATTACTATAAGGACATTCATTCATAACCTCTTTACACTGTATGTTATTCACTGGGCTTTAGCTCACTGTTTATATATATATGTAGGTGCTCAGCCGCCCGACCGAAGCTAGGAGCGTGGGATTGGTCCCCAGTTTTGTCAGCCAGCCTTTTGTGCCTCACTGTGAGGTTCCGAGACGCCATGCCATGGCTCGGGGTGTTTTTGTGTCCCCACTAGTCTCCCACTGCTTTGTACTGTATTGTACTTTTGGTATAGACTGTTTGAATGTACTGTTATCGAGGGATTGAATCCCCGTACTGAATGTCTGTAATAATTGTGTATACTGGTAGTGAATGCATATATGTATGAAAAAATGTTTTTGGCATACAGATTAACACAGCTCTATGGACACTAGTTTTTACTGTTTTGGCTTCCGCCAGGCCCTGAACTCTGTATTTACTATATTGCTGATTATGTGCCTTTGGTAATCTTGGACATCGCGATTTGCATATAAACCCATAGGGCCGGGTTTGGGTCGTGACAAAAATGCTCAATTAATTTGCTATGTATGATACTTAAAATATATTTCATATTTGTTTATATCATTTAAACTATTTTCATTAAATTAAATCTTAAAATTTATTTATGACCTTTATTAATGGTTGAATTTTTATTTTATTTTTATTTATAAAAAGTTCAAAACTTGTTGTGGAAAGAAATAAAGTCAAGAAATTACATTTATATTTTAAAAAAATTATGAAAATAAATAATAATTTCATATATATTTAATAGGGTAAATTAAATTACATTTATATAATTTTTCTTTAGAAAGTGTCTTATTTTGTTGTGTGTTTAAATTCATATTAGTGTCTGATTTCTCAGTCTTGTCAATAAAATTTTATGAGTATTAGATATACAAAAGAAGTAAAATTAGATAATTTAAATAATAGCATTTTGCTATAAATAATAATAGAACAAAATAATGGTGAGAAATTAAAAAATAAAGTAAAAATTTAACCATTAATGAATGTGAGAAATTAATTTTAAGATTTAATTTAATAAAAATAGTTTAAATGAGAAAAATAAAGATGAAGAAATATATTTTAAGTATCATACAACAAATTAATTGAGTATTTTTGTATTCTAAAATAATTTCACCATTCAAGTAAAGATTGATTTTATTTTTAGGTGTAAGAAATGAGAAAGAGTTTGAATTGTTTATTATTCTTAAATGATTTCTTAATCTTTCATTCCCTATTAATTAATTTTAATTTATTGTGAGGTGATTAGATTTTTTTTTATTTTTAATTTTTTTTAATCATGTAAGAATAACTTGTGTTTTTTTTAATTATGCATCGATAATAAATTTAATTACTCAACGCTAAAAATTAAAATTTATTAATAATATCTTAACAATTTGGAGATAAATAGTTTTCTTACATATGAATAAATAAGTAGGACAAATTGTTAGAAAAAAAAGAAAAAGTAATCTATTTGTTTCAACTTAAAAAAGAAAAGAAAAAGGAAATTTAAATAATAAATGTTTTAATTAAAATTGATAAATATTTCGTTGTTTATATAGTGTGAAATAAGTTTTGTAATTGTTGTATTAATTATTAAGGTCTTATATTAAATTATTTGAAGTAGTGTTAAAATATCCATGAACTTTTAATAATATATATGCAAAATATCAGGCAAGATGAGAGAATTTTTATTACTTAAATAGCTGATTAGTCCAAAGAACCAATATGGTCATTTTGGATTAAAAAGTAAGCGTTTTGTGCTAAATTAACGGATAAGTAGGAGAGATTTCTGTAATTATTAAAACCATAAGGGAGGTCTCCGTATTTGTCAGAAACCTCAGGAGAGGTAAGTGTAATTTACCCAAAAAAATTTAATAAATATTGACAAACTAAAAAAGCTACAAACCCTTAAAAACTGCTAATTTGAGATCTCTACTATTGCCACGACGTGAAATTGTGTTTTGATATATTGCAAACGAGCAAACTAATAATTTTTTTAGTTTTCAAATTGTAAATTTATGTAGTTTGATGAGTAATAAATTTAAACTTTAAATTTTTACAATTTTGTGAACTGAAAATTATGTGCTCTGTATGATAAGGAGTTTTGTGTGTGTGTGTGTGTGTGTTTTGTGGTATTGGAGAGGATATGTTAATTTTTGTTATGTTTTTAGTCTAATTTCTCAATTTTTTTTCCAGCGATATTCTAGACATTCCGGTGAGTCTCTAGCAATGTTTCTGACGTCTAGCAACGTTTTGGACATTCTCGCACTTCCAAAGGACGCTAGAACACCGATAAATTTTCGGTGACTTTCCAACGATGTTAAACATATTGACGAGTCTTTAATAATCGCATCAAGTCCTTAGACTTCCATTGCAATTCTGCTTGGCTCTAGAGTTCTTGGTGGTGGTAGCTTCACACAAGTAAGTGCGTGCACACTACAAAGTTGAAAAATGTAATTATAATATCTAGAACTTGAAATACCATGATGTCTCGACACACACATTTGGGTGCAGTTTATACCAGATTTAGATACTCCTAAGCCTTATGTGCATATTCTTTCACCTTCCACCATCCACATATGTGTCTTACGCGTGTCTAAACATCATCAAATACATATTATTTATTAGTAGAATAAATAAATAAAAAGAAGTATAAATGAATTGTGTAGGTGAACATGTTTGTTTAATCTCTTTACTTTTCTATATAATTTCTCTCCTAATATTTGTTTTTTTATTTTGTTTAGTAATTTCGTTATTACACAAGTCAAGCGAAGTTGTACAAAGAATGCAAACCTGTTGTGTACAAAGAATGGTAGAATAGAGATCTATAATAAATTAACTTCATATATGATAGTTTTGAATTGTACAAAGAATGCAAATCATAGTACAAGAGGACCATCAAGAGAATGCAAAAAGTTGGGAAGAGCTTAACCATCACTAAAATCTTCAAAAAACTCCAACTGCTCGAGTTCAATGATTTATTTGTATTCATAGAGAATTACATTGAACTAGATATAGTTACTTTACTAGTTGGGATATTGTATTTATTGAAGAAATTCATTAACTAATACTCTATTCTTCCATTATTCAAAGATGATACAAATGGATTTATACAACAACTATATATAGATCAATATCCAATGCATATAAGCTCTAGGTAGTTACAATGTAATGGTTGAGGTGGCAGAGCTTTTTGAAGATGAAGTTGCACTAAAACAGCTTATAATTGAATCGCTTGGAAGTAAAGTTGTCGATTCATATCAAGATCTTCAACATTTCCTTGTGTCGATAGGCATCAAAAACCATGAGCTTAGTTTTAAGATACTGAAACCTAGAGACAGACAAAGGTTTGGTAAACAGATTAGCAAGCCGATCAATGGTAGAAATCTATTGCAGCTGAAATTGCTTAGCAAGAACCTTATCTCTGACAAAATGACAATCAATTTTTATGTGTTTGGAATGCGAGTGAAAGACAGGATTGGAAGCTAGTGCTATAGTAGAGAGGTTATCACACCAGAGAATGGGTGTGGTAGGTGAGGAAATACCCATTTCAGTAAGAAGCATAGAAATCCAACTCAATTCAGCAGTAGTTGCATTAGCTAAGGCTCTATATTCAGCCTCAGTGGATGATCGAGACACAGTGGCCTGTTTTTCACAGACCAAAAGACCAAATTGGAGCCTAAAAGACACAATAACGAGGTAGACTTCATGTCATTAACATCTCTTGCCCAATTAGAATCAATACCCACGCACATCAAAAGTACCGGGAGAAAAGGTAAAGCCATGAGTGAGGGTTCCTTGAACAACTGAGAATGTTCATGACAAGCAAAATCGCTAATTGTAGGGGCATGCATATATTGACAAGCTTGATTGACAAAGAGAGAATGATCAGATCTAGTGATGGTGAGATATTGTAGGGCTTCAACAATACTTCTATAGCAAGCAGGATTGGAGAATGGCAGTGGAGCATCAGGAGAGACACTAGGCTTAACAAATTTAGGTGAAGAGCAAGGCTTACAAGAGGACAAGCCGCCTTTAAGAAGAATTCTCAAGCTGCCATATTTGGACTGAGATAAAAGATATCCTGAGCTAGTAGGTTGAACCGAAATGCCAAGAAAGTAAGAAATGTCGCCGAACTCTTTCATGAAAAAAATACTATGCATTTGAGTAATGAGAGCTTGGATGTGAGGGGGATTATCACTAGTGAGCAAGATATCATCCACATATATCAATAGATAAGTAACTGAAGTGGAAGTTCTTTGAATGAACAAGGAGGAATCACACTTGCATTAGTGAAGCCTTGAGACAACAAGAAGTGAGAAAATGTAGAATACCAAGTTCTTAGAGCTTGTTTTGATCCATATAATGCCTTGTGGAGTTTACACACTTGATTAGGAGATGATGAATCCACACAGCTTGGGGGCTGAAGCATGAATACCTCCTTCTCAAGAATGCCATAAAGAAAGGCATTAGAAATATCTAATTGTTTAAGAGACCACCGGTGTTGGAGAGCAAGGCAAAATAAGATTCTAATTGTGGGTTTCTTAGCCACTGGACTGAAAGTCTCATGAAAGTCAATACTTTTCTGCTGCAAGTACCCTTTGGCTACTAACCTAGTCTTATACCTTGCAATGGTGCCATGAGAGTTCTGTTTAACCTTGAAAAACCATTTACAGCTTATGGCAGTTTTGGCAGATGATAGAGAGACCAAGTGTAGCGACCCTTATTTTTCTTAAGTTGTTATTATTATTATTATCTTATTTTATTTTTTTTGGACTTTATTAATTGTGTGGTTACATGAGAATTTAATGTGTTATTTATTATATATAATTAATCCGATTACTTATATATATATAAAAAAAAGTGAGGATTATGAGATTTATTTGAATACCTTAGGCTTGGCATTGTTATGTTTGTTCTCATGAGTAGATGAAGGGTTGTATATATATATATATATTGTTGCCTCATTCTCAAGAGTAGACGAGTGTTTTGATTTACGCACGTACGTATTTACTAACCATCCGGGGAGTGTGGGTCAAACTTGAGACGATATTCCTGTGCAAGTTTGGCTTCAGAGCGGTGTTAGATATATGGGAGGCACATGGGGTATATGTGTAGGTCGTAGGTGAAGGGCCGAAGTGGTGGAGTTAAGGTACAAAGAATTAAATATGAACTTACTGGTATAGTTTGAATTGTATTGATTTGTACATCTTGAAAAATAGTAAACGACCTCATTAAATTACGAAATTTGGGCAGATGCATGTATACGTAATTTTAGACAACTTTTGTGTTTTAACTTTTTATTAAAAAGATTGATTAGAACTTGTAATCGGATGATCTTGGTTACAATAGTTTTTATTCATTTTAGCATTGCAGATTTTAGATGCTATTTTAACCTACGAAACGAGCTCATTTTTATTGATTTCGCGTAAACTAAAGTAAAACATTATTCTAAACACTTTTTGTGTTTCAAACTTTTTCTAAAAAAATCATTTTAAGGCAGTTTCTTTACGTTTTCAGTTCTAATTGCATTTCTCCTAGGTTCTTCTACTAAGTGTTTTGCTCAGCCTGTCAGGTTTTTTCTAACTTTGATCATGATGGCTTTTAGGAAATTTGATTTTGTACAACTTTTGTTCTTTGAGTTTTGGACCATTTGAATTATTTAAGCATGAAATAGTGCATTTGTTTATACTTCTTCAACAATTCACTTATGATGAAATTATACTAACTTTATTTTTTTTGCAGAATGGTGGGTCTTACTAATTTTTTTTTGCAGGGCTGACCCACCATATTTTTATGTTTATTTTGTCTATTTTATACTAAATTTATATTTAGTTGTGTACGGGTAAGAAACTAAATGCCTCTCAGTATCTCGAGAAACTACTCCTTCGCCTTGGTGTGGGTGGAACTACTTGTCTTGTCCTGTAACAAGAATTAAATGTACTTTTATTTATGTCTGGTGGACACGTGGGTGTCAAATATTTGTCCTTATACCAGTATACTTGTATACTGACCTGTTTTGTCTTGGCATCTTGGGTTCCTTCTGTTTGAGCGCAACCGAGCTTCCTTTGCAGGATTAGTTGGGACTACAATGATGACGAGAAATAACTATAGTTGTTGGACATGTCTCTTGGACTTCTTTATTTTCTTGAGCTTAGGTTAATATTAGTTTATGTATTTATTATTTTTTTATGACCTTAGTATTTTGATAATTTGGCATGGTGAGTAATTTATCAACTTTACATTATTTAAGTTGTTTTAACTAGTTGTTGCTACTTTAATGTTGAAGGTATTGGATAGTTATGAATTTATGATGGACAAAGTGTGATTGGCATTTGTTAATTTTTTATCCCTCGTATTTTTTTTTAGCATTAAAATTTATTTAAACCTTATGGAGGCGACAACATTTAGATTTTGTTTCACCCCTAGGATTTGGATGATGGAATATTGATTGGGATTTAGTCATAATTTAACATTTAATTGTCCAAATTTTGGGGCGCGACAATTTGGTATCAAAACTCTAGGTTACCCTAGACTTGTGAGAGTTTAGGTGATCCTAATTGTGGAAACATGGGGTAGCTAATTTAGTTTGGTGGTTGAGTTTATTCTAAATATTTATGAACGAATTCTTTTTGTGTGTTTAACTTGAAGGTGATGGCTGGAAGGTATAATTTGAAAAGTGTTGAGCTCCATGACACAGGGGAAAAAACAACTACTAACGCGGTGGCAACGGCGACGGCAGCTGTAGCGACAACAACCACGACAACAATAGCGGCAACGGTAACTGCTACTGGGGCAACCAATATTGTGCAGGTTAATGTGGGGGAGATGATGGCTCAATTACTTTAGGTTGTGCAGAACAATAATCAAGGTCAGTAGGGAGATCCATTTGCTAAGAGAAACAAAGACCTTGGTTCTTTGGGAGGTCAAAAATTCTTTGGAGATGGAAGACCCACTGCAGCTGATGCTTGGGTTCAGAAATGTGAGATGGTGTTTGGTCGTATACAGCTCACCGAGGTCCAAAAACAGGAGTTGGCTACACATCAACTTGAGGGAGCAACCCTATTTTGGTGGAACTTGTGGAAGGAGGGTCTAGATTTGACGACCTTGACTTGGGCAGATTTCAAGACCCATTTTGACTGGAAGTTTGTTCTTGCTGCTATTCGGTCTCAACTGAGTGATGAATTTTCGAAGTTGACTCAAGAGGGTAGAACAATGATCGAGTATGTCACAAAGTTTAATGAGCTATCTCGTTATGCCCCTTACTTGGTTGATACGCAGGAGAAAAAGAATGAGAAGTTTATTAAGGGATTAAATCATTACCTGTCTATGTCCCTTATTTCCTTTGATGCTGAAACGTTTGACAGAGTTCTTGACTTGGCATTGAAGTATAAGGAAAAGTAAAAGCAGTTTAAAGAAGGGAAGGCTTGAGTCGGAGAGACTTTCAAAGGGAGTCACTTCCAGCAGCGTGATGGGAACATATACCAACCCTACGATCAAAGGCATAGGAGTCAGTAGTTTTAGAGTCCACAGCAACAAGGTAATCAGGAAAATTTCAGATCTCAGGGGAATTTCCACTCGGGCAATTTCTGCCAGGCACTATTAGCGAGACAAGGTGGTTTGTGCTCACAGGTTATCAAGACAATGGCAGCAAGTGCTACAATTGGGTTATCATCCTCCCGTACCTCAGTTGGAGGGCCCTCCACCTATCAGAGCAGTAACACCTCAACTGATGAATATGAAGTGTTTTGGGTGTCAGCAGTTGGGACATGTAGTCAAGGATTGCCCTCAGAGACAACAGATGCGACAGGGTTAGGCAGCTCCAGCCAAGGCATTTGCAGTGATGCCAGGAAATAACAAAGTGCATGTCACGACCCAAACCCACCCCTATGAGTTTAGCATCACAACCGGCCAGTAACATGTGATTACTAAAGGCCTGCTTAACAGTAATGACAGTAATACAGAGTAAGGGGCTGGTAGAAGCCAAATAGTAAATAAAAGATGTCCAATGAGCTGTGACAAACTGAATGCAAAAAGACTTTTATGAACAAGCCACATTCATAATCAAAACGTATATACATACGTTATATACATAAACATCCGGGTTAGGGACCAAATCCCTTCACCATAACTGTACAGTCAAGACTTATTTAGTCGATACAAAATAGAGACAAAAAGGGGAATCTACAACACCCCAAAACCGCCTTAGCTTGAAAAGCATTTGGAACCTTAAAGTGAGGCACAATGGTTGGCTTGACAAACTAGGAGCTTAACTCGATGCTCCTAGCTCTGCCTTGATGTTCGGACACCTACATATAAATATAAACAAAGGAGCTAAAGCCCAAAGGAATAACATATGCATAAAAGGGTTAAGAATGAATGTCCTTTCAAGAATTAAAATAGTCAATTGCATCAAGAAATCGGTTGTCCAATCTGGCTCATATTTCATGCCATACGCTTATTTAGGAACTATAGTAGTCATATGTGGTACATCCAATAGCAAAAAGATAGTAGGTCTCAATAGACCTAACAATATTGATGGCCATCGAACAAGAATAAGAGTAGTCCCAAACATTGAATCGACAAAGATCTTCAGAATAAAGAGCGAATAAAGAATAGTAAGTTGCTATGGACGCTATGAATACAGTTTACAAATAGGACAAACATTCATTCAGTAAACGATGCCATTTCAGAAAGCAGTATAATCAATCGTTCAGAAATAGTTATAATTGAACATATCTTCACAACATTGTTACTCACAGAGTACTGGGCTATAGATAGGCTAGTCAGCGTCCTTGGGTGCCAACCCTACACAGTTGCAGAATGAACACACACACTAAATTACACACTTGGGATTAATAATCTAGCCCCTCAACTTGACACGGTGTGGTTCTATAACATTATCCTCATTAAGATGCCTTAAACTTGGCCTAGGAATGCTTAGGATGAAATGAGGATGCAAAGATGTACTTTAAAACACTTTTCAAAATTTGTTGAAAACAGGGGCCTCGCTCGAGCATGGCTTTCTTTGCTCGAGCGAGCTTACCAAAATAGAGGGGTTGCTCGAGCGTAGACTCCCTTGCTCGAGCGGTCTGTAAAAATGCAAAGGTACTGGTTGTTGAAATTCTCCGCTCGATGTTCACTCGAGCGTGGACACAGAGCTTCGCTCGAGCGCAGGTCTCGTCGCTCGAGCGTGCGTTTGCGTCCACAAAACCCTGAGAGCTTGCAATCTACACTTGAGCTAGCATTCCGTCGCTTGAGCAGAATTTAGAAAACAAAGGTGCTCGCTCGAGCGTCGAATCCTTCGCTCGAGCGAGGAAGCCAAAATCTGGGTTTTCCCGATTTGCCTTCAAAGCTCAAACCAAGAATTCAACACATCAAAACTCAATCTTTTGGGCCAATTTTTTGGAAAACACTTGGAAAATCATAATACAACATGTTTTGAAGATCATTTGATAAAATCAAAGCCTAAAAGTAAGCCAATTGCACACCAATTTCAAAGAAACTTGAAGAACAATACAAGAACTTAACACGCATGAGTTCCCATGAACTCTAATGTTCCAAAACAAGATCAAATGCAAGATTGAGCTCAAAATCATGGTGAATTCATGGACCACAACAAAAATATGAACATGCATGTAAGAAATTCTTATGAAAGCAACCTCAAATTCAAGAACATGTATATGCATGCATGAATTAGCTTCACTCTCTTAAATTCTAACTCAACTAACCATGAATTCACCTATTTCATTAATATACAAGCTCTAGATGGCTCAAAAACAAAATTAAAGGGTTGAGCTCTTACCTAGGTTCTTCAATTAAACTTTACTTAAGCAAGGTCCTAGAGTAAATGAACAATTCTTCAAAATCCAAGCCAAATTTCTAGATGAATTCAATCTCCCTTAAGTCTCTCTCTCCCTCTCACGGTTTTGGTCTTGAGGAAATGGATGAGATGATGTAACAAAATGATATAAAATCAATTAATGGCCTAAAATAGCCACTAGTGGCAAAAATGCAAATAATTCAAGTTGATGTATTTTAACATTAACAATGCTAATTTAATCATTCCAAATCAAATTTTAATTAAACCTATCATAAAATCACATAAATTCTAACTAGCATAAAACACTAATCAATTTTTGATTCGATCGCCGATAAGGCTTCCAATTCGCAGTTCGAAATCAGAACATGAACAGATCATTAAATGACAAACAGATAGAAAACGCAATTAATGCAACATACTCATGCAGTCAATTCAGAATTTCAGATTAATCAATTAATTATCATGCTCAATCACAGTTTAACACTAATCAGAGGTGAAGGTTGTCACAGTGCAAGGTACCTTTAATATTTTTTAAGAGCCCATTAGAGTACTTTTTGATACTGGTGCCTTTCATTCTTTCATATCTAGACAGTTTGTAAAAAGAGGACATCTTGTAGCTACCTCCTTATCTAGACCTATTCGTGTTGAGACCCCATCAGAAGGGATAATTACTCTTTATGAGATGTGTAAAGATTTTGAGATTGACTTTGCGGGCAGAGTCTTGTATGCAGACCTAATTATGTTAGGGTTTGAGGGGTTTGTAATTATTTTGGGTATGGATTGGCTGCGAAAACACTTTGTGACTCTAGATTGTCGGGAG
The DNA here is from genome assembly GCA_025200525.1 of Camellia lanceoleosa. Taxonomy (NCBI): domain Eukaryota; kingdom Viridiplantae; phylum Streptophyta; class Magnoliopsida; order Ericales; family Theaceae; genus Camellia; species Camellia lanceoleosa. Next base: position 3,949,446 of record CM045769.1, read on the forward strand.
GATCAGAATATAGCTATTCTTGGATGTTACGGCCACCCACACTTCTAGTGATGGGGAAGAGTCGGTAATGACGAGTTTTCTATCCTCGGTAGAAATCCCTAAGCAGGATATTAGTAAGGTAGATGTGGTACGTGAGTTTGAGGATGTATTTTAGGAGAAACTTGGACCTCCACCTCGACGGGTAGTAAAATTTCGCATTGACTTAGTGCTAGGAACTGCACTGATTTCTGAGGTGGCATACAGAATGGCGCCTAAAGAGCTTGTGGAGATGAAGATGCAGCTCGAAGAGATACTTCAGAAATGGTTCATTCGTTCAAATAACTCCCCGTGGGGAGCACCCGTGATTTTTGTCTCCAAGAAAGATGGCACTCTCTGCATGCGCATAGATTACAGAGAGCTGAACAAGGTGACTATCAAGAACAAGTATCCGCTACCTAGAATTGATGACTTATTTGATCAGTTGAAGGGGGCAGTTGTGTTCTCTCGCTTGATCACGATCGGTTACCATCGATGGGTGTGTAAGAGAAACTATACCGCCATCGCTTGGATTCGATATGGGTTGTACAAATTTCCTGTAATGCCTTTTGGTTTGACCAATGCTCCTGGCTATTTCATGGACTTGATAAATAGAATTTGCAACCGTATCTAGATAAGTTTGTGATTATCTTCATAGATAATATCCTGGTGTATTCTAAGAATGAGGAAGAGTACAGAGAACACTTAAAGTCGTGTTGCAGACTTTGAGGGAGCAACAATTATACGCTAAGTTCAGTAAGTGTCACTTTTGGGAGAAAGTAGTTCGGTTTTTTGGACATGTTGTGTCCAATCAGGGGATAGAGGTAGATCCTGAGAAAGTTGTTGCGGTCAAAAAATAGAAGCAGCCCACAAATCTTTTAAAGGTGAGGAGTTTTTTTGGACTAGTCGGTTATTATAGGAGATTTATAGAGAAGTTTTCCACTATTGCAGCACCCATGACCAAGTTGACTCACAAGAATGTAAAGTTCTTATGGACAGATGATTGTGAGAGAGATTTCCAGGAGTTAAAGCAGCAGTTGACCACAGCACTGGTGTTAACTATACCAGTACAAGGGAAAAAGTTAGTAGTGTTTACTGATGCGAGTGGAACTGGGTTAGGATGTGTGTTGATGTAGCATCAGAAGGTTGTATCTTATGCCTCACGATAGTTAAAACCTCATGAGAGATGATACCCTACTCATGACTTAGAGCTGGCAGCAGTTGTTTTTGTGATGAAAGTGTGGCAACACTACTTGTTTGGGGAGCGCTTTGAGTTATATACAGATCACAAGAGCCTCAAATATCTTTTTTCTCAAAAAAAGTTGAACATGAGGCAACAAAGGTGGGTTGAATTCATCAGTAGTTATGATTTCGAGATCCTTTACCATTTGGGGAAAGGAAATATGGTTACAGATGCACTTAGTCGACAACATGGGATTATAGCTTCTTTGATGATTCAGGATTGGAAGTCCTTGGAGTTAATTTTGATGCATGATGTTCAACCAATAGAGAATGTCGAGAGGGCATACATTGGTAGTTTGGCTGTGTAGCTAATGTTACTGGGTAAAATTTGTCAGATGTAGTATTTAGATGGGTTTCTCGTTAGTAAACTCGATGACCTTGTAGTGGATTTGATTGATGATTGTCCTACTGATTGGTCTATGGACTCAGATGGGGGATTGTGACTCAGGGGCAAGTTGTGTGTACCTAACATTGTTGAATTGAGGAAATAGATTATGGATGATGCCCATAGGTCTCGATATACCATTCACCCTGGTGGAAAAAGATGTATCATGACCTGAAGAGGACGTTTTGGTAGGAAGGTATGAAGAAGGACATGGGAAAGTATGTTTCTCGATGCTATGTGTGTTAATAGGTTAAGGCGGAACACCAACGACGGTCTGGACTTTTGTAGCCTCTCGAGATCCTTACTTGGAAATGGAAATACATCTCTATGGATTTCGTGGATAGATTGCCACAGTCTAAGCGAGGCAATGAATCTATTTGGGTGATAGTGAATCGACTTACCAAGTCCTTTCGCCTATTTTATTCCTATTAGTGTTCACCTAATTGTTGATAAACTGGCTAGGATATATATTCGGGAGGTGGTGTGACTTTATGGTGCACCAGTTTCTATAGTTTTAAAATAGTCATATGTTATTATGTTATTATTTTATTAGTTGAGGGGACTATGGTTATATTGTAATATGTCTTCATAGAAATATATACTGCTGGAGTAGGGTTGATTTTCACAACTCTAAACCAATTAGTCACACCATCTTCTTTCCTCTCTCCTCTCTAACCCTAACCCTAATATTCAACTCTTGTGCATTCTAACTTGGTATCAGAGCAGAGTTCCTGCCTTCTCGAGTGTTCATCAGAATCTAGAGATCATTGTGAGGTGCAAGCAATGTGCTAATGTCATCATCCGTACAATGACATCAGCGTGACATCATCATTCGAATAGACAAGTTGGGCTCTCAAGGATTGATTCTTCCTTTTGAGTTCAATGGTGATTTTTGTGGAATTTTTGGAGCCATTTGATGTTAGTTTTGTATTTTTGAATGATTTTCGAATATTTTTGGTGAAAAATTGAAACTGCTACTTCTGCTCTACTTGTGCGAGTTTTACCTAGTGGACTCATCTCTATAGGGGCCGAAAATAATCCAGGAGGTCTTCTTTGAGGTTTGTTTTGAGATTTGGTACCTTTTTTGTTGGATTTTTGATACTTTTTTGCCTCTTTCCCTGTTCGGCATCTTTAGGTTTGGTCCTGCACTTCTGCTTGGTATTTTTGTTGTTATTTGGTTGTTTTGGTTATGTTACTTTGGTCGTTTTTTGCTTGGTTTGGTCACAAACTTCTATTTTTGTTATTTGGCCGATTTCGCTTGACTCATCAGTTTTCCATGGTCGACATCAAACCTCCTGGTTAAAGATGATGAGTTGCCCAAGTCTTTCACTACCAAGAAACTTAATGGCTTAAATTATCTGGCTTGGGCTCATGCTGCTAAAATCTTTTTGGGGGGTAAGAAAAAATCCTGCTTTTCATCGACCTTCCACATTTGTTGATGATAACACCTATGATGATTGGTGTAGTGAGGATTCTTGTGTTATGGGATGGCTCTGGCATAGCTTGGAACCTCATGTTGCTACTACTATGGAATTTTTTGACACCTCGAAAGAAATTTAGGACTTTCTTATTGAGTCATTTTCGAATCAAAGTAGTATCTCTTGGGCCTATGAGTTATGTGAGCAGATTTTTGTTACTCGACAGTCTGGTTGTTCTATTTCGGATTATTACAGTGGCCTTAAGAATTTGTGGGATCAATTATTATAACACCGACCTTTTATTACTGATTTAGCACAACAAAAGCAGAATTTGGAGGAGTTTATGATGGCCTCTTTACTTGTGGGCTTAGATTCTGATTTACGGGTTTCAAAGATCAGATCCTTGCTAGTGAGACGTTACCTTCCATTGCTAATGCCTATTTTCGGCTATTGCGTTCTTCTTTGGGACAAGGTTTTCTTTTACCTGGTTCTGCCTCTCAGACTTTGGCCTCTTCTGCATTGATCTCTAGTAGTGGCGATCGGGTCGCTCAAAAGTTTTCCGCCACTCTAATCATCGCGGGCTCGATTAATCGTTTTCGTGGTTCCCGCGGTGGTCGTTCTTCTCATGGTTCTCATCGTGGTGGTGGGCGTGGAAATGGTTCTGCATCCCGTGGTGATCGGAAGTGTACTCATTGTGGTTCCTTGGGTCATTCTAAGCCTTGGTGTTGGCAAAAGTATGGTAAACCTGATCATGTGAATCAGGTTATGGATTCTTCATCCTCTCAGTCGACACATTTTCCCTCTGGCACAGTTGCTTCCTCATCTGATTCTCATGACGCACTCACTACTCAACTTAGCTAGCTTATCGAGCTCGCCCACTCTTCAGATATATCCCTTCATCCTCCACAGCTACAATGGCTGGTTCAGGTAATCTTGCCTGTGTGGCTTAATCTCCCCAATCTTGGCTCATAGACTCTGGTGCTAGTTCCAATATCTTCGGTAATTCATCTCTTTTCCATACTCTTCATCCTGTTACACATAATATTATTCTAACAAAATCGTATGCCCATACGAGAATAACCTAAAAACACACACTTACAAGCACAAGGAGATAACTTATCCAGGCTCGGATCAAGGACATGGACAAAAGCCATATAACCAAAAATACGAGGAGAAAGACGAAACAGGGAACAATCAGGGTATAACTGAGAGAAGGGAGGCTGGTTTTGTAACACAACTGAGGGCATACGGTTAATAAGAGAGTAAGCAGTGAGCATAGCATCACCCAAAAACTGTTTGGGAACATGCATGTTAAACAGCAATGTACGAGCAACATCTAACAAATGGTGGTGTTTCCGTGATGCTGATTAGGCTGGCAGTTGGATTGATTGCCATTCTACCTCAGGTTATTGCACCTTCTTTGGCGGTAATCTTGTTACTTGGCATAGCAAGAAGCAGACAGTTGTTACTCATTCGAGTGCTGAGGCTAAGTACTGTGCCATGGCCCGTACTGCTTCTGAGATGTTGTGGGTTCACTCTCTTCTACAGGATTTTGGTATTGTTGTTCCCACTCCTATGAGTATGTGTTGTGATAATCAAGCTGCTATCTTTATTGCCAATAATCCAGTATTTCATGAATGTACGAAGCATATTGAAGTTGATTGTCATTTTATTCGCAAACTCTTATTGAGAAAGCAACTTGTGACTCCTTATGTTCATTCTGAAGATCAATTAGGTGATATCCTCACCAAACCCTTGGCTCGGTCTTCCTTTTATCGCTTATCTACCAAGCTGGGCATGTTTCATCTCTATGCTCCAACTTGAGGGGGAGTGTTAGAATAGTCATATGTTTTTATGTTATTATTTTATTAGTTGAGGGTACTATGGTCATATTGTAATATGTCTTTATAGAAATATCTACTGCTGGAGTAGGGTTGATTTTCACAACTCTAAACCAATTAGTCACACCATCTTCTCTTCTCTCTCTCTTCCTCTCTAACCCAAACCCTAATGTTCAACTTTTGTGCATTCTAACTTATAGTTTCGAATCATGATCCGTTGTTTATGGCAAAGTTTTGGGAGAGTTTTCAGCATGCTTTGGGTGCTAGGTTAGACCTAAGCATGACTTATCATCCTTAGACGGATGGGCAAACTGAGCAGGTAAATTAGATCTTGGAGGATATGTTGAGAGCATGTGTTCTCGATCTTGGTGGTAGTTGGGAAGAACATTTTCCATTGGCAGAGTATGCTTATAATAATAGCTATCACTCAAGTATCGGGATGACACCTTTTGAGACTTTGTATGGGAGGCAATGTTGATCACCTGCTTATTGGATGGAGGTAGGAGATGTGCCGTTGTTAGGGCTAGAGTTGGTGAGAGAGACCATAAAGAAGGTGAACATTATTCGGGAACGTATTCAGACTGCACAGAGTCGTTAGAAGAGTTACGTTGATAGAAAACGTAAGGGGGCTGAGTTGAATGTTGGAGATTTTGTGTTTTTGAAGGTCTCGCAGATGAAGGGTATCATGCGGTTCGGAAAGAAGGGAAAGTTGGCACCTAGATTTGCGCGACCATATGAGATCACTGAGAGGATTTGTAATGTGGCTTACAAATTAGCCCTACCACCTACTTTAGCTATAATTCACAATGTGTTCCATGTATTTTTATTGCGAAAGTGTGTGCAAGATCCTTCCCAAGTAGTATCACCAGAAGTATTGGAGATTAGTGATGATCTCACGTATGTGGTGCGACCAATTACTATTCTAGACCAGGATGTAAAGCAATTGCAGTGCAAGAAAGTGAACTTGGTGAAAGTGTAGTGGAGCGAAGATGAGAATGATATCACTTGGGAATTGGAAAAGAAAGTTTGGTGTATGCACCCGGAACTTTTTGTTTAGTACTCTTTCCTATTGAATCTCGGGATGAGATTCTTTTGAGGTGTGTATATTGTAGCGACCCTTATTTTTCTTAAGTCATTATTATTATTATTATTATTATTATTATTATTATTATTATTATTATTATTATTTTCTTATTTTATTTTTTTTGGACTTTATTAATTGCGTGGTTAAATGAGAATTTAATGTGATATTTAATTAATTTAATGTGATATTTAATTAATTTAATGTGTTATTTATTATATATAATTAATCCGATTACTTATATATATATAAAATAGTGAGGATTATGAAATTTATTTGAATGTCTTAGGTTTGGCATTGTTATGTTTGTTCTCATGAGTAGATGAAGGATCGTATATATATTGTTGCCTCGTTCTCAAGAGTAGGCGAGTGCTTTGATTTACGCGCGTACGTATATGTTAACCATCTGGGGAGTGTGGGTCAAACTCGAGACGATATCCCCGTGCAAGTTTGGCTTCAGAGTAGTGTTAGGTATACGGGAGGCACATGGGATATATGTGTGGGCCGGAAGTGAATGGCCGAAGTAGTGGAGTTAAGGTACAAAGAATTAAATATGAACTTATTGGTATAGTTTGAATTGCATTGATTTGTACATCTTGAAAAATAGTAAACGACCTCGTTAAATTATGAAATTTGGGAAGAGGCATGTATACGCAATTTTAGACAACTTTTGTGTTTTGACTTTTCACTAAAAAGATCGGTTAGAACTTATAATCGGATGATCTTGGTTACAATAGTTTTTATTCTTTTTATCATTGCAGATTTTAGATGCTGTTTTAACCCACGAAACGAGCTCATTTTTATTCATTTTGCGTAAACCAAAGTAAAACATTATTTTGAACACTTTTCATGTTTTAAAATTTTCTCAAAAAAATCATTTTAGGCGCTTTTACGTTTCGATTCTAGATTTTTTGATTGCATTTTGTCTAGGTTCTTCTATTAAGTGTTTCTCTCAATCTATTCAGTTTTTACTAAATTCATCCATGATTCTTTTTAGGAAATTTGATTTTGTACAATTTTTGTTCTTTGAGTTTTGGTCAATTCAAATTATTTAAGTAGGAAATAGTGCGTTTGTTTATACTTCTTCAGCAATTCACTTATGATTAAATTATATTAGCTTAATTTTTTTTGTAGACTGGTGGGTCGTATTAATTTTTTTTTGCAGGGCTGACCCACCATATTTTTATGTTTATTTTATACTGAATTTGTATTTAGTTGTGTACGGGTAAGAAACTAAATGCCACCGTATATCGGGAAACTACCCCTTCGTCTCGGTGCGGGTGAAACTACTTGTCTTGTCCTGTAACAAGAATTAAATGTACTTTTATTTGTATTTGGTGGACATGTGGGTGTCAAATATTTGTATTCATACCAGTATACTTGTATACTGACCCATTTTGTCTCTTGGCATCTCGGGTGCGCTCGCTTGAGCGATCCGAGCTTCCTTTGTAGGATTAGTTGGGACTACGGTGGTGATGAGAAATAACTATAGTTGTTGGACATGTCTCTTGGACTTCTTTTGTTTTCTTGAGCTTAGGGTTGATATTAATTTATGTATTTATTATTTTTTTTATGACGTTGGTATTTTGATAATTTGACATGTGGGTTATTTTTCAACTTTACATTATTTAAGTTGTTTTGACTAGTTGTTGCTACTTTAATGTTGGAGGTATTAGATAGTTATGAATTTATGATGGATAGTTTGGTTGGCATTTGTCAATTTTTTTATGCCTTGTATTTTTTTTTAGCATTGAGATTTTTTTAAACCTTATGGAGACGAAAACATTTAGATTTTGTTTCACTCCTAGGATTTGGATGATGAAATATTTATTGGGATTTAGTCCTAATTTAATATTTAATTGTCCAAATTTTGGGATGTGACACCAAGGACCAAGTGTGTTGGTTCTAAAGAGTAGAAAATTCCTCAAGCATAGCTTTATGCCAAATAGGAGAGAGTAAGTCCTTTTTAAAAGAAGATGGTTTTGAGTCTGAATAAGAAGTAGTGGAAGCAACCAAACAAAGGAAGATGAGCAATGATTTTGACCGGTAGCCATGGGATCTTTGGTTAGAAGAGAGTAGAAGGTGGTTGAAACGGTAACTCAATGACAATGGAATGAATAGGAACTACAGAAGCAGGTAAAAGAGAAGTATTAGAAGAAAGAACAAGAGGAGAAGCTGGACTAGGAAAAGAAGATATAGAAGACATCTCCGGAGAAGAATTAGGAGACCGAGGAGCAACAAAAGAAAAAAATGATGATGAGGGCTAGAAAAAGGATTGAATAGTAGGAAGAGAAGAATGTGAAGATGATGAAGAAGAAGAGAGATCAGCAAAAGGAAACACATGTTCATTAAAGACAACATGTCTAGACAAATAGACTCATCTTGTGAGTAGATTAAGGCATCTATAGCCTTTAGCAAAAGGATGATAGCCAAGAAAGACACAAGACATAGATTTGAGATGTAACTTGAGAGGATGATAAGGCTTAAGCCAAGAGAAGCACTGACAACCAAATACTTGAAAATAGGAGTAATCTGGAATGGACTGAAAAAGTTTTTCAAAAGGAGATTTATGACCAAGTTTAGAAGAGGGAAGTCCATTAATGAGAAAAGTAGAGATAGCAACAACATCAAACTAATATTTCAATGGCACAGATGAATGATGAAGAAGAGCAGTGACAGTTTCAGTGATATGTCTGTGTTTTCTCTTAGTAGTGCCATTCTAAGGAGTGTGAGGACAAGAATGTTGGTGAAGAACACCTTGGGTGCACAGGAAAGATTGGACCTTCGAAGTAAAGTATTCAGAACCTCCACCAGTTCTCAGAATTTGCAAAGGAGTATGAAATTGTTTTTAAATATAAGCCTTAAATTCTATGAACTTATCACATACTTCACCATTGTAGGATAATGGATATAACCAAGTAAATTTGCTAAAATCATCCACAAACAACAAGTACTATTTATAAGTAGAGGTAGAAGAATATGGCCCCACACATCACTATGAATAAGAGAAAGAGATGCATTTACAGTAGAACTAGACAATTGAAAAGGAAGTTGGTGAGTCTTAGCTATGCAACAATCAGTACACACAGATTTTATTGTATTCTGAGAAACATTCAAATGAGGTTTGAGATGATTATACTTCACTAATGATGGATGGCCTAATCTATTATGCCAAATAAAGGAAGATACATGTGCATGAGATGCAGTAAAGTAAGCATGCACAAGTGAATCAGCAGCCACCACAAATAAAGGAGTAAAGTGGAACTGGTATAGACCATTGGTATTAGAACCTTGATGAAGAATTCTCCTCGAATCCTTGTCCTTAATCACAAATTTAGAATCATCAAAGGTGATGAGACAATTGTTATCCTTGGTAAATTTATGAATGGAAAGAAGATTAGAAGAAATAGAAATAGTATGCAAAATATGTTTCAATTGAAAGGAACAATAAGGAGTAGGAAGCAATCCCTTATCAATATTGTGAATAGGAACTGTAATACCATTACCTATGGTGATCTGATCAGACCCTTGATAGGGTTGTGAGCAATTGAGATTTTGGAGATCATGAGTGATATGATCTGTAGCAGCAGAGTCTAAGTGCCAAGGAGTTTGAGGAGTAGAGAAGACTGATTGAGTCACAGCAATAAAGGCTCTAGAGTTAGATTGATGAACTGTAGAACGATGCTGGAAAGAATTAGAAGACTGATACTGAGAATCCAATGCAAAGTGGCCATAGCCACCACAAATTTGATAAGTTGTAGATCTGCCTCTACCACGAGAGAAACCTCCTCTACCATTAGGATTTCTTGGAAAACTTGAACTAGACGAATTGGATCCAGATCTACCACCTCTATTGCCTCTATAAGAGTGACCTCTGAATCCAAAAGAATGACCTCTGTGATTGTAATTTGAAGAACCACAACAGAAGAAAAAACAACAGTTGATTCAGAAGGAAGCTTATGAAATTTAGGTTCAATATGAATGGCTTCAGAAAGAAGAAGAGCAGTCAATTCTTCCATCGAAATGGACTCTGGTCTGGCTTGAATAGTGGTCTTAAAGGTATCAGTTATTAATCATGTTGTTTGATTTTGATGATGTTATGGAGTAAATTGTAATTTTTTACTATACGTATTTTATATTATTTGACACAAACTATTATTTGTTTAAAGTATATATTGTGTGATAAAAATATTTTGAAAATTTTACTATTCAAATTTTGAAAAACTAGGCTGATCACTATTTATCTTTTGACAAATTTGATGGGTTATTTTCTTTTGACAAAATTCATATACTCACATGGGGTGATAGGTTATTTTTTAAAAAGTGTATTTAAAATCTCGTCAACAACTTCAAAGATTATAAAAGAGGTATATATTTTCATATCTATTATAAATGTTATTTTAAATATACTTAAAGAGATTTTATTGTGCAATTAAATATTATAGCGTACCTGGTTTAGACCCGACCCAATTTGTATTCTAGACTCGGGTTTCATGGTTTTGTATTGTGGTTCATGTCTTACATCTCTTGTATTTCCTTGAGTTTGGCTATTGGATTGTATAGGTTGTGTTTGGAACAGGTTAGTAGCTTTGTTTTTAAACTTTTGTTGCCCAAAATTTTACTTCTCCACTCGAATGTCACTTCTTGCGCTTAAGCGGGCTTTTGAACTCTCAGTACTTTTGCAGGTCTATAAAAGTACTAGGAGAGTGTATTCTACGCTCGAGCGGCCTTTCATGTGCTCAAGCGTTTGTTTGCTATTTGCAAACCTACTAAAAGTGTGTAATTTGCGCTCGAGTGGAACAACTTATTGTGTCTGACGTTCGAGCGTCACTTTTTGAGCTCAAGCGGATTGTGCGTATATTAGTTCGTAACAGCCACTTTTGACATCACTTTTTTATCTCTCCCTCTCTCTCTCAAACATTTCAAAACCCTACATCTAGAGCCTCTCTCTCTAGAACCTACCTTCTCTTTACAAAAATACTTGGATCTATTAGTCTCTCCACCCTACTCCCTTTGTTAAAAAGGTAAAGCTCACTTAGAGCTTCATTTTCATCCGATTAAAGTTGAGTTTCGACATTGTTGAAGTTCCTTCATTCTCTCAATCGTCTTCTAGCTTTGAGGTAGGGATTTCCTATACATTTTTTATGATTTTTAACTTAGCTATTTGCTTTTCATAAACAATATTGTGATTTGGTGGATTTTGAACAAACCTAGGGTTTTGGTTTAAAGTTCAAAAGAGGGATTTTTTTAAATGGTTGTATGGAAAATGGTTGGGGAAGTGCAAATGAGATTGAGTTATGAGAAAATTGTTGATTTCGGTACTTAGAATGGACTTTAGAGGAAAAAGGGGTTTTTACCCTAAATGTCTCAATCTTTATTTTGTATAAATGAATGAAATTAATGTTGGGAATGTAAAATTGGATGGATATTGATATGGATTGTAGAGTTGGATATGTATTATCACTCACATCTTGGATTTGGAAAAGTTTCTATATATTGGAGATTTTATATTTGTTTAGAAATATCTGTTTTGGGCTATCGGTGGAGGATATCTGTTTTGTGTTAGATTATCTCTACTAGATTTCAGCTCACTCTACGTGGGAAAAACATTTCAGGTGCTGATGATATGCCTCCTCCAAGGCACTAGCTTGTGAAGATTTGAAGTAAGAGCGTCTTTTGTTGTGTTTTTTTTTTGTATCGCCAAGGGCTTTAAATGTATTGGACTTAAAGTCCACTTTTGTTGTAACCAAGCCTCGTCTTGGAAATATGTAAGCCCTCAAGGAATTTTATTTGTTTATCTTGCTTTCTCTCTTTTAACTTGTGGCATAGCATATGCCATAGATTCAGGGCTAGGCTTTTGAATGTATGATGCATGTATTTCTCTTTTGTATATCATATTGGAGTTAATGGAAGTTACCCCTATTATTGTTATTGTCATATATTGGATATTGTGGATGGACTATTGTAACTATTTCGAGGCGTTACAACTTGGTATCAAAGCGTACCGAGTTTGAATATTTTAGGTACGTAGAAAGTGGTTATTCCCACAATGGGTTTATCTCGTTTGTCAGAGATATTTATGTGTATAGTATGCTTATGTGATAACATGCTTCAGTGGTTATATGGATATGAGATTAAGTTTCTAGGATATTGATTGGATCTACGGTTTCTAGAAGTCCCATTAGAAGAGCACTTGATCACTGTTATTTCTAATTGGAACTCTGGCAATGCCACAGAGATGGTCATTGTCTGGGAATGAAATTCATATGTGTTTATGTGACTATGCGCTTATGTAGAGTGAATTATTGTTGTCCACCGCATTAGGACGTGAGTGAGTTAGCTTCGGCACATTGTAAATGTGCTAATCTCTTTGTTACCCTTATTAGGATGTCAGGACGTGGACGTAGTAGTGGTAGGCATTGTAGGCGTAGGAGGCATGAGGTGCTTTTACTAGATGATAATCCGGCGCAAGAGGAAGGAGTTGGTCAGGCTAATGTGGCCGAACCAGTTGGTCATTTAGCCATGGGCGCCTTAGCCTATGAAATGGCTGGAGCATTATGGAAATCCATGGACATTCTCAGGGCTGAGAATCAAGTCCAGGCCCAAGTAGCTGAGGCAGGGCTGTCATTCTTAAAGAGGGAGTTTTTCCGGTCTAACCTCGACGAGTTTTTGGGTGATCCCAAGGAGCCATTGAAAACAGATGAATGGCTAGAGCAAATAGTGAAGACGTTCGAGATGCTTAGCATCAAGGACGACGGATTGAGAGTATAGTGACCCTGGTTTGAATTCGACCCGTTGATATTTTGGATTTGGGTTTCATTGCGTTTTTGGTTGTTTCTGTCTTGTTTCTACTCTTTTTGTTGGGTTTGGTTATTGGAGTGTCTTCGCTACGTTGGGAATTGGTTGGTGACTTGTGTCTCAAGTTGGTGCCGTCCAAGATTTTGCTTATGCGCTCGAGTAGCACTTCCTACGCTTAAGTGGTTGTTTTGAACTTCCAGCACTTTTGTAGGTTTGAGGTGTTTCTGAGAGTTGTTATTCTTCGCTCGAGCAGCTATTTTTGCACTCGAATAGTGTTCATTCGAGCGAAACTTTTTGTGCTCGAGCGGTGGTCACTTGTCTGTAAAACTTCTGAGAGTTTGTATTCTACGCTCGAGCGATTCTTCTTGCGCTTGAGCGGTCACACTTTTTGTGTCTGGACACTCAACCATCACTTCTTGCGTTCAAGCAGACTGCGCGTCTATATAAGGCCACAGTACGCTGAAAATGTCACTTTTTGCTTTTCTTTCTTTTTTTCTCTCCATTTTTCGCCATTGTTTGGGTTTTTTGGACCTAAGAGCTTGGGTTTCATCTAGTTACACCCATTTTCTGCCCCTAGCCTATAGATCTAAATGTAGAAGGTCGCGAGGGCTTCGATTTAATTTGAGCGGATCGTATTTTCATCGTCGGTGGATTTTTGACTTTTCTCATCTTCGCTTCAAGAGGTAGGGATTCTTGAGCTTCTTTTCAATACTTCGTCATAGATAGATTTGTGGTATTTTCACTACATTGAAAAGCATAGTTTATGGTTGATTTTGGTAAAAAGCATATGGGTGGATTTGGGTTAATATTGGTGAGTTTGTAGGTTGTGTGTATAGTTGGTTGTGGGCTATAATTCATGTTTGGGGTATAAATTGGAAAGGGTTGGTGTTTTTTTATCGATTTGAAATATTAAAGAGAAGTCTAATGGTAAATAGAATTGGGGTTATAATGTGGTTGTTTACGAATAATTAGGATTTTGGATTAATGTTGGTGGATGTGGCCATTGTGGTATCTGTTGGGACTAGGAGAAGTAAGGTCTTATTTTTTTAAACAAAGTGGAACTAATCAACCTTTTTTTTTTATAAAACTTGAGAGTTGGAATAAATGGGAGCATTAAATTGCCCAATGGTGTATTTATTATTTCGAATTATGTAATTGGCGTCTAGAATTTTGTCCTTGGCCATCGGTGGAGGATGGTATTGATTGTTGTTAGAGATATGCTGGGCGTACTATTGTAGGATGGACTATGTGATATGTGGTGATATGTTGTTGGTTGTAAGAGTTATGAACTATGTTGTTAAAGAGGTAATTGGAACGTTTATAAATGTTGTCTCTGTTATGAGACTGTTGTTGAATAGTTACGGTTTTGATGCATTTTTGGAACGTTTGAAATAAAGGAAAACCCATGTGGAACAGTGGTTCATGGAGTATATTTTAAAAAGAAATGAGTTACTGTAATTTAACGGATTGTGGCTATTATGATGATAATTAAACTAGGTGTATGTATTACACTGTGTTGTATGTTGTTGATTAGCTTGTTATGCTTTTAATGTGATGTTGTTTGGGGGTCCGTTACCCATTGTGTTGAGTCGAAAAAGCGTGGCACCTTGACAGAGGTTTCTTCATCCCTTTCGGTTTACGCCCGATAAAGTATGAAAAGGGGGCCTGTTTCCCACCGTATCTTAGCCGACAAAGCGTAGCGCCTTGTGATAGGTTCTTTGTTCCCTTCTGGTTTGCGCTTGGTAAAGTATGACTTGAGGAACACCTCCTTTCGGGTGAGGCCGATAAAGTGTTATGTGATATTGGTATTGTTGAATTTCCCATCCGTGCTGTAGGCCGGTGAAGAGGGAATTGGTAGTATGTATTACTTCAGTTATCTCGTTTGAATATATATGTGCTAACAGTTTCACATTAGTCACCTTCTTAAATCCTTGGGCCTATGGTCAGGGAAGGTTGTAGATAGATATGTTGGGATGTAAATGTTCATGGTGTATTGAGAGGTAGGATGGGGATTGTGATTTGCATGCGGGGTTATATTTTCAGAACGATAGTTTAAGTGAAATTCTTTTATGTTAACGTGAGAAGTTTTATCAAAGAAAGAATGAGGTTTTAAAATATTTTCTTTTGGAAGTAATGATGGGAATGTGAAAGAGAAAAATTGATTTTTTTACTGAATGCATAAAGGGGAAACATTTTGAGAAAAATATGGTTATATGTGTATATCTTGGGTATCAAATGTCACACTACTTATATAGTATGTCTTGATGCATTCATGATCATTTTTATCTATATGTTGTGATTGGTTAGGATCTTTGGGGTCTTTACTAGGCTTAGTGCTCATCCCACGTGTTGATAAACTTTTTCAGGTATAAGGCTGGAGGAATCATGTATCACTTGAAGTCTTTTAATTGTTGGCCATGAGGCCTTTTCCTTGTTGGCCGTGTGCCATGAATTGTAAAAAGGAAAATCCCTTCTGTTTTATTTATTATCATTCAATGTAAGCCCAAGGGCATTGTATCATGTCTTATTTATATCATGATTATTGTCGTGAGAGAATGTCATCATTTATTTTGGTTCATGTTCTCATCTAAATGGAATTATTATAATGGATTTGGTTAATAAAAGTCTGAGCGTGACAGAGAGTGACCTTGGCATCCTTCCAGTTGAAGAGAGATGCAGGTCAGTGGTAGAAATATGTGCGTGGGCGCATTAGTGTGACTTGGGAGGCTTTTATTAGTGCCTTCCAGGACAAGTTCTTGCCTCTCACTGTTAGGGAGAAGTTGAGGGACCAGTTTTTTAAGCTCAAGTAATTGAGCACACCAGTGGCCGAGTTTGAGGCATCATTTACTAGTCTGTTGAGATTTGCACTAAAACTCGTGGCAACTGAGGAACGTCGTTGTTTAGAGTTCGAGACGAGGTTGAGGACTGGGCTCATGTTTAAAGTGGCCGGGTCAATGATTAGAGATTACGAATGCTTTGTGGAGGTGGCGGCTCATCTTGAGACCGTGATATAGATAGAGAAGAAGTGGATGAGGGGCTCCAGGAGTAGTTAGGATATTCAAGGGGACAATAAGAGGTAGAGGGGTTTTAACCCACAACAGTCCCAAAGAGTATAGTTGAGGTCTACTTTTCCAGTGTCGAGTTTGGGTTCTGGGAGAGGTGGTCAGGGATATGTCACTTGTTTCAAGTGTGATTAGTTGGGCTACAAGTCTTCAGCTTGCTCGCAAAGAGGAGGAGGGCAACGGTTTGGTTCATTTTTGGCTCACTCTCAAAGCCAGAGTCAAAGGAGAGGGTAGCCGCTCACTTCTTATCAGTATGGGCAGGCAGGGCACTTGAAAAAGTTTTGCCCTCAGTTAGGTGGCATGCCTGGTGCGTCTGGTTCGAGGCATACTTAGAGCCACCAGCCTGCACAATCGGTCCAAGCCTCGAGGGCCAATCAGGGAGCCTCTTCGGCTTAGTTAGTGCTTTAGGCTTATGCTTCGAGGGGTGAGCAGGTTAAGCAAAGACCTACAGAGCGTATGTATGCTGTTACAGCGCCAGACCTAATACCAGCGCCTTTGGTAGTGAGAGGTACTTTCTTGTTATGCAATTCCATTGCTAATGTGTTGATTGATACGGGTGCATCACGTTCATTTATCTTGTCTGCATTTGTATCGGCTTTGGGGTTAGAGTTGGCTTGGTTAGCATCTCCTTTCAATGTAAAGTCACCTATTGGTGGAGAAATTATTTTGGAGTAGGGGTGTCGGGGTTGTGATATAGAGGTTGCCGGTCGCCGATTTCCTTTTGCTTTTGTATTGATTGACATGTCGAGTTTTGATACTATATTGGGTATGGACTAGTTGTCTTCTTATCGAGCTGTCATAGATTGTTACCGTCAAAGGGTTACTGTATGTCTTTTTTTTTTGATAAATAAAAGGGTTACTGTACGTCCCTTGAAGGGTGATTGCTTTTATTTTTGAGAGACCAAGTTGATAGAGCCTTATCACTGATGTATGATCCACATGGACGGAGTGAACTTAGTTGCCTTCTTGCCAACTTTTTAGGTAATAAGTGTGGTGAAGTCCGAGTCGAGTTGCCAATGGTAGTTTGTGAATAATCGGACGGTTTTTAGGAGGATCTCACTAGTTTACCACCTTACTGTGAGATTGAGTTCTCAATTGATTTAGTGTCTAGTACAACATTGATTTCTATGGCACCATATAGATTTACACCTGTTGAGTTGAGTAAGTTGAAGATTCAACTCCAAGAGTTGCTAGATAAAGGTTTTATCCGCCCTAGTACTTCGCCTTGGGGAGCACTAGCTCTCTTTGCCAAAAAGAAAGATGGTGCATTGCGACTATGTATCGATTACCGCAAGTTGAACCGAGTAATTGTTAAGAATAAGTACCCAATGCCTCGTATAGACGATCTGTTTGATCAATTGAAGGGGTCTTATTACTCTTCTACGATAGACTTGAGATCAGGTTATCACTAGTTGAGAGTAAGGGAGGAGGATATCCAGAAAACGGCATTTCGTACGCAGTATGGCCATTACGAATTCCTAGTGATGCCTTTTGGACTAACCAATGCACTAGCTGTGTTTATGGATTTGATGAATCAGATTTTTCGTGAGTTCCTAGACCGTTTTATGGTCGTCTTTGTTGATGACATCTTGATTTATTCACCCTTTGAAGAGGAGCATGAAGAACACTTGGGGGTAGTACTTGGGTTACTTAGAGCCCACAAACTTTATGCCAAGTTTGGGAAATGCGAATTCTGGTTGAGAGAAGTAAAGTTCTTAGGCTATGTGCTATCTGGGGAAGATGTGACTGTAGATTCATCCAAGATAGAGGTAGTACAAGATTGGGAACAACCTAAGAATACTTTTAAGATACGTAGTTTCTTGGGGTTGGCTGGGTATTACCGTTGGTTTGTGAAAAATTTCTCCAGATTAGCTTCACTGTTAACTAGACTAACAAGGAAATGCATTAAGTTCATGTGAAATGAGACCTGTGAGAAGTCTTTTCAAGAGCTTAAGGTTAGGCTTACCACTGCTCCAGTGTTGATTATTCCGGAGAGGGGTTTGGGCTATTTGATGTATTATGATGCTTCAAGGGAAGGTTTGGGTTATGTATTGATGCAAGAGGGGAATGTAGTAGCTTATGGCTCGCGACAGTTGAAAATGCATAAGAGGAACTACCCTACTCACGACCTTGAGTTAGCGGCAGCGATCCTTGCCTTAAAGATTTGGAGGCATTATCTGTATGGCGAGAATCTTGAAGTGTTTTCTGATCAAAAGAGTCTGAAATATCTATTTACACAGAAAGACTTGAATTTGAGACATAGGAGGTGGATGAAGTTTATAGAAGATTATGACTTTGAGTCACATTATTATCCGGGGAAGGCCAATATTGTGGCCAATGCTCTAAATAGGAAATCCATTGGGAGTGTGGCTAGTATTGCCATTTGGGAATGGGAGATGTTGGGTGCTATTGGTGAGTTTGACTTGCATTTTGGCGAGTTCGTGGAATTCGTAGCCTTGTTTTCAGTGGTGGCACCACCTACACTTGTGAACCGAGTGATAGAAGCACAGAAGAGTGATCTTGTGGTAGAAACCCTCTAGGAAAAGATCTCTGGTGGAAAGGTAGAGAAAGGCTTGAATATGTATCCTGACTTGAGTGTTAGATACCGTGACTGTTTTTTCGTGCCGGAGTCTTGTCGAGAGGAAGTATTTTGGAAGTTTCACCATTCACGCCTTGTGGTGCATCCAGGAGGCACAATGATGTATCACAACCTTAGTCGCCAGTTTTGGTGGAGGGGAATGAAGAAGGATGTGGTCGTGTTTATATCGAGGTGCCTTACTTGTCAATAAGTGAAGGGCGAGCATCAGAGGCTAGCAGGTTTGTTGCAACCCTTGTCTATAGCTGAGTAGAAGTGAGAGCATGCCACGATGGATTTCGTTGTGGGTTTTCCAAGGACTCAATGGGGTAGTGATGCGATTTGGGTGGTAGTTGACCGGTTGACCAAGTCGACGCACTTTATACCTATGAGCGTGAGTGACTTGGAAGATTATCTTACTGACCTTTATATTAGGAACACAGTGAGATTACACAGGGTTCCTGTAATAATCATTTTAGGTAGAGATCCCCGTTTCATGGCTCAGTTGTGGCAGAGAGACTGACTTTTAGTACTGCGTATCATCCTCAGACTGACGAGCAGTCCGAGTATACTATTCAAATCCTTGAGAATATGCATCGGGGATATGTTCTTAACTTTAAGGGGTTGTGGGAGAGGCACTTGCCCTTAGTGGAATTTTCCTATAACAATAGCTTCCAGTCGAGTATTGACGTGGCGCCGTTTGAAGCCTTGTATGGCCGACCTCGTAGATCCCCTGTGTGTTAGGCCAAGGTGAGTGATACACCAATGTTGGGCCCAGAGTTAGTCTGAGAAATGACGGAGAAAGTTGCACTTATTTGTAAGAGGTTGGTTATGACCCAAAGCCGCTAGAAAAGTTATGTCGACTGTAGGAGAAAACCTTTGTCTTTTGAGATGGGAGATCATGTCTTCTTGAAGATATCACCTAGGTGGGGTTTGATAAGATTTGGGAAGAGTAGGAAATTGTCCCATAGATTTATTGGGCCCTTTGAGATCCTTGAGTAGATTGGAGAGGTAGCCTATTGCTTGGCCTTGCCGCCACAACTTTTCAGGGTTCATGATGTATTCCATATTTGTATGCTTCGGAAGTATGAGCCGAACCCATCGCACTTGTTGGATTAGATTGACTTAGAGGTAGATGAGGATGCCTTGTATGAGGAGAGACCAGTGAAAGTCTCCAAGTCTTACGAGACAAGACAATCCCCTTAGTTAAAGTATTGTGGCGACATCACGAAGTTGAGGAAGCAACTTGGGAACATGAGTCGGAAGTCTGTGAGAAGTATCCGAACTTATTTGTTGATGTTTGAGCACGTATTGAGGTTACGTTATGTTAATGAAGTATGAAAACGTTGTATATGTTGTATATGTATAAATTGTACTTTTAATGTTGGAACTCATGTATCAAGTTGATGAGAATGGATGACAGAAGAATGTTTCATGGTAATGAAATTGATTAATTATCATTATCGTAATTGGTTTAATCATAGTTTGAAAACTTGATTTAAAATTTCGGGGACGAAATTCCGTAAGGGAGGAGATTATAGCGTTTTTGGTTTAGACTCGACCCAATCTGTATTTTGGACTCGGGTTTCATGGTTTCATATTGTGGTTCATGTCTTATGTCTCTTTATTGCCTTACGTTCACTACTGAAAGAGTGCATGGCACTATTGCATGCTATGGAGGAAATTCTTGCACCTGCTTACACTAAAGCTGTGAACAAGCTTGCATCGGATCCCATAATAAGGGAGGTATTTGTTGACATGCCTGCTGGTAGGATGAGGATGAGGGATTGGGTCCTTAATCTTTGAAAGTTATTCTCAGAGAGTTCAAGCTTAGTGTGGTATGCGTTTGTGTTGTTTAATTCATTAGTAATGTTGGATAATATTTGGTAGTTAAAAATGTTAGTTCGTATGGATGTTTTCATGTTTTCAAAAATGTTGGATAATATTTGGTAGTGTATTATGGAAACAGAGTTATTATGGAAACAGAGTTGGGTGTATGCAGCATGTACTTTATATTTGATAGTGTATTGTACTTTTTATTTTATTTTATTTGTTTCAGAATTATTTATTATGGAAATAGAGTAGGGTGCATGCAGCATGTTTTTAATATTGTACTGGAATGCTATTACATTGCTCTTGATGGGTAGATATAAAATTGAATGCTACTACTATATTACTACTATATTCAATGCATGACATAGCTATATTCAATTATCTTGAATACTATTACATTGTTAGTTGATGGATAGATATAAAATTGTTGACAATGCACTTGAATGCTATCGTTATATTAAATGAATGCCACAGCTATATTCAATTATTTTGAATGCTATTACAATGGAAGTTTATGGGTAGTTGAAGTATTGAATGATCTTCTCCTATATAATGCTTGTTGGTAGTCATTCCAAGTATTTTTTTTATCAAGAGTCCAACAAAGCTTCTGTATTGTTAACAATTGGAAAATGTATGTATGACCATATTTACATTTGTTTTTTAAGAGTCCAAAGATATGTATGATCTTCTCCTATAAAAAATATTTATATCACTACATTGTCAACATTGTTTTCTTAAGAGTCCAAAGGTATATTTATAAAAAATAAAAAATATTTATCTCTAGTAGTAATAAAAATAAAAAATAAAAAATAAAAAAAAAAAAAAAAAATAATGGCATGGGAAGCATTGATTTCTTTTTATCACTACATTTAATTTTTTTGTTGAATCCCACAAGAGTATTGTTGAATAATTTCTCAACTAATAATTTCTATTACTACTTTCCATCTTCACTTCTCTGTTGGGCTATATACTTGTGTGAAAAGCCCCTTTATTGCTACTAAAAAAAATTGAAAAATAAAAATAAAAAGAAATATTGCAAGTATTGCTACTGAAAAAAATTTAAAAATAATAATAAAAATTTTTTTTGTGACCATTTTTTCAAGTATTTTCATTATCACTAATACTTTTGTTTTTAAGGGGTCAACACAATATCACAGTGATATATATGGAGCCAATGCATGCTCTTGATTTGAGTTTTGACTCAGACAGTGATGATGAAAATATACAATTTCTAGTGTGTGTAGCACTACATGAGTATTGTAATACTTACCTTCAACCTAGACCATGCTGAACGTCCATATTACAAGGACATGACTACGTATTAGAAATATTGAATGGCCATAAAACAAGGTCCAAGGAAAATTTTAGAATGGAACCAGATGTATTTATTAGTTTGTACGAGGCACTTAAGGTATATGGTAAACTTGAACACTCACGTTATCTAATTGTCCAAGAGCAAGTTTGTATATTTTTGCTAACAATTGGTCAGAACGAACGGAATCGTGTTGTCCAAGAGCGATTCCAACATTCTGGTCAGACCATCTCCAAATACTTCAATCGAGTCTTAAAGGCAATGTGTAGGCTTGGTAAACAAGTTATAAGGCCTCCAGATTTTGATGAGGTGCCTGCAGAAATTCGACATAATCCACGCTTTTACCCTTTTTTTAAGGTAATCACTAACAGAATATTTGAAGTATAAATTTTAGTAAAATATCCTACATTATTAAAGTCATTTGTCAAATAGGATTGTGTTGGAGCAATTGATGGTACCCACATATTTGCAAGGGTGCCAGCATCAGAGCAAATACCATATCGGGGTAAGCATACTGTTACAACACAAAATGTAATGTGTGTTTGCTCATTTGACATGCAATTTACGTATGTATTGGCCCGTTGAGAGGGCACTGCAAATGATTCAAGAGTGTTCATTGAAACCGTACATGATCCAGGAAATTTATTTCCAATGCCACCAACAGGTACGTATTATATGACATTTTGTTAATTTATAATGAATATTCTTTTGCCAACCCATAATAATAGATACATACATGTTGAACAGATAAATACTATGTTGTCGACTCGGGTTATACAAATATGCCTGGCTTTTTATTACCATACCGTGGTGAGAGGTACCATCTAAATGAGTTTCGTACTCAACGTCGATAACCAAGAAACAAGAAGCAAATGTTCAATTACTGACACTCCTCACTGCGCAATGTGATTGAAAGATGCTTCGGTGTCTTGAAGGCTCGTTTTCCAATTTTGAGAGACATGCCTCTGTATTCAATTTTGAGAGACATCCCCATTGCATGTTGTACAATACACAACTAGATAAGGATACATTCTCAAGGTGACACATTGTTCATTGAATGGGCCAATCCAGATTGTATCGTTGAAGATGCTAGGCCTAATGAAGGTGGTAGTAGCAGCTCGACACATGCAGGAAGTAGTTCTCAGCAACCAATCGACGTAGACATTAGTCAACCTCAACTACGTTACATGTTTGATGTAAGGAATCAAATTGCTGGTCAAATTTGGAAATTTGTTAGAAACAATTGAAATATTATTTATGCGTATAATAGATTGTGGAAGATGTTTTTTTTATGGTTTGTGGAAGAATTGGGATGTTATTATTATGGTTTGTAAATTGTTATGAACATTACACCAATATGGTTATTAAATTTATCTATGGTTGGTATTGTATCAATATGATTATTATGGATGCTTATTACAATGTGTATGATCCTATTGTCAAAAATAAAAAAAAAAATAAAAAAATAAAAATTTTAGGCCTTAACAAACATGTTTTTTAGTTTATGTTTTCAAAATTTTTCAAACATTTTATCCAAACCAAACACATTTATTATTTATTTTTTTCTAAAAATAAATAAAAACCAGTTTTTAAAATATTTATAAACATAAACAAAAAACGTAAACATTACCAAACGCTACCTATACAATTTTTTATTATTCATTGTTTTGAAGGAAAAATTAAACACTATTCATTTGTTAAAAAGTTGTATATACAATAGTGATCACTTATATTTTCAATGTTTTGTAAGCCACATGCGTGGCACCTGACATAGAAAAGAAAAAGGAAATGTTTACAGTATGCCTCATGTAAATTTTGAATATAAAGGACAACGGTCTTATACTCCACATGTCCAAACTACTAAGTCAAAAAGGTGGAGCATGCCCATGTGATCCATGATGTCAACAAGGAGCTTCTTACCTCCAACAGGTATATTTTTGTGTATAAATAAAAGTGTTTTGTGTAACGAAAAATCAATAACTTGAAGAAATATTTTTTTTTGTGTGCTTCAAAATTGTGATTATATTTTTCACTTTGCTATTTCACTTTCAGATCTAAGTCATATCTTTGTTCTTACATTTTCATAGCTACTCTTTGTGAGAAAATTATTGTAAAAGAGGGTTGATGTACCTCTTATCCTTATTTATTATTTGGTGAAGGAATTTTGTAAGAGTAAGACATTTATTGTTGAGTGAAACTCAATAGATAAAAGTAAGACCTATGCAAAATTCACAAGCTTGGTGAAGCCTTGGTGGTATATTGATTCATTTTGATAGCGATAAAAATCTCAAGGAGGTTCTTTGAGGAGTGGATGTAAGCCCGGCGTGCCGAACCACTATAAATCTCAGTGTTTGATTTTCTTTTCCCAACTCTCTTACTTTTATATTAATAATTATTGTTCTATTTTTTATTTGTTAAAATTTTGAATATTGTGTTTATTATTTTTTAATATTTTAAAATTTTTTAATACTAATTCACCCCCTCTTGGATTGCCTACTTGGGATAATAATTGGTATTAGAATAAGGATTCTAGTTTTTGTGACTCAACCGTCTTGGAGTAGATTATGGCAACTCCTAGCTATTCTTTACCTGAGGGACAAGCTTTCAATAGACCACCATTGTTTAGTGGTACCAATTTTAGCTACTGAAAAACTAGGATGACCATACTCATACAATTTAACGATTGTGAGTGTTGAAAAATTATTTGTAATGGTCCAAAAATTCCCACCAAAACCATAGATGACCAAAAGATATCAAAACCTGAAGAGAGTGGAATTAATTTGATATAAGAATGGCTCAAATCAATTTTAGAGCCACAAATATGTTGTACTGTGCCTTAGATGCTAATGAGTTCAATAGAATTTCTACATATAAAATTGCAAAAGAAATTTGGGATAAACTCATAGTGACTCATGAAGGAACAAACCAGGTTAAAGAGTCTAAAGTTAGCTTGTTAGTTTATAATTATGAGTTTTTTAAAATGAAACCTGATGAAATCATTACTCAAATGTTTACTCGTTTTACTGATATTATAAATAGTTTAACATCTCTTGGTAAAATATATTCTAATGCTGAAATTGTAAGAAAAATACTTAGGTCATTACCTAAGAGTTGGGAGACAAAAGTCATTGCCATTACAGAAGCCAATGACTTATTAAAGCTAAATCTAGATAAACTAATGAGATTTTTTCTTACACATGAGCTCATCATGAAAGAAAGAGATGAAGAAGAAGACAACAAGAAAAAGAAGGGAATAACTTTCAAAATCGCTACTACTTGTGAAGAGGAGGATAAAGAAATGGCCTTCTTAACAAAAAGGTTCCAGAAATTTATGAAAAAGAATCAAGGAAGAAGAATATTTTTCAAAAGAGATTTTACAAAAGGAGAAAATAATACGAAAACTGAAATCACTTGTTATGAGTGTAACAAGCCCGGTCACATCAAGGCCGATTGTCTGGAAATCAAGAAACAATACAAGAAAGATAAAAGAAGAGCCATGATTGCTGCATAGGGAGTCAGCAACGAAAGTGAGTCAGAAAATGACGACAACAATGAAGTTGCTAACCTATTCCTACTGGCATTTGGAGATGATGATGAGGTAAATAATGAGTCTTATTATTTTGATGAATTACAATCTGCATTTGAAGAATTGCATGATGAATTTTGAAAACTTGGCATTAAAAATATTGCACTTAAAAAATTGCTTTCAAATTCAACAAAAGAAAATGAATCTTTATCTAATAAAATTGAAGAGTTACAAAAAGATTTTTTAAAGATAAAAGAAGAAAATGAAATTTTGAAATTAAAAAAATCTTCTATTTTAAAATAGGAACTAAATGCTTTAAAAATTAAAAATGATTCTTTAAAACAAGAGAAAATTACTTTGAATGAAGATATAGAAGATTTGAAAAATACTCTTTCAAAATTTACTCAAGGAAGAGACACTTTGGATAAAATTCTTAAAAATCAAAATCGTACATTTGGAAGAGTTGAAATTGGGTATAAACCTTTTTCAAAAGGAAAAACTTTCAAAAATGATTTTATTTATGTATCTTCTAGACACTCACATCTCATGTGTCATTTTTGTGGTAAAAAAATCATATTTCACTATCATGTTTTGTTAAAAGAAATCATTTTGCTAAAATAAAAAAGATGTGGGTTCCTAAAGATATTTCAACTCTGTCAAATTCTTACTTTTACAGATCCAAGAAACTATGGGTATCAATAGAAAAATCAATTTTTTGTAGGTTTGTTTTAAGACAAAATTCAGTAATGATAGATGGTATCTCGACAATGAATGCTCAAGGCACATGATCGGAAATAAAGCTATGTTCGCCACACTTCAATTAAAGGATGGCGGATATGTAACCTTCGGTGACAATGGTAAGGGAAAGATCATTGGTGTAGGTAGTATTGGTAAAAATTCTTCTCCTATTATAAAAAATATTTTACTTGTTGAAGGTTTAAAACATAATTTGTTTAGAATTAGTCAATTATGTGATAAAGGTAATAGAATTATTTTTGAGAAAACTCATTGTACAATTGAGAACATCAAAGATAATAAAACTCTGTTTGTAGGACATAGAGATGAGAATGTATATGTGTTTGATTTACATAATTTGTCTTCTCATTTTGATGTTAAATATTTATCTGCAATAAATGAAACTGCCTGGCTATGGCATAGAAGATTAGGACATGCTCATTTAGATTTAATTTCAAAACTTTCAAAAAATGAATTAGTCATTGGTTTGCTTAAAATTAGTTTTGAAAAAGACAAACTTTGTGATGCATGCCAACTTGGAAAACAAACTAGAATTTCTTTTAAATCTAAAAATATTGTTTCAACTACTAGATCACTTCAACTCTTACATATTAATTTATGTGGACCATCTAGAACATTAAGTTTAGGAGGAAAATCATATGCTTTTGTTTGTGTTGATGATTCTACTAGATATACATGGGTATTATTTTTAACACACAAAAATGAAACTTTTTATATTTTTTTCAAAACTATGTAAAAGAATTCAGAATGAAAAAAGTCTTAATATTTGTAATATTAGAAGTGATCATGGTAGAGAATTTGAAAATGATGATTTTATTTTATTTTGTGATGAACTAGGAATAAATTATAATTTTTTGGCTCTTAGGACTCTTCAACAAAACGGTGTGATTGAAAGAAAAAATAGAACTCTTGAAGAAATGGCCCGTACTATGCTTTGTGAGAAAAATTTACCTAAATATTTTTGGACTGAAGTCGTTAACATTACATGCTATGTTGTAAACCGTGCCACGATTAGACATATTCTTAAGAAAACCCCTTATGAACTTTGAAAAAGTAGAAAAACCTAATATTAGCCACTTACGAGCTTGTCGTTATAAATACTTTGTGTTAAATAACAATAAAGATAACTTAGGAAAATTTGTTGCTAAATCAGATGAAGCTCTATTTCTTAGTTATTCAAATTCTAGTAAAGTTTATAGAGTATTCAATAAAAGAACTTTACTTGTTAAAGAATCTGTACACGTTACCTTTGATGAATCTAACAACGTTGTTTCCAAGAATCTTGTAAGTGATGATACTACAGAAACACCTCGAAGAATGAAGAGCATTTACATAACAAATGAAGAAAATTCATCTTTGAAACACAAAGAAGAAATTACAATGAAGAATTTTCAAGAAGAATATGCTCGCCCAGAAAATGAATCAAATCTACCAAATGAATAAAAGTATGCTCAAGGCTACCCTAAAGATCTTATCATAGGTGATGTAGCGGAAGGTATAAAAACTCGTTTCTCTATTAAAAATGTTTGTGGTAACCTAGCATTTGTTTCACAAATTGAACCAAAAGCGTTTTTAGAAGCTGAAAAAGATGAAAATTGGATTTTAGCAATGTAAGAAGAATTAAATCAATTTGAAAAAAATGAAGTTTAGTTTTTGACCCCTTGACCTAAGGATTATCCAATTATTGGTGCAAAATGGATTTTTCGAAATAAAATGAATGAATCTAGAGTTGTTATTAGAAATAAAGCTAGATTGGTAGCCCAAGGCTATAATAAAAAAAATGGTATTGATTTTGATGAAACTTTTGCACCGAATATTACTTGCTTTTGCATGTTTTAAAGATTTTAAATTATATCAAATGGATGTTAAAGGTGCTTTCTTAAATGGGTACATTTCGGAGGAAGTTTATGTTGAACAACCTCCCAGTTTTGAAAATCATAAATACCTGGATCATGTTTTCAAACTTTCAAAAACCTTATATGGTTTAAAACAAGCTCCTAGAGCATAGTATGATAGATTAAATAATTTTCTACTTGACAAAGGTTTTTCTAGAGGAAAAATTGATACAACACTTTTTATAAAAATAAAAAAAGAGGATATGCTAATTGTTCAAATTTATGTTGATGATATTATTTTCGGTGCTACTAATGAAATTTTGTGCAAAGAGTTTGCTAAGGATATGCAAGGTGAATTCGAAATGAGTATAATGGGGGAATTAAATTACTTCCTCGGATTGCAAATTAAACAAACTAAGGATGGGATCCATTTAAATCAAACGAATTATATCAAGGATCTACTCAAAAGATTTGAAATGGAATCATCAAAGCCTGCAGCACCTCCAATAAGCACATCAATAAAAATCGACAAAGATGAGAAAGGTAAATCAGTAGATGAAAAGAAATATTGAGGTATGATCGGTTCCTTACTTTATCTTACTACAAGTAGACCCGACATAATGTTTAGTATTTGTATGTGGGCACGTTTTCAATCTGCACCTAAAGAGTCACATATCACCGTAGTCAAACATATTTTTAGATATCTTGTTGGCACTCCAAATTTGAGTTTATGGTATCCTAAGGGAACCACTTTTAAACTTTATGGTTACTCAGATGCTGACTTTGCGGGATGCAGAAAAAAGTACTAGTGGCACTTGTCATTTTCTTGGAAACTCTCTTACATCATGGTTTTGAAAAAAACAAAATTCAATAGCTTTATTAACTGTTGAAGCAAAATATATTATCGCCGCTGGTTGTTGTGCACAATTGCTTTAGATGAAGCAACAACTTAAAGATTTTGGATTTCACTATGATCATATTCCTATAAAATGTGATAACAAGTGCCATTAACGTTTCAAAAAATTCTATTCAACACTTGCGCACTAAACACATTGAAATAAGGCATCATTTTCTAAGAGATCATGTACTCAAAGGTGACATTGAACTCGAATTTGTGCCTACATATTGTCAATTAGCTCACATATTTACCAAGCCTCTTAATGAAGAACAATTTTGTTATATTAGAATTGAACTTGGTATGATGAATACTCCTATATGATATTTATATTTAAAATAAAAATAAATAAATTAAATAAAAATAAATAATAAAACAAAATGAAATAATCTTTTTTTTAAATACTCTCTCTCATTCACTCTATATCTCATCCTCACCCTCTCTCGCTCTCTTGCCCTTTCTGTCTCTGTCT
Source organism: Camellia lanceoleosa (assembly GCA_025200525.1). Classification (NCBI taxonomy): domain Eukaryota; kingdom Viridiplantae; phylum Streptophyta; class Magnoliopsida; order Ericales; family Theaceae; genus Camellia; species Camellia lanceoleosa. The sequence continues at coordinate 3,978,492 of CM045769.1, forward strand.
CATCATCTAACTCTGACTTCATCCCCACCATCATCCATCTAAATCCATCTCCAATCTTCTCTATCATCATAGTTTATCACCATCATCATCAACCCAAATCCCTCACCAATCTACCAAAATCCATCCCAAATCCACATAATCCATCACTGATCTACCAAGATCTATCTTCGATCTACCGATCTTCACTGTTCTTTCTAATCCTCTCCATCGATGCAAATCTACATCGCTATTTTTCATCATTGTCACCGATCTTCATCGTTGTTGACGAATTTTACATCCACCAACATCTTTTTCCGTATCAATATGTTAAAATTATTTTTGCACTTTGTTATATTTCTTATATGATTGTATGTGATACAAACTCTCTTGTATTTAAGAACAATTGCTTCTACCTGGTATGAAGAAATTGTTTTTATTTGTATTTTTTCTTTTTATGCTAGTGCACTTGGTGTAGTTGTTTATGGCCGGATCTTAATGACCCTTGGTTTTATAAATTGGTAATCTGTTTCTTACAATTTGTGCAATTTTTAGTGCATTAATTTAAAGGAGACTCATATTATGTAATATTTTGAAATTAAAAAAAAAAAAATCTTAAGAGGGCGTTTGTATATTCTATGCATAATTTTAGGGGGAGTATATATAGTTATCAACTAATTTTTTCTTTTTTACTCCGTATCAGCATTAATAATTTTTTTCATATAGCAAAGACCAAAAAAATATATATATATATTCAAAGAGAAATGGTTACAATTTTATTTCAGAAGGAGAAACTATTTCTCGATTACATGTACGATTTGAGAAAGCTTCACAGATTTTTTGCATTTCACTTCTCTCAATGTAACAACGCTCACTTTACTCTAGTCATGCTTGCATATATATTACATGATCTTGTCTTGATATGTTGCATTTGCAAACCTTGATTTTTTTTGCATAAGTGTTACTTGCATGCTTTGTTCCTTGTTTGGTGTGTGTTTAGCCTAGGTTAATCCAAGCCGAGGTCACCTTAAGCCTAGAACTATCTTGGAACCTTTTTCCGGTTGACCTCCACCACTGCCCTAACATGTTGGCTGAGATGTCATCATCTAGGCCGATGTGTGTATCACCATGGCCGAGATGTGTATTATCTAGGCCGATATGTTACCTTTGCGCCTGAGTGATCTTGTTCCTGGACTGGTGCAAACTAGACCAAGGTGTGGCACATCTAGGCCAAGGTGTGGCACAGCTAGGTCAAGTGTTGTCCTTCCTAGCCGAGATCATTGAAACCTTACTTGCCGAAGCTTTGTTATTAGCCGATGTCATTACCTACCGGAGTGCCTATGCCATCTTGCTTGTTGAACACACTTTGTCATAGTCTTGTCTTTTCACTCAGTCACCTCTTTTAGTAGAACCAACCAACCGATGCCACGTGTCCCAGCTGAGTGTTAAGTCAGCCGGTAGACCTAGAAATGTATCATTTTGCTATATGTCTTTGTTCTTGAGGAGAGAGAAGCTCTAGGAGAGGAAGAGAAGTTCTTAGAAGAAGGAATAGATTTCCAAGCTTGATCTTTAGAGTTCAAACCGTTTGATTCGTGTTTTGAGGTTGGAATCTTGATCTACTCTTGTTGTTCTTATTGTTCATCTAGCTACATTGCATGATCGAGCACGATTTGTAGGCCATGCATTGATTTAAAGTTGGGCTTAGAAAGAGAAAGTGTCATTCATGTGTTCTTGAGGAAAAAGTCTTGTTTGATCTGAAAGTTTGCATTAAGATTCATGTTTTTGTGTTTGTTTTCATAAAATCTTCAAGTATGGGTATCCAGGTCCATGTTTTCGAACTCATCTCATGAAATCCCAGATTTGGAAATAACAAGTTGTGATTGAGCATTTATGTTTTTCAAGCTCTTCATGTTTATGTTCTTCATGTTCTTCAGCAAAAGGAAACCCAGATTTTCCCGACTTCATTTCCTTGAATGTGGCCGTCGGGATCACACCTCAACAAGGAGGTGTGGGACCTCGGCCAAGACCTAGTTAGTGCCCAGCATGTCTTCTTGACATGTAAAACAGTGTTTTGTTTTGATTTGACTTAGTTTTGAAGAATGCCGAGATCATCTGTATGTATGTGAAGCTCGTTTGAAAGTGCATTCAATAGACCTTGCCATGTGTTTGTAGGACTTAGACTTGCCTTGACCTCGACGTTTGAAGAACTATGTGAGTGGTATTTTTAATAAAGTTATGTTATCAAGTTTTGATAAAGTTTTGCCTTGCTTGTTTTGGAAAAGTATTTGTTAAGCATAAATGACTGTCCCTATTGTGTGTATCAAATATTAGCTTTGGTTTTGATAACCTTCTTGAAAGTCCGTACGTGCTAGGGGACTATAAGCATTTGTAGCACAATCTTTGAAAGTCCGTACGTGCTAGGGGACTATAAGCATTTGTAGCACAAATCTTTGAAAGTCCGTACGTGCTAGGGGACTAGAAGCATTTGTAGCACAATTTTTGAAAGTCCGTACATGCTAGGGGACTATAAACATTTGTAGCACAATCTTTGAAAGTCCGTACGTGCTAGGGGACTCTAAGCTTTTGTAGCACCTACGTTAATGTCATCCCTTGAAACTTGAAAGCCTTGAAAGACTTTGATTGATAAAGCTTGAAAGATTTGTTAAACGAACTTGATTCATCCCATGTTTTGTTACAAGCTATGATTATGTATTGTTTTGTTAAAGATCTCGGATATCATTCATGTAAAACCCTTTATTACTTGTACCATTCACTGAGTATCCAAGCTCACCCTCTCTATATATACATGTAGGTGATGAATAGGATGGCGGCGACGCCTAGATGTGCTTTGCAACTTGTTTTGGATACGCATTTTGTAGCATTTTGAAGATCATGCTTCTTAGCTTGCATTTCATTGTGTTTTGTATATGATGGCTTGAGAAGCCTTTTGGTCAAGATATATTTTTGTACTTCATTTTGTTTGTATTCAAGTGGTAAAGCTATGTAAAGATGTATGCCATTCCATTTGACTTACGCACAGCTCTTATGGACTAATTAGATTTGTATATATTGCTTCCGCACTTGTGAGCCCCATGTATTTATACTTTGATTGTGTGTGAATTTTAAAAGTTGGCCTTCGGTAATCTCAGATTACTGGCCATCACGGCACCATTCTACTAGGGACGGAATGGGGTCATGACACTCAACAACTTTTCATGAGCCTCATTTACATACCTCTCTCTATTTTCGACTTCTGTGAGTCTTGGCATTATAACCGTTGCATAATATTGCATCGCATTCTCCAACTGCGAATTTTCCTTTCTAGCTCTCTTTTCTCCTAACGAGTATTAGCCAGTTGTTGTTTTAATAAGCACACCTCATTTTTCAATTGCTGATTTTCTTGTATTCTTGCTTGTAGTTGTTGAGCCATATTGGAAACCGCAGTCATCGCCTGTGTACTAAGAGCAATAGTGTTATTAATATCATCGATATCATTCCAATTACCAAAAACATTAGGACTCTCATTTACAGGAATAGCGTGCGAATGCACTATCGGTAACCTCTTATTTGCCTGAATTACAGGTACCTCATGTATGTTAGAATCATTGTTGGCCAAGGTAAGGAATGACATGATTACACAGAAAGTAAACAAACTTTTTTCTCTAAGAACACTTGAAGATTTCGTATCTCTGTATATCATCTATCACTTTTTATATACTCCACTGATTCAATAATCGATGCATATTTGCTCAAATCTCTTGTTTGTCTACATTTTAGGCACCGTTGCACCATTTTTCTGGAGATGATACAAAATCTCAAAAATGATCATGGGACAAAACAAGTACAAATATTACGGGCTTGTTTGGTTTGTTTTTGGGCGAGTTGTTTTTGAAAAAAAAAATTTGGGAGAGAGTTTAGAAATTTTTTTGGTTTGTTTGGTTGTATATTTTGAAAGTAGTTTTGGAGTTTGGGATGATTTGATATTTTATTGTAATTGAGTAGATGTGTGTGAGAGAAAAGTGATTGAGAAGGAGAGAAGAGAGAGAAAAAGTGATTGATTGATGTGTAAAAGAGAGAAAGTGGTTGTGGAGATTTTTTTTAAAAAACCACAAACAAACAAAATTTTGAAAAAAAAAATTTCAAAAACAACTCTCCCAAAAACAAACCAAACATTTTGTCAAATCAGATTTTTTTTATTATTTTAATATGCTTGTATGATTTTTTGTTTTTGGCACTGAAAAATATTTTAGTTACTTTCAATATTTTTGTTATTTTCTATATCAATATTTTATTTTGATGATGTCCAAGGGGAAGAAAAATATGAATTTGAATCGCTGGCTATGCATGTTGCAATGTTGCAAAATTATCAAATATTTTGTTGATTTTACTTTTGTGTCAAATTCATACATACATTGTCATCATAAAAAATGGGGAGATTTTTAATTATGTTGTTTGATTTTGATGATGTTATGGGATAAATTGTAATTTTTTACTATACATATTTTATATTATTTGACACAAACTATTATCTGTTTAAAATATATATTGTATGATAAAAATATTTTGAAAATTCTACTATTCATGTTTTGAAAAACTAGGCTGATCACTATTCATCTTTTGACAAATTTGATGGGTTATTTTTCTTTTGACAAAACTGATATACTCACATGGGGTGGTAGGTTATTTTTTAAAAAGTGTATTTAAAATCTCGTCAACAACTACAAAGATTATAAAAGAGGTATATATTTTCATATTTATTATAAATGTTATTTTAAATATACTTAAAGAGATTTTATTGTGAAATTAAATTTTTTTTTGTGCAATTAAATGTTTTATTAGAAAAATTACTATGCAATTACTATACAACTTTTGATTATTCATTGTTTTGAATGGAAAATTAAAACACTATTTATTTGTTGAAAAGTTGTATATACAATAGTAATCACTTATATTTTTAATGTTTTGTAAGCCACATGCTTGGCACCTGACATAGAAAAGAAAATGGAAATGTTTAAAGTATGCTTCATGCAAATTTTGAATATAAAGAAAAACGGTCTTATGCTCTACATGCCCGAACTACTAAGCCAAAAAGGAGGAGCGTGCCCACGTGATCCATGATGTTAGCAAGGAGCATCTCCAACGGGTATATTTTTGTGTATAAATAGAAGTGTTTTGTGTAAAGAAAAATCAAAAACTTGAAGGAAAAAAAAATTATGTGTTCTTCAAAATTGTGATTATATTTTTCACTTTGCTATTTCACTTTCAGATCTAAGTAATATCTTTGTTCTTACATTTTCATATCTACTCTTTGTGAGAAAATTATTGTAAAAGAGGGTTGAAGTACCTCTTATCCTTATTTATTATTTTTTGAAGAAATTTTGTAAGAGTAAGGCATTTATTGTTGAGTGAGGCTCAATACATAATATTAATCATATTGTTTAATTTTGATGATGTCTAAAATATTAATTGAAAATTTGTAAATAATATACATATTTTATATTATTTGACACAAAATATTATATATATACTTGTTAAATATTATTTAAATAAAAATATTTTTGAAAACTCTACTATTCACTTTTTGAAAAATTAGGCTGATCATTATTCATATTTTGACAAATTGATTGATTGATTGATTGGCTGATCACTATTCACTTTTTGACAAAATTAAAATTGATTAATTATATTATTTTGACAAATCGATTGATTGGTTGTTTTATCTTGACAAATGTGATATTGATAGGTTGTCTTCTTTTGACAAAATTTGTAACGCCCTCAAAATAAAACCCATTGTTCATACATTCATAATACAAGAAAGAGATATTATATTCCCAACATCAGAGTATTCTTACAAGAGATATTACATGTTAACAACAAAAGTAAATGCCCTATAGGCTTATAACTTTCCAAGTCAACACTTGGGTTCAACAAAATAGAGTTCTAACTTTTTACACAAAAAAAGCCCTTGGCTTGATATACATGTAATACACAAAATAATCACAAAAGTAAGCCTTCAGCTTCTATAACCTCCCAAACTACATCCTTCGAGGTGGCATATCACTTGCACCTGAAAATGATGTCCCATTTAGGATGAGCCAACACCCAGTAGAGATATGCTAAACATAATATGAGCAATAACTAAAACATTAGCATTTGATAAATGTTTAACTCATATAAACTAACTTATAACATATTTCAGTTCCATGACAAATAAGTCCATGTTTCATTTCACTTTCCTTTACTTAACCAATTCAATTCATAAACATGGCTCAGAACCTAGCCAAACGATTCAATGAGACTATAACACATATTAAAAACATTTCCTTACTTCACAATTCACATGAGAATATAACTCATATTAAAACACTTCCATACTTCAACACTTCCATATTTCAAGTGATACACAGATTTGCTGTATCAATGGAGTCTATCCCCCTTTCTCCTCCCAAACGGGTTTGAGAGTCCATCCCCTATCTCCTCTTAAACCATGGAGTACATCCCCTATCTCCTCCCAAACAATATACAGATACAATGTATTTCAACACTTATCATATACAATGATCAATCAATACACACATTTGCTGTATTAGTCCAACCGTCATATTCAATGTGATTAGTTTTCAGTTTTCCCTAATCATCATGCAGTGTCTACAACAATCAAGACTATCCTCCACCGATAGCCCAAAGCAATTATTTTTAAACAGATAATAAATGCGTCAACAGATAAATTATTAACAATTTCAAAGATGAGTGATTAATCAATCTGAATCCACCATTCATTCTCAATTTCATTATTTCCAAACCAATTTCATTGTCTCAAGATAAATGTCATTAACTTCACAAATGACCTAATTAATCCCAACTAAGGTATTTTCCCTTTTTTCTCAATACTGACCCCAAAGGTCCAAATATCATTAATAGACCTTAATAACTTCATTTTAAGGCTCAAATACACATATATAGTTCAATGAAACAAAACCCTCTTTTTCACATCTCAAGGTTTGAAACCCTAACTCCCAAACCTTCCCTACTACAACATTAAATCAAAATGACTACAAGTTTATGTTAAAGACCATAAATATGAGTAGTTATCCCTATCTCAAAGTTTGAAGCCCAAAGGGAAAGATGAAGAAACCCAAAGATGCTCCAAATCAACACTTTTTCGGATCCAAAGATAGCCCAAGCCAAACTCTACTTTTTATACAAAGGAACCAAGGTAGAAACACTCTAGAACTAGATGGATTCTTAGAGGGAGAGAGAGAGTAGAGAGAGAGGCTGTCGAAATTAGGGTTTTGAAAAGTTAGAGAGAGTGAGGAAGTTGAAAAACTGATTTAAAATGACCCAGCTACGATCTGATATATGTATGACCCGCTCGAGCGGAGAATAGGACGCTTGAGCGTCAGGCACCAAAAACTTAACCCACTCGAGCACCAAAGCACAACAGCAAAACACAACCTGCTCGAGCGCAAAGGAACTCGCTCGAGCGTAAATTACACTTCTCCAATACTTTTACAGACCTCGAACACCCGCTCGAACGTCAGACACCCGCTCGAGCGTGAAAAACACACCTACAGTATTTTTGCAGATGCATAAAATGCTGAAAGGATGCAAACTCCACTCGAGCGAAAAGGGACCCGCTCGAGCGGATCATCAAAAATCTAGGCAACAATAATAGAGACCAAAGCTCACCCAACCTGTTCGGAACAGGCCCAAGACATTTCTAAACTCAACTTCAAAGAGTTAAAGGATGAAAATGTAATACAGACAACAACAATCATCCATGGAACCGAGTCCGGAATACAATAAACAATGAGAGGAAAATCGGGATCGCTATAAAATTGATATACCCACATGGAGTGGTAGGTTATGTTTAGTTTAAAATCTCTACAAAAATTAAAAAAAGGTATATATATATTTTCAGATCTATTATAAAAAATATTTTACTATGTATACAAATATTTGATTATAATATTTTATATAATGCATATAATAGAATACATCATGGAAATAATTAAACTACATTTGAATAGATCATGTTACATATATGCATGTTGGCATATGGAAAGTCATACAAGATATCATTTCCAATAGCTTTTCTTTTTGCCTTTTTTTTGGGTACAATTTTGACTAAAGCCTAAAAGGGTTCAGATTTGCAAGATTGCAAATTTTTCTTCGACGTGATTCTCTTCCAAATTGATTCAGCTGACGTCTTGGTGAGCGTCTGTCTCTTCCAACGGGTATACTTTTGGGTATAAATAGAAGTGATGTGTGTGGAGAAAAATAAAGAACTTGAAGAGAAAAATTTTTTGTGTACTCCAAAATTTTGAGTATATGATATTCTGCTCTTTCACTTTCAGATCTAAGTATAGCCTTTGTTTTTATACTTTCATATCTACTCTTTGTGAGAGAATTATTGTAAAAAAAGGTTTAAGTACCACTTATTTTTATTTATTATTTTTGTGAAAGATTTTTGTAAAGATAAGACATTTATTGTTGAGTGAGGCTCAATAGATAATAGTAAGTTCTATGCAAAATCCACAAGATTGATGAATACTTGGTGGTGTATTAATTCATTTTGATAGTAAAGAAATTCTCGAAGAGGTTCCTTGCAGAGTGGATGTAGGCCTGGCGTGTCGAACTACTATAAATCTCAGTATTTGATTTTCTCTCTTTATCTCTCTTACTTTTATATTGATAATTATTATTCTGTTTTTTATTTGTTAAAATTCTAAATATTGTGTTTATAAATTTTAATATTGTAAAATTTTTTAATAACTCAATTCACCTCCTTCTTGGGTTGCTTACTTGGGATAAAAATTGGTATCAGAGCCTAGACTCTAGTTTGTGTGACTTAACCATCTTAGAGTAGATCATGGCAACCCCTAGTTATTCCTTACTTGAGGGATAAGTATCTAATAGGCTACCACTGTTTAGTGGCACAAATTTTAGCTATTGAAAACCTAGGATGACCATACATGTTCAATCTAATGATTATGAATATTGGAAAATTATTTGCAATAGTCCAAAAATTCCTACCAAAATCATAGATGGCCTTAAGGTACCAAAACCTGAAGATGAGTGGAACGAATCAGATACTAGAATTGCCCAAATTAATGTTAGAGCCACAAACATGTTGTATTGCGCCATAGATGCCAACGAATTCAATAGAATTTCCACATGTAAAACAGCAAAAGAAATTTGAGATAAGTTTATAGTGACTTTTGAGGAAACCAAACAAGTTAAAGAATCTAGAGTCAGTTTACTAGTCCATAATTATGAACTTTTTAAAAATGAAGCTTGATGAAACTATTCCTCAAATGTTTACTCGCTTTACTGATATTATTAATGGTTTAACTTCTCTTGGCAAAATATATACTAATCCTAAAATTGTAAGAAAAGTGCTTAGGTCATTGCCAAAAAGTTGGGAGACAAAAGTCATTGCCATTATTGAAGCCAATGATTTATCAAAACTAAGTCTAGATGAGTTAATAGGATCTCTCTTAACTCATGAGCTCATAATTCAAGAAGGAAAAGAAGATGAGGACAACAAGAAGAAGAAATGAATAGTCTTCAAATCCACCTCGAAACATCAAGAGGATGAGGAAGATGATTCGGATGATGATGAGGAAATGGCATTAATCACTAGGAAGTTCAAAAGGTTTGTGAAAAAAAAACAAGGTGTGCGAAAAATTTTCAAAAAAGATTTCAACAATAGGGATTTTCAAAGGGAAGAAAATCACAAAAAATCTGAAGTTACCTGTTATGAATGCAATAAACCTAGACACTACAAATCAGAATGTCTGAAACTTAATAAACAATTCAAGAAAAACAAGAAGAAAGCCATGATTGCAGCATGGGGAGAAGATAGCGATGAAAGCGACTCAGAAACCGAAGTTTGCAAAAATAAGGTTGCTAACCTATGCTTAATGGCACTTAGAAACGAAAATGAGGTAAATGACGAATCTTTTACGTTTGATGAATTACAATAAGGTTTTGATGAGTTATATGCTGAATTTATGAAACTTAGTTTGAAAAGTAACTGTCAAAAGAAAGTGATTTCAAGTTTATCAAAATAAAATGAATCCTACTATAGAAAATGAAGCCATGAAAGTAAAAAAGGAAAATGAGATTTTAACTCGAAAAGAGTTTTCAATTTCTGAGAAAAAATTAGTTGTATTACAAGAAGAAAATGAGTATTTAAAAAAGGAGTAAATTGTTTTGAAAGAAAATATTGAAGACTTGAAAAATACTCTTTCAAAATTCACTCAAGGTAGAGAGACTTTAGATAAAATTCTTAAAAATCAAAATCGTACTTTTGATAGAGTCGGAATTGGGTATAAACCTTTTTCAAAAGTAAAAACTACGAAAAATGGTTTTGTGCATGCATCTTCTAGTCACTCTCATCTCACATGTCATTTTTGTGGTACAAAATGTCATATTTCACCTTCATGTCCGGTTAAAAGAAATCATTTTGCTAAAATAAAAAGATGTGGGTCCCTAAAGACATTTCAAGAATGTCAAATTCTAACTTTTATAGACCTAAGAAAATATGGGTACCAACAGAAAAATTAAATTTTTGTAAGTATGTTTCAAGACAAAATCCAGTAGCGATAGATGGTATCTTAACAGTGCATGTTCGAGACATATGATTGGAAATAAAGCTATGTTTGCCACACTCTGACCAAAGGATGGTAGATATGTGACTTTCGGCGGCAATAGCAAGGGAAAAATCATTGGTGTAGGAAGTATTGGTAAAAATTCTTCTTCTATTATTGAAAATGTTTTACTTGTTGAAGATTTAAAATATAACTTGCTTAGCATTAGTCAATTATGTGATAAAGGGTATAGAGTTATTTTTTAGAAAACTTATTGCACTATTGAAAACACCATAGAAAACAAAACTTTATTTGTAGGTTATAGATATGAGAATGTATATGTGTTTGATTTGCATAATTTGTCTTTTCATTTTAATATTAAATGTTTATCTGCTATAAATGATAATGGTTGGCTTTGGCATAGAAGATTAGGATATGCTCATTTTGATTTAATTTCTAAACTTTCAAAAAATGAGTTAGTCATTGGTTTACCAAAAACAGTTTTTGAAAAAGACAAACTTTGTGATACATGTCAATTTGGAAAACAAACTAGAATTTTTTTTAAATCCAAAAATATCATTTCAACTACTAAACTACTTCAACTCTTGCATATTGATTTATTCGGACCATCTAGAACATTAAGTTTAGGAGAAAAATCGTATGATCTTGTTTGTGTTGATGATTATACTAGATATACACGAGTATTATTTGTAGCACACAAAAAATGAAGCTTTTTATAATTTCTCAAGACTTTCTAAAAGAATTCAAAATGAAAAAAATCTTAATATTTATAGTATTAGAAGTGATCATGGTAGAAAATTTGAAAATGATGATTTTATTATGTTTTGTGATGAATTTGGAATTGATCATAATTTTTCTGTCTTTAGAACTCCTCAACAAAATGGTGTAGTTGAAAGAAAAAATAGAACTCTTGAAGAAATGGCTCGTACTATGCTTTGTGAAGATAATTTGCCTAAATATTTTTGGGCGGACGCCGTTAACACTGTATGCTATGTTGTAAACCGAGCTATGATTAGACTTATTCTTAAGAAAACTCCTTATGAAATTTGGAAAGGTAGAAGACCTAATATTAGTCACTTGCGTGCATTTGGTTGTAAATGTTTTGTATTGAATAACAATAAAGATAACTTAAATTTGATGCTAAATCGGGTGAAGCCATATTTCTTAGTTATTCAATTTCCAATAAAGCTTATAGAGTATTCAATAAAAAAAACTCTACTTGTTGAAGAATCTGTGCATGTTGTTTTTGATGAATCTAACAATATTATTTCCAATAATCTTGTAAGTAATGATATTGTAGAAAATCAATCAAGCATGGAGAGCATTTACATAAAAGAAAATACAAAAAAAATCCATTACGCGAACATGAAGAAGAAATGACAATGGAGAAACTTTAAGAAATATATGCTCTTCCAGAAAACGATTCAAATGTACCAAAAGAATGAAAGTATGCTAATGGCCACCCCAAAGACCTCATCATAGGTGATACGGCGAAAGGTATAAAAACCCGTTCCTCGATTAAAAATGTTTCTGGTAACTTAGCGTTTGTTTCACAAATTGAACCAAAATTGTTTTTAGAAGCTGAAAATGATGAAAACTAGATTTTAGTAATGCAAGAAGAATTAAATCGATTTGAAAGGAATGAAGTTTAGTTTTTAACTCCTCGACCTAAGGATCATCTTGTTATTGGTACAAAATGGGTTTTTTGAAATAAAATGGATGAATCCGGAGTTGTTACCATAAATAAAGCTAGATTAGTAGCTCAAGGTTATAATCAAGAAGAGGGCATTGCTTTTGATGAAACTTTTGCACTAGTTGCTAGACTTGAAGTTATTAGAATGTTACTTGCTTTTGCATGTTTTAAAGATTTTAAATTATATCAAATGGATGTTAAAAGTGTTTTTTTAAATGGGTACATTTTAGAGGAAGTTTATGTTAAACAACCTCTCGGTTTGGAAAATCATAAATACCCGGATCATGTTTTCAAACTTTCAAAAGTCTTATACGGCTTAAAACAAGCTCCTAGAGCTTCGTATGAAAAATTGAGTAATTTTCTACTTGACAAAGGTTTTTCTAGAGGAAAAATTGATACAACATCTTTTTATAAAAATAAAAAACGAAGATATGCTAATTGTTCAATTATTGCCTGCTCCCAGATAGGCAAGGAGTGCAAAAATTTTGTTGGTCAAACCTATCAACCTTCTTTAGCCCAGATACTCATCTAGGCCAAAGAGCATAAAAAAATTTTATTGGTCAAATCTACCAACCTTCTTTAGCCTAGATATTCATCTCGACTAAATAGTGCAAAAGTAAATTTTGTTGTTCAAACCTATCAACATTCTTTAGCCTAGATACTCATCTCGGCTAAAGAGTGCAAAAAAATTTGTTGGTCAAACCTGCCAACCTTCTTTAGCCTAGATACTCATCTCGGCTAAAGAGTGCAAAAATGTGTTGGTCAAACCTACCAATTTTCATTGCCCCCTAGCTAGGCAAAGATTACAAAAATTTTGTTTGTCAAATTTGCCAACCTTCTTGAGCCTAGATACTCATCTTGGCTAAAGAGTGCAAAAATTTTGTTGGTCAAACCTGCCAACCTTCTTTAGCCTAGATACTCATTTCGGCTAAAGAGTGCAAAAATGTGTTGGTCAAACCTACCAACGTTCATTGCCCCCTAGTTGGCAAATAGTGCAAAAATAAATTTTGTTGGTCAAACCTACCAACCTTCTTTAGCCTAGATACTTATTTCAGCTACAGAGTACAAAAATGTGTTGATCAAACCTGCCAACCTTCATTGCCCCCAGTTAGGCAAAAAGTGCAAAAATTTTGTTGGTCAAACCTACCAACATTCTTTAGCCTAGATACTCATCTCAGCTAAAGGGTCCAAAAATGCGTTGGTCAAACCTGCCAACCTTTATTGCCCCCTAGTTAGGCAACGAGTGCAAAAATTTTGTTGGTTAAACCTACCAACCTTCTTTAGCCCAGATACTCATCTTGGCCAAAGAGTGCAAAAATTTTTGTTGGTCAAACCTGCCAACCTTCTTTAGCCTAGATGCTTATCTCGGCTAAAGAGTGCAAATATGTGTTGGTCAAACCTGCCAATCTTCATTGTCCCCTAGTTAGGCAAAGAGTGCAAAAATTTTGTTGGTCAAACATACCAACCTTCTTTAGCCCAGATACTCATCTTGACCAAAGAGTGCAAAAAATTTTGTTGGTCAAACCTGCCAACCTTCCTTAGCCTAGATACTCATCTCAACTAAAGAGTGCAAAAATAAATTTTGTTGGTCAAACTTGCCAACTTTCTTTAGCTTAGATATTCATCTCGGCTGAAGAGTGCAAAAATGTGTTGGTCAGACCTGCCAACTTTCATTGCCCCCAATTGGACAAAGGTTTGTTTAGAAAGAGTTGGTCAAATTTGCCAACCCCTTTTGTCCCATGTTGGGCAAAGATTTGTTAGAAAGAGTTGGTCAAATCTGCCAACCCACTTTGCCTTCAGTTGGGCAAAGATTTTTGCTCAGTTGGTCCTTCTTGTTGACAGTGTTAACTTTCGCTGAAGGCTTTTTGTCCGGGATCGTTGTTATGCCAAACTCTGCCTTGGCGTGCGCTCCATCTTCCTCTACCCGGATGTGTTGGTGCATTCTCTCCATAAGGGCTTCCATAGTAAGGGGCGACGTCATTGTCATTGAATCTCTTAACTTATGACCCACTAGCAGGCCCTGCTTGTACGATGCAATAGCTAGGTTAGTCGGACAGTCGTCTATCTGGTTGAAAGTCTCCCAATACCTCGATTGGCGTCTTGGTGTTCATCTTAAACCTGGTGATAAACGTCTCTGCAAGTTGTACCCATGAAGTGATGCTACCTTTTGGCAATTTTTCAAACCAAGCTAAGCCCATGTTGCCCAAGCTTGACGGAAACAAGATGCACATTAGAGCTTCATTTCGCCGATGTGTGGCCATAACTTAGCGAAAGTGGCTCAAGTGCATGTTAGGGTTTGACTTCCCCTCATAGGTTATGAACTTAGGCTGGTTGAAGCCCAAAGATAATGGTGCATTCTCTATCGCTGGAACGAACGATGAGCTTTGTAATTTTGCTAACGCTTTGTCTGCTGGTTCGTAAGCAAGGCGCGACATAGGCATTCCAACCTCGACAATTCCATGTGTCCGCGGAGCCAGCCACTGTGGAGCAGAGACCCTTTGGAGGTCGCGTGCCTGGGCTTCTTCTCTCCTTTGAGCCCTTTCTTCTAGCATGATCCGCAGGTTCGCCGACCTAGGCAACGTGGTGTGCTGAGAAATGGTTTGATGTGTATGGGAGGGTCGATAATTGCTTCCCTTCGTGTAAGACCTTTCAGTCCTCGTTCTCTCAGACTTGGAGAAACGAGTCCTGGAGGTTCTTGATTGTGTGTCGCCTATTCTGAGCCTTCTACTTTCAGATTGCAATGGTATGATTTGCCTGTCGAGATCTCCTAAGTGGCGAGAACGCATTTTGCCTTCACGGATCTCTTCACATGACACCCATTTGTCTTTCATATGGCGCTTTATGATCTCCATGTCAGCCGCCATTCTCTTTATCAACTCGTCTTGCTCCTTCACACAATCCTTCAGAACTTGAGAATCCATTCTCTGTCTCTGTCCATCTAGGCTTTGAAAGCAATAAGGACTTAAGCCCCATTTTTCTTACACCCCTCTTTGTGGGTTCCGTCGCTGGGGATCCAATTCTGCTAGGGGTTGGACAAAAGGCAAATCTTCGCGCCTCCTATTCCCTCCTGGAGTTTGTCCATCAATAGTAGAATGAGGCAAGTCTTCGTTATGTGCCATTGAACTTAGTTGAAGTAAAACTCAATCAAAAGGTTTGCTCTGTGATACTTTCCACCGACGACACCAATTGTACGAGCACGGAATAATCTTCTCGTATAATCTTATTGATTAAGTTTGCACTCCTCCAAACGTCG
This sequence comes from Camellia lanceoleosa, assembly GCA_025200525.1. NCBI lineage: Eukaryota > Viridiplantae > Streptophyta > Magnoliopsida > Ericales > Theaceae > Camellia > Camellia lanceoleosa. The sequence continues at coordinate 3,994,030 of CM045769.1, forward strand.
TCACTTTACCACCTGAAAACTCAAAACGTGAGTTTGTTGGCAGGTGTGTGTCGGTAACCTCTCTAATGCCTAAGTTAGCAAAATAGACAATAGACACAAAAGCTATGTGTATTTGAGAGTAAGAATTGCAATGCCTGTCCATAGGTTCTGTCATAAGCTATTATAGATTCCACGTGGCACAGTCCTAGCAGAACTCTAACTCTCATTAGCAAAGTCCTCCCAAGAGTCTCATATATAAGGATAATGCTTATCCTTAGAACACCCTCCTCACTACAAGCTAAGTGAGATGGCACAAGTCTTTGCTTGGTTTTCTGCCGTCCAACCGGACTACCTCTATTCTGTCTGCCAATGGCTTAGCTGTGCAACGTGCAGCACCGTGAAAGCTAACATTGCATAGCTCTCCTCCTAGCTCGGCACTTCTCCTAGCTCGACTCTCCTCTCTGTTTGACTACCTTGCTTGGTAGCTTGGCCATAGCATTGACCACTACTAGGAAGTAGCCAGGTCCCATAGCTAAGTCCCATGGCTAGGTCCCATGGCTAGGCCTCATAGCTAGGTCTCATAGCTCGGTCCCGTAGCTGAGTCTCGTAGCTAGGTCCCGTAACTAGGTCTCGTAGCTAAATCCCATAGCTAGGTCTCGTAGGCCTCGTAACTAGGCCCCGTAGCTAGGCCAAAAAATATGGGCATTTACTTGTTCGGTCAAACATCTTTGACCGCCACTCCAACCTAGTTCGACCCAATTTGACTACACAAACTACCCTCTCAATTCTTAACTAAAGTGAGACACATAATAACTTTTATTCAAATGACTTAGTTGTTCTTACTATGGAAAGATGATACTATACATTCATGATTAATTAGGAAGTTCAATCCTAACTTAAAATTTTTAATATTTATTAATTTTGGTTGAATTAGGGCTACTCAATTGTTGAGATTTTCTATTTTTAAACAATTCAATTGAAGCATGCAAAAGTTTGATTGTTTGGATCTTGTATTGGGTAGGATTTTGTATTGGATGACAACATGTATAGCAGCATTGGTGCTTTCAAGGGCACCTAGTGCCCAAAGCCAAAAATGCAAGAAACTAACAAGTATTATGTTCTCTCTCTCTCTCTCTCTCTCTCTCTCTCTTGAATAAGACTTGGAAATAAACTTAGGATAAATTACATAGACCATTCTTGAGATTTAAAAAATATATAATAAATTTTATAAGTTTGACATAATTTTATTGAACTCTTTTTTAATAAACTTAATATGATTAGAATTAATGCAAACAATGTATAAAATAAAAATAAACAAGAGTTAAATATACATTTCAGTGTAAAAGAGATAATCACATCATTTTTTCCCTTTTCATTCAACTAACAGATTACTTACAACAATGGGATAAATATCAGGTGAATTAAAATTTTAAGAGAGTTTAATGTAAATATGTTGAACATGTAAGACTCAATATATATATATATATTTCCAAACTTTAAAATCTTATTCCATTTTTTGTATGTTTCCGAATAGGAGTGACCTCAATCTCCAATCTAGAAAGGTTAACTTTGTTCTCTATCTCCCTCTATGTTATTGCTACAGTATATTATGGTGAAAAGCTAATCAGGATGTTATGGTGAAACCCTATATGAATTTGGATGTTTATGAATGTCAAGGCTGCACTAGATTAACTCAATTTGAGAAATTCAATTATTTCCTCTTGTATTTATTATGCTTTGTGCTATGTAGTGAATTGAATTATATGAAAATAATATTCCTAACACTGTCGAAATTGACTTAGTGAAATTCTATTGATTGCGGTTTTCTCCAAACCTCTGGGAAAAGCATGTAAAAGGAAGGTAGAGACATTAGATCTAATCTACAAATATCATGAAACTTGCATCAAACTCGACATTCAATTATTTAAGAAAACCTAACAATACATTACCACAAGAATACAAAAAGTACAAACCCAACAATCACAAAACAACAAAATACAAGTGATCATTTGTTCGTCTACATGCCATACATAACTTTTCTCACTCCAAATTTGTAATAGACAAATACAATCCACATGACACCAAAACATACAAAAGTAAAATTAATCAGAAAATGTGCGAGTACATAGTTTAAACGCCAAAACTAACATGAATAAGCCTCAAAACATGTATAACAAAGATTCTCTGATTTTTGCTACAAATACTACAGCAGCTTTAGTGGGGCATTTAAGGTAGTTGGAGATTGGTTGCCAGGCCAAGCATGGGAGCTTCTCTGTTTCATACTCAAACACTTATACTGACACGGTCACGTATGACTTGCGAAAGACGTGAATTTTATGAGCGTTCAGATTTGAGACACCTCATGCTCTTGTGTAGAGAAAGAGAGAGAGAGAGAGAGAGAGAGAAGCATTTCAAGCAATAGGAATTTTGGGTTCGCCTAAATTCACAAAGGACTGTGCACGAGCCATGCGTCCCATTGCCGCATTCCAAGACACAAGGTGGTTCATGAAGACATTAACGTACCTACCTTTGTCGTTCTGTTTGAAAAAAGTTTAAAGATATCATATCAGAGAAGATATCATGGGAGAAGGAAAAAGTGGCGGGACGAGTAACATACCTTATAATCCAAATAATAAGCATGCTGCAAAATGGCATAAGAGGCTTCATCAGCAACATATATTTTACAAAGACATCACTGAGAGAGAGAGAGAGAGAGAGCATGAACTTACTTCCCACATATCCAAACTGATAATGGGCTGCAAAAGATTTGATAAATGCAATTGTCAAGATACACAATAGATTATTAATGCAAAATATTACAATAAATAAATAAATAAATAAATAAAGCAGAGCAAATCAATGTAGCTGTATTGAAAATGGCTTACAATGTCATCCCACACAAGAGGGCTGACGGCATTTGATGTTCTAACCACTTCAAGTCGTTTCTCACTTCTCTTCACTAAAAATGGAAACAATGAAATACACTTTCGTCATCAAAGGGGAAACATAGGTAATAAATTAGCCAAATTGTAATCTCACAATAGATTTTGATACCCAGAAAGATAAATTTCTCTTAGTTTTAAGATGACATGAGCTGATTCAATAATCAAAAGCACTGCCTAATATTGCTCCTACCAGGAAGAAAAGTTGCTTGAGACAGGACTTACATACAAGCCAAACCCAGCCAGAGCCAAATAATGTGAGGGCTGCTTCTATGAACTTCTCTTTGAAGTTATTAAAAGAACCAAAATCCTTTTCAATCTGCTGAAGAAGACCCATTATGGGCATGTTACCACCTCCTGGTTGCATCGATTCCCAAAAGAAGTCATGATTCCAAACCTGGAAAAGCAAGTGAATAAGTTCAATTGACTAGCATGTTGTCAATTAGGTTCAGACTATCGAGAAACCTTCCATGGATTTATATACCCACTAAAAGAAAGAAAGCAGAATCTAATTTTTCTTATGATTTATCGAGAAATAATATACTTGGAAAAAGAAGATGAAGAAACTACCTCATATCTACTTTTTCTTGAAAAGACAAGCTACAAAACACCATCTCATATTCAGGTTGTATCTACCATCAAGTTTGTGGCTTTGAAAGTTGAAACCACATCATATTTAATTGGACAAGACAGAAAAATCTACGAACTAGCAATGTACACTGCAACCTAAAATAGGCAATCCGATTACTAGATGCAAGATAACAAATGGAAATGATTTGTTTTTAAAATTTGATCCTAGAAGTCATTCTTCTGCAATACAAGTGTAGATGCAAATCTATTTCTCTCTACAGATCAATCTCTAATTCCACTACCCTACTGCAAGTTGATTAGGCATGAAGACTACCATTTACCCTAGATATTGAAATAAGCAACATTTTCATATTTTGAAGCAAAAGTTAGACATGCAAGCAAGTACTGTTTCAGTTAACTCATTGATGTGCAATGAAACACCCAAAATAGTAACAGCAAGTTAAAGCAAATGATGAGAGATAACTTGATCAAGATTTTAGATAACTGATATAGACGGACCTGGGCAGCATTATTAAATTCTGGTAATGGATTCCCATTGTTATATGTCACTTTGACAAGTTCATCCATGGTGTGGCCATACAGTATGTCATTCTTTTCAAGTTGTTTGTTCAGACCTTCCACATAAAGACGATGATGCTCTCCCCAGTGCATCTCAAGTGTCCTTTGGCTCATATATGGTTCTAGTGCATCCTGCAAATACAAAATCAAAAACTGGTGAGCCAAACATTAAAGCAATTGTCGAATCATGGAGAAGCTCCTTTTGATTATAACAGAAGGTAGAGTTGAAGTGCTGAATTCAAAACCATATAAGAGCTACAGGAAGGTGACCAACATGGAACTTGGCACCCCAAATGACCGGATTAATAGGTTTGTTATTAAAATTATCCCACTTACCCCTTTATCCATTCTTCAAGCCAATTTAGATTTAAAGAACAGCTAAAGAAGAAGGAGAAAATTGCCAACCAAAAAAAAGGAGGAGAAATGGAAGGGAAAAGATATCAATTTTATTTATCTTATTGCATCAATTATTAAAATAGCATCTCTATGAGATCAAGACAGCTTGAGTTTCATTAGAATTCATGGGCAACAGCAAGGGTTGTTGTACTTTTCAACCCTTGACAGATATCTCTTTTTTTTTTCCTGTACTATTTTTTTGTTTTCTATTTTCCATCATTTAAAAATAAAGTAACGCTACAAAATATAAGGCCACAATAGGACACTAGATTCAAGATCATCTGCCAAGGCGAAATATGAGAGAAGATTTCCTAGGTCAAACACTTAGTGTAGTGTCTGAACCTAGTTTCCCCAAATTTACAGAAATAGTGCCTCATGAAACATGATTTATCCTGTTTTGTATATAAGGTGGATGAGCAGATTTCACAAATGGCATTGGGGAACATAAATGCAGTGGCATTCCCATTACAAATAAGCTACAAAGTAAAATTATATATATATAGCAAGGCTTGACGAAAAAGGAATTTTAAAGATAAAATATTGAGTTTTAAGATTTCTTTCGACTTTGATCAGGCCATGGCTTACAACCCTCTGCAGAAAAAAAAAAAAAAAAAAAAAAAATCAGAAATAGAAAAAGTTCTTCACAAGTTCCTGTTTTGACAAAATAAATATTGATGTACTTTGTTGCGGTAGATACTGAGTTTGTCTCTCTCTCTCTCTCTCTGATGTGTGTTGCAGTAAACATTAAAGCTGTGTTCGGATCAAATAGAAGGGAAAAGTGAATGAAATACAAGCTAAATTTTGTTCCCTTTTGCCTTCTACTCTTGTCCTTTCCATTTCCAATTCTCCCCTCAAATCCTTGATCCAAACACACCCTAACGCTGTGTTTGGTTCATGGATTTGGAAGGAATTTGGAAAGGAAAAGGGAAAAGATAGGTGAAATGTCAATGAAATATAGTTACCTTTTATTTTTCAAATCTCTCCCCAAATCCATGAACCAAACAAAACCTAAGTGTAGACACTGACGGACATGAAAATTCACTTACAAGTTTATAAGGTGGTTTTTGCAGGCCATGGTAGGCAAGGACTTTTGGTGTCTTTTGGGTCCCATGCTGCGGTCTCTTTTGCCGCTGACTCTGTTGTGAAAGATAATTGTTAGACATGATTGGATGACAAATCTGATATCCTAACATAAAATTTATGAAGAACAGATATGTTGCACGTTGGTGACAATGACTCCTCCCAAGATAACCACAAATAGTGGCAGTGGAAAACCATCACACAATATGACCAGTTACTCCAAAAGCTTAATCTCAATGTTTCTCTCTCCATTTGCAACCCCCTCTCGCATTTGGAGAGATGAACTACCACACAAATTGAAGTAAACAGGGTGCACAAACACACATGGAAAGAAGTGCACACTAACAAGATTAATGATGAACAAACACAACCAAACGTTGAAAGTGTGACTTCCTAGAACCGAATTTTTCAAACACTCACATCAAAGAACCCATGGTACTCAAATCACCATATTTTTGAAAGCTATCACTTGAATGCATATGAAGAAAAGACGCAGACTAACAAGACCCATTAATTTTCTCAACAAGAAATGATCGCAGCAGCATGGAAACATACCCGAAGAGGAAGCTTGGGGTTCTTCAACAGCTTGGACAAGTCCCTAGCCCCAAGAATATGAGAGCTTGTGGGGAAAAGATTGCAGCAACAAGAGGATGACCAACCCATTTCCGTTATAGCTCTTTCTTGCAGCTAATGAAGTATCACTGCATAACCAATGAGATTTAGGACCTCAATTCCTCTACATCAAACTTTTTTTCTTGTGTTTGGATCTTGAATTGTTAATGAAGTATAAGTTATTAATTTTTTTTCCCCACTTTCTCTTCCCTTTCATTTATCTCCACAAATTCCTTGACAAATTCAAATCCAAGATCCAAACAAAGCACAAAAAGATAAATAAAAGCTCTCTTTTTTTTTTTTTCTTCTTCCCTGCTGGGCATTTCAACAAACACTTGGCCTGCTTCAATGAAAAGGCGTGTAAATAAGCAGATAGATACGTGCATATCTACAAACCTGAGGCAACTACTTGATTTTCTCTTTCTTGAAGTTTTCTTGTAGTCGAGGATAGTTTGCGACTGTTCTTTTACTAATTTTTTTCAGGCGAATGTTTGGTTTTTGTTAAAAACATATAATATATATATATTTTGCTATTTAAAAAATAAAAAAAACGAAAGTGAAGTATCATAAATCTCAAAATGTGATCTTGTGAAATATTGGTGCTGTTTGATAACACTTACGTTTTCAGTTTTCTGTTTATATTTACAAAAATTTTAAAAACTCAAATAAAAACTTGTTTGGTAAATTTTTTATTTATAAATCAGTGGTCTCAGTTTATAAATTTGGCCAAAAAATGTAAACTCAAAAAATGTGTTTTCGTTTTGAGTTTTTTTTTTTTTTACCACCCATCATTAGCCACCACCCGCTACCATTTTCCACCACCGTCTTCCGCCACCACCACCCGCCACCCGTTACCACCTACCACCCACCAGCCACCACCCACCTGCCATCCACTCGCCGCCACCACTAGGGCTGAGCAAGGAATCCGTGAAATCCGTGATCCGATCCAGTCCAGTCAAATCCGATAGGTTTGGATTGGTTTTTTGAATCCGCGGTTCGGTTCCGGATTAAAGAACTAAAAATCCGTAGTCCACAGATTGGTTCCGGATTGAACCCCACGGTTCCGGATTGGAACCGATCCGGACCGTATACAAATAGTCTATATTTTTATTATACATCCTCTCCCATAATATCTTCTCTTATTCTATATAAAATCTAAACTCAAACCTAAAACCGTATAATATCTTCTTTTATTACTTTTGTTTGTTAGTTTTTAGTTCTAATTTGTAATGGCTAAAATACTTATAGTGAAACCAGTTTTCTTATGGTTATTTAAATTCTAGAGCAGTATGTCGCTATTATAAAAAAACATGTTGCTATTGTGAAACTAATATAACGCTATGTTTATATTTTTATGAAATTAAAGTGTTATATATAGATTTTTGTTATTTAATTATGTGAAACCGTGGTCCTAAACCGATCCAATCCGTATTTAAATGGATTGGTTCGGATTGGTTCCATGATTTAAACGGATTGGATTGGTTCCAATTTTTCAGAAACCGTAGACAATGGATTGGTCCTAATTTTACCTCATTCCGGTCCAATCCGGACCATGCTCACCCCTAGCCACCACCACCACCACCACCACCACCACCCACCACCTACCTGCCATCCACCCGCCACCACCCACCACCGCTCGCCACCACCACCCGCCACCACCACTCACCACCCACCTGCCACTACCATCTACCACCCGCTACCACTAGCCACCTGCCACCCACCTGTAACGCCCTCAAAATAATACATAAAACCCATTACTAAAGACATGAATTGATATAAGAGAGATCAACTATTTCTATTCATCAGAGTAGTTATTACAAAAGTATTACATGTTAACAACAAAAGCAAATGTCCTACGGGCTTACAGCTTTCCAAGTTAACATTTGGTTATACACAAAAAGAGTACTAACTCTATACAAAAGAAGCCCTTAGCTTGATATACATGTAATACAAACAAAATAAAGAAAAGAGTCTTCAACTCTCATCCTCATCATCCAAGCTATATTCTTGGAGGTGGCATGCTACCAGTACCTGAAAATGATATCCCGTATAGAGTGAGCCAACGCCCAGTAGAGATATGCTAAACACAGTATGAGTAATGACTAAGACATTAGCAATTGATAAATGTTCAATTCCCATAAATCAATTCATAACCCATTTCTTATCAACTTCACAATTTATATCAACGGCTCAGAACTTGGCCAACCACTTATATGAGACAGTGGCTCATATTAAACGTTTTCCATTTTATAACAGATAAACATAATAGTTGCATCAACATTTCAACAAATAACCATACAAGCTGTATCCACTTTTCAACAGATAAGCATATTAGCTATATCAACACTTCCAATGATAAACGTATGAGTTGTATCAACACTTCCTTAGATAAGTATATTAGCTATATCCACACATTAACTGACAAGCAAATAAGCTGTATTAGTGGAGTCTATCCCCTATCTCCTCCTCATCAACAACCGGTTTAAAGGTCCATCCCCTATCTTCCCCTAAACCGTGGAGTACATTCCCTATCTCCTCTCACACACACAAGGTATATACATACAAGTCATATACACAATCAATCAATACATAACATTAATGTATTCTGTCAACCGTCATATTCTATGACATATCCAATTGATTAGTTTTAGTTTGCCTAATCATCATGCATTGTCTACAACAATCAAAACTACCATTCACCGGTAGCCCAAGCAATTATTTCTAACAGATAACAAGAGCTCCAACAGATAAATTATCAATGTTCTCAAAAGTGAGCAATTAATAAATCCAACTTCACCATTTTACAATATAATGAGTCAATTTCATTATTTCCAACTCAATCTCTTATAACCACAATCAGCCCAAATTAATTATACCAATTAATTTATACAACAAATTAGGGTTTTCTACCCTATTTCCAAATATTGACCCAATGGTCTATATATCAACAACCAACAACAATATCATTATCTTGAAATCCAAAATACACATTTTTAGAATCAAAATAACAAACCCCTTTTCATCATTTTCAAACCCTAACTCCCAAACTCAACCATTTAACAAAATGCCCAAAAATCTATGTCAAAACCCATAGTAGTGAGTAGGAATCCCTACCTCAAAAGTTGACACCCAACAAAGAAGGAGATGAAAATGAAAATGCTCCAAATCACAAGTTTCCCGGATCAAAAGATAGCCCTCGACGATCAACTACTTTTTTGTAAAGGCCAAAGGTGAGGAAATCACTCTAGCTAGATCAATCCTAAGAGAGAAGTTAGGTTTTAGAGTGAGGTGCTCAACAATGGAGTTTTTGGAAAAGTAAGAGAGAGAAGAGATGTGAAAAAGTGATTTTAAAAGTCAAAACACGGAGTCTTAAACCAGTCGCCCTGCTCAAGCGTGGAAACCCCCGTTTAAGCGTCACTCACAAGCTCCCGCTTGAGCATCCAAACCGCCGCTCGAGCAGCGAATACGCACTTCCAGTACTTTCGCAGAACCAGGTCCCCGCTCAAGCGTTCAAGTCCCTGCTCGAGCGTAACACACAAACTCCCGCTCGAGCGTCCAAGCCACCGCTCGAGCATACAACACTACAGAGGAGATACTGCATGGTTGATTTTCCTGCTCGATCGTCAAAACCTCCGCTTGTGCGGACAAGCTACAACAAAGGCCCCGCTCGAGTGCCAAAAGCTCCGCTCGAGCGGACAGGCCAAAATCTGGGCATCTAGTCTTGGTTCCTAAGCTCAACCAACCTGTAACAAACTTGCCCAACACATCCTATAACTCAAATACAAAGTACGAAAGGATGTAAACAAGGTATAAAGAACCAATAACATCTATGGAAACAAGTCCGGATCGCCGTACACAGGGGTAAAATCCGGGATCGCTATAACCTCCCCCCCTTAAAGAATTTCGTCCTCGAAATTAAACACAAGTTTTCAAAAACATGTTTTTCTCCATTTTCAACAATATTACAACATAATTTTAAACATTCCGACCCATTACCGGTCAATCTCATCTCTTATCAAGAGGTAATTCACATCATAAATAACAATCTGCATTTTCAACATGCATTCCTTTGGAATTTACCAACTCCAACTCGTTTTCCACAATTCCTTAATGCATGCAACATTAATATCATGCTTGCATTTTCACAATATACTCAACATGCACAATATTAAAACAACTTCCATTAACCAAAACATTTACAATGTTTTACAACTTAAGACATATGTACAATGTTCTTAAAGTTCATTAAAATTACAAAATCTCAATACATGGTTACACATCAACAAACAAGTCCGGATATTTCTCGCGGACTTCCAACTCACGTTCCCAAGTAGCTTCCTCCACTCCGTGATGTTTCCACAAAACTTTCACCAAAGGAATGGTCTTACCACGCAGGACTTGATCCCGCCTATCCAAGACCCGAATCGGTCTCTCCTCATACGAGGCATCCTCATCTACCTCTAAGTCGGTCCAATCCAATACATGTGATGGATCTGGCTCGTACTTCCGAAGCATACTCACATGAAACACGTCATGAACTCCGGACAACTGTGGCGACAAAGCTAAACGATAAGCAACCTCCCCAATCCTCTCAAGGATCTCAAAAGGACCAATAAATCGAGGGGATAACTTCCCACTCTTCCCAAACCTCATTAATCCCCGCCTAGGTGATATCTTTAGAAAGACATGATTACCTACTTCAAACGCCAAAGGTCTCCTCCTACGGTCGGCATAAGATTTTCTAACGACTCTGGGCTGTAACAAGCCTTCTACGGATAAGCTTAACCTTCTCCGTCGTTTCCCTCACTAATTCCGGACCCAACAAAGGTGCATCACCGACCTCGGCCCAACAGACTGGAGACCTACACGGTCGGCCATACAAGGCCTCAAACGGTGCCACACCGATACTAGACTGAAAGTTGTTGTTGTAGGCAAACTCCACCAAGGGCAAGTGCCTCTCCTACGTCCCACTAAAGTCAAGGACGCAACCTCAAAGCATATCCTCAAGGATCTGAATAGTACGCTCGGACTGCCCGTCAGTCTAAGGATGATAGGCCGTACTAAAGGTCAACTTAGTGCCCAAGGCACTCTGCAAACTCTGCCACAACCTAGCGGTAAAACGAGGATCTCTGTCTAAGACGATCGTCACTAGGACCCCATGCAACCTCACTATGTCCCGAATATATAAGTCGGCAAGGTGATCTACCGAATCTCTCACGCGCATAGGAATGAAGTGCGCTGACTTAGTCAACCGGTCCACAACCACCCAAATAGCGTCACTACCCCGCTAAGTCCTCGGAAGACCTACAACGAAGTCCATAGTGACATGCTCCCACTTCCACTCGGCAATAGGCAAGGGTTGCAGCAAACCCGCTGGCCTCTGATGCTCGGCCTTCACTTGCTGACAAGTAAGGCACTTAGACACGAAAACTGCCACATCTCTCTTCATTCCTCGCCACCAGAACTGGCGACTCAAATCCCGATACATCTTAGTGCCTCCCGGGTGCACTGCAAGACGTGAATGATGACACTCTCGGAGCACTTCCTCTCGGTAAGACTCCGGTACAAACAAACGGTCTCGGTATCTCACACTCTGGTCGGGATACACCGTCAAACCCTTCTCAACCTTCCCACTGGAGATCTTCTCTCGGAGGGAATCTACCTCAAGGTCACCTCTCTGTGCCTCTAACACTTTAGTCATAAGGGTAGGTTGCGCAACAACTGAAAACAAGGCCGCAGCCTCAACAGATTCGCCTAGAAGCAAATCAAACTCGCCAAGTGCCCCCAACATCTCCCATTTTCGGATGGCTATACAAGCTACATCACCTATGGATTTCCTGCTAAGGGCATCGGCCACAACATTGGCCTTCTCCGGATGATAATGCAACTCGAAGTCGTAATCCTCAATAAACTCCATCCACCTCCTCTGCGTCAAGTTCAAGTTTTTCTGTGTAAACAGATACTTCAAACTCTTGTGGTCCGAGAACACCTCAAACTTCTCCCCATATAGATAATGCCTCCAGATTTTCAAGGCAAATATCACTGCTGCTAGCTCTAAGTCATGTGTAGGGTAATTCTTCTCGTGTATTTTCAACTGACGTGAGCCATAAGCTACCACTTTCCCCTCTTGCATTAACACACAACCCGAACCCTCTCGTGAGGCATCACAATAAACCGCATAACCCAACCCTCTCTCTGGAATAACCAATACCGGAGCGGTGGTCAATCTAACCTTCAGCTTTTGAAATGACTTTTCACAAGTCTCACTCCATACGAATTTGACTCCCTTCCGAGTCAGCCTAGTCAACGGTGAAGCTAACCTGGAGAAATCCCTCACAAACCGGCGATAATACCCAGCTAACCCCAGAAAACTGCAGATCTCAAATACACTTTTCGGCTGTGCCCAGTCTTGCACCGCCTCTATCTTGGACGTATCAACAGACACTCCTTCCCCGGATACTACATGGCCTAAGAACTTGACTTCCCTTAGCCAGAACTCACACTTCCCAAACTTAGCATACATCTTATGGGCTCTAAGTAACTCAAGCACCACTCTCAAGTGTTCCTCGTGTTCCTCCTCAGAAGGTGAGTAGATAAGAATGTCGTCCACGAAGACGCCAACAAAACGATCTAAGAATTTCCGGAATATCCGGTTCATCAAATCCATAAAAATTGCCGGTGCATTAGTGAGCCCAAATGGCATCACTAGAAACTCATAATGGCTATACCGCGTACGGAATGCCGTCTTCGGAATATCCTCCTCTCTGACGAACCACCCACTCATCACAACCCACCAGCCACTCGCTACCACCCGCCACTGTTACCCACCTATCCACTACCCCTACCACCCGCCACTGTCACCCACTACCGCCACCACCCGCCATCTACCTGCCACCACCCACCACCACCCGCCTACCACCACCACCACACCACCGCCACCACCACCACCGCCACCACCACCACCACCACTCACTACCTGCCGCCACCGTCACCACCACCTACCACCACCCGCCACCCACCGCCACCACCACTCACCACCCACCACTCGCCACCGTCACCCACCCACCACCACCCGCTACCCACCACCCGCCGTCACCACTTTCCACCACCGTCTTCTGCCACCACTTGCCGCCACTTGCCATTTCTCACTCTTTTTTATATTTTAAAATTTTTTAAACATTTTTTCAATTACCAAACGCGTTTGTAGTTTATGTTTTTCTAAAAATAAACAAAAAATAAACAAAAATCAGTTTATAAAATTTTTGTAAATATAAACTGAAAACGTAAACGTTACCAAACATAGTTCTCATTTATTTTTTTATGAATCCAAAAGTCAGTGAAAATAATAGTTACTTACACGTTTGGATTTAATTTTTGAGGGATAAAAATGAGTTTATCCAAATGTGAAATTACACATTTGGGCAATCCACACTACAGAGATTTTTTTATTTTCTCTCATTTTGGAACAAATCTTACATTATGAATAAGAACGTAACACTCTAATAACGTAACGTTCCAATGTAGCACACTAAAAAATTCATTAATGTACTTTTTCCAAACGTAACAGCATAACACTTCAAATTTTTTCCAAACATAAAACTCCAATGTAACACAAAAAAAAAATCCCTTCGTGTACTTTTCTCAAACATAATACTCCAATCAATGTAATCTCAAACATAACACTCTAATGCAACATACATAAAAATACTAAAAAACTACTTAATGTACTGTTTTTAAACGTAACACTCACAGTTTTACTAAGGAATTTTGTAGTTCTTTTAGAATGGTTTGAAGAATCCCATACCCTTTTGAAATGGTTTGAAGAATTCTAAATCCTTTTTTTGGGTGTGTTATATTGAAATATTATGTTTGGAAATATACGCTAATTTTTTTTATTATATGTTTTACATTGACGTGTTACACAGTATAATATTTTTTTTTTTTGAAGTGTTACGTTTGGAAAAAGTATAATAAGGAGTTTTTTTCGAGTGTTATGTTTGAGTATTACATTGGAGTATTACAGATTGAAATTATACATTTGTTCAAAACTTAGTAAGGAGTTCTTGTACTTCTTTTGAAATATTTAAAAAATTCCATATCCTTTTGAAATGTTTGAAGAATCTCATATTTCAAGTCATTCTAAATAAAAAAGGTTGTTATATAAAAATTTATCTCAAATTTGATTTTGATAAATTATTTATCTTTTTGTTTTTTTGGGACCCATGACATAAGACCATTTTCAAGTCTAACGGTAAAGAAAGGAAATTTTACCTATAATGTGGAGTGCAGGAAAGACATTCTGGGAGAAAAAAATGTACCAAGATACAGGAGATTTTTCCCAAAATAGGCCTACCTACTAAGTTATTTTCCAAACTAAGCCTAGTTTGGCCGAAATTTCCAGAATAAGTTGAAGCGTGTTTACAAAACACGTTTTCCACATGTTTCTGGCCAAGCGCACAAAATGAATAAAATAATAAAAGCATGGTTTCAAAACACGCTTTTAATTAAGAAAACACTGTTCCTCTTAGCATTTTCATCTTTAAGTGAAAGTGCGATTCAAAAACACGCTTTCAAAAGAAAGCGTGATTTGTAACCACGCTTTTAAAGAAAATTTGCTTTTGAAAGAAAGCGTGGTTCGTAATCACGCTTTTAAAAGCCATATAAAATGGCCCATCCCCCCTTCATTTGCAACCACGCTTTTTAAACACTTCATTTTTCCCCCCAAAGCCCGAACCAGTTCTCCCTCTGCTCCCCCTCTCTCTCTCTTCGTGGGTTCTCTGTTCTCTCTCTCTCTCTCTGTGAGTTGCTATCTGCTCTCTCTTTCTCGCTGGTATGTGGACTGTTTGTCTGTCTGTCTGTCTCTCTCAGTTTGAATTTTATTTGTGTTGATTTTGTTTATGAAAATGTGAATGTGGCTACATAACAATGTGGGGCTTTGTGAATTTAAATTGGGATTTTGTGAATTCAAATTGAGGAAGTTTGGAAGATAAAATAGTTTGAATACAGTTTGGAAGATAGAATAGTTTTGTGTATTCAAATTGTTTTGTGAATTCAAATTGATACCAATGTAGGTAGAATAGGGTTTGTGAATTGAAATTGTGGTTTTGAATTCACAGATTGAACCCTAGCCTTAGCCCTAACCCAATTCTAGGGTTTCAAATTAAACCCTAGCCCTAACCCAAAGTTTGTATTGCAAATTGAACCCTAGCCCTAACCTAATTCTAGGGTTTTCAATTGAATTTGAATTCACAAATTAGGGCTAGGGATTTTTTTTATAGCGACCCTGGTTTTTCCTCAATTGATTAGTGTAATTCGGACTTGGTTCCATGGATGTTGATTATTGTATATATCTTGTTTCCATCCTTCAATACTTTGTATTTGAGTTATAGGATGTTTTGGGCAGGTTTGTTACAGGTTGGGTGTGATTTGGAGCAAATGGTTGTTGCCCAGAATTTTGGTTCTTCGCTCGAGCGAGCTTTTTGTCGCTCGAGCGAGCTCCTTGTTTTAGATCTGTCGTTCGAGCCAGGGTTCCTTCGCTCGAGCGAGAGTTGAGTTTTGTGTCTTATGGCTTGAGCGAGAAGTCCTGCGCTCGAGCTTGCGTCTGTGTCTCTTTTTGACCTGATGGTTTTGATTCTTGGCTTGAGCGAGCTTTCCTTCGCTCGAGCTAGCGAGGTCTATGTTTTGGGTTTCTTCGCTCGAGCGAGCATTTTGTCGCTCGAGCGTGCTTCTGGGTTGTAGACCTGAAGGTTTGGATTGTTGGCTCGAGCGAGGCTTTCTACGCTCGAGCAAGGAGTCTTTGTGTTTGGTCGCTCGAGCGACCACTTCTTCGCTCGAGTGAGCCTGTGTTATATCAGTAGACAGCAGCGGGTAAACACTTCACTTTTTCATCTCTTTTGATTTCCAAACCCTAGATCCGAGCTCTCTTTCTCTCTTTAAACACCTTCTCTCTAGGGATTGATCTAGTTCTTGAGTATTTCTACCCTAAGTTCTTTGTAAGAAAGATAGAGGGTGTTGAGGGCTTCCTTTTAATCTGAAGAATCTTGGATTTGGAGCACTTGGGTTTTTCGTCATCTTCCCCTTTGGTCTCTTCATTTCGAGGTAGGGATACCCTACTCCATCTTATGAGCTTTGTCTTTAATTTTGGTCATTTTGATTAGTTGGTGATGTTGGGAAATTTTTGAAAAAGTTAGGGTTATTGTGTAATTTATAAAAGATGGGTTTTCAAATATTAAAAACCCATATGTATGTAAGACTTGGAAAATGGCATTATTAGTGTCAAATTGAGGAAATTGAACCTTAGGGTTGATTCTTGGTAAAGGGGGAAAATGCCCTAATCATTGTGATAAATTAATTGGTATAATTAATTTGGGAAAAACATGAAATTGAGTTGAAATCCATAAAATTGGGAAGTTATGGGATTGAATGGTGTAGTTGGATCAATTTATCACTTACCTATGTAAAAGTTGAGATTGTATTTGTTTAATGCATTTATTTTCTGTTTAGAAATAACTGTTTTGGGAAATCGGTGGAGGATAGTCTTGATTGTTGTAGACACTGTATATTGATTAGGAAAAACTAAAACTAATCACATTGAATATGTCATCGAATATGACAGTTGGAATAATACATCAAATATATGTATTGATTGATCCCTGTATATGATAATTGTTTGTATACTTGGAATATGTGCATTGTGTGGGAGGAGATAGGGGATGTACTCCATGGTTTGAGGGAAGATAGGGGATGTACTCTCAAACATGTTTGGGAGGAGATAGGGGATGAACTCTATTAATACAACAAATATGTGTATTGAATTGAAGTGTTGATACAGCAAATATGTGTATCATTTGAAATATGAAAGTGTCTGAATATGAGTTGTAAATCTCATGTGAAATTGTGAAATATGGAAACGTGTTAATATGAGCCATAGTCTCATTGAATTGGTAGGCCAGGTTCTGAGCCAAGTTTATGTATCGAGTTTGCATAAGGAAAGAAAGTTGAAATGTAACATGGACATGAATGTCATGAAACTAAATTGTGATATGAAATGGTTTATAAATGTTAACCATCTATCAAATTCTATTGTTTTAGTCATTGCTTATATTTGGTTTAGTATATCTCTGCTGGGCTGTAACTCACCCTATACGGGACATCATTTTCAAGTGCAGATGGTATGTCACCTTCAAGGTCGTAGCTTGGGAGGCTGGAGACTAAAAGACTTTTTGTGATATCTTTTATGTATTACATGTAAATTCAAGTCAAGGGCTTAATGTGTTATGAGTTAGTACTCTCTTTTTGTGTAACCAAGTGTTGGCTTGGAAAGTTGTAAGCCCATTGGGCATTTACTTTTGTTGTCAACATGTAATACATTTGTAAGGAATACTCTGATGAATGGAATTAAGTTTTGTTTACTTATGTCTACGCATATCAATAATGTGGGATTCTATGTATTATTTTGAGGGCGTTACAACTTGGTATCAGAGCGTACTGGGTTCGAATACTTTGGGTACGCGAGAAGTGGTTAGTACCACAATGCGTTTATCTCGCTTGTTAGAGACTTAGATATAATGTTATGTGCTTATGTGATAACATGTTTATGTGGTTATATAGGTATGGAATGTAGTTTCTAGGATGTGATTGGATCCTTGGGTTTCTGGGAGTCTTGTTGGAAAAGCACTTGATCAATGTTGTTTCTAACCGGAACTCTAGTAGTGCCTCGGGACTATCATTATCCGGAAATGAAATCCGTAAGTGCTTATGTGATTATGAGCTTACGTGGTATGAATTACTGTTGTCCATGCATTAGGACGTGAGTGTTATAGTTTCGGCACATTTGTGAATGTGCTAATGTTCTTCGTCACCTTCATCAGGATGTCAGGACGAGGACGTGGTGGTAGGCGAGGTAGGCTTAGGAGGCAGGAGATGCCTATACTGGATGATATTCCGGCGCAGCAGAAGGGGTTGGCCAGGCCAATGTGGCCAAGCCAGTAGGTCAGCAGGCCATGGGCGCCTTAGCCCGCGAGATGGCAGGAGCTTTGAGGGCATCCATGGACATTCTCAGGGTAGAGAATCAAGTCCAGACCCAGGCTGTTGATGCAGGGCCTTCTTTTCTGAAGAGGGAGTTCTTCTGATCAAATCCGGATGAGTTTGTGGGTGATCCGAAGGAGTCACTTAAGGCTGATAAGTGGCTCGAGCAGATGACTAAGACGTTTGAGATGCTTGGCATCGAATATGGGGCATTGAAGGTGACCTTGGCATCTTTCCAGCTAAAGAGGGATGCGGGTCAGTGGTGGAAGTTCATGAGGGGTCGTGTTGGTGGTACTTGGGAGGCTTTTGTAGATGCTTTCCAAGAGAAGTTTTTGTCTCCCGCTGTCAAGGAGAAGTTGAGGGACCAGTTCTGCCAACTTAAACAGCTGAGTATGCCAGTGGCTGAGTTTGAGGCCGCATTTACTAGTTTATCCAGGTTTGCACCTGAGCTAGTGGCGTCTGAGGAACGCCGCTGTTTGGAATTTGAAAGGAAGTTGAGACATGGACTCAAGACCAGAATTGGGGGATCCATGGTTCGGGAGTATGTGCGTCTAGTGGATGCTGTGGCCCATATGGAGATTATGATGCACGAAGAGGATGAGAGGTTGAAGGGCTCCAAGAGGAGTCAGGATGGCCAGGGAGATGGTAGGAGACAGAGGGGTTCTAAACCTCAGTAGTCCTAAGGTGCTTTGGCGAGATCTACCTTTCCAGTGCCGAGTGCAAGTTCTGGGAGAAGCAGTCAGGGAGACATTATTTGTTACAAATGTGGTCAGCTGGGCCACAAGTCTCCAGCTTGCCCGCAGAAGGGCGAAGGGCAGAGAGCAGCTTCATCATCGGCTCGTCCTCAGAGCCAGAGTCAGGGCAGAGGTCAGCTGCTCTCTTGTTACCAGTGTGGTCAGGGGAGGCACCTGAAGAGGTTCGCATGATTAAGCTATACCACATCAGTGCGTCACGGTTGTAAACAAGCGTAGAGTTTTCACCTGATCTGTTCAGGCCTCGAGGGCCAATCAGGGAGCTTCATCATCCCAGTCTGTGCAGTAGTCTTTTGCTCCTAGGGGTGAGCAGGTAGATCAGAGACCTTCTGGGCGCGTGTATGCTGTTACCGCACAGGATCTTGTACCGGCTCCATCTATTGTGAGAGGTACCTTTTTATTTTGCAACTCGATTGCCAATGTGTTGATTGATACGGGAGCATCCATTCCTTTATATATGCTGCATTTGATTGCTACCGCTAGAGGGTCACTGTATATACCTTGAACGAGAAGTGCTTTCATTTCTTGGGGGACCGGATTGGTAGTGTGTTACCATCGGCGTATGATCCGCGAGGGCGGAGTGAGTTTAGTGGTCTTTTTACTAGCTTTATGAGTAGTGAGTGTGATGAGACCCAGACTGTATTGCCGAGAGTGATTTGTGAGTACTCAGATGTCTTTCCCGAGGACCTTGTGAGTTTGCCACCTTATCGAGAGATTGAGTTCTCTATTGATCTAGTGCCCGGCACGGCGCCAATTTCTATGGCACCATATCGTTTTGCCCCAGCCGAGTTGATTGAGTTGAAGATTCAACTCTAAGAGTTGCTAGATAAGGGCTTCATCCGCCCTAGTACTTCGCCATGGGGAGCACCAGCCCTCTTTGCTAAGAAGAAAGATGAGGCTTTGAGACTTTGTATCGACTACCGGAAATTGAATCGGGCTGCGGTTAAGAGCAAGTACCCTATGCCTCGTATTGATGATTTGTTTGACCAGTTGAAAGAGTCCCGTTGTTTCTCTAAGATAGACTTGAGATTGGGTTACCATCAGTTGAGGGTCAGAGAGGAGGATATTCCGAAGATGGCATTCCATACGCAGTATGGCCACTATGAGTTTCTGGTGATGTCTTTTGGGCTCACCAATGCACCGGCAGTGTTTATGGATTTGATGAATCGGATATTTCAGAAATTCTTAGATCGTTTTGTGGTCGTCTTCGTGGACGACATTCTGATTTATTCACCATCTCAGAAGGAACACGAGGAACACTTGAGAGTGGTGCTTGAGTTGCTTAGAGCCCATAGGCTATATGCCAAGTTTGGGAAGTGCGAGTTATGGCTAGGAGAGGTCAAATTCTTAGGCCTTGTAGTCTCCGGAGAAGAGGTGTCTATTGATACATCCAAGATTGAGGTAGTGCAAGATTGGGCACAGCCTAAGAGTGTTTTTGAGATCCGCAGTTTTCTGGGATTAGCTGGGTATTACCGCCGGTTTGTGAAAGATTTTTCTAGGCTAGCTTCACCGTTGACTAGATTGACGCGGAAATGGGTCAAATTTGTATGGAGTGAGACTTGTGAAAAGTCGTTCCAAGAGTTGAAAGTTAGACTTACCACTGCTCCAGTTTTGATTATTCTAGAGAGAGGTTTGGGTTATGCGGTCTATTGTGATGCCTCACGAGAGGGTTTAGGTTGTGTGTTGATGCAAGATGGGAAAGTGGTAGCTTATGGCTTGCGGCAGTTGAAAATACACGAGAGGAATTACCCTACACATGACCTAGAGTTAGCAGTTGTGATTTTTGCCTTGAAGATCTGGAGGCACTACCTTTATGGTGAGAGATTTGAGGTATTCTCGGATCATAAGAGTCTGAAGTATCTGTTTACATAGAAAGACTTGAACTTGAGGTAGAGGATGTGGATGGAGTTTATTGAAGATTACGACTTTGAGTTGCACTATCATCCGGGGAAGGCCAATGTTGTGGCCGATGCCCTTAGCAGGAAATCAATTAGTGATGTAACTTGTATAGCCATCCAGGAGTGGGAGATGTTGGGTGCTCTTGGAGAATTTGATTTGCTTCTAGGCGAATCCGTTGAGGCTACGGCCTTGTTTTCTGTTGTTGCACAACCTACGCTTGTGAATCGAGTGTTAGGGGCACAGAGAGGTGACCTTGAGGTAGAATCCCTCTGGGAAAAGATTTCTATTGGGAAGGTTGAGAATGGTTTGACGGTGTATCCCGACCTGAGTGTGAGATACCGACACCGTTTGTTCGTGCTGGAGTCTTGCCGAGAGGAGGTACTCCAAGAGTTTTACCATTCACGCCTTGCGGTGCATCTGGGAGGCACTAAGATGTATTGTGATTTGGGTCGCTAGTTTTGGTGGCAGGGTATGAAGAAAGATGTAGCGGTTTTTCTGTCTAAGTGCCTTACTTGTCAGCAAGTGAAGGCCGAACATCAGAGGCCAGTGGGTTTGTTACAACCCTTGCTTATTGCCGAGTGGAAGTGGGAGCACGTCACTATGGACTTCGTTATAGGTCTTCCGAGGACTCAGCAAGGTAGTGATGCTATTTGGGTGGTTGTAGACCGGTTGACTAAGTCGGCACACTTCATTCCTATGCGCATGAGAGACTCGGTAGATTATCTTGCCGACTTGTATATTCGAGACATATTGAGGTTGCACGGGGTCCCAGTGTCGATCATCTCAGATAGAGATCTACATTTTACTATGAGGTTGTGGCAGAGTTTGCAAAGTGCCTTGGGCACTAGGTTGACCTTTAGCACGGCTTATCATCCTCAGACTGACGGGCAGTCCGAGCGTACTATTCAAATCCTTGAGGATATGCTTCGAGGTTGTGTCCTTGACTTTAGTGGGTCGTGGAAGAGGCACTTGCCCTTGGTGGAGTTTGCCTACAACAACAGTTTCCAGTCGAGTATCGGTATGGCACCGTTTGAGGCCTTGTATGGCCGACCTTGTAGGTCTCCAGTTTGTTGGGCCGGGGTGGGTGATGCACCTTTGTTGGGCTCGGAGTTGGTGAGGGAAACGACGGAGAAAGTTGAGCTTATCCGTAGGAGGCTTGTTACAGTCCAAAGTCGCCAAAAGTGTTATGCCGACTGTAGGCGGAGGCCGTTGGTATTTGAGGTGGGTGATCATGTTTTTCTGAAAATATCACCTAAGTGGGGATTGATGAGGTTTGGTAAGAATGGGAAGTTGTCCCCTCGGTTTATAGGCCCTTTCGAGATCCTTGAGAGGATTGGAGAGGTTGCCTACCGTTTAGCTTTGCCGCCGCAGTTGTCCGGAGTTCATGACGTGTTTCATGTTAGTATGCTTCGGAAGTGCAAGCCGGATCCATCGCATGTATTGGATTGGACCGACTTAGAGGTTGATGAGGATGCCTCGTATGAGGAGAGACCGGTTCTGGTCTAGGATAGGCGGGATCAAGTCTTGCGAGGCAAGACCATCCCATTGGTAAAAGTTTTGTGGAAACATCACGGAGTGGAGGAAGCCACTTGGGAACGTGAGTTGGAGTCCGAGAGAAATATCCGGATCTATTTGTAGATGTTTGAGCATATGTTGTATATTTTGTTGTATTGATAAACCTTAAAAGCATTGTACATGTCTTGAGTTGTAAAACATTGTATATGTTTGGTTTATGGAAATATTGTGGAAGTATTATGAATTGTACCTTGAGAATGGAAGTTTGTTTTAACATTGTGTATGTTAAATATGTTATAGAAATGCAAATATGTTGTTGGCATTGGTTATATAATTGAATTTTGGACTATATGTTGAAATTGGTAAATTTCAAATGAATGCATGTTGATGATGCATGTTGGAAGTTGTATATTGTGAAATGCCTCTTGAATAGATATGGGATGACTGGTAATGGTCAAGATTTGGAATGTTGAACTATGATATTATTGAGAATTGAGAAAAAACTTGTTTTTGAAAAACTTGTACCAAATTTCGGGGACGAAATTCTTTAAGGGGGGAGATTATAGCGACCCTAGTTTTCCTTCCATTGATTAGTGTAATCCAGACTTGGTTCCGTGGATGTTGATTGTTGTATATATCTTGTTTCCATCCTTCAATACTTTGTATTTGAGTTATAGGATGTTTTGGGTAGGTTTGTTACAGGTTGGGTGTGATTTGGAGCAAATGGTTGCTGCCCAGAATTTTGGTTCTTCGCTCGAGCGAGCCTTTTGTCGCTCGAGCGAGCTCCTTGTTTTAGATCCTTCGCTCGAGCCAGGGTTTCTTCGCTCGAGCGAGAGTTGAGTTTTGTGTCTTATGGCTCGAGTGAGAAGTCTTGCGCTCGAGCTTGCGTCTGCGTCTCTTTTTGACCTGATGGTTTTGATTCTTGGCTTGAGCGAGCTTTCCTTCGCTCGAGCTAGCGAGGTCTATGTTTTGGGTTTCTTCGCTCGAGCGAGCATTCTGTCGCTCGAGCATGCTTCTGGGTTGCAGACCTGAAGGTTTGGATTGTTGGCTCGAGCGAGGCTTTCTACGCTCAAGCAAAGAGTCTTTGTGTCTGGTCGCTCGAGCGACCACTTCTTCGCTCGAGCGAGCCTGTGTTATATCAGTAGACAGCAGCGGGTAAACACTTCACTTTTTCATCTCTTTTGATTTCCAAACCCTAGATCCGAGCTCTCTCTCTCTCTCTCTAAACACCTTCTCTGTAGGGATTGATCTAGTTCTTGAGTGTTTCTACCCTAAGTTCTTTGTAAGAAAGATAGAGGGTGTTAAGGGCTTCCGTTTAATCTAAAGAGTCTTGGATTTGGAGCACTTGGGTTTTTCATCATCTTCCCCTTTGGTCTCTTCATTTCGAGGTAGGGATACCCTACTCCATCTTATGAGCTTTGTCTTCAATTTTGGTCATTTTGATTAGTTGGTGATATTAGGAAATTTTTGAAAAAGTTGGAGTTATTGTGTAATTTATAAAAGAGGGGTTTTCAAATATTAAAAACCCATATGTATGTAAGACTTGGAAAATGGCATTATTAGTGTCAAATTGAGGAAATTAAACCTTAGGGTTGATTCTTGGTAAAGGGGGAAAATGCCCTAATCATTGTGATAAATTAATTGGTATAATTAATTTGGGAAAAACATAAAATTGAGTTGAAATCCATGAAATTGGGAAGTTATGGGATTGAATGGTGTAGTTGGATTAATTTATCACTCACCTATGTAAAAGTTGAGATTGTATTTGTTTAATGTATTTATTTTCTGTTTAGAAATAACAGTTTTGGGCTATCGGTGGAGGATAGTCTTGATTGTTGTAGACACTGTATGTTGATTAGGAAAAACTGAAACTAATCACGTTGAATATGTCATCGAATATGACACTTGGAATAATACATCAAATATATGTATTGATTGATCCATGTATATGATAATTGTTTGTATACTTGGAATATGTGCATTGTATGAGAGGAGATAGGGGATGTACTCCATGGTTTGAGGGAAGATAGGGGATGTACTCTCAAACCTGTTTGGGAGGAGATAGTGGATGAATTCCATTAATACAGCAAATATGTGTATTAAATTGAAGTATTGATACAGTAAATATGTGTATCATTTGAAATATGGAAGTGTCTGAATATGAGTTGTAAATCTCATATGAAATTGTGAAATATGGAAACGTGTTAATATGAGCCATAGTCTCATTGAATTGGTAGGCCAAGTTCTGAGCCAAGTTTATGTATCGAGTTTGCATAAGGAAAGAAAGTTGAAATGTAACATGGACATGAATGTCATGAAACTAGATTGTGATATGAAATGGTTTATAAGTGTTAACCATTTATCAAATGCTATTGTTTTAGTCATTGCTTATATTTGGTTTAGTATATCTCTGCTGGGCTGTGGTTCACCCTATATGAGACATCATTTTCAGATACAGATGGTATGCCACCTTCAAGATTGTAGCTTGGGAGGCTAGAGGCTGAAAGACTTTTTGTGATATGTTTTATGTATTACATGTAAATTCAAGCCAAGGCTTAATGTGTTATGAGTTAGTACTCTCTTTTTGTGTAACCAAGTG
The DNA here is from genome assembly GCA_025200525.1 of Camellia lanceoleosa. NCBI lineage: Eukaryota > Viridiplantae > Streptophyta > Magnoliopsida > Ericales > Theaceae > Camellia > Camellia lanceoleosa. Next base: position 4,018,980 of record CM045769.1, read on the forward strand.
TTGGCTTGAAAAGTTGTAAGCCCGTTGAGCATTTACTTTTGTTGTCAACATGTAATACATTTGTAAGGAATACTCTGATGAATGGAATTAAGTTTTGTTTACTTATGTCAAATGTTCACAAAAATAATAAAAAATAAAAAATTTAGTCCTCCATCTGTATTGAAGAGTATTGTTCAAAGACATAGAGTGCATTACGAGTTTCATTATAATAATCTAAACCATTTGTTTTTATTTTAAATTTTCCATTATTTAGTGTTTTTAGAGTACTAGTCTACATTATTCATGTTAGAATACTTGTCCAATTATCTCTTACAAAAGAGAGAATTTTTTTTAATTTAATTGTAAATTAAATCATTGGTCTCTGTAATTTAAGTGAAGTGTCATTTCAGTTATCGTAATTTTAATTTGAACATTTTGTGATTTTTAACCCAACTCAAAAACCAAACGATCCCACATAATCTAATTCATAAATTGTTTTTACTTTTATGACATTATAATTATTTTGTGCTGATACTATTTCTTTGCAATTCTCCATATTTTTATAGGTACCATTGTCACTGTTAATTGCCCTATATATATATATATATATTTTTTTTTTTTTGAAAAACACAAAAATTAAAAAAATAATAAATAAAATTGTTTACTATTTCCTTCTCTTTGTTGGTTGGTATATTAATTGTTTGATTGCTAAAGTAAAATTTCTCTCAGAACAACCAAATTAGATTGTCTTCATTTTTTATTGTCTTCCTATTTTAAATCACCTCCCAATTATATGATCGAGTTGTGCAATAGATAAATAATTTATAACAAAGGGTAAAAGAGATTGGCACAGAGTATCGATCAATTTTCAATATTTTATTACTAGCCAATTAGTATTAACCATGGTATCAGTACACTCATTTTGATTTTGACTTGCAAGAATATAATTTTTTTATGAGCAAATTTTTTTTTATTGATGAAACTGCATACAATTAGTAAGCTTTTTTATGAAAGTTTTAGAATGCCCAATTTTATTATTCAAAAATAAAATGATGATTAAGGGAGTGTTTGATAACTTGATTTAGTACTTAAAATTGAATATATTAAGTGACAATCAATTAAACCTATTTGATAATCACAATTAATATTACTTAAAAATTTAAGTACCTCTTAACATATAGGCTAAAATTTTTTAAAAAATTAAGTCATGTAAAATTCATTTAATTCTGACTGAATTTATAAATATTAAATATAAGTGTTGATATATACTATTATAAATTCACCACCACTACTACCACCACCATCATTGTTACCGCTACCGCTACTACTACCACCATCACCATCACCATCACCATCACCACTACTACCACCGTCACAATCTAAAAATAAAATATACAATTTAAAATAATAAATTTTAAATTTAACCTTATAAATATCAAACAACTTATTTTTAATTCAATACTATTAAATTTTTATCAAACAACTTTTTAGTTTAAAAAATTCACTATTCAATTTTCACTACTAATTTTCAGTATTTAATTTTCATTTTTATCAAACACCAACTAAATTTGAATAATATCTTATGTCTAATTAATGCATTGATTTAATCAACCCATAATTATTGTTTATGCCAATACATTGATTCCATATGATCATTGTTAATTGGGTAAATTACATCCACCTCCTATAAGGTTTGGAAAAAATACAATTTGCCTTACACTTTAAAATTATATATAAGAAAATTCTCAATTAGTGTGATAAATTTTTCATCGTGTTTTAATTGAACAGTGGTTTCTAAACTATAGGTTCTACCACAGATCTCATTTTGATGATTTAATTTTTTATTTTTATTTTGTAAGCCCTCGTATATATATTATTCATAAGAAAATCAAATTAATTCACATTTATTTTTTACAAAATTGATGACTAGTATAATTTTATTTTTCTTTTAAAAACAAACATAATGAAATTATATGATTATAATTATCGGATCAATTCAATTTTTATATGAATAAATGACACATAAAGTAAATAAAATAAACAAATTAAATCATTAAAGTGAGACCTGTAATAAACCTCACATGCCCAGATTACATTGTCTATTCCATAATGTGAACTGGATACAAGTCCAATCCTTTATTAACACCTCTCGATATAGTGTTGATCGGATTCAATAATAATTTTATTATTAAAAAAAAGGAAATATTTAATATTTTTCCTATATATTTTGTTCATTCTGTATATATTTGATATATCTAATTGGAAGGGTCACACCGATGATGAGGACAATGAATTATTTTAGAGCCCATCCACATTGACTAAGAGTTGTTCCATATTTTCTGGTCAATAATTGTTGTCTTTGTTGAACCTTTAGTCACTGCAACTAAAAATTCTTAATGAGACAATGAGATACCCATACTCCAGGACAAAGCCTTAAATACAAGCTCAAATGTCACTAAAGTTGTCTAAATAATTGCACCTCATATAAATATATACTTATTTGTTGCTCTGATATGATATATTTGGGTTTGACTATTACTTTTGTGACGCCAATTTTTTAGTACATCATTAAATGGTCAGTGATTAATATTTGGTCAACCATTGGGTCTACTATAATTATCTTCATATAATTCTACTTCTGAAATATTGGGAATGAAATTGTTTTAGGGGCAGGATAAAAATAAAAAAGTGTTTTCCTTGTCTCAACTCTCATCTCATCGCAACTTTCTACTGTTTGATAAATCTATTATATTTTTTTATTTGAAAACGGATATATATATATATATATCCTAATTAAAATAATGAAAAATATGTATACCTACTAAATATGAAATTTAGTATCATTCTGTTAATAACTTAAACTGCTTGTTTGATATTAGACCAATTCATTTGACTGAACTTGAAAATATTATGAGATGAAATTAATAAAATTAAAACTTAAAACATCAAAATAGTACAAAACTCATATTTTAACAACTATAATTGCATTCCATCCTTTCTTATTTAGTGGTCTTGAGGAAATGTTTCACATTCTATGGTATATCATTCCATACCATTGTACATTTAGTGGTCTTGAAGGTCTTGAAGTAATGTTTCTCCTCTAGAGTTCCTTGTACCCTGGAAAATATAAAATGATAAAAATTAGAGGGCAGATTTTTATAGGAAAATGTCACTTATGATATGAGCCACATTCATCAACCAGATAGCTCAATGAAACCCTCACATTTTCATAGTGCCTTTCTTAGAGAGTCATCTCCTCAAACTTGTCATGCCCCCATTTCTTGTTGTCTTTTGACTCCCACAACTTCCTTTCACCAAGTGTTCGCCTAAACAAATTCAAATAACCAATACAAAAATAAAAGCAGGTTAATTTAAAAAAATCAAATCAACACTGAAATATTATCAAAACAAAGAAGAAGAAACATGAAAAAAGAAAAATTTACACTTACCGTGCATAAGAGCATGATGTTAATGGTAATAAATAATGAAAAAAACATAACACAGGAGTTCCATAGACAGTTGTATCTGGAAGCGTATGCAAAATATAAAATTGTACAATTCTTTTCCATTCCTTTAATGTGTCTAACAAGTTCTTCACAAAAACAGGCTTATGATTTGACTCATTGCTGATTTTCCTCTTAGGATCTCATACCGTTTTTGTGAAATGGTAAAGGTAAAGAGTTGTACTAAAAACTCTTCATAAACCTACATCTTAAGATATTAGATTATGTATCCAAAAGTTGGACAAGAGAAGCGTCATGGATATATATATATTGCATATTATATATTATTCTTAAATAAGATGTAAAACTATCTTTAAGATATTAGACTATGTATCCAAAACTATTTTTTATTTTTTAAGAATGTTACACCTAGTGAATGGTTTTGATAGAGAGTCTCATGTTCTATTTTATTAAAACTATCTTTAAGGCAATTTATAATTTTTTTTGTGACAAACTTTCTAATTGTACTAGACCTCATGGATATCTTTTAGTTTTGGGATTAAAAATATAAAAAACTAATTTTTATGAGGAAATACCTTGTAGAAAAATACCTTGTACATATCTTCTTTTTGAAGTGTTACGTTTAGTAATTTCAACATTATGAGGAAATCCACATTTGCTCTTAACATAGAACACACGCGCATTTATACTTTGCCGTTATGTAATTTATACTAGAATAAGACCGTTGGGTCCATAAAAAAATGAAAAAAAAAAAATTTGATCAAACAGTTCATAAGATCACTATTTAGAATTCATTGGTGCATCACCCTTAATTTTTTTTAGAAATAAAATATTACTCTGAAAAATATTATGCATAGACGTAGACAACGTTTTCAATTTTTTGAGTTTATAAAAATATATATAAAAAAACTCATGTGTCATTTAATCATTGATTTTATATAATTTTTTTACAATCAGTTAAACCTTCACAATTTAGTTTATAAACTCATGTTATAAATTGAAGATATTTCTAAAAAATCATCTTTCAATTGAAGCAAAAATTATAGCAAGAATTGGGACTTTTGCATAAGTTTATTCATATTAAACAATAATTTATTCTTAAATTTTAAGAAGTTTCAAAATTATCATGAACTAATCAAATTTAAATTGATTGATAAAAATTTAAAATAATGTCTTTATAATTAATTTAACTTCTCCTACCTGAATCAACACTTAGGCTAAATACATTCAGAAAATTGATTTATTTATGAAAACTGTAAAGAAATTTGAAATAATATACTACAAAATCAAAATTAAGATATTAAGATTCCAAAAAATATTACGATTGCTAGACATGACCCCTCGCCACTTTTGAAAAAATTAAAATTTTACATTGATTAGACGTGAATATTAAAGTCCAAATTGAAAAGAAACAAAAAAAAAAAAAAAAAATAGATAAAGGGGGAGGGGGAGGGGGAGGGGGAGGGGGAGTGTTATAATTTTAAGTTCAATGGGAAAAAAGTGATATGAAGTGTAATTTGCCTAAAGATCACTGTGTTACAAAGGTAGGAAGTAAACTTCTTAAAAATTGGCTTACAAAATTTGTAATGATAAGTTATTTTAGAGACAATAACAAAAAAATATTTTACTTAGTTTTAATTTAACCAAATAATAAAAAATATGTAATTATTTAAACAAATTATTTTATGTCAAAACAAACTAACATTCTTTATGTGTTGCAAGTTTTTTTCTTAAAAAGCTAAAAAATTCAAAACATAATAATTATTTTAACTCATATTTTAATTAAAAAATCAATAATGATTATTGGATTACAATTAATGATTACTTAAATAAAGTTCTTGACTTACAAATAATTGTGTAATTGACTGAGTTAAAATCCATATAATTCTTTTAGAAGTAAAATCCAATATTTTGTTTCATTGAAGCAAGTATATGAAGAGTGTTCTAATTATCTTCTACAAGGGGGAAACATAATTAGGGATCCTGATGAAGGTGTGTCATATGATGCTGAGCCAAAAGGGATATATGGGGTGCAACTTGGCACCATGCTTAACAATTTGGAGGAGATGTTCATGTCCAATGTGGCAAGTTACGACGAAAGTGTCCGATTGAACTTCAAATATAGATATCCTTATCGCCAGTGGCAAGCAATCAGCAAATACAAGATATTACCGATCAATGACGATGAGACGTTGAACACCGTATTAAGTATCGGTGTAAGTTTCCAACCACCAAATTGTTTGGAAGTGTACATTGATAAAGAGGTTGTACACAATGTCTCGAATATGACACAAATGGATTCTCGTCTTTTCACTACATTGCTTATACAGCGGATTGACACGACAACGTTTCGGTCTCCTATGTATGCATCAAATCAACGTTAGTCAGTGGGCTACACACAACAGACATTTGAGGGTCATGGTGTAGAATCAAGTTCACGTGCTGGATATGATTATGAATTTCACAATAACACAGAAGATGTACCCACCTACAGCCATCATACCACTCCAGTTAAAGTTGCTGGGAGTATGGCGAAAACGGTAAACTATGTGCAGTTTGCTGACAATGACATGTATGGTCCTGATGTCGTCCTAGACGATGATGAAAATGAAATGTGTGATGAAGAAAATTTATTGGCCGGATCAAATGATGATGATGAAGAAGATGATGCCGACAGCCCCGTTGACCCTGAAAATGTCCCCATCCCACTTAGACCTGAAATCCTTTTCTATGAGAACATTTACATGGGTGGTGATTTTGACATAAGTAGCCGTGATATCGTTCCCCGTAACTGGATCTGGAACGCTGAAAATGCAGAGTTAGACAAAGGGATGGTTTTCGTCGATAAGAAGCAACTTGTACATGCTGTGAAATTGTACCACGCAATAAATAATCGAGAGTATAAGGTCGTAACCTCCGAGCGAGACCTTTGGGTGTCTGCTTGCAAGCACGATTGCAGGTTGTGGTTGCGTACATCTCTTAATAAGAAACATGGTCTTTTTGAAATAAAGCAGTACATGGGTCCTCACCATTATTTATACCCACGAATGAACAGGGACCACACTAATATTGACTCCAGTTACATTGCTTCTCATCTTTTGGGACAAGTTGCGATGAGTATAAAAAATAAATTTTTATATATATACATATGTTTGTTTATAGTGTTCACATCTAAATAATCCAACTCATATTTGATTGTCGTATGCAGAATGAACCTCATTTACCAATTAAGAATGTCATCGAAGATACCAAAAAGACCATGAACTATAGTATATCATACAAGAAGGCGTGGCATGCAAGGTCAAAGTCAATTAGAATGGTATTCGGGGATTGAAGTGAATCATATAGGCAGTTGCCTAAATTCATGCATGCATTACAGACATCTAATCTTGGTACCATCATTCAATGGAAGCATAGATATACCGAAGGTACAACCATTATGCCCATCTTCCACTTTGTTTTCTAATTTTTCAAACCCGTCATCGATGGATTCAGATATTGTAGGCATGTTATAACCATAGATGGTACATTCTTATACAGAAAATACACTAGTGTGTGGCTTGTAGCAACGATCGTCATTACCAATGGCAAAGTATTACCGCGTGCATTCGTTGTTGTCGACACAGAGAGTTTGGAGTGTTGGTCATTCTTCATTTCAAATATCAAGGAACATATTGTCATGGACTGACATGGAGTGACTTTGATATCTAATCGAGCTAAGAGTATTTTAGCTGCTGTGAGGCGACATTGGCTGAATCCCTCGCTCCAATTTGTTGGATATCATCAACACTGTCTTCGACATGTTTGTAGTAACTTTAACACAAAGTTTAAAAATAAGGAGCTGAAACAACTTCTATAGAAAGTAGGGAGTGCTCATCAATGACAAAAGTGTAATACTTACTTAGAACAGATACAGGCCATTGACCAAGATGCCATCGATTGGGTCCGCAAGATGAATCCTGTGGAATGGGCCCCTGCGTATGACGGTGGATATCAGTGGGAGGTATTGACCAGCAATGACGCAGAGTCCTTCAACAGTGTCTTGAAAGGTGCAAGGAACCTACCTATCTCAGCTATGGTTGAGTTTACATTTTGACGGCTTGTAAAATATTTTGACGAGATGGGAGTCCAAGCAAAAATAGATGCACGAAATGAGTTCCAATGCCCTAGGGAGGTGCAAAAAACTATCGAGGAGGGCATCGCAAGGGGAAATACTTTCCAGTTGATATCGTACGACAGGTTAATTTGTAATGTAAACTAAATTGTGCTTATTATGTTATGAAGTTAATTACACTTAAAAACATGAACTTAATTAGTTTCTATCAATAATGTCTGATAGGCCCCGCCGCGTATTTGAGGTGCAAACATCTTTTTGTCATGGACGAGGTCGTAATACACAGATTGTGCGCATGAATCAACCCACGTGTAGTTGTGGCAAATACGAGATAAGACACTATCCATGTTCCCATATGCTCGATGTTATGTCTGAATGCAGTGACAATCCATTCGAGTACGTTGATCCAGTATATAGGCTTCCTGTATACATGAGGGTTTGGGAAACTAACTTCAATCCAATACCCCATCAAGATTATTGGGATAATCCGCAATGGACCTTAATGCCTAATGTACTTCGTCTGCGAGAAATAAAACGGGGTTGTAAATCTATGTCCCATATTCCGAATGAGATGGATATATCAGGTAGACGTTTGATCGCTCGTTGCAGTGAGTGCCAGCAGACAGGTCATGACAGGCGAACATGTCCGACGCGGCTTGGTCGATGAAGACTATGAAATGCTTACATGAGTTTCATGAATTGTGAAATTGTAAAATGGTTGTGCTTTTTAATTGTCAGATTGTAATTGGACAACCCATGTGAATTTTTAGCTTGTAATGAAAATAACCCCATGTTAAACTATTAAATAATTATATTTACAAATGTTTTAGAGGTTAGACCAATTGAACATTTTGCAAACCCTGAAGTTATTTTCTTAATTTGAACTCTAAATAGATCATTTTTAATTTTTAATTTTTTATATATTTTAATTGTTTTATATTAAAAAAAATTACAACTAATATACTAAGCAAATAAACTAAACTAAATATGCATGCAAAAAAATTTAACTGTAGCACATAGGCCTAAGTTTTTTATTGTGTACTTGATTGAAAATGTGTATTAAAAAATTCTATACTTAATCAAATAGTTCTTCTACCATTTGAAAATTTAATATTTATGAATAAATTTAATATTTTCAAATGCTCCAAGCATTTTTCACATTTACAATTTATGAATAAATTTATGTAATTTAAAAATTTTATACTTTATTGAAACTTTTAGCATTACAAAATCAATAATTAAGTTTTGTCAAATATGCCATAAATGTAATCATCAACCTATTTTTTTTTTAAAAATTTCTCATTCAATTTTTTGGCAAATATATATGTAGGAAAACTATTCATATGTTACTGCACTATGTTCATGGTCATTATTAAGCTTATGTAATTAAGGCTCTAAAATTATTTTGAAAAAGATCTCTATATTAGTTATAGCATAGATAATGGTAGATTCTGTTGAATTGTTTATCATATTTAATGACACATAATTTTAAATATTAAAATAGAAATATATATATATTTAAAAATCATAAATTATGAAATAATTAGAGTTTTTTATGATTATAATTAAATTTTAGTGAATTTTCCATATTAGTGGCACACAAATTTGTAATTTTAAAATAACTGAGCACATTTTTCTTTTAGAAGTTGTCATGTATGGAATAATTAGAGTTTAATTGTTATAGTTAAATTATAGTTAACCAATAGAGTTTTCTAAAATAAAAATTAATTACATTTTAGTGAATTGCTTCCATATATAGTATCACACAAATTTAAATTTTGAAACAGCTGAGCATACTTTCCTTTTACAAATCATAATTTATGGAATAATTAGAGTTTTTTTGTTATGATTAAATAAGAGTTTTATTGTTATGATCTAGTATTTCACTTGTACAGGCTTCATGGCACATCTACCTGAGGAGGTCCCACTTCTCATTCATCCACATCGGGCTAACAGTATATGGAAGCATTCGGTATGCAATAACGTTTGTTGGAATTTACGCTTACAATTAAAATACCCTTCATTTTGTTTTATCTTACGTAATAATGCTATTATTTAAACTAGTCATTTTGTTATGCAGGAGGAGGCACGGACAACGTTGACATGCCGTCGGGCAGATTCTGGCCTATGGGAGCATCCATTGGACCACAGAGTCCTGCAGTATATATTACGCGTAGGATTCTATGGTGTCTACCGTATTGGTCATATTAGACTGGACCACCCACTCATCACTACTCTGGCCAAGAGGTGGCATACGGAGACTCATACATTCCATTTTTCGATTGGAAAGGCCACAATCACATTGCAGGACGTATCTGTCCTATATGGTCTACGGATTGACGGCCGAGCAGTTACTGGTATTGATCCAGCATTTATGAGGGACTAGTGGATAGCACTATGTGGTGAGCTATTGGGAGTAGCACCTACACTTGTAGACTTACAGGTAGGTAGACTGAAAGTGAGGTGGCTAGCCGAGCATTTTGGTCCTCTTCCAGAGCAGGCGCTAGATGAGTTGGTGCGACAGCATGCCCAAGCATATATTTTGTGGCTTATTGGGGGGGTACTTCTCCCTGATAAGTCACAGAACCTGCTCAAGTTTATGTACTTGCCACTACTGAGAGACATCGACGAGATCGGCGAGTACAGCTGGGGTGGTGCGGCTTTGGCATGCTTGTATAAGATGCTGTGTCGAGCGGCTCAGGTAGGTGCGAAGGAGATCGGAGGACCACTTGTCTTGCTACAGTTTAGTAAGAATTTTAATACATGTCAATTCATGTTGTATGACATATATCAGTATTGTAATTGGGTTCAAACTATTGTAGATTTGGGCGTGGAAGAGATTCATTCGCATTGCCCCGTCTAAGCGGCAAGTGGTTGCGCTTGGGGAGCTTTCCATGGGGCAGAGAGAGCAGCAGTTGCCACCCGGACCTCAAGGCAGCCGGTGGAGGGTTGACTTTGGCCACGAGGTCGTATCGACCCATGTAGTCGTCGTTTATAGAGACCAGTTCGGCCGGATGATCGAAGGCAAGGTTTGAAATTTATTGCATTTTAGTTGTCTTGTTCATTGTATATGTTTTGAGTTCATGAGCGAATTTTAATATACTTGTCATTGTTGTAGTTTATATGGCGGTCATATACTAGGGTCCGCAGTACGCTGCCAGACTATTTCCGACTAGGCCAAGAGATATGGATGGCGAGAGTGCCACTTATTTGTTTTGACGTAGTTGAGTGGCATCTCCCTGATTATGTCCTCCAACAATTTGGTAGGGTCCAGTCTGTGCTGGACCGATTCGTCACCGAGTAGCGGTTGCATTCAACTAATAGGCGTAGCCGAGCTGGCATTGACTTGGAGTTTGTTTTACATGCGGTATATACAACAGTGGGATGCCGGTCGAGACACTATCGTACAAGCTAACCAACGCGATGAGGTACTCCCGTCGTCCGACCCTTATATGTTGTGGTATCGGCGACATACACGTCTACTAGTCGGTAATCCGAGCCACCTGTCTGATCCGGATATCAGGGAGTTGGGCCTTCTCTTGAGGCATTGGTGAGTATCATAGTATGTGTCAGATAATTATTTAGATCATAATTGATTTACTTTCAGTCAACTATAGTTTAATACATCCGAATTTTTGTTCAGGTGGTTGAAGTTGGAAGGTCATATCACTTGGCTGAGGACGCCCTATTGAGACGTGATGGATAACATGACTTGTAGGCCGTTGGAGAGATCCAAGACTTATTGTACGAGGCGATCCAGCATGTCACGACCCGCTCCCCGTACCCAAGGGTTAAGTATAGTGATGGCCAGTAACTAAGGTTACCTTCGGCCAAATTTAAAACAGATCAATAAACGCAAGCGGAAGTAATATTTAAATAAGGATACCAAAAAAATCATCGGAGCTTCTATTTTTATTACAAAAATTTACAGACCAAAAAGGTCGATATTTACATAGAGAAATATCATAAAAAAATACTGTGTGTGACTATTTCGCAGCCCCGCGTCTAAGATTTCTCAAAAGCTATTTCTGAATTGTGTTATTTTCTGAAAATTGGTAAACAACTATAAGCACATGGCAGAGTGAGAAATATTATACCAAGAGTATAAGGGACACGAAATAACCATGGATCGTTAGTTAGGCCAAAATATTTACATAAACAAATCATTTAAGTAGCAGAAATTGAAATACAGATATTATATAAATATATAACCATAACCACGGTACTGAACAGAACAGAACAGAGGTCACAGAAGTGACAATCAGAACAGAGGTACGGATTCAAGAGGTGGCTCGTACGGATTATAGAGGTGGCTCCCACAATAGTGTAGCACTTAGTTCTGCACAGCACTTTGTTCCACATAGAACAGAGGTCAATGGATCCATGACAAACAGAGGACCACAAAGTGGTCAAACAGGAGCCAATGGTTATTTAAGTTCCCCAAGGCGTGGGACTCCCGTGGTAGTACTTACAAAACATAATTATTTATAAGGTCATAGTCAAATATTCTTTAAAATATAAACAAACATACCCATGGGTTTCCTTTTAAGCAAATAGGGTTCAGAAATAAAACCACGTAATTGAAATCTTTATAAAACATAACTTTTAATAAAAACATAACTTATATAAAATAGATTTTGGTAAGTCAAAACATAAGTAAAATACATTTTGGTAACTCAAGGTATAATATAACTCACCTTAACTTCAATACCTCGCCCTTTCTTTCTACTATCAAAGACCTTTTTAACTTCCACCATTCTTTCTTTCCTTTCCTCTCTTTCTTTTCTTCTTTCCTTCTTTCTTCTTTCTTTTTTTTCTCTCTTTTCTTTCTGTTTCTTTCCTCCCTTCTTTACTGAGTCAACCTTTCCCTATTTGTACAAATTCTATTCGTGCTCTCCAAGCCAACTGCCACGTGTCAAGCTTATCCAAATTAACTTAATTATTTATTTATATTTTGGCCCCTAAATTTTTAATAATTATATTATTTTACAAAATTACACATAATAATATATAATAAATTATATATTTTTCAAATTGAGATTAAATAATATTAGTATAAATCTTACAGAATAATTAAAAATCTGGGTTGTTACAATCTTCTCCCCTTTTAAAATTTCGTCCTCGAAATTCGTCATGTGTAAGCTATCCGCTACGCACTCTGATAAATATATATTAGATGATTAATCTGATAGAAAAATAGGACCTCAAAAAAAAAATCTTACCAAAAATAACTCACTATCTAGTTGTCAAAAATTAGTTTGGGTCGAAATGAGAAATAATGGGTGACTTGAAAAACTTTTCATTCGTTTTGTTTATGATAAAATAAATAAAAATGAGAACATAATGACAGAATTATATGCAAGAATTGAAAATTTTCAGATAAACTTTTCATTGATGGGAAATTGTTTCAAAATTAATATCTTTAAAATTTGAACCCACTTTTGAAAAAAACAACAAATAAATAAATAAATAAAAAATTTCAATACTGAACTGAAAATTATATATATATTTAATTATATTATAATTTTGGTGAGTGCTTGAGCCCGACATCCTTCTTTTCTTATCCTTCTTTCACTAGAACAAATATAAATTATATCTAATATCCTTCACAAATTAGGCACGCTAAAAAAAAAATTATTACATATATATATAATCATATAAAATTATAATATAATTAAATCGACGAACAAAATATAATAATTCCATACTAATTTCCCGCCATCCTACTTCTTAAATTTGCATGTGTCCTATACCCTAATGATGATTTTTTTTTTTTTTATAAACCATTGCTCTGATACCATTTGTCACGACCCGCTCCCCGTATCCAAGGATTAAGTATCGTGATGACCAGTAACTAAGGTTACCTTCGGCCAAATCTAAAACAGATCAATAAACGCAAACGGAAGTAATATTTAAATAAGGGTACCAAAAAAATCATCGGAGCTTCTATTTTTATTACAAAAATTTACTGACCAAAAAGGTCGATATTTACATAGAGAAATATCATAAAAAAAATACTGTGTGTGTAACTATTCCGCAGCCCCGCGTCTAAGATTTCTCAAAAGCTATTTCTGAATTGTGTTATTTCCTGAAAATTGGTAAACAACTATAAGCACATGGCAGAGTGAGAAATATTATACCAAGAGTATAAGGGACACGAAATAACCATGGATCGTTAGTTAGGCCAAAATATTTACATAAACAAATCATTTAAGTAGTAAACCGAAATACGTATATTATATAAATATATAACCATAACCACAGATCTTGAATAGAATAGAACAGAGGTCAAGTGACAATCGAACAGAATGCGGATTCAAGAGGTGGCTCGACGATTCTAGAGGTGGCTCCCAATAGTGTAGCACTTAGTTCTGCAAGATGCTTTGTTACGCGAGCAGAGGTCAATGGATCCATGACAAACAGAGGACCACAAAGTGGTCAAACAGAAGCCAATGGTTATTTAAGTTCCCCAAGGCGTGGGACTCCCGTGGTAGTACTTACAAAACATAATTGTTTATAAGGTCATAGTCAAATATTCTTTAAAATATAAACAAACATACCCATGGGTTTCCTTTTAAGCAAATAGGGTTCAGAAATAAAACCACGTAATTGAAATCTTTATAAAACATAACTTTTAATAAAAACATAACTTATATAAAATAGATTTTGGTAAGTCAAAATATAAGTAAAATACATTTTGGTAACTCAAGGTATAATATAACTCACCTTAACTTCAATACCTCGCCCTTTCTTTCTACTATCAAAGACCTTTTTAACTTCCACCATTCTTTCTTTCCTTTCCTCTCTTTCTTTTCTTTCTTCTTTCTTCTTTCTTTTTTTTCTCTCTTTTCTTTCTGTTTCTTTCCTCCCTTCTTTACTGAGTCAACCTTTCCCTATTTGTACAAATTCTATTCGTGCTCTCCAAGCCAACTGCCACGTGTCAAGCTTATCCAAATTAACTTAATTATTTATTTATATTTTGGCCCCTAAATTTTTAATAATTATATTATTTTACAAAATTACACATAATAATATATAATAAATTATATATTTTTCAAATTGAGATTAAATAATATTAGTATAAATCTTACAGAATAATTAAAAATCTGGGTTGTTACAATCTTCTCTCCTTTTAAAATTTTGTCCTCGAAATTCGCCATGTGTAAGCTATCCGCTGCGCACTCTGATAAATATATATTAGATGATTAATCTAATAGAAAAATAAGACCTCAAAAAAAAAATCTTACCAAAAATAACTCACTATCTAGTTGTCAAAAATTAGTTTAGGTCGAAATGAGAAATAATGGGTGACTTGAAAAACTTTTCATTCGTTTTGTTTATGATAAAATAAATAAAAATGAGAACATAATGACAGAATTATATGCAAGAATTGAAAATTTTCAGATAAACTTTTCATTGATGGGAAATTGTTTCAAAATTAATATCTTTAAAATTTGAACCCACTTTTGAAAAAAACATCAAATAAAGAAAAAAAAAATTTCAATACTGAACTGAAAATTATATATAGATATATTTAATTATATTATAATTTTGGTGAGTGCTTGAGCCCGACATCCTTCTTTTCTTATCCTTCTTTCACTAGAACAAATATAAATTATATCTAATATCCTTCACAAATTAGGCACGCTAAAAAAAAAATTATTATATATATATATAATCATATAAAATTATAATATAATTAAATTGACGAACAAAATATAATAATTCGATACTAATTTCCCGCCATCCTACTTCTTAAATTTGCATGTGTCCTATACCCTAATGATGATTTTTTTTTTTTATAAACCATTGCTCTGATACCATTTGTCACGACCCGCTCCCCGTACCCAAGGGTTAAGTATCGTGATGGCCAGTAACTAAGGTTACCTTCGGCCAAATCTAAAACAGATCAATAAACGCAAGCGGAAGTAATATTTAAATAAGGGTACCAAAAAAATCATCGGAGCTTCTATTTTTATTACAAAAATTTACTGACCAAAAAGGTCGATATTTACATAGAGAAATATCATAAAAAAAATACTGTGTGTGTAACTATTCCGCAGCCCCGCGTCTAAGATTTCTCAAAAGCTATTTCTGAATTGTGTTATTTCCTGAAAATTGGTAAACAACTATAAGCACATGGCAGAGTGAGAAATATTATACCAAGAGTATAAGGGACACGAAATAACCATGGATCGTTTGTTAGGCCAAAATATTTACATAAACAAATCATTTAAGTAGCAGAAACTGAAATACAGATATTATATAAATATATAACCATAACCACGGTACTGAACAGAATAGAACAGAGGTCACAGAAGTGACAATCAGAACAGAGGTACGGATTCAAGAAGTGGCTCGTACGGATTCTAGAGGTGGCTCCCACAATAGTGTAGCACTTTGTTCTGCACAACACTTTGTTCCGCACAGAACAGTGGTCAATGGATCCATAACAAACAGAGGACCACAAAGTGGTCAAACAGAAGCCAATGGTTATTTAAGTCCCCCAAGGCGTGGGACTCCCGTGGTGGTACTTACAAAACATAATTGTTTATAAGGTCTTAGTCAAATATTCTTTAAAATATAAACAAACATACCCATGGGTTTCCTTTTAAGCAAATAGGGTTCAGAAATAAAACCACGTAATTGAAACCTTTATAAAACATAATTTTTATTATAAACATAACTTGTATAAAACAGATTTTGGTAAGTTAAAACATGCGTAAAATACATTTCGGTAACTCAAGGTATAATATAACTCACCTTAACTTCAATACCTCGCCCTTTCTTTCTACTATCAAAGACCTTTTTAACTTCCACTATTCTTTCTTTCCTTTCTTCTCTTTCTTTTCTTCTTTCCTTCTTTCTTCTTTCTTTTCTTTCTCTCTTTTCTTTCTGTTTCTTTCCTCCCTTCTTTACTGAGTCAACCTTTCCCTATTTGTACAAATTCTATTTGTGCTCTCCAAGCCAACTGCCACGTGTCAAGCTTATCCAAATTAACTTAATTATTTATTTATATTTTGGCCCCTAAATTTTTAATAATTATATTATTTTACAAAATTACACATAATAATATATAATAAATTATATATTTTTCAAACTGAGATTAAATAATATTAGTATAAATCTTATAGAATAATTAAAAATCTGGGTTGTTACACAGCATGTCCATCAGGGGGATCGTCTACATTTTGGCCACTACGGTGTACACAGTGCAGCAGCTACTCCAGACACATCAGTATCATCCACGTCAATGCCTTCTACTTCAACATCAGCCACATCAGGTCCTTGGACATCAGTGACCGCACCACATGCTACCCCATATATATCTCCAAATTCCCTCCATGTACATTCTACCCAACATACTCACATATCTTATGTAGTTGACCCTAATTGGACACCACCCTGATACATGCATAAGGTTGTTACCCTACCCACCCAGTTACCACCACCACACAGTTCAGGTGTGTGTAGTGTTGGAGTTGATACATGTACATCGCATATTCTCACACTGCATACACACCTACTTTTGTGGGGACTAGTTCGACTACGACCACGACCGCGACCGCGACTACACATGATGCAGTTCTCACTGACACCTCTTACGCTCAGGATGAGGTCTATATTGAGGCCTCCCCAGAGCGCAAGGGAGAGGCCAAGGTTATGGTTGTGGCGGATGTCGCAACTGAGGTCAGGGTGCAGGCAGAGGCAAAGGTCGAGGTCCAACTGCAGATCGTGATATAGTTGCACCAGATGAGGGAGTTTTATAGCTCACAGCAGTATCCGATGTTGTGCTAGAATGAGGATCAGAGGTAGCACAGGCAGGAGAGGGAGGGTCACAGTCACAGGCTACACAAGCAATCGCTGGAGGGCCACATGCAAGGGAGGGAGCGCCACAGGATCCGCATTTGTGATTAGGGGAGCCATATATTCAGAGAGTCTATGGTAGGAGACCGAGGAGGGAGCTCTACGGTCGGGGTTGTAGGACTGGGGGCAAGTTAGGGCATTAGAGGGTGTGATATGGAGTGTATAGTATTTTTTATTTATAGTGTTTCTTATAGTTTTTGTAAATCAAACTTGTACAGAGGATGTAAATGTGCTATATTTATTTATTCCAAAATAGAATTTTACAATTTTTGATTCTTACTTATTCTGAGGCTTTCCTAAATACTTCAAATAGTCAAATCATGATGTCACAATGGGTCAAACAATATGACTAAATTACTCGTAAAAAGTGAATACGTAGTTATTAACTAATATATTTTGCGTCAATAGATAAAATAAAAAGAAAATTGAGAGAGAAAAAAGTTTCAGTTAAAAAAAATTTTGAGAGAAAGAAAATGGTGCAAATGGGTTTAAACAGGGTGATTATATACATAAGAGATTGAAGTTGTGCTGCATTTGGTACCATATGGATTTTCGCTTTACAATAATAAACTTTATATTTTTTTAAACATTTTTTTTAATTTTTTTTTTTTTAAGAACAATGAATTATTTCTTTACAAAAAACACAAAAAATAAATAAATTTTATTTCTTATTCTGTACTTTTTTTTCCTAAAGAATTTGATAACATAATGGAAAATTTAAGAACACTTTTTTTTTTAAACACACACACACAAATTTAAGATTAAAGAAAACTCCCAAAAAAAAAAAGTACAGAATCTGATAATATAATAGAAATTTTAAGAACATTGATTTTTTTAAACAACACGCGCATACACACACATACAACATTAAGAAACCAAACACACAAATTTTTAATACTCTGTTTTTTTTCTCCCAAAAAACCTGATTACATAATGAAACTTTTTAATGAAAAAGATAAAAATTATAATTAACAATATTACACTTACTGTGCAAGATGAGCAGTAGATATATACTTTAAACAAACACTCTATCAACTTACAACAAAACTATAAGATTGCAATGTTCTTCAATAGTCTTTTTCCATATACACACACACACACACAAAGGAAAGAAAGAAAAAAGTTCTTGAACACTTGAATAGTCTTTCTCAACAAAAAAAAAAAAAAACAAATTTTAGTTTTTGAATAGAGTGAAGATGGTAAAATGTGGAACTTACACAGCAGTTTGTTATAAATTTAAGATATATATATATATATATATAAAGAGAGAGAGAGAAAGAGAGAGAGAGAGAAGATGGTGAAACGTGGAACTGCACTGCAGTTTCTAAAAAGTGGGAAGCGAAAAAGTGGAAGTTATTTACTGAGTTAGTAATTTACGATTTGACCCTTAATTACAAATTGATATAAGTTTTAAAATAATAGATTATTTAACAAGTTATGGTCATGTTAGGAAAAATAGAAAAAAAATTCTAAGCCAGGCTTCATGACACCAAAATTGGTGTTCCCCTTTAATAATAGAATAGATTAACCCCCCAACTAGACCAACAACTTGCAAATGAGATTGTTTCTACAGCTCCCAAATTCTGTTTCTTGCCAACCCACATTCCTTCCTTCCCATCATCATTGTGGTCATCGTTCTTACTTGACTTCTTCCAAGAATCGCCTGGTGAATCTCTCTGCCATCCTGTCTGTGACTGTAA
This sequence comes from Camellia lanceoleosa, assembly GCA_025200525.1. NCBI lineage: Eukaryota > Viridiplantae > Streptophyta > Magnoliopsida > Ericales > Theaceae > Camellia > Camellia lanceoleosa. The sequence continues at coordinate 4,038,104 of CM045769.1, forward strand.
TTCAACTTTACTGTGGCCCTCTTCACTCGAAGAACCCCAACCCCCTCTACTGGACCCTCAGCCATTTGCCTTTGACGTTGTGTTGTTCCCCAAAATCTGATTTTTGTCAACAGCCCACTCGTTGCCACCATTGGACTCACTATTTTTATTACAACTCCAGATATTAGTGAGTGACTCATTCTCATGTCCCGTTTGAGATTGTATTTCAACTTTACTCCCCTCAGTATTCAAAGAAACCCAAGTAACAAAAGTTTTTGACTGAGGTACATGTTAAACATCTTTTTACTGGAGTGCATGAGCTTCCCAATTGGACCAATCACTTGGTTTGGACACCGTAGGCTCTGACCCCCAATTATCTCTTTTATTAACATGTCAACTGGTTTATGAGCTTGCAGAACAGGTTCATCTGGTACTATGAACATGTTCTTAATTAATGGAAGTTCAATCATGAAAAAGAAATTTTTTATTTGTGAAAGAGAATTGAGCTTCTCTATAATTTGGAATGAAGCCAGTATTCCGTCTTTAATAATAAACAGTTTCTCTAGCTCCCAAATTTTGTTTCTTGCCAACCCCATCATTCCTTCCTTCCCATCATCAGTGTAGTCATCGTTCTTACTCGACTTTTTCTAAGAATCGCCCGGTGAATCTTTCTGCAATCCTGTCTGCGACTGTAATTCAACTTTACTGTGGCCCTCTTCACTCGAAGAACCCTAACCCCCTCTACTGGACCCTCAGCCATTTGCCTTTGACGTTGTGTCATTCCCCAAAATCTGATTTTTTTCAACATCTCACTCGTTGCCACCATTAGATTCACTATGTTTATTATAACTCCAGATATTAGTGGGTGACTCATTCTCATGCCCGGTTTGAGATTGTATTTCAACTTTACTCCCCTCAATATTAGATGAACCCCAAGCAACAGAAGTTTTTGACTGAGGTACATGTTCTACATCTCGGCACTTGACTGTGGGTGTGTTTCACAGTGCTGTCTGCGACTGAGAAAATAATTTCGGTTTTATCTTATGTAACTTAGCTTATGGGTATTTCAAGACACTTGAGGGTATTATGGGCATTTTAGTATTTATTTTTGATGACATCAGCAGCTTTGATTAGTTGTGTGGACAACAGTACAAAAATGAGAGAATCTTGATATTGAATTCAAAGTAGGGAAGACTTTTGTAGTTATTGAAATTACAGGAGAGATTTATGTATTTGTCAAAAATCTCAAGGGTGGTAGGTGTAATATACCGAATAAAAAAAAAAAAAAGAAAATGCAAAGAGGAGAAAATGGGATGATTGTGAAGTTTCGTAACGTGAAAATAAGATTAAGGGTTGGTTTGGGATGTTTTAAATAAGTGCACTTTTTGAATTTTTATGAAATATGGGTTGGGTTTGGGTTAGGTTTGAAGTGATGTAGTAGAGAGGTGATGTGACTTAAATAAGATGATGTGATTTAAATAGGATAGTGACTTTTTGACTTTTTTAGTACATGACAAACAAGGCCTAAATATAGGCTGCAGTGCTAATTTTCTTTACATATCAGGTAGCCATTTTATTATTTTGTTTTGTAGTGAGATGACAGGCGTCATAAAGGCAACTATTTTGTTTTGTTTTGTTTTGTTTTGAACATTGTTTTGGTGAAAAAATCAACGATAGTTTTGTAGGTCGAAGTGAGTTGGAAGGTTGTGTATTTACCTGCACTCTATTTCATAGTTGTTTATGAACAGTATTGCTTTAAAACAAAGAAAATTAAAGCCTTTGTTTCATTTTGTGATTTAATTTATAATTTTTTGCAAACACTAATTTGTACTGAAATCGTCAGTTCGAAGTGACTACTTAGTGTATTAAAAAAGCAAGCATCAGAAAACAGTTTACTGTGGTGATGTGACAACTCACTATATTACTGATTAATTTGACAATTCACTGCTCGAATATGAAGGGATTGCATTGTGCAAAAGACAATCCACAATTATTATTTTATCTGATAACCACGTCCGTTCATTTTCTGCTTTCGTTTCTAACTTTATGAAATTATAATTTTGGTCTGCAAGTGCATGTCCGATGCGATTACTCACTGCGACACCAAAACAAGCCATGTTATTTGAGCTTGTCATAGTGGGATGAGGGGTGTCAGAAAAACAACTATAATGAATTGAATGGCGATTAAGTCTGCCAAAGTGACTGCATCACGGGTACACAAAGTCACAGACAACATATTATTCAGAATTGCATTAAATGAATAAGATAAAATAATATCGCGGGTATCACTTCTTCCACAGTGCCCCAACATCTCAATTATCATTACCATGTCATCTCTTTTGCATGTCTATATATAGCGCTACCCCAAGTATGATGTTTGTTCAAGTCATAACAATAGTAATATATCTACAATTATTATTCTTTTAGGCCTAAGGGCTTTTTTTATTTATTTATGAACAATGTCTTCAAGAGGTGTAGGGAATTCACGCCGTCAAAGAAATCCAAAAGTGTGGCTACTACCTCCATTTACTTATGACTATAAGAGCGAAAAGTACTCAAGTCTAAAGGATTATTATGCTAGTATCTGAGCAGAATGAGCGTTCAAGATAACAGAGCAAGAATGATTGTTTAATGATCTATGTAACTTTGCGGCACCAGTACCTCATTGTCGTTCATTGACCATGGCTAGATTAAATGTGAGTGACTATGAAAAAGTAGTTAGCAGAATTAAGAAGGAGAACACCAGAATGTTGATGCGGAGATGTCGACATTTCATACTTCAGCTAGCCACCGAAATGGCAGAAGCAAGTAACACAAAATTGACAATGATTGAGCGAAATAATGTCTTAAACAATGAAAAATATCTCTCTGAATACTACATATCAGATGAGGAATGAGAAATCAAACACCTTTATCTTTCATATATGTTTGTATATTATGTCGTATCTTTGTTATTGGGGTGTAAGACAACGTTGTTGTTCATCTAAGTTGCGAATGTATTTCAACTATTTGTTATATGAAGCTAAAGTTTATGAAATCACTACATTTATAAGTACACATGTCAAGATTCGTTATGAATTTCTCTTCCTATTGATAACTCATGTATAAGCATTGCAAAGCCATTACGATGAATGAAAACGTTTGGTCATACATGCAACCAAGTTCATTCAGTATCATCATTATATTCCACTTTAATAATGCATAAAATCTTGAAAGCCTAGTTCAATTAGCATTATTCAAAATAACAATAACAGAGAGAAAGCAAAGGTAATTGTTATTCGTAGAATTACAAGAACTATTCAAAAACTATTGAAATTTCACCCTTCATTGATAAGTCGTGGATAAGCATTACAAATCCATTACAAAATAAATGGTTTGGTCATTCATCCAAACAATTTCATTCATTATCATCATCTGACATCTCAATGTCAGATTCATACATAGCATCCATGCTCCAGGTGAAGTACTAGTGCACATCATCCATTAACCCATCTTCGGCACGCTCATTTGCAGTCTTCATTAGTTCGGACCTTTGCAAACGTTAGGTCATGTGATTAACTTTGTTGTGGATACGATGTAATGCCTTTTGCAACAACTGTGGAGTGTCAATTGGCATACGTATGGCTAACCGGTGAGAAAATGTAATATTAACTTCACGATATAACTCAACGAGAACGCTTGCTCGAGTTATGCAAAATTCCCACTCAGCTCTCATGGTATTGGCGGCGACATGTGAATAACGCAAATTTGGATTTAATGGGTATTGAAATTCATCTCCATCTGCAACTCAATGGCGACCCATTACTGAATATAGATCAACCACCGTATATCTCATGATGATATCGCTCGATATATCTATAAAACTTTTGTTGTTGTATGATACGATATTTATACCACATATACACAGTTGTTGCAACATGCACAAATTCAAAATGGAGATGGACGCAAGCATTTATGTCTTATAAATTCTAAACTCATATGCCGACAATGAAGTATTGATACTTCAAGAAGTTCACATAGTAGCAGTACGTTTAAAATTTTATGACCTGAACAACTATGCATCAACTTTATAGAAGTTGTCACTTCGACTTTTATTGACTACTCAGTGCATATCTAAAGGTTTTAAGCAAAGTTCAAATCCGCTTAGAAATTTAATTTCACTTTTCACCTTACATATTTAATTTAATTTAATTGGAGAAATTTAACCAATTTAATTTCAAGTTAACTATGTATTGATTTAAGTCGGTGTTGTTCTTGTTTGCATACTAGGCTAACTTTTATCTGTAACACTTTCAAGTTCTATACATCGAAAAACTCATCTATAAGTACTCTACTACAAATTAATCTTCAATACATTCCAACTCTATAATATTTTCTCTTCAAGGTTTATGAATCTATTTCAAGCTACATAGGGTGGCTTTTTAAACACAAAGGGTCTAATTGTTTTGTTGTTTTGTTCTGACACCCCCTCATCCCATTATGAATTGCTGAAGTTCACATGGGCACAGTAGCTATGGTACGACCTCTTACTTTTTTCATACAGTGAGTAGTCTCGTCAAAGTTGTCGTAGTGATACGTCCAACATTTCTCAGTCATGTAGTGATGCAATGACTTTAACAGACGTAATAAATTAAAGGACTCAATGAAATGGCCAAGTTCACATGGCCACAGTAAACAGTGTACGGATGATTGGTCTTTTTTGAAAAAGTGAGTAGTTACCTTTGAGTGACGATTGAAATACTGATTATGTAGAGCGTGTTTAGCATTAATTGTTTATTACTCATAAATATGTGGGCTTTTAATGGCATGTGACTTTATGCAGCGCGACTTAGATGCTTTGTTTTTTCCTCACATTTCAGATTTGAATTATTAATCACATTAATACGACCACATGGCAATAGTGTTGACAAACAACTATATAAAGGACTGAAGGAGTGATGGTAAACACACAACCTTTCCACTCAGTTCTCCCTAAGAAACTATCATTCATTTATTGAGAAAAAATCAAATGGAGTATACATTCACGGCAGGGGATAGGAATCGCAGAGGTGAGAGTTCATGACAAGGAAGAGGAACGGGAAGGGGACTCGCAAGGGGTAGGAACTTCGAAAGAGGTAAGAGTTCACGCCGAGGAAGAGGAATGGGAAGGGGAAGTGGCGATGTTGAAGTTGAAGTTGAAACACTGTTTGCTTTGTTAGATGTCTCTTGTGCTTATCATGATAGGTTTGGGAAGCGACATTTTGTCATGTTCAAGTACTATCGAGATCCATGTGGTTTCGTGGAGGATCCATATGATAATCAAACAGGATATGGTCTAGCAGACGCTACACCTCTGAAGTGGCCCGCACTATTTATAGAGCTCGTGCAAATGGAAAGATTATGTCGGGAAAATCGACTGAAGGTGCCGAAAGCACGTTCAGTTGAGATCCAAAAAGAAGACCCGGATAATGTTGATCGACTATGTGAAAGACTTCGACGTGAGATTTCTCAAATGCGCCGTAGGTCAGCCCGCGATATGAAACTATCTATACTTAAGTCGGACGCCAAGAAGAACAGAACAGCACCAAATGGTAAGGCAGTCAAGGAGGATCATGCACTTCTTTCTGACCCTAAGCTCTCAGATTGTTTGGACTTTGAGATTGCCGATTTGAGCGAAGATTAGGGGTCTATTTGTCTACTAAATTATACTAGGTTATCCATAATTATATATTATGTGTGTTAAAATAACTATTTTGACAATGAGTTTGTGAAAGGTTTGTCTAATATTTGTCTATGTAACTGTTAAGTATTGTACTCGTCGCTTTATTTTATATACTATGTTATGTTGAATGTTTCCACAAATTATTTTTGTGGGATACTTATATTTGAACTAGCTGTGTCGTTCTGAAGTGTTATAAGTGTTATAGTCATACCTTTATTTTGTTTTCTTGTTCGTAGTAGTAATTAGCAAATTAGATACTTTGTATATGCTGTGTGAAGTTTTATTTAAATATTTCTTGGCAACAAATATTTAAGGGAACAACAAATATTTAGTTTCAAAAATTTCGCGAAAGTAAGCTTAGTTTGGGAAATAAATTAGTATAGAGGCTTAGTTTGGAAAAATCTCCGACAAAATCTCTCTGAAACTGCACAAAATGTTCTTTGAGGAGCGTGCGTGTCTCGAGCCCATTATTTTCTTCTTCTTTTTTAATTTTAATTTTTAATTTTTTATTTGTTGTTTTTATTTTTGTCCATCATTGATCTTTTTTAAATTATATTTGAATTATAAATTTAAATAAAAATTAAAAAAAAAATAATAAGGTAAATTAAGCAAATATTTAATTTATATTTTTTCATATTCTTTTTTACTTTTATATTTTTAAAGTTATAAGCGGTGATCATTGATTCAATGGTAAAATCTTAATCTAATAATCTTTGATATGATGTTTATGCTTGCTTGTTTGTGGTTTTTTTTTCATTTTTTTATGCCACATCATTACAACTTAAATCAGAGCTTTAGTTTTAGAGCTCTTAATCACTACTTTTTAGATAATTCATGCTGTTTATTTTTTTAAAAAAATTATGTATAAATTATTTATGTAAATATCAAATTGATCTAATAATCGTATATATAATTTTATCATTTTTTTTTTAAATAATGGATGAGAAACATAATTTTAAAATTAAATAATTTATTTTTAAATATTAAAATAATAAAATTTGGTAGCTAAGATTGTTTATCAATACGATATTTTATATGAATAATTTATGTATACAGATCTAAAAAATGACTGAGTGAATTATAGAATGTGAATTGAAAAGAAATCAATCAAAATAATAATAATAATAAATAGTTTTTTATTAATTTCAGATGCTGGACAAACTAATTTCAGGGGCTTTTAAAAGCGTGGTTACGAACCACGCTTTCTTTTAAAAGCAAATTTTCTTTAAAAGCGTGGTTACAAATCACGCTTTCACTTGAAAGCGTGTTTTTGATTCGCGCTTTCACTTAAAGATGAAAACGCTAATAGGAACAGCGTTTTCTAATTAAAAGCGTGTTTTGTAACCACACTTTTATAATTTTATTCATTTTGTGCGCCTAGACCAGAAACATACAGAAAGTGTGTTTTGTAAACACGCTTTAACTTATTCTGAGAATTTCGGCCAAACTAAGCTTAGTTTGGAAAATAACTTAGTAGGTAGGCCTATTTTGGGAAAAGCTTCAAGATTCAGTGAAGTAACCAAGGCAGTTAAATAAATAAATAAAAATAAAAACAAAAACAAAAAAACTAAGAAAAGTTACATTAACTTACATTGAGGTTTGGAGAAAATGCATCAAGTTTTACAAATTTAGCATAATTATATTAGGCTCTATAAGATTTTAATTCACATAACGTTTTATTCTCATTGCATTAGTTTTCATATGGATAAAAAAATAATATTATTATTTTTTTGGGTAAACTACCAATAGGTCCTACTTTGGAGACTTATTACCCAATAGGTCCTACTTTGGAGACTTATTACCCATTAAGTCCTATTTGATATAATTTATTAAGTGATAAAGATAAATTTATCAGTCTTTTTTTTTTTATGAATAATTTTATAGTGATAAATTTATCAGTCTCTTTGTTTTATGAATAAATTTTTAGCGATAAATTTATCACTCTTTTATTTTTATAGTGTTAAATTTATTAGTTAGGACCTGTAGGTAAATAAGTCAGTTAACAGGACTAATTGGTAAGTACCCCTATTTTTTTTTATACTGAAACGTATATTTTTATACTTGGCTATTCTTGTGTCTACACTCGTATTAGTTATGATTGTTTTGAGCCTAATAATAGGGAGGTCGGCATAATTATATAAAATTTGCAAAGTTTTATTTATTTATTAAACATTAGGCCATCTCCAATCCTTGATCAAATGTTTAATCAAATTTAAATTTGATAAAAAAAAATTGGTTAAAATGGTGCTCCAATCATTTCATCAAATCAATATCAAATGAAGGGAAAGTTAAATTTTCATCAAATCAAGGGAGTTTTATCTTTTATCAAATTTTGTAGGTGACTTTTGGACGTCTTCCAGGACATCCTCCCAGACAATCGGTTTTCTTTATCTGAACGTCAATTTTTATCTGAACATCTACTCGGATGTCCTCCCAAACAACTTGACTTGTAACAATGAAAATTTTAAATTTACTATTGAAATGCATCATATCAAATCAAGTTTTTCATTAAATTTTGCTCAAATTTAATGAAAATTTTGATAAAATGTTGGAGATACTCTTAGGAGTGGCTGTGTAATTTACCCAAGAATCTAAATTGTTTTTGCCTTAATATGATATTGTTTATTGAAATGAAATGATTTTGGAGGAGAAGGAAAGAGTGCTCACGATAGGCAATCTTCTCCAAGGTACCTGCATTTTTAAATTTTTTTTGACAAATAAATCATGTTAGTAAACTAAAATCATTAATCTTAGAATAAAAAGTAAAACGAGTAAAAATTTCAAATTAATGTTAAGCGCAGCATATCCTAATTTGTCAGTTCAATGATATGAATAATTCATTTTGTAAAAATCTCCATATATATCATTCATAAAAAAAAAAAAATTAGATTAATATGATAATAGTAACATTTTCATGTGATTGCGTTTGTCTTAAAAAAAAGGGAAAAGAAAAAAAGAAAATTACTAATTAGTGGTACTGTCCAAAAGTTATTACAGATTGATGAGAAACTTTATACATTTAATTATTAATACTGTACGGGAAAGAAATATACCTTCTCGTATAATCCTGTTGATCAAGTCTGCGTTCCTCCGTACGACGTCACTTTGTCACCTGAAAATACAAACGTGAGCTAGCCAGCGGGTGTGTGCCGGAAACCTCTCCGATGCCTAAGTCAGTAAGCAAGACCAGTAGGCAAAAGCTCAATGTATTCAGGGAGCAAAAGTTGCATTACCTCTTCACAGGTGATATTGGTGAGCTTATATAGGTTTCGCGTGGCACAATCCTGGTAGGACTCTAACTCCTCCATGCAGAGTCCTCTTAGGATTCATACTCCTGGAAGATAATGCTTATCCTCCAACACCCTCCCTCACTGCTTAAACCAAGTGAGATGGTTTCATCACAGCCGAACTTCAACACGACCGAAGTAACCTATAGTTCGGCCCTTACTTTCCTTTCTCTTACCTCGGCTTTACCATGCTACAACCGAGCTAACCATAAGAGGGTTGAACCGAACTATAGCTTGGCTAAACCGGACTGACACATCCGAACCGGTGCCACCCCAAGACCGGTCTATTCCCCCCGAAGTACCTCAGACCGACCTAACTATCGTCTTCTCTTGGACCGGACTAGCTCGTGACAAGCCGCGACCGAGATACGGCTACCCGGTTGACAACCGAACTATCCATAGTACTCTTCTGACCGGTGTATTTGCTATCTTCCGTACTTGGGCTTATCTCGACCCAACACCCAGCTCGGCCCAATTTATTAATATAAATTACCCTCTCAATTGCCCCTTAATTCCATCTGCAAAGCATGACAGGAATTACTCGTTAATCAGCCGAGCTAGAGTTTTAACCTTTCCAACCGAACTAGAAACATCCATTAGCCACTCCAGCCGAGCTAAAAAACTATTTATCCAGCCGAGCCATACTTAAGCCGAGTTGTGAATGTTCGGTCAAAACGTCTCTTCAATTTGCAGTAACTGAAACGCTTCTTCTCCCAGAGACACGTGGCAGCCTCTGATTGGCTCTCTCAATTTGTTGCGCCTCAGATTCAAAATTTGAACAGTTCCCGCCTTTTTGTCTTTTACACAAAACACATTCCTCATTTTTGCCTCCCACTCTGCACTATTCATCTTTTCTGCTCTCTCTCTTGCTCTATTGCTCTTCATCCTTGCATCACAAGAGCTCGTGCCCTCCATTGCTGTTGCTACGTTTGCTTTTACCTCCAGCCTTTCTCCCTTCCTGGTAAGCCTTTTCCAAATCTGCTTCACTTTTCACTGTTTTTGCTTTCATTCTGTTTCATAACAGTCTGTTTTTGCAAAAAACCCTTTTCATACTTAACTTCGTTTCTGGGATGAACTTCACAAGAACTCCTCGAATATCAGAAAATAGTGGATAGAACACTTATTTGATCCACAAAACACATTTAACCGAGCTAGGAAACTGTTTTCCCTTATACAAAGATTTAGGCAAACTGGAACCGAACTAGCACTTGTACACAATATTAATTTCAATAGTTCACCATCTGATTCACATTAGCCGAAATAAAAACACACTTGAACTAGAAATTCTAGCCCTCCACCGAGCTAAGCCTTGGGGCCAAGCCAGGTTTCTGAGTTCCTAAACCGAACCCAGAAAACTGCCCCTTGATGCCCAACCGGAGTAACAAACCCTTAGGCTAGCCGAGATAACCTGACATCCTGACGAGCTAAGATAAGAAGCACTTCGTTGAAACCGAAATAGGTCCTTGTAGCACCCTGTGTAACCGAAATAGGACTTGTCTTTTCTCCCTCTGTTTTTTGTAGCACGGTCAATGATCTGTGCTTAACACTTTGTTTTTCCACTTTGCAGACTTAGGTCGCCTGCACACGTCAAGGCTTAAGCCGAAGCCGAAACCTTTCGGCCGAAATAAATTATTTATAACTTATAGAATAAATGGGAAAATACAGATTTTTAGTAGAAACCCCAGGAGGCTTAGCCGAATTCCGCAAGGACTACAATATTCCTGCCGACGTCAACCTTACACTCGCCGAACTAGACGTTGACCCATGGGGCAACCCAGGCTTTGTCCCTTTCACCATTCAGTCAATAATAGAAACAGACTACGATTCCTATCCGACCTTTTAACTGTGAGTTTCTTAGGCAAACCAGACTGTGCCCAACCCAACTCTCCACCAACACATACCGTATAATAATGGGCATAGACGCCCTAAACCGCCAGACCGGTCTTAACCTAGGCTTAGCCGAAATACTGTACCAATACTCCATAGGATCCAAAGACGAAGGCTGGTGCTATTATTTGAGAATACGCCGTGGCCGAGAGAAAATAATTAAGAACACACCGGACAAAGACTTAAATGATGATGATTACTTCTGGGTGTCTGGGAACTTTGAGGACCACCAGGCCCAGATCCCAGGCGGGAGCATAAACTGGAACAAAGGAATCCCTGGTATACTTACTTCGGTTTTAATGCATTCTTATCTTTTTACTCCGGTTTCTACCCTGGACCGAACTAACATTTGTTTTTTCTTTGCAGATAAAGCCCATCTCCTTTCAAACTACGGCCACCCCAACCTCGATCTTCTGCGCGCCGCACTAAGAGTAAAGGAGAGAAGCTGGGCTAAACTCCTCAATTTCGAACCGACCTACAGATATACCGGTCGCCGAAAAGCGAGGGTAACTGATTTCCTTCTGGAGGAAGCACCCCAACCGGACCCCTCCTTGCCCGAAATCAACCTAATAGCTCTTACAGCCGAGCAGGAAATAGCGAAGAAAAACCGACTGAAGGCATTACTGACCGCAACAAACCCCACCGAAGTACAGGAAGTCGGCTGTACCATTGAGACCGTGGTTGCACTCCCATCTCAACGGCCGTCTTCATCACGTCCAAGCAAACGTGCCCGGACTAGCCAAACCGAGCCACGTCTTGCTGATGAAGACGAGACCGTCCTGCCAACAAGTCCTCCACCAAGCCCTCAGCCAAGCCTCCAACCAGAACCCACCAACAGAACTGCTTCCTCCAAGTGGACTCCTGTACTCACCTTCAATGACCGAGATATCACCGCGTCTGATTCGGTGGTCTCAGAGAAGGACCATCTGATGGCTTTCAATTTGGCCAAGGGTGTGTGTCTCCCCAAGGACATGGAGCACCACTACAAACAGCTCAACACCGAGCTAAAGTCGATCCGGTCCTCCACTAAGTCCATGATCCTGGTAAGCAGTATTCCTTTCTATGTAAGATTCTTTTCAACTTGGAGTCCGGCTAACGTTACCTCTCCTTTGCAGGCCATCCAGAAAAACCAAGTCACTCACAGGAGGGTCATGGAGCTTAGGAGGAGTACAAGGGAGGCCATGGCTAAGGCCGAACTAAAAACGGCCGAACTGGAGGAGGCAAAGAAACAGCTGGCCGAGATTTGGGCAGAGAACGGTCGGCTGACCGAGATTGCCAATTCGGTCGAGGCCGAGAAGAAAAAAGTTGCCATCGAGGCAAAAGATAGATACCTACGTATCTTGTCTGCCATCGAGAAGAAAAAGGACGCCAAGATAAACCAGTTGAAGGGGGAGGTGAAGAAGGCCGAGAAGCGGGGCTTCAAGGAGGCCGAAGACGCCTACACCCTGCAATGCAACGCAGCCAAAGATCTCTTTTTTAAATGTGGCCGAGGGTCATGTGGAGAAGCTCGGTTGTACGCCTGACACCGAGGTCTACAACGCTCCACCGTGCTGCATTCCAGCTTCACTCTTACAGTACGCTGCCGATCTCCAAAAAGCCTTTCTTGAGGGGTCCGGTGATGATGATGACGATGATGATGAAGAAGATGAGGAGCCATCTCATACTCCGGTTGTCAACGAATGTAATGATAAAACAGTTGGTCTCGAGCGCTTATTGAAGATCCAACTCTTGAGCAAAGAATGATCGACACCGGTTCAAGCTGACACCGAACTCCCACTTCAAACCGTGCTCCCCTCTGACACCGGACTCCAGGCGAATGCTGATGCAGAATTTGATGCCGAACTCGATGCACTTCTTGGTTGATTTTTTCTTTCTTTTCTTTTTGAACTTTGTAACCGGGCTGAAGCCCCCCCAAATTGTACTTCTCTGTTGTTTAATGAAAAATTTTCTTCAACTCTTGTTCCGGTTGTGTATGTATGCTTGCATTTGCAATGAATTTTCCATAAACTTATTTACACAACTGTGATCTCAGTTTTAGCTATCTAACTTACTAGCCAACCACTCTTCAGCCGATATACTTGTTTCGGCTGAAGAGTATAAAGAGTTGGTTTAGTCCAGCCAACCACTCTTCAGCCATACACTTACTTCAGCTGAAGAGTACAAAGAGTTGATTTAATCCAGCCAACCACTCTTCAGCCATACACTTACTTCGGCTGAAGAGTACAAAGTGTTGGTTTAATCCAAATTAACCGCTCTTGATACCACACTTACTTCGTGAGAGTACAAAGAGTTGGTTTAATCCAAATTAACCACTCTTGACTATACACTTACTTGGTGAAGAGTACAAAGTGTTGGTTTAATCCACTAACCACTCTTGACCATACACTTACTTCGGTCAAGAGTACAAAGTGTTGGTTTAATCTAAACCTAACTTCTCAACTATACACTTACTTCTAATGAAGAGTACAAAGAGTTGGTTTAATCCAGCCAACTACTCTTCAGCCGTACACTTACTTCGGCTGAAGAGTACAAAGAGTTGGTTTAATCCAGCCAACCACTCTTCAGCTGTACACTTACTCCGGCTGAAGAGTACAAAGAGTTGGTTTAATCCAGCCAACCACTCTTCAGCCGTACACTTACTTCGACTGAAAGTACAGGGTGTTGGTTTAATCCAGCCAACCACTCTTCAGCTGTACACTTACTCCGGCTGAAGAGTACAAAGAGTTGGTTTAATCCAGCCAACCACTCTTCAGCCGTACACTTACTTCGGCTGAAGAGTACAAAGAGTTGGTTTAATCCAGCCAACCACTCTTCAGCCGTACACTTACTTCGACTGAAGAGTACAGGGTGTTGGTTTAATACAGCCAACCACTCTTCAGCCATGCACTTACTTCGGCTGAAGAGTACAGGGTGTTGGTTTAATCCAGCCAATCTCTAAGTTGGTTTTTCCAGCCAACTTAGAATTAAGTGTTTGGTTATTCCGACCAAACGTCCTGCAGCCTGAATCCTGATTCTGGGCTTAGGAGTGGTCATAGTTGGTTACACCGGCCAACTATGTTTATAATGCTGCTAACTTACTAGAGCTACTTTCTACTAAAACAAATATGCTAAAAAAGAATCGATTTGTTTTATTAATGAAGTGAAAAATTACATAGACTTAAAGAGAGAAAAGAAAAAGCTAAAAGTAAAATAACTTGAGATTGGCAGTGTTCCATGGCCTAGGAATTGCTTTGCCGTCCTCGTCTTCCAAGTGGTATGCCCCTTTTCCTGCTAATCCGACCACTTTGTAAGGACCTTCCCAGTTAGGCCCTAACTTGCCGTCTCCTGGGACTAATGTGTTGCCCATAACTTTGCGAAGTACCCAATCGCCGATCTTGAATTGTCTCGGATGCACTGTTTTGTTATACTTCCTAGATAGTTCTTGTTGGTAAGAGGCGATGTGAACCAATGCTCTGTCTCTTCTTTCTTCCGCAAGGTCAAGTTCCAATGCTATAGCTTCGCCATTTAAGTCTGGATCAAAATTTTCGCTCTGAATTGTGGGGAGTCTGACTTCTAATGGGATGACTGCTTCCATGCCATAGGCTAAGGAGAATGGAGTTTCTCCTGTTGACCGTCGTGGTGTGGTGCGATAAGCCCATAAAACATGAGGGAGCTCTTCTGCCCACTTGTCTTTGGCTTTCTCCAACCTTTTCTTCAATCCGTCCAAGACTACTTTGTTTGACGCCTCGGCTTGACCGTTTGCTTGGGGATACGCTGGTGTAGAATTATAGAATTCTATCTTGTATTCTTCGCAAAAAGCCTTCAAAATTCTCGCCACAAACCGAAAGTGCCGTTGTCTGAAATCAGTGCTTTTGGTATGCCAAAGCGAGTAATGATGTTCTGCCAAACAAACTTCTTCACATCTTTTTCCTTGATTAACGCCAAGGCTTCTGCTTCCACCCACTTTGTGAAGTAGTCTGTTGCCGCAAGAAAGAACTTCCTGTTGCCTGGTGCTGTTGGAAGTGGACCTACTATGTCTAAGCCCCACATTGCGAAAGGCCACGGGCAAGTTAATGGTAGTAGTTCTCTGGCAAGTTGGTGTATTTGGTGCGCAAACTTCTGACACTTTTCGCATTTTTTGACATACTTCAATGCTTGCATGTATGGCCACCAGTATCCTTGTGAAATAGCTCGGTATGCCAATGATCTTCCTCCTTGATGGCTGCCACATACCCCCTCGTGTATTTCGAACAGGAACGCTTCCACCTTGCTGGGGTGAACGCACTTTAAGTAAGGTCCTGAGAACGACTTCTTGTATAATGCCAAGGATGGAGAGAGCCAAAATCGTTGCGACTTTGCTCTTATTCTGTTGGCTTCTTTCTTCTCTTCTGGGAGGGTGCCGTCCTTTAGGAATAGTATGATGGGATCCATCCAAGAGGGACCTAACTCTGCACAACATACCTCTTCAGCTTCTAGGTCTTCAATGCTTGGTCTAGGCAGATAGTCGATTAATAGTGGGTGAGGGATGGAGGTGTCTGCCATTGAGGCGAAGCCTGCGAGTTCGTCAGCTCTGCTGTTTTCCTCTCTACCGATCTGTTTTATCCTCACTACTTCGAACTTCTTTATCTCTGTTCTGACCAAGTCTTGGTACTTGGCCATCCTATCATCCTTTGCCTCATAGTCGCCAGATATTTGGTTTACCACCAGCTGCGAGTCGCTGTAAATCATTAGTTCGGTGGCCTTCATATAGAATGCCGACTTGAGACCTGCTAGAAGCGCTTCATACTCTGCTTCATTATTTGATGCTGGGAAGCCCAGGTTGATTTCCTGCTCCACTACTAGGCCATCTGGAGAGATGAGGACTATGCCAAGTCCTGCTCCATGCCTATTAGATGCTCCATCCACGAAGAGCTTCCACATCTCTCCAACGAACAACTTCCAGCAGGTGGAGGGATCGGATGATGCCTTGGGCTCTTCCACGTTGCTGGTGGCTTCTGCAGAGTCGACGCTCGCTACCTGCCCCTTGTTCTCTGTTTGCACCAAGTCTTTGTTTGTCGGTGAGTCCTGACTTGGTGTAACATGGTTCACTTCTTTCTCCCTGTCTTTACTCTGGTTCACCTTGGGACCTGACTGAGTAACCAATACTAGGGGTTGCGTTATTCCGACGTCAACTTCCATCCCTAGTTATTTGTTTACCAGTCGATCAAGGATGTGATGACTTCCAGGGGTGAACTCTGCGACAAAATCTGCTAGTGCTTGAGCCTTTATTGCGGTTCTAGGTTGGAACTTGATGTCGTACTGTCCCAATTCTACTGCCCACTTCAGAATTCGCCCTTTCAAATAAAGCCTTGAGTGGGAAGGCTGTGAGAACAACTATGGTGTAGGCATGAAAGTAATGCGACAACTTTCTTGAGGCCATCATTAAGGCCAATGCTAGTTTCTCCAATGGCAAATACCTCGTTTCGGCGCCTAGCAACGTCTTGCTGACATAGTAGATGGGCAGATGTTGGATTCCTTCTGCACGGACCAACACTGCGCTGATTGCGTGTTGCGAGACTGCTAGGTATAAGAAGAGTTCTTCTCCAGGAATTGGGGTTACAAGGAGTGGTGGAGAAGACATGTACTCCTTCAAGCTTTCCAGAGCTTGGTCGCATTCTTCGTCCCACTGAAACTTGGCCTTCAGCGCATGGAAGAATGGTCGTAGTCTGTCTGACGACCGGCTTATGAACCGATTGAGTGCGGCCGCCATGCCGGTGAGGTGCTGTACTTCCTTTACGGAGTTTGGTCTCTCCAGATCTTGTATTGCCTTGATCTGAGAAGGGTCTGCTTCTATACCTCGGTTGGTCACCAAGAAGCCTAGGAATTTGCCAGATCCTACTCCGAATGCACACTTCGACGTGTTGAGGCGTAACTTATGCTTCTTCAGGATCTCAAACATCTCACTTAGGTCCTTGAGGTGGTCATTCTTGTCCTTGCTCTTGACCACCATATCGTCGATGTAGGCCTCCATTGTTCTGCCTAACAACGATTCAAACATCTTGGTGACCATTCTCTGGAATGTCGCCCCCGCGTTCTTTAGCCCAAAGGGCATGACCTTGTAGCAGTATAGTCCCCTTGGAGTTGTAAAGGATGTGACTTCCTGATCTGGTTCATGCATGGCGATTTGGTGGTAGCCTCTGTACGCATCCAGGAAACTAAGTCGGTTGTGCCCCGCCGTTAGGTCCACCAGTTGATCTATCCGTGGCAAGGGGAAGCTATCTTTTGGGCACGCCTTATTGATCGTTTTATAGTCAACGCAGACACGCCACTTGCCATTCTTCTTTGGCACTATGACGGTGTTGGAGATCCATTTTGGGTAGTGCACCTCTCTGATTGCCCCTGCTTCCAGTAGGTTTCCTACTTCTTCCTCCACTATTTCGGCGTGATGGAGTGCCGATCTGCGGGTGCGTTGAATGATCGGTCTGGCGGAAGGGTGGACATTGAGTTGGTGGCAGATGAAGTTGGGATCGATGCCTGGCATTTCGTATGGGGTCCAGGCGAACACTTCGATGTTGGAGGTTAGGAATTCCAAGACTTCCAATCTCTCAGTGCTGGACAACGACGAGCCAAGTAAGAAGAACTTATCCGGGTTCTTCTCATCTATCCTGACTTCCACCAAGTCCTCCACCGCTTTTCGACTAGCTTGGTTAACGTCGCGAATAGTTCATTACTCCCTGGTTCTTCCACCGAATCAACATATCCTTTGGCAGCGCGGCTGCCGTTCACTGTTACAAAGCACTGCTTTGACATGATTTGATCCCCATAAACTTCTTCTATTACTCCGGTGTCGTTGGGAAACCTCATCACTTGGTGGTAGGAGGACGCCATCGGCGCATGGCATGCAACCATGTTACGCCAAGATAAGGTTGTAGGTGGAGGGACCTTCAAGACCTGAACTCCACTTGCTTGGCCACGCCCCCGCCTTGGATGGAAGGATGATTTTGCCGATAGCCACTCCCAAGATAGAATTGAATCCAATCAAAGGATACTGGCGGGGCTAAGTCCTTGTCTTGGAGCTTGTTTGAAGGTTTCATAGTACATGATTTCACATGAACTACCTTGGTCAATCGAATCCGCTTGACGTCAAAATCCTTGACTCGAGAGTGACCATGGCATCGTTAGGGGGCAATAAATCCTTGCCAAGTCTTTATCCGAAAAAGACATGACATTTGTGGCCTCTGTCTTCCCTTCTTAACAACCTTGGGCACTTAGCACCTCCCTTAAGTGCTCGGCCTTTTTTAATTGAACCTCCGAGCTCAGATACACGCCAGTTCAAAGACTCCATGTATTACGTTAATAATGCCTTGAGGTGGGCGCCGACCGGCATTCCATTGGGCATATTTCGTCCCGAGGAGCCGGGCTGTGCCCCTCCTTCTATGTATTTGTCCAGTGGCTTTGCCGCCACCAACTCTTCCAGATCTTGCCTCAATGGCGTATTTTCGCAGGTGCCCCTTTTCTTTGTGGAAGGTGCACCGATCTGTCATTATAATCCTTCGCGCCTCGCCTAGCTTGGCCGCCACTTGACGAAGGGCCTGCCTCAGATCTCACTAAGTATACCAGAGATCGGTTTCTAAATACCGTGGTAATGGCGGTGCGGACTCTCAACCATCTCTGTCCCGGTTCGCCATTGTCTCTCCCGCCTCGTCCGTTTCGGTTTTGGCGATTCATCAGTATTGACCTTCGCCGAGGTTTTTCTCTCAGTGTCATGGTCGCGCCAGCTTTTTGCTTTGGCACGTCGCGCCATCCTCTTCTACTGATGTCGATGCACTCCCTCCATCGAGGCCTCCATGGTGAGGGGCGGTGTCATGGTGATAGAGTCCCTCAGTCTGTTCCCGGCTGGAAGGCCTCTTTTGTATTGTGCAATGGCGAGATTAGTTGGGCCCCAACTGTTGAATGTCTCCCAAGAGCATCGTTATATGACCTCAGGGTCTCCTTGTCGCCCATGTCGATGGAGAGTAACTGGTCGATCTCCACCGGGGTTTTTGTGTTTGTTCTGAACCGAGTTACAAACGCCTCTGCCAATTGTGCCCAGGAGGCTATGCTGCCCTCTGGAAGCTTTTCAAACCAAGTCAAGCCTAGGTCGCCGAGGCTTGAAGGGAATAGGATGCACATCAAGGCCTCGTTCCGCCGGTATACAGCCATAACCTGGCGAAAGTGGCTCAAGTGCGTGTAGGGGTCCGTCTTCCCCTCATACGTTGTGAATTTAGGCTGTAGGAAGCCTGACGGAAGAGGCGCGTTCTCTATTGCCGGGACAAATGGTGAGGTCTGCAGCCTTGCCAATGCCTTGTCCGTTGGTTCGTATGCCGGGCGCGGCATTGGCATTCCAACCTCGACGCTTCCATGCGTCCGAGGAGCCAACCGCTGCAAGGCAGGAACCCTGTGTGGATCGCGCGCTCTGGCATCCTCCTTCCATCGTGCCTTCTCTTCTAGCATGGATCGTAGGTCGGACGATCTGGGTAATTCCGTCTGTCTAGACCTCGTCTGATGCGTATGTAAGGGCCAATAGGTGCTTTCCTCAGTGTACGACCTTTCAGATCTCATTCTCTCAGACCTGGAGTGACGAGTCCTGGAAGATCTGGATTGCGTGTCGCCTGTCCTTAGGCTTCTGTTCTCTGGTTGAGAGGGTGTAGAATTCCTACTACGACCCTCTGAGTGGCGAGGGGGCGTTTTGTTGTTGCGCCCCTCTCCTGTCGCCACTGCTTTTCCTTTCATCTGGCGTTTCAGAGACTCCATGTCTGCCGCCATCTTACGGATCAATTCGTCTTGTTCTCTGACGCGATCCTCCAAAATTTGAGGATCAACTCTGCGCCTTTGCCTTTCTGGGCTTTGCGAACGAGAGGGATGAGGGCTATTATTTCGCCTTCGACCCCTCGCATCCCTCCTGGAGTTGTGTCTTTGTGGCTCCAGATCCGCCATGGGAGCGACCAAGGGTAGGCCTTCTCGCCTTGCACCCCCATCTGGAGTTTGTCCGTCGACGACGGACTGAGGTAACTCTTCGTTGTTCGCCATTGATGTTCGAGAGAAAGCTTGATCAAGAGGTTGTTCTTGTCTGTATTCCCACAGACGGCGCCAATTGTACGGGAAAGAAATATACCTTCTCGTATAATCCTGTTGATCAAGTCTGCGTTCCTCCGTACGACGTCGCTTTGTCACCTGAAAATACAAACGTGAGCTAGCCGGCGGGTGTGTGCCGGAAACCTCTCCGATGCCTAAGTCAGTAAGCAAGACCAGTAGGCAAAAGCTCAATGTATTCAGGGAGCAAAAGTTGCATTACCTCTTCACAGGTGATATTGGTGAGCTTATATAGGTTTCGCGTGGCACAATCCTGGTAGGACTCTAACTCCTCCATGCAGAGTCCTCTTAGGATTCATACTCCTGGAAGATAATGCTTATCCTCCAACACCCTCCCTCACTGCTTAAACCAAGTGAGATGGTTTCATCACAGCCGAACTTCAACACGACCGAAGTAACCTATAGTTCGACCCTTACTTTCCTTTCTCTTACCTCGGCTTTACCATGCTACAACCGAGCTAACCATAAGAGGGTTGAACCGAACTATAGCTTGGCTAAACCGGACTGACACATCCGAACCGGTGCCACCCCAAGACCGGTCTATTCCCCCCGAAGTACCTCAAACCGACCTAACTATCGTCTTCTCTTGGACCGGACTAGCTCGTGACAAGCCGCGACCGAGATACGAGTACCCAGTTGACAACCGAACTATCCATAGTACTCTTCTGACCGGTGTATTTGCTATCTTCCGTACTTGGGCTTATCTCGACCCAACACCCAGCTCGGCCCAATTTATTAATATAAATTACCCTCTCAAATACTTATAAAGTTTATCATTTATTTATAAATTTTTTTAAAAGCCAATCCAGAATTGAAATTTTCTTCACAAATTTTTTTTTAATAATAATAATGGTCTATTTTAAAAAACATGTTTGCCGTCTATTTTTTCAAAGACAAGCGCGATAAAATAAGAATGTTACAATTATTAAATTAATTTAATTTTTTTTTTTTACAAACAAACAGTTTGAATTATAAAAATAAAATCTGTAATGAGCCTTACAAAGCCAAACATACTAGTCAAATTTAAGTTTAAACTTGAAAGAATTTCAACCTGTAATTTGTGTTCCTAGCATTATTGTTTGCCTAAATTATTAGGGTACTGTTATGGTGTGTAACTTACGTCTTACACTTACGCATTTTCTGTTTGCAGTCATGCTTTGTTTTCACCTTCCACTTACATTTTTTGTGTAAGTGGCACACGGTGTGCAACCCTCAAGGGTTGCACACTTAAGAAAAGTCCAAATTATTATTATTATTTTTGTGTGTGTGTGTACGGCTTCACAAAGCCCTGCACAAATATCTAAACAACAGCAGGTATTAAATTTTTTTTTTTTTTTAATTTTTGAATTTTCTTCTTCAAAAAGACTGCACAAAGATATCAAAGCACAGCAAGCAAGCAGGTATTTACAGAACTTATGCACATATCAACTTCAACTTGAATGCCAACATGAATCTGGAATCGCAGTAGTAACAAGTGACACCGTAATATACTAGTATCCATCAATGTAGCAATTGAGTACTCCTCCTGTGCATTTTTCACACAGAATCTTCATCCATAACCCAACTGTGTGTGGAAGTCCATGAAGCTCCTCCGACTAGAAAAAAACTTGCCACCTTCACTCCTCCTTGTTAATGTAGTCATCGTAACACTCTCATCTATTCTGATAGATCCACCGTATCCGACCCTAGTAAAAAGTTCTTGAACAGAAAGTAGGAATAATTATAGCTTTTTGAAAAATCACTACTTATGATTATAGCTTTTCGAAAAATCACTACTTCTACTCCTACTGATATTTTTAATAGAGCAATGCTACATACCACTAATTTATTATCACTAATTTCACTACTAGTGAGGTGGCAATTAAAAAAAAATAAAAAACAAAAATCAAGGCACAAAACACATGTGACAGTGGGTGGGACCCACTGCCACATCATTAGAACCACCACTAATTAGTGGTCTAAAGCATTTTTATTTTTAATACAAGCATCAGTAATAGTAGTAATGTCCACATAGAGTGAAAAAGAAGAATTCACTGGATTTTCACAATCCACAAACACAGCCACAGCTACATCTACAAGCCTTAATGTCACACACCAGCAAAGTCTTGACAAAGATATGCAAGTGTGTGTGGCGCTAGTTAACTCTCTTCACTAGCCCGCCAATAAAGCTTAAAAGGTTTGCAAAGACAAGTGTGGGGATATATTTTCTGAGTACCAACACGTGGCCAAGGTGACGCCGACGTGTCAGCCGAGGTGCCACGTGTCCTGGTTGTTATGCCGAGGTTATCTCGGATAGGCCGGGGTTACCTCCGAAGATATCGGAATCCGAGATAAGCGGATGAGGGGCAAGAGTCCTAGAATAAGAGAAGACTCCAGTTTGTATTAAGATAAGACTCTTAGAGAGTTTATCCTAATCCTACTAGAAGTCCAAGATTAGCAGTAATCCTAAGTCCATAGAAGTTAGGCTCTTATTGAGACTAGGTTTATGTTGGCTATAAAAGAGAGGCACCCCCATGGGTCTAAGGTATGTTTTAGATATACTCAAGCTAATGAGTTGAATACTTGATTATCTTAGAGAGATATACCGACTTGATCGTCGGAGTGCCCCCGGATGGAAGAACCACTGCCGGAGCCTTCTCTTTCTGTGCAAGACAGCAGAATGCCATCTATTCTGCCTGTGTTCTACAGCTAAATTACTAAGGTGGGCAGTGTTGTAGGAAAATCACTCACACAATTTGGTGCCGTCTGTGGGAAAGAAAGATGAATAGATGGCCAGTAACGCACAAAAAGAAAAGATTGGGGACAACGCTCCCGCTGGGAGCGGCAGGCCTATCGACTTTGACATTGAAAGAGACAACCACAACGAGGAAAATCGTAGCCAGGGGCACAGAGGAAAAGACGTCGGCCAGGAGGGCGACACTTCAAAGAAGACAGACCAAAGCAAGTACTATAACGAAGATAACCTCCAAGTATGGAGGGATAGGTGCCTACTGAGGGATGAGGAAGTAAAAGATTTGGCAGACAAATTGGCAGACCTGCAGTCGATCGTCAACTTCATGATGCAAAACAATGTCATACAGCCACCGTACCCACTGCAGGACATGCCGATTCCAGCAATTAATACCCAGAAGGGGGAAAGGAAAACAATTCCCGAAGCACCTCAACACACCAGGAGCGAAAGGCACTCTCGCCCGCCTTCCAAGGGAGTCAGACGAAAGGAACCGAGACAAGAGAAGTCCCAAAAGACGTATCACACGCAGGACCCAGAGCCCAAAGAATATCGGCATATCCAAGGACAGGCGCTCTGCTTTGACACAACCCATGGAGAAAGATCAAAACGGGCCCACCACGAGGCTGAAAGTAGTGTGCCGAAAAGATTGAAGTCCAAAGATAGTCGAGCTCCGGGAATGAGTAAAGAAGACTTGAGAAATTACCTCAAGAGGAAGGAACAGAATACTGAAGCCAAGGTTACCTCACCCGACAAGCCGAGGACACCGTTCTCGGTAGAACTGGACAAATTTGAGGCACCAAAGAGATTCAGTATGCCGAGGTTTCAAATATACGATAGTAAGTCAGACCCTAACTTCCACGTTGGATTATTCTTGAACTCAATGGCATTATATAGTGGAAACGAGCCGTTGCTCTGCAAAGTGTTCCCCTCGTCCTTTGGGGAGATTGCATCAGATTGGTTCCATAAACTGCCAAAGGGAAGCGTAAAGACATGGGAAAGCCTAGCCGAGATGTTCGTGGCCAGGTTCGTGACAAACAAGTTGCAGCCATTAAGGGTGGACGCATTGATGGCTCTGAAGATTAGCAAGGATGAAGGCCTTAGGGCCTATGCAAAAAAATACTACGAGGTGTTCAATCGAATACCCGAATGCGACCAAGAAGTGGCGGTCGTGTCTTTCAAGAACGGCCTGAAAGATGACTGTTCACTGAGGAAATCTTTAGCAAAGACATTGCCAAAAAGCATGGAGGAGCTCATAGCAAGAATCGAAAAGTATGCCAGAGTTGAGGAAGATACATCGGGAAATAAAGAGATGAAACAAGAAAGAACCAACGGCTCGCCGAAGCAAGGCTGAGATAACAACGGGTTCAACAAACAAGAAACAGAATTGAGGGCCAAACAGGCAGTGACGATTGTGTTTCGAATCCCGGTCCACAAAGTCCTGGATCAAATCCGAAACCAACCCTATTTCAGAGCACCGGCAAAGGCTCCTGGAGAATACATGGGAAGAAACGTTGGTAGGCGTTGTGCTTACCACAATGAAGAGGGGCAACCAACCCAAGGCTGCGGAGCCCTAAGAGCACACTTAGAGGACTGAGTGAGACAGGGCCATCTGAGAGACCTTGTCGATGAAGCCAGGACAAGTGAGGAACAGGCAAGATTGCCCCAAGCACCAGCAGCCCCTCCTCCCCCAGCACAGCAAGCACAGGCTGGGAGACCACGGATGGTTAATGTGATCCACTCAAGGGTCAACGAGAACGAAGTCAGAGAAGAGACCCAGAGGGTAAGGCATTTACAAAATGTCTACCAAGTCGGGAAAAAGAGACATCAGCCAGAGGAGTGCCAAGGACCGATGATAGCTTTTACTGAAGCCAACCTAGAGATGGTCCAACACCCGCATAATGATGCCTTGGTAGTATCCCTCCAGGTTGGGGAGTGCCAAGTAAAGCGCATGTTGATTGATCAAGGCAGCTCTTGCGACATCATGTACGTTAGATGTTACAAGGAGCTGGGCCTTCACCTAGATGACATGGAAGGATCCAATGGCCCCATGGTCGGCTTCAATGGAACGCCAACATGGCCACTAGGCGTAACAAGCTTGGAGGTACAAGCCGGCACAAAAAAAATCAAGACAGAGTTCATCGTAATTGACACCTTCCCCATACAACATCATCCTGGGAAGGCCATGGTTGCATGCAATGGGGGTAGTTCCCTCAACGTTGCATCAACTATTGCGATTCCCAACAGAACATGGGATTGAAGAAGTCAAAGGAGATCAACTGCAGGCAAAAAATTGCTCCATGGCAGCAATGAAAACAACCTGCAACATACAAGAACCAGGGAAGGCAGTGATTGAAAGTGAGGACATGGAAGTCCTAGATGATGTCGGCAAAGAGCCGGCTGAGAAGAGTGAGGAAACATTAAAGAAAATCCTCATCCAGGAGGGCAACGAAGAACGCTTCTTTCTTCTCGGCTCAGGCTTAGCCGAAGAAAAAGAAAGGGAATTGGAAGCTTTTTTGAGAACAAACATAGAGGTGTTCGCCTGGACACCTTATGAAATGCCTGGCATTGACCCCGAAGTCACATGTCACAGACTGAACGTCGACAGGTCGGCAAAACCTGTAATACAACGAGCTAGAAGACCGACATTGATGCACGTCGAAGCAGTGGAAGAAGAAGTAGATAGACTTCTGGAAGCCAGGGCCATCAGAGAAGTCAATTATCCGACTTGGCTATCGAACACTATGGTGGTAAAAAAGAAAAACGGTAAATGGAGGGTCTGCGTAGATTTTACGAGCCTGAACAAAGCCTGTCCCAAAGACAGCTTTCCTCTGCCCAAGATTGACCAGTTGGTGGACACCACATCTGGACATGGAAGGATGAGCTTTTTGCATACTTATAGGGGGTACCACCAGGTAGCCATGTACCCCCCAGATGAGGAGAAGACAGCGTTCATCACCCCAAAAGGCCTGTACTGTTACAGAGTAATGCCTTTTGGGTTGAAAAACGCAGGAGCGACTTACCAAAGGCTGGTAACCAAGATGTTCAAACATCTGATTGGCCAAAAAGTAGAAGTCTACATCGACGACATGGTCGTGAAGACCAAAGAGCCTAAGGGTCATCTGGCTGACCTAAAAGAGATCTTTGAAATCCTCAAAACATATCGGCTCCGACTCAACGCATCAAAGTGCGCGTTTAGAGTTGGATCTGGTAAGTTCTTGCGGTACCTGGTGACAAGAAGGGGCATTGAGGCCAGCCCAGATCAGATCAAGGCCATCCTAAATTTACAGAGCCTGACATCGGCTAAACAAGTACAGATGCTTACCGGAAGGGCCGCAGCCCTAAACAGGTTCATAAGCCGAAGCTCAGACAAATGCAAACCTTTCTTCAACCTGGTAAAAAAAGTCACGGATTTCCTTTGGACAGAGGAATGTGAGACCGCATTGGCCGACCTAAAGAACTATCTGACTACGGCTCCAGTCCTGACAACACCTGGACCTGGGGAAGAGCTGTTTTTGTACCTAGCAGTTTTAGAACACGTAGTAAGTACGGTGTTAATCCGAGAAGAAAAAGGGGAACAAAAAGCCGTTTACTATGTAAGCAAGACCTTGGCCAAAGTAAAAACAAGGTATCTACCCCCAGAAAAATTAATGCTAGCCTTAGTAATGGCCTGAAAGAATTTGAACCATTACTTTCAGGCGCACAAGATTGTGGTCCTAACAGAGCACCCACTAAAGTCCTTGTTACAACAAAGAGACTTAACAGGAAGAATAGCAAGATGGGCAGTAACCCTGGGCCAGTATGACCTGGAGTTCAGGCCGAGAACAGCAATTAAGGGCCAAGTTCTGGCCGACTTCGTGGCTGAGTTCACACCAGAATCCATCAAACATCGGGGCCAAGATAAACGTTGTCCCAGTAAGCAAGGAGAATCCCAGCCAAAGACAAAAGAACAAAGGAAGGAAAAACTCAGACTATGCAGCATCTACATCGGCGACTCCTTTAGACTGTTTGTCGATGGAAGTTCAAACCGGCAAGGAGCAGGGGCAGGGGTACTACTGATATCTCCAGATGGAGAGATAATAGAACAGTCCATCCGTTTGGGGTTTAAAGCCTCAAACAATGAAGCGAAATACGAAACCTTAATTGCAAGGCTGAAGCTGGCGGCAGCAGCAGAAGCAGATGAGGTAATAGTTTTTTGTGATTCACAGCTTATTGTTAACCAGTCAACAGGAGAATTTGCAGCCAGAGACAAAAGGATGTCGGCATATGCAAAAGAGGTCATCGATTGCGACCTTTTATTTGAACTGCCAACTACTCCAAGTAAGCCGAGATGATAACAGCCACACCGACGCGTTGGCCAACCTGGCAAGTTCAATACAAACTGGAAAAACAAGGACAATTATGATCGACTATATGTCGGGCCCGAGCATAGAACCACAGAACACAGAGCAGGAAGCAATGTGTGTGGACATGGGGCCAAGCTAGATGGATTCAATTGTTGTATTCCTGAAAGAAGGACAGTTGCCAGAAGACCGCAAGGAGGCACACAAAGTCAGATTGAAGTCGGCAAGATTCAGTCTAACTGCGGACGGACATCTCTACAGAAGGTCCTTCACTGGACCCCTTTTAAGGTGCGTACACCCTTTGCAGGTTGAAGATTTTTTATATGAAATTCGTGAAGGAGTTTGTGGAAGCCACGCTAGGGGCAGATCACTAGCTTATAGGGCCATTACCCAGGGGTATTGGTGGCCCTACATGCAAAAAGATGCAGAAGCATACGTGAAGAAGTGCGAACAATGCCAAAGGTTTGCACCTTTGATACACTAGCTGACTAATCCAAAGATTCCAAATTTCGACCCTTGGCCGTTTGCCCAGTAGGGCATGGATCTTGTTGGACAACTTCCCCAGGCAACTAGGCAGAGAAAATACTTGCTGGTAGCAACAGATTACTTCACGAAGTGGATAGAGGCAGAACCTCTTGCCAAAATCTGAGATGTGGACGTCAAGAACTTCATATGGAGAAACATCATCACCAGATTTGGCATTCCAAGAGCCATAGTTGCCGACAACGGAACACAGTTTGACAGCAAACTCATCAAGAACTTTTGTGCGAAATTCAAGATCAAAAATTATTTTTCAACACCAAGTTTTCCCCAAAGTAATGGGCAAGCAGAAGTATCTAACAAAGTAATTTTGGATGGAATAAAGAAGAGGCTGCAGGCAGCAAAAAGAAAGTGGGTAGACGAATTGCCCAACGTACTTTGGGCATACCAGACTACGCCAAGAAGATCAACAGGGAAAACCCCCTTTGCCATGGCTTATAGCACAGAAGCAGTCATTCCACTGGAAGTCGGCATTCCAGGGATCCGAACCCAGGGATTTGAGAATGGGACTAATGATATACTCTTAGCCCGAGATCTGGATCTTTTGGAAGAACAAAGAGAGAAAGCTGCAATTCAACTCGCAGCATACCAGCAACAACTTGCCAGAGCTTACAACAAGAAGGTCAATCCAAGAGATTTTCAAATCGGCGACCTAGTCTTGAGAAAAGTCGTCGGCAACAAGAAGGATCCTAGAGAGGGCAAGCTTGGCCCAAACTGGGAAGGACCCTACAGAATCACTTCGGTATTAGGCAATGGAGCCTATCGACTTGAAGATAATGAAGGCAAAGCATTGCCTAGACCATGGAACACTTGTAATCTGAAATTTTTCTATCATTAAATGTTCCTTGTTATTTTTTCAATGACATCAATAAAATCATAGCAAAATTCCTTTACACTGATAAAAGATGCGCCATATTATTTTAAATAATGAGAACCCAAGTAGAACTCAGGTTCACATTAGCGACAAAGGGAAGAAGAATATGCTTAACACTTGTTGAAGTTAAGCCGAGATTATTCCTTATCTTCACTTGTTGAAATTTGTAGCAATTTACAAGTTGAAGTTAAGCCGAGATTATTCCTTATCTTCACTTGTTGAAATTTGTAGCAATTTACAAATTGAAGTTAAGCCGAGATTATTCCTTATCTTCACTTGTTGAAATTTGTAGCAATTTACAAGTCGAAGTTAAGCTGACATTACTGTTTCTCTTCGCTTGTTGAAATTTGTAGCAATTTACAAGTCGAAGCAAAACCGAGGTTGTTACTTAAACACTTACAGCAATTTACAGGCTGAAGTAAAAGCTAAGTATACTGTTTAAACACTTGTTGAAATTTGTAGCAATTTATAAGTAGATCATTGTTTAGCACTTGTTATAACTTGAGAAATTTGTAGCAATTTACAAGTAGGTTAGACCGAGATCACTGTTTAAACACTTGTTGAAATTTATGAAAAGATTGCAAATCAGTATCTTGCCGAAGTAAAACTTGTAGTTATTATACCCGAGGTATGTAACCCCAAGAAGATTGCACCAAGGAGGCAAAGTATGAAAGGCATACAAAATATTCTAAGTATAGAATCATACAGATGTAATCCAGAGAAAATAAAGATTGAAGCATTCAGACAACACAGTTGTAGTCTTTTATAAAAGAAGAAATAATCCAAGAGTAACTGTTCAGAAGAAGGCACATCGGCCATACAAAGAAACTTATATTGTTCAAAAAAAAAAAAAACAAAAACAAAAACAAAAGAGTACAAAAGACATGGAAGTTATGATTCTTCAGCTTCAGGAGCAATTTGGGTTTGGACCTCGGCAAGTTCTTGGAGAACTACCTTGGCAGATTCTTGAAGAACTACTCCGGCAGCCTTCTCTGCCACGATCTCAGCATCAATCTCGGCAAGAGTTTCATCAATATTCTTGTCAACTTGAGGAACGTCGGATGAAGCCTGCTTAGGAGTAGTTTCCTTGGCAACCTCATCACCCCCTTCATCTTGAGTTAAGTCCATGATTTGCTCAGTTGAAGGAAGGGACTTGGCCCCAACAGCATCCTTGGATTTCCTTACTAAGGCCTCAACCTTGTCCTCATCTCCATCTTCGTCCTCGGATTCAGAAGCATCCTCAATTTGACTTGGAGGTGGAGGTGGTGGGAATGGAAGAGGGATAGCATCGGCATTACGAAAGGGTGAATCAGCAGGAAGATCAAGTTTTTTTATCATGGACATCCAACCAAGGGAGAAGCCCCTATTGCATGCCTGCCTGACTTGTAGTTTATAGTCCTCAGTGACGTCGGCTATGCCCTGAGAATAGGCCTTTTCGTCGGCCGCTTTGATTTCGGCGTCTTTAGTAGCCAGGGCATCCTGAAGCTCTTTTTCAGCTTGAACCATTTTTTCCTCGGCCTCTTTTTTCTGCGCTTCAACAACTTTCTTAATAGCTTCAGCAGCATCAACCTTCTCCTCGGCTTCAGTCTGAGCTTTAAGAGCAGCCTCAGCCTGGTCCTCCAACTTTTTCATTTTTGATTGGAGACTTTTATTCATTTTTTGAAGGGCAAAAAACTCCCTCTTCGTCTCGACTAACTTCTCCCTAGTCTCAAAAGATTGTATGGAGAAGGCATGGGCATGCTGAACAGTCTAAAAAAGCATAAAGCAAAAGTTATTGCAAAATTTATAAGTATGAAAAGATGAAGAAAGACGGGTTAGCAAGTGAAGAAACTTACTTGAACACAGCGTTGAAGCATCAGAGCGTAGTTTTCATACTCGCTCATCTCAGCATTCTTCTCCAGATCACCTGGGAGAAGTAGAGCTGTACTAAGAGCGACGCCGACATTGATTTCGTCGGCACTATCACTCGCCAGGACAGGCTTATTCTCCAAAGTGATCTCGGGTGTTCAGGGGACTTTCGGTATTTTTGACCCCGAGGTTGTCGCAGAAGATGACCTCGACTTCTTTGATTGTGTGGATTCTGATGGCTGGGTCTCTGCAGACTTGTCGCTCTCAGCCAGCTTGGATATAGGCACAGTATCCTCATATTCAACCTGAGTCACTTTAGCCTTTGACTGGGCTTTCTTGGTTCTTTTTGGCTTTGGTGGGGGCATGGTTTGCGTCGGCTAAGCATCGACGTCGACAGGGAGATCGGCAAGGAGATCTGCAACAATAGGTTTTGGGCAACCCATCTCAGTAGTTTTTACAAGTCTTCGTCGACGTTTTCTTTCAGGTATTGGGATCAAATATGGGGCCAAAGTGGATGGCAAATCTGCTAGGTCAGACGTTGATCCTTGGTCTGTTCGTGATGTGGAAACAGTCGGTAGAGTTGTGGCAGAAGATGGAGAAAGGCTTTTCTTCTTCTTCCTTGGGACGTCGGGCAGAGTGGATTTGTACGTCGGGATAAAATTTAGTACCAGTGGGGCTCTGTGCTTTTGGATTGGAAGGTCTAGGAGCTTCTTTAAGTCCTTGCCTGGAAAATAGGATTGGCGAAAGCTTTTTGGTGGCTGATGAAGAGCTGCAGGAAAAACAAACAAATATTAAAAACAGATAAAGTATTAAGGACTTGAAAAGAAACAACTAAGTATTAACGCTGGGCTCTTACCCTTGCCCTCTTTAACTGTTCGAGGAAGAGGGTAAAGATGGACATCTTCGTCTGGGCCGAACTCCCAATTTCCCGAAGCAATAACATAGTCATCCCCAGCCCTCTTGTTGGAGTCTGGGAGGTCGGCTATAATTTTGAATTTTGTAGACCTCGACTTGAAGTAATAGACGTAGCCTTTTTCCTTCAAGTTAAGGGCACACATGGTATAACAATATTGGATGTCGGCAAGGGTGATCCTAACGTTCTCCTGCCTAGCTAAGGCTATGACGCCGTTGATCACTCGGTAGGAGTTGATGGTAAGTTGCATAGGGTTCAACCTATAGAAGTGGAGAATTTCGCAAAAAAGGGGATTAAGTGGAAGCCGGAGTCCACATTCAGTGAAAGCATTAATGGGAAAGGGCATCATATCATCTGTGGGCATAATAGAGTCATCATTCCCACCCAGTCTCAGATGGACGTCGACAGGAATGGAGAACTCTTCCCTAAAGTATTGAAGTTTGGTTGGAGTGTCTACCCTATGTCTCCACATACCCATGATATCGGTGTAAAGGTACTTGATTACAGAAAGAAGATGTTCTTAAAGGGTTACTGGGACCTCGGCGAAAACCTAGGTGTATATTGGTAAGGATTGTTTCAATTTTTTCCTAAGGATTGGTAGGTTCTACAGACAAGTCCCAAACCTAAATCTACGAAAGCAAAGATTGAAGACACAGATCTAGAAAAAATACAAAAATAAGAATAAAAGTTTCAGAATAAAGAACAGAGATGGAGCTTTCAAAAGCATAAAAAACAAGAAATACAGGCTCAAGAGCAATGGCAAGAAAGTGGTGAAACAGTGCAAGTGTTCACGACATAAGCGAAATCATGGAATACACGCATCCATATGAATAGTTCAGTAAATCAAAGGTTTGAATAAAGCAGTAACGGCAGCAAGTAATCAAAAGAGCATAGAGGAATCCAGGATGAAAGGAACAGAGGCTTACCAGGAAAAGTGGAGCCGGTATGAAGGTCGCCGAGGTCAGGCAACGGTTACAGACACGATGGAACGGCGAAAGCTTCGCTGGAATGGAAGAATGAAAACAGTTGCAGAGCTTGGAGCTTGAGCAATGGTGGATTTAAGAAAGAGTTTAGAGAGAGAGAGGAAGCAAGAAAATCGAATGTGAAAGTGAAGAAAAGAAGATGAGCGAAAAGTTTTTGTCAAAAACTTGAAACGGCGGCAAAACAGGGCATTTAATGTGCCTGGAGCAACACACACGTCAGACGGCGCAGATAGATGAAAGACGGTTTACAAGCGCGTCACAGGCACGAGCCAATGAGGATGAAACGCGTAAGTGGAACGGTTGAGAAGTGATGCATGACAGTTTATGCGCGTGGGAGAGTTCATTTGAATTCTTGTTCTTGAAAGAAGACATGTCGGCCTGAAGAACATGATCTCAGCTGAAGGCTTCATAGCTGACGTAATAGAAGGACAAAACGATATAAGTTCCATCACCTCAGAATGCCGAGGTAATAGAACCTAGGGGACAGTTGTGGGAATATATTTTCTGAGTACCAACATGTGGCCAAGGTGACGTCGACGTGTCAGTCGAGGATCCACATGTCCTGGTTGTTATGCCGAGGTTATCTCGGATAGACCAGGGTTACCTCCGAAGATATCGGAATCCGAGATAAGCGGATGAGGGGCAAAAGTCCTAGAATGAGAGAAGACTCCAGTTTGTATTAAGATAAGACTCTTAAAGAGTTTATCCTAATCCTACTGGAAGTCCAAGATTAGCAGTAATCCTAAGTCCATAGAAGTCAGGCTCCTATTGGGACTAAGTTTATGGTGGCTATAAAAGAGAGGCACCCCCATGGGTCTAAGGTATGTTTTGGATATACTCAAGCTAGTGAGTTGAATACTTGATTATCTTAGAGAGATATACTGACTTGATTGTCGGAGTGCCCCCGTGTGGAAAAACCACTGCCGGAGCCTTCTCTTTCTGTGCAGGACAGCAGAGTACCATCTATTCTGCCTGTGTTCTACAGCTGAATTACTAAGGTAGGCAGTGTGGTAAGAAAATCACTCACACAACAAGCAAACACAATATTAGTTAAGTTAATGAGCTACAAGATTGGAGACAAGTCACAAAATAGCAAGCAACAAACTAAATTTAAAGCAAGCAACACTAAAAAATCTTTGCACAATTTAAAGGCGAAATGAACTTTTCATTGATCAAAAGAAGGCATTACAATCGTTGAACAATGCACCAAAAGTGCTACAAAAGTTGCCTTACCATAAGCTAGGTTAGGGTACATTAAAGGCACAAGTGGTTTGGTTCAACACTTGAGTACCCCCTCCTTAATATAACTTGTTAAGCCTTTTCCTTGCTGGCAGGAGGAAACATCCACTATATTTGAGGAGTCATAATGGATTTTTAAAAATTCTACAAAAAGAGAAAAATTACAACCCTTGGTCCCAAAACACCTTTAATACTGAAATATTTACATAAAAATTTACAAGGCAAAAAGATTACATTTGACCCTCTAAAAATTGGCCTAAAGTTGCTACTTGGGTAGGCAAGTCTGTGGCATGCTGTGGCTAGGTTGCTGAATGGCATGTCTTAGGCTATCTTGCATTATGCCTTGGGCCTTTGCTTGCACTTGCACCAACAACTTCTCAGGCATGTTTTGGGCTCTCCAAAGGGCACAAATGAGTGTGGCATCAAGGTGTTGACCCTTGGATGGGTGCACCTTGACAGTCTCCTCCACTTGAACGGTCGACGCCCTTAACAATTTTGGCCAATAAGCATCCATCTCGTCTTGAAAAGCCGACAAGTCCGCCTCCCGTTCCCAGCTGATTTCTTCATCTCCAAGGCCTCTCCATTTCACCAAGTATTGCCTTTGTTTCTTCTTGGAAACCATTTTCACCCGATCAGCCAAGATAGATTCAACAGACTTTTTCTGTGCTTTGGCTGTGATGGTTTGGCGTTTTAGCTCATTTCGGGTTGGATCTTCCTTATCTGGATAGTAAGGCTTCAAATAACTCACATGGAAAATCGGGTGTACTTTAAGCCAAGATAAAGAATCTATCTTATAAGCACACTTGCCAATTCTCTTCAAAATGGTGACCGGTCCCTCACACTTGCGCACTAGCTTTCTGGCTCTTCCCCTCATGAACTTGCGTTGCTCAGGGTTGAGTTTGACAAGAACTTGATCCTCAACTCTAAACTCAAGTGGCCTTCTCTTTTCATCAACCCATTTCTTCATTTTACTTGTTGCTTTTTCAAGATAGGCACGAGTAATGTCATGGTTTCTCTTCCATTCCTTAGCAAATTGGTAAGCCCTGGGTGACTTTCCTTCATAAGGTCCATCCACTATGTAGGGCAACAGTGGCTGCTATCCATTCACTATCTCAAAAACACTCTTGCCCGTAGAGCTACTCTTTTGAGAGTTGAAGCATAACTGTGCTATGTCAAGAAGT
This sequence comes from Camellia lanceoleosa, assembly GCA_025200525.1. Taxonomy (NCBI): domain Eukaryota; kingdom Viridiplantae; phylum Streptophyta; class Magnoliopsida; order Ericales; family Theaceae; genus Camellia; species Camellia lanceoleosa. The sequence goes on from CM045769.1 coordinate 4,072,697, forward strand.
TGCACCCAATTTCATTGATTAGCATTGACAAAGTGGCGCAAATACTCCTCGAGCATACAGTTGAAGCGTTCAGTTTGCCCATCCGTCTCTGGATGGTAGCTTGATGAAGTATTAAGTTGTGACCCAAGAAGCTTGAATAACTCCGTCCAGAAGTTGCCAACAAAACACGAGTCTCAATCACTAACAATACTTTTAGGCACACCCCAATATTTAACAATGCGCTTGAAAAAGAGTTGGGCGGTCTCCTCCGTTGAAACATACTTTGGGGCAGCTACAAAGGTGGCATACTTGGAGAATCAGTCCACAATAGTCAAGATAGTCCCGATGTCTCCTACTTTAGGCAGTTCAGTGATGAAGTCAAGTGATACACTTTCCCACGGACGTTTAGGCACGGGCAAAGGTTCAAGTAAGCCTGCTTTCTTTTTATGCTCAACCTTGTCTTGTTGGCGTGAGACAAGTGCGAACATATTCTTCCACATCATCACGCATTTGGGGCCAATAATATCCTTGTTTCACCAAGGCCAATGTTCGCTCCCAACCCGGATGTCCTGCCCAAAATATATCATGGCACTCCCTAAGAAGTGTCTTTCTCAAATCACCAGCCCTGGGTACAAATATGCGGTTGCCTGTTGTCATTAGAAGTCCATCTTGCACCTAAAATTGGCGAGCCTTGCCCATTTTGACAAGGTTTATAAGATTCTCTGCCATAGCATCCTTGTCTAGATGAGCCTTGATTTTCTCCTTGATGCTGGTTGAAATGGAAGTAAGTAAACAAACATGATGGCACACGGCAAACTCCGCCTTCCTACTTAGTGCATCAGCAACATGGTTGGTGGCACCAGCCTTGTATTCTAAGGCAAAATCAAACTCTGCCAACTTCTCTTGCCACCGTGCTTGTCGTGCGCTTAGCTTGGGCTGGGTTAAGAAATGGCTAACCACTATGTTGTCAATCTTTACAACAAACCGTGAGCCCAAGATGTAGTGCCTCCAAGTCCTTAGACAATGCACTACTGCAAGCAACTCTTTCTCATGAGCTGGATATCTCCACTCAACATCATTGAGCTTCCTACTCTCATAGGCAAGTGGGTGACCATCCTGCAAAAAGACACCACCCAAAGCAAAATCAGATGCATCAGTTTGTATCTCAAAAGCTTTACCTAAGTTAGGTAGAGCAAGAACAGGGTCTTTTGACATAGCTTCTTTTAAGGCTTGAAAGGCTCATTGGCACTCCTCTATCCAAACATATGGCTTGCCCTTCTTTAGCAACTCTGTCAATGGAGAAGCTAGTCTTGAGTAACCTTTAACAAACTTGCGATAATAATTAGCTAACCCAAGGAATGACCGCAACTCGAGACATTAGTGGGTGGCTGTCACTCTTGAATAGCCTTGACCTTCTCTTGGTCCATTTTGATGTATCCATGCTCAACAATGTGCCTTAGGAACTTAATCATCTCTTGGGCAAAAGAACACTTCTCTAGCTTTACATAAAGCTTGCGCTCTCTCAACTTGGTAAGGGCCTTCTGAAGATGCTCCACGTGCTCTTCTAAAGTGGAGCTATAAATTATAATGTCATCCAAATATACTACCACGAATTGATCCAAATACTCTTGAAAAACTTCATTCATCATGGTGCAGAATGTTGCTGGGGCATTGGTCAAGCCAAATGGCATGACAAGAAACTCATAAGAGCCATAACGAGTAACACAAGTAGTTTTAGGCTCGTCTCCCTCGGCAATTCTTACTTGATAGTACCCCGATCGAAGATCTAGCTTTGTGAAATACCTTACTTTGGTCAGTTAATCAAATGAATCTGCAATGAGAGGAATGGGATACTTGTTCTTGATGGTCAGCTTGTTGAATGCCCGATAATCCACACATAAGTGAAGACTACCATCATGCTTCTTTTGAAATAAGACAGGTGCACCGAATGGGGCCTTAGATGGCCTAATGAAGCCTACTTCTAACAACTCTGTAAACTGTTTCCTTAACTTATTCAACTCAGGAATAGCCATTCTATATGGTGCACGAGCTGGTGGCTTTACCCCTAGCACCAACTCGATAGCATGATCCACACCTCGACATGGAGGCAACTCCTTAAGCAACTGTTCAGGCATAACATCTGCAAATTGCCTCAAGACCTTTTTGATTGCGACTGGGACAGGAGTAGATTCGAGAGCTTCATTCAACTTCAATGTGGTAAACAAAGTTTGTTCACCATGCCTAACACCTCTCTTGAGTTGCATAGCTGGGACAAACCGGTCACTGTTGTTGGTGGCCATAGTAGGAATGAGACATGGCTTATCCCCCATGACACACATACTATTAGAATAAGGCATGACTGTCGTCTTTGTGCTTCTCAAGAAATCCAACCCAAGGATGACTAAGTCATCCATGGGTACTGCAATGAAATCTACTCTTCCTTCCCAAGTGCTGACCTTCAAATGAACAAATTTTGCAATGCCATAGATAGGCTGCACTGTCGAGTTAACTATCTTAATACGGCTACCATCCTTCTCTAAAGATAGCCCAAGTCTTTCAATTTCGGTCCCCGCAACAAAATTGTGGGTGGCCCCTGTGTCAATCAAAGCACGGAGGGGCTTCCCATTAAGTTTTACATTCACAAACATCAAACCTTTGTTGGATAATTTGCTCTTGTTCAACTTGCCTGATGATTCCCCACCATGCATAGGTTTCTTCCCTTCACCTTCATCTTTAGACTGCACAAGTTGTTTAGGATCTGAATGTTTGCCCATTTTGCCACTCTTGGCATTCTTCTTAGGCCTCCCTGTAGAAGCCTTCTTCTCCGTGGCATTCATCATATGAAAGGCTCCCACTCTAGAGCCAGCCGCCTTAGAACCCTTGCTACTTCGCCTAGACTGCACGTCTTCTTCTTCACTATCACCATCACTTGGTTGAGAGACATGGTCAGACACAGTTGCTAGAGCATTCAAGGCACGCTTTTATGGACATTCAGATAACCGGTGTGGCCCATTGCATAAGAAACAAGAGATAGGGCCCTTTGCTTTACTTGTAGAGAATTGTTGAGGGGCTTTTGCCTTGTCACCATAGCTCTTCTGTTGCCATTGTCCTCCACCCGAATGGGTTTTGGATGTAGAAGTGTTGGCTCCCCCACTCTTAGGTTTGCCATAGCCTTGGGACTTTCCACCTCCCCTACTCTTGCGCGGGGAACCACTATCCCCTTACTTAGGTTCGGCGTAGTCCGTAAGGCACTCAGCTGCTACTTGTGCATGAGCTAAATCTTGTACTCTTTGCCTTTAAAGTTCAACTCTGGCCCATGGCTTCAATCCCTCAAGAAAGAAGAAGAGCTTGTCTTTCTCTGACATGTCTTTGATATCTAGCATAAGCCTAAAGAATTGTTTCACATAATCCCTTATAGTGTTAGTGTGCTTGAGATCCCGCAAAGCACGCCGGGCATTATACTCAACATTTTCGAGGAAGAATTAGAGCTCAAGTTCATGCTTAAGTTACTCCCAAGTCTCAATTATGCATAAGCCGCGTTGCATCTCATCATGTTTAGTTCGTCACCATAACTTGGCATCACTGGACAAATACATTGTGGCCATAGAAATCCTTGTCTCCTCAGCATTGGCTTTCACAGCTTTGAAATATTGCTCCATATCAAAGAGAAAGTTGTCTAACTCCTTAGCATCTTGGGTGCCACCGTAGGCACGAGGCTCGGGCACACGCGCCCTAGTGAATTCCATGCCACCACTAGGTGCATTGCCAAAGGCACGGGTAAGAACACCAACCCGGCCACTGAGGTCTTCAATCTCTAGCCTGAGTTCAGTGACAACATCCTCAAAATCTTGCCCTTGAGTAGGGCTATGAGTTTGCTCAAAATCATGAACCCGTTGCTTATGGTTAGCCAATGAAGCTTCCATGTTGCCCATACGCTACTCCAAGAGCTCAATTATCTTCCTTTGCGTGGATTGACGGTTGCCAGTAGCATCCATTTAGAAAGCCAATAATAGAGAAAGCCAAATAGACTGGGCTCTAATACCAACTGTCAAACACCGGCAATGCAGAAGCCTTGACAAAAATATGCAAGTGTGTGTGGCGCTAGTTAACTCTCTTCACTAACCCGCCAATAAAGCTCAAAAGGTTTGGAAAGACAAGCAAACACAACATTAGTTAAGTTGATGAGCCACAAGATTGGAGACAAGCCACAAAATAGCAAACAAGCAGCTAAATTTAAAGTAAGCAGCACTAGAAAATCTTTGCACAATTTAAAGGCGAAATAAACTTTTCATTGATCAAAAGAAGGCATTACAATAGTTGAACAATGCACCAAAAGTGCTACAAAAGTTGCCTTACCATAAGTTAGGTTAGGGTACATTAAAGGCACAAGTGGTCTGGTTCAACACTTGGGTACCCCCTCCTTAATATAACTTGTTAAGTCTTTTCCTAGCTGGCAGGAGGAAACATCCACTATGTTTGAGGAGTCATAATGGATTTTTAAAAATTCTACAAAGAAAGAAAAATTACAACTCTTGGTCCCAAAACACTTTTAATACTAAGGTATTTACATAAAAATTTACAAAGCAAAAAGATTATATTTGACTCTCCAAAAGTTGGCCTAAAGTTGCTACTTGGGTAGGCAAGTCTGTGGCATGCTATGACTAGGTTGCTGCATGGCATGTCTTAGGCTATCTTGCACTATGCCTTGGGCCTTTGCTTGTACTTGCACCAACAACTTCTCAGGCATGTTTTGGGCTCTCCAAAGGGCACAAATAAGTGTGGCATCAAAGTGTTGACCTTTGGATGGGCGCACCTTGACAGTTAGCCAAGGGTCCCATAACAAGTCACATGGATAGGTTCATCATGAACACATTATAAGTTACCATTGGATAACGGATAAAGAGGGAGAGAGGAGCAGTTTCCATTTTGTATCCCAACATCCACCAGTCGGATTGTATAGTTGTTGTAGTTGAATGCCAGCACGTAGTATTTAGCACCGGAGGAGAATTGAAATATTGGATGATTGTTCTCACAAGGAAGCTCGTATTTCTTGTTTCCACAGTTTTCTGGGTCACCTTGAAATCGAAATGGGTAAATGATGTTAAGAGTATTTCCACCACCATCTCCTCCACAAGAGGAAGAGTATTGATCACAGTGGTGAGGATCATGATGATGATGACGATCACTTCTTAAACCATAAAAGCAATTCATTAGAAACAGGGTAATTGCAAGAACAGTAATGCTAGTAGACATGAGAGAGAGGGGATGGGAGGGGAGATCAAGAGATTAGGGGGGTTGTAATTTCTAATCCCACATGATATCATTTTCACAAGTCAACAAGTCATTCAATGAAAAAGTGGGGTTAAACACAAACATTACTTTATAGTGTGAGGTTGTAGATCCAAATACTATGAATATGAGTTTGATACCCTTTTGTTTTATTTTATTAATTGGAATGATGCAAAATTGAATGGTCATTCCCTTCCAACGGTGAATGACAATTCTATTTATAAAACTCATTTGGAATGACAATTCATTCCACTTCACTCTTGTGAACCAAATACTACATTTGTATTGTTCCCTTCTCTTATTAACCACTAACAAGTACTCATGTGAACCTAAAAAAACAAAAAAAGATTGGTTTATCAATACAAAAATAGGTAAATAAAAGAAGACAACACAGTTTTCTTTGATTTGGTCATCGCACACTTTTTGAAGTTCAATTTTGTTCACATATTATTAAAATATAATTGAAGTGTGTGAACGAACAGAAGTTTGGATTGATTTAAAATTCAAATTGGAACAATCAATCTATGGTTTTGATTGATTGAAACAATCATCCAGACTTGAACGAACACAAAGTTTTGATTGTTTCATCAATAGTTAAATACACTTGAAATTCAATCTGAACAAGTCTGGATAATTATTTCTGGAGCTGTAGCATTTTAGTTTGATATAATACTCTACTCTACCCATTCATCACGACATATACTATTATGTTATCTTTTCAAAATCAATATAAAAATATTGGGTAGGTTTGGTTTGTGTTTCTGAAAAAAATTTCAGAAATTTTCTCTACAAACAAATTTCAGAAATTTTCTCTACCAAACAAATTTTCCCAAAAAAATTTCCCAAAACACACAAACCAAACAAGTTTTCCAAACAAATCTCTCTCACACACACATCAAATCAATCACTTTTTCCAAAACTCTCTCTCAAAACAATTTTCCAAAACAAATTTTCCAAAAAACCAAACCAAACATGTTTTCGTACTTTTTATCTCTAAAACACATCTCTCAAACACAAACCAAACATACCCATTAAAACTACAAATTTTAATTAGTAAAAATCAAGTTAAAATACAGATTTGCCTATGTTACCATAATATAATTTTCCCAATGGTCTTTACCACTTGGGTGTATTGAGTCAAGACAAAGTCCACGGAATCAAAGTGTGTTATTTTGGTCTCAATTTGTCTTTGCAACTCTAGGTGCAGTGAGTCAAGACAAAGTCCACATTAAATAAAACAAAAAGTCAAGTCCACATAACAATCAAAGCAGCTTGTGCCTGTTATTTTGGCCTCAATTTCTCTATTGTAAGTTGGTGTTGTGAGTCAATTTGTCTATTGCAATTTTAACGTGGTGCTATGCTAGGAATCAACTCAAACATTTTGTAGTATTCTGTGATCTTTTCTGAGAAAGTTCTATGTACTAAACTTTCTATGTATTGAACCACCTCTATTTCAACTCTATAATATGTACTGAAAATTCAAAAGTTACCATTTCATCCACAACAAATAATTCTCTTTCCTAGAAGTTAAACAACACACACATGAAAGTTGTCAGGTAAAGAAGCAGAGGAATAGCCAAGAAAAATGTCCATCTTTTTCTTCTTATTTCTCTCTCTCTCTTCTTGCTACTGCAAGGAGGAAGAAGCTTGGCAACATCACCGAGAGATTCAGATGAGTGCACGGTGACAAGGTGCAGAATGGCCCAGCCATCTGATTCCCATTCTGCCTAAAGGACAATCAACAGCCAAATCACTGTGCTATCGTAATCCTGGATTCAAACTATTTTGCTCTCCAACCAATAACCATACCATCCTTGAGCTCCCATTTTCTGTCATGGCAAGGGTCCGGAAAAATGATTACATATCTAAGTTGATACATATACATGACCCCAGCCATTGCTATCTCCAGAACTACTTGGAAAACTCAACTTAACTGCCTCTCCTTTCCAATTCTCATATAGTGAACAATATACCAACCTCAGTATTTTCAATTGTTCCTCAACAAAAGGGTATTCAATGAATATGGATCCAATCACTTGCCTTGGCAACAGCAGCCAAGGCCCCAAGATCTATTATGTGGTACCTAATGATTTTTAATCCATTGGCCCCTATCATCTTGCACAAAGTTGTATACCGTTAAATCACCTGCATATTATTTAAATTATTTATATATTTATGGCCTTGAATTGAGTTGGTACAAATCCAAACTCATATGTGGGAACAGCAGTAGCAACAACAAATATGATGAAACTGAATGCTTTGACAATAATAGTGTTCCTAATCCACCGGGAAATACTACAGATATTTTTTCATCATCGAGCAAACAAGCAACAGGTACTCCTACCCTCTTCAACTAGGAAATATATATATATATATATATGAGAAACATTATAAGTTCATGAATGACAAATGTCTAGCCTTGTCTATCTTTTACAGGTGAAACCAAAAGCCTAGTGCTTAAAGGTGAACTCTCTGTCTACCCTGCCAAGATTTTTTTATTTATTTTTTATTTTTGGGAAAAAGGATTTTCACTCCTACTTCGATTGTTTAAAATTACAGGTGTGATCCCATCCAGCTTGTTTCTTCTTCTTGTAGTCGTGGTCACAATATATTGTGTTCACATATCAAATAAATTGAAAAAAGAGGATCAAGTGAAAATTAAAAGGTTTTTGGACTTACCTACCCAAAAAAAAAAAAAGAAGGTTTTTGGAGGATTACAGAGCTCTCAAGCCTACAAGATACACTTATGCAGAGATTAAGAAAATTACTAGCAATTTCAAGGACAAACTAGGCCAAGGAGGTTATGGAACAGTGTACAAGGGACAGCTTTCCAATGATGTTCACATTGTAGCTAAGATCCTTAATGATTTCAAGGGGAATGGAGGCAACTTAATCAACGAAGTGGGGACAATAGGTAGAATCCACCACATCAATGTGGTTCGCTTGGCCGGATACTGTGCTGATGGATTTGGAAGAGCTCTCATTTACAAATACTTACCAAATGATTCCCTTGATAAGTTTATATCATCTGATCAGGAAAAAAGTTCACTTGGTTGGGAGAAGCTACATGATTTTGCCCTTGGCATAGTGTCAGGTGTTGCCTTGCAAGGTCAACTCCGTGACATTTCACATGTGGTGGTGTGACCATTTGGGTGCTCAAGAGTGGCCCTTGGAAGTGCCTAGGTGATGGGCATCGAGATTCCAAGTTGGTGGTTCAGTGCCTCAACGTGGCCCCAAAGTTGGCCCCAAGCAGCCCAAGGCGGACATGCCACCATGCAGCCAGCAGCACGCCCAAGCAGCAAAGGCCGCAGCCCAGCCGCAGACAGTCCGCAGCTCAGGCTGCAGCCCGCGTGCACATGCCAGCTACCGGCCTGCAGCCCAGGCCGCGGCCCAGCAGCAGCAGCCAATCTTGGTAGATTTTGGTGCATTGTTTGAGGGTCCAAATGAAGGAGTTTTGGGCTGAAATTTTTACTGGACTTAGGCCTTGGGGTGAGTGTTTTCCCGACCAAGTTTGGTGATTTTTCTCAATTTATGAAATTTTTGAAAAATCATTATGACTCCTCAAGCATAGGGCATGTTTCTTCTTGCTAGTTGACAAAAGACTTTAAAAGCATATATAAGGGGGTATGGTGTGCCTCCTACCTGGCTCCACGCCCAAATTGAGCTTCAAGTGAGCAACCTTGGGGCAACTCAAGGGTGGGCTTTAGGCATTCAGAGAGGTGTCTAGAGTCTCCAAAAAGGTTTGGGAGCCCCATGGATGGTGCAAAAATGTAAGCACTGCGCATGCCTCCCAGGCACGAGGTTTGGTGCATGCTTTTCATTATGCCATGCATTATGGCATCTTGGGGGTCGTTCTAAACTAAATGGGCTATCCAGACACCACCAAAAGCCTCGTGTGCCAATTCAAGTGCTTGATTTGGGTTCAACCTTACATGTAGGGATCCCGTGGTTTAAGCTAAGCGGTTGGAAGGAAACACTGCATATGTGGGCTATCAAATGAAGGCATCAAGCTATACATTGACTGAATCCATTGAGGGATGACATTATGCCACAAGCAAGCTACGGATTATGCCAACTCAAGTGCTTGATTTGGGTTCAACCTTGCACGTGGGGATCCCGTGGCTTAAGCTAAGCGGTTGGAAGGAAACACTGCATATGCGGGCTATCAAATGATGGCATCAAATTATACATTGACTGAATCCATTAAGGGATGACATAATGCTACAAGCGAGCTATGGATTGAGACGTTGCCTTACTAGCTAAGGTGCACAGTTGCCTTACTCGCTAAGGTGCACAATAACCTTAGGCGGAATCTAACACACGTGTTGGCAGGAGGACTACATCGTGGGCAAGTTATTGACCCTAGATGTCTTGTGGGCTTTGCATGACCATGTGGCTATCAAATATGTATCAATTGAGGCATGCTTGACCCTGTGACACTTTGAGATGCTGTCAAAGACTCAACATGCTATATTGGCTTGTTGGCTAAGTTGAGGGCCTTAAATAGCACATTGTTGTGTGGCTAGGCACCTTGATGACATGAACCTAAGTTGGGCGCGCACCTTGCTTGAGATAAACTTGGCGCTATGAAGAAACTTATGCCGTGTTTGGTGCACTTGAGGCGTCAGGCCTACCTGTGGCATCCGGGTGAAGTCGGAGCTTCCTATGGGAGTTGTTCTGCTTGACAAAGCATTGGGGCCAAATGTTCAAATGGGTGAGATCATCAACACTCGATTTGTCAATGAGTGATGGCGGGCTTAAACTTGGTGGAGTTTGAGTGCCACACGAGCGGAAAATTGTTCCGCTACGCCTCTAAAGGAGTCCGCCCGTGACACATAGCCAAAGGTATTGAATATCTTCATCAAGGGTGTGATCAACGAATCCTTCATTTTGATATCAAACCACATAATATCTTGTTAGACCACAAATTCAATCCAAAGATCTCTGATTTTGGTCTAGCCAAGTTGTGTTCGAAAGAACAAAGTGTTGTATCCATGACAGCTACTAGGGGTGGGCTACATTGCACCCAAAGTGTTTTCTATCATCTTTGGAAACGTGTCATACAAATTAGATGTCTATAGTTTTGGAATGTTGCTTCTTGAAACAGTTGGAGGGAGGGAGAATACTAATGTTACAAAACATAATACCGGTGAAGTTTACTTTCCTGAATGCATCTATAATCGTTTAAATCAGGAGGAAGAACAGGAGATCATGATTGAAGAAGATAGAGATGCTAAGATTGTGAAGAAACTAACAATTGTAGGAGTTTGGTGCATTCAATGGTACCCAGGAGATCGACCTGCTATGAAAGTTGTGGTTCAAATGCTAGAAGGAAGTGGAGAAACTCTAGCAATGCCCCCTAGTCCATTTGCCACCACAAATCCAAAGACTTCTAGGGGTGGATGGACTTTTGATAGCAAGCTAGAAGTCATTTCTGAATTCAAGTGATAGAAACAATTAAATGTTGCTTGTGTTAGACTTTTTATCAGTTTGTGTGGTAGAAATATTTTCTCTGTTGATCAGATACAATTGTGTAATCAATCTACTCTTAAAGCTTTTCAAATAATACATTTGGTGCATGGCCTTTGAAATAATTTTGCTTGCATTTGCTATATATATATTACTATGCATTGGAAGGTAACAAATAAATACAAATCGAATAATGCATAAATAGATTTGAGGTTTAACTGTAGTTGCAAAATACTTAATGCCATTACACAACAATGAAATGATCATTACAAATTGATTTAAATGAAACTAAATCTGAATGTTGATATCCTAAGGTGGTGGCGTTTCATAAAACTGAATACGGAAAATCTGAAAACTAATGATTAATGCTGAATATTTTAAGTGGTGGTTGTGTTAGGGTTGTTGTGGCGACAATGGTGATGGAAGTAAGTGCTAAATTAAGTTACGAAATACCACCCCAGCTCTCAACTTGCACGCACAAGATACTAACTAGTATGGTTATGTTTTAGTCCTTATTTGATACGTGCCTTGTAGGGTGATTGCTAATAGCACATGTTTTTTCTTGTCTTTAAATAACACGTTTGATTGTAAAAATGAATAAAATTGGTAATACCATAATATTGCTAATCTCTCAAAATGGTGGGATTAGCAATACCCGCCATTGCATTAGTCATATCACGCTATCTAGAATAAAATTTAATCCTCCCCTCATATCCTATTCTATATCATACCCTAATCAAACATAATACATGTATTCTCACTGTATATTTAAGTTTATATGCTATGTTTTGTGAAGGTAGCAGAAAACCATTTTAGCCTCGAACTGTCCTAGAAACTACCCTCAGTCTCACAATAATCTTCATCCTGTTGACTTTAAAAGCCGCTTTTGCCAGAATAGAACCATTATTTCAAGCTCTATAACTTTAATCTTTGCTTCAAATAGACAGAAATTTCTGAAGTTCTATGATCAACTTGTACCAAACCACCACAAAATTCCTCTGTCACAATGAAAACCTCCAGTTTCCAGTAACAAAAAGGGTAAATTTTCTACATAAAACAGCTCCCATACAATGCTATCACCATAAAATACATACAAGTCTCTGGTTTCCATTTCTACATCACCAACATACATAAACAGTCCTTCCATAAAAAAAAACCTACCATAACTCACAATTTCTCAGCTTCATCCACTCTTTTACAGAAAAATCAGAGCTTTGTCAATTTGAAATGGGACACTACGAAAATTTTTATATTAAACATTTTCATGAGTCGAGCCTTTTTTTCTATTTTACAAAATATAGCACAATTCCAATAGGGAATTACACATTGTCTATTCTCCTAACCTTCATCAAATTGACTCAAGAACTTTTGGCCCAAAAACCACCTTTATTCTATTCGCTTCTCTTTCCTTCATCAATTTGAACCACATCTCTTTCCATGGATCTGTAAAACGAAAATTCTCTGCTCTACTTTGAAATCCCTATCATGGCACCACACGTGCACTTCTCTTCTCCAGCGACATTCATATGTTGACAATGTAAATTAGAATAGCCAGGCCCACATCTTAACTTTATTTTAGTTGAAATGTTTTATTTTCTGCAGAGATAAAATTAATTTATAAATACACAATTAAAATAAATTGAGGGAATTAATATAATAAAAGTACTTTACCATTAAAAAATAATGGACTAACTACATACTTTTAGACATTTATCAAGCAACACCAAACAGCAGCTCAACAAAGAACTGCTTGTGGAGTATATCAGAAGGTTTCGAGATGCCACCCTAGACTATTATGATGATCATGATGTGAGGCTATTCTTGTCAACCCTTTGCATCCATAACATGGTCAAGAGTATCGTGCCCTGTTGGAGAACTTGAGATATACATTGTTGGGCATGTTTCCTAATAGCTCAAGCTTTTGGGAAAGTTGATGACTAAATAGATAATTGCCAGCTACTTATTAGTGTCTACTACATATCCAGTTTCAAGTGCACGATCAACAATGCATAGAACTTGCTACTATGCACAACCATCATCTGACACTTAATAATGTCTAATGGCTACAGTATATTTGGCATAAATGAGATACAAAAGGCTGGTACATGCAGCCTATTTCCCTGAAAAGTTCATCCCAAAAGTAATACAAATATATAATGTACTTTGAAATCATTGAACACTGCTATTCACATATAGGTAGCTTCTCACAACAATAATGGGGCTTTTGATATCATTTTGAGGTAATGCTTTTTCCTAAACACCAAAGCAGCATACAACAAAAGAAGATATTTATTTAATGTTTCCTTCCAGGCAATAGTAGACAATCATATAAGAGTTAGAGAGAGAAGAACATTAAACATAGAAGCGACCACTGTAAAAATGTACCTTTACTTCATATGTTGAGAATGAAGCCTTTCCCTACAGCAACTCATGAATTGCCATCCAAGAACTAATGGTGAAAAAAATGAATAAATCAGCATTACCAACGTTCAAGCAGTTCTTCTGAAACTTACTCAGTTGAGAGTTTCTACATCCAAACACATGGACCTTGTACTATATCTCAACCGAACTACAACCAGAGTTCTTCCGAATTCCTCTTTCCATCATTTCTTTCCTGACCTTTGCAGCTTCTTCCCAATTACCATCTTCTGAATAAACCTTTGACAACAAGACATAAGCTGCATCATTTTCAGGAACTAACTGAAATAACTTCCTAGCAGCCCATTCTCCCAACTCTCTGTCCCCATGTATTCTACAACCATTAAGCAAGGATCTCCAAATTGCCGGCCAAGGTTCAAATGGCATTGCCTCAATTATATTTTTAGCATCTTGGAGGAAACCATTTCTTGACAACAAATCAACAAAGCAACCATAATTATCTGGTAAAGGTTCTATTCCATAATCTGAGGTCATTGATTTGAACAAAAGACGGCCGTGATCAACAAGACCCATATGACTACAGGCTGATATAAGTGACACAAATGTGGCTTGGCTGGGCTTTAGATTAGCCAACTTCATTTTCTCAAAGAGTTCTGTAGCTTCCGAAATGAGACCATGATGGGCATAAGCCATGATCATAGTATTGCAAAGAACCACATCACCGAATTTAGATGATTGATCAAAAGCCATCCGTGCACTTCTAATATCCCCAAATTTGGCATAAGCATCTATAACTGCACTGGCAACAAATAAATTCGCCTTGTATCCTGTTTTGATAATTAGTGAATGAACAGATTTAGTTTGGTGTTGAGATGCAATTCCGGCGCAACCATTTAAAATGCTGGCAAGAATAAAATCATCAGGTTCTCCACCATCTTCTTTTAGACAATTTAGAAATTTTATGGCTTCAGCGACACAACCTCGATGCGCAAATGCTGAAATCACAGTACTCCATGATACCATATCTATTTTCTCAAGCTCAAACAAACATTTAAATACATCATCTGGAAACCCAAATTTGACATATCCTTTAATTAAGGAGCTACAAACATAACTATGGGAGGCAAAACCATATTTGACTATAATCCCATGGATTTGTTTGCTTATTTGTAGATTTTCAGTCTTAAAACAAGATTCCAGAGCACAAGAGAAGGTACACTCATTTGCTTCAAATCCCAAATTCCAAAATTGACAGAAAACCTGAAGCGCTTCAGCATCACAACTCAAATTGTACCCAGAAATTATTTCATTCCAATTGTTTATGTTTTTAAAAGGTAAACTATCAAACACCGAACGTGCCATCTCGATTACTCCACATCTAGAGAACATATTAATTAGTGAACTTGAAACATGGGATTCATCATAAAATCCAAAATGACACGCAAGAGAAAAGAACTGAAGACCAAGATGAAGATCAAGGACGTCCCCACATAGCCTAAACAAGATTGAGAAAGTAAGATGATTGGGCTTCAAGCTTGTGAACATGAAACTATTGAACAAGCTTGCAACTTCTTTTGTATCCACATCTTGAGAAGAACCTGAAAATACAGTATTCCAAGAGACTACATCTCTCTCTTGCATTGCATTGAAAAGCTTGAAAGCCGGACCCTTCTCAGCATTTTTAAAGTACATATCCATGAGAGCATTCATCACTGAAGTACTCGGTTCCATCTCACTCTGAACAATCAATCCATGAATCTGTCTTCCACAATCCAGATCACCTATAATTATGCACCCTCTGAGAGCATTAATAAAGGTAAATTTGTCCATAAGTACTCCTTTACTGTGCATCAAAGATAGAGTGCTCATGGCTTTAAAGACAAGGCCGCGAAGTGCATATCCACCAACCATAGCATTCCAACAACCAACATCACGACTATCCATACCCTCGAATACCCTCTCGGCCGATTCAATGACACCAAACTTAGCATACATGTGCAGAATTGAACAGACAACAAATGGGTTGTTCTCCATTCCAACTTTCAGAGCAAAACAGTGTACACACATCCCCAACACATCAGCCCCCATACTAGTACACACCTTCACAACGCTGCCTACGGCAAACTCATTCGGAGTCCACCCTGTTCTTGTCATGTCCAAATACACCTCCAGGGCCATTTCACTCAAACCATTTTTCACTGCACCCGAAATAACCAGAGTCCAAGAAACAAGGTTTCTTTCAGGCATTTCGTCAAACACCTTAAACCCATCACCCAAAACTCCAGACTCTGAGTACATTTTGACCAGATTGTTTTGTGAGAAAGTGTCGTTTGAAAATCCCAACTTGACGATACGGCCATGGATTTGGGTGCCGAAAACACACGACTTCAACTTTGCGGCAAGGGCAAGAGCGTTGGAAAGTGTCGCAGCCGTGTCTCCGCCTGACAAGTGATCGGAAGATGAGGAATAGGATTTGGAATTGTAGAGTATGAAGGACAAAAACCGAATTGGTTTCAATGCAAGGGAAACTCGTAAACTTCTCATAACTTAGTTTTACGGTTTTTAAGTACATTTTCAAATGGTGTGAAGACATTCATATACAAATTGAAGCTTTTCTCGATCAAAAAAAAAAAGTTTTCAGGCAAAGATTGTTGCGAACAGAGTCCGTGACTACTTTTCTCCAACAGAATTTGCAGGCCGTTAGACTTTCCATTTTAAGCCAGGTTTGAATCACATAATCGTGAATGAGAATTTCATTATTAATCATTATTATTATTTTTTTCCTTTTTGTCAACGCTATTTAAACATTTTAGTGTTTTTTTTTTTTTTCTAAATTAGTTTTGTTAGCAATATGTAATAGTAGGAAAACAATCAGTGCGTTTGCTTTTAATTTTTTGAATTCAATTTTTTTTAAATTAATTTTTTTATGTTTGCGTTTTTTTTTTTTTTAGTAAATATTTTTAAAAATTTAAGTACTTTTTTACTTTTTTAAATACATCTTACTTAGATGTATTTAAAAAAATAAAATATTTGTAAAAAATCAATAAACACATACGAATACGAAAAATGTATTGAATTTTTATATTTTTGGTATTTAATGAATTTTTTAAAGATTTTTTTTACAAATATTATACTTTTTAAGTATATTTATGTTAGGTGTATCTAAAAATTAAAAAAAGTCTTAAAATATTAAAAAAAAAATTAGTAAAAATAAAAAAATACGAAAAACAAAAAAAATTAATTTTTTAAAAAGTGAATCCTGAATTTGAAAACCAAACAAGTTGAATAATTTTAAACATTGTACACTCAATTATTATTAGTTTTGTTAACATGTAATAGCTAATCAATGATCGGATTTTCATTCCAAACTGTTTTAAACCCTAAAATTTTGAGACTTAGAATCACACTACTATTTTTCTGTAAAATTACTGTCATGTCATCTATTTATATAGTTTTAACTTATTCCTACTCTTTGAAAATAATAAATAAATAAATAAGCAACCCAAAAGTACAAAGAAATTCTTCAGCCTTCTTTCTATTTTGTTTGCTATTTCAATGTCTAATTACCACATTTGTAAAGTGAAGTGACTGATAAAAAGTTGAGGGTAAAACTCTCTTTTTTTTTCTTTTTTTTTTTTCTTTCAAATTTTAGTTATTCATAACATTTTGCTATTAATTTTATTTTTAAATTACACTTCTATTCTTTCATGTAATCATTTCATACTTTGATCCTTAAATCAAATATTTATTTTCTTTAATCTCCAAACTATTTGCCTTTTCTTCACTTTAATTCAATTGCCAACTCTCATCACAATTAAGAGGCAACTTTGAAACTTCACAAAATAAGTTTCCCTCTCTCCAGTCTCTAAATCCAAACCCAAATCCAAAACCTATCCACAGATCCACATAATCTTAAAAACCAATGTCAAATCAAATGAAACTGAAAAATTCAGTATGCATAGTTGGAGTGGACGGACCGCAAATCATAATCTAAGGAGTTGGGTCGTAAGAGATGGGGTGTTATGGCCTGTGGTGGAGGGAAGTGAAGGAGAAGTGATTGGGTCCAGAGGAGTGGTAGGCGGCAATGGTCAGCAGGGTAGGGAGGTAAGGGAAAGCGTACGCAAAGGCTGTTGCCTGCAAGTGGTGGTAGTGGTCTATGGCAGAGTGCTTGGAGGATAAGGAAGGTGGAGGGGAAGAGGGTGAGTCATGAGTGGTGGTGGTATATGATAGAATGCATGAAAGGAAGGAAAGGTAGAGACGGGGGCAATCCGTGATGACTGTCAAGTGACAGTAGTCTATGATGTAGGGTTACACGTTGAGAGAAAATGGTATTGAGGTGGTCAATGAGAATGGGAGAAGTTGATTGTAGTGACCCAATGAGAGGTGCATAAAGGAGGGGAGACAAGGAGAAATCAAAAGAAAGTGGAGATTCAAGTGTTAAGAGATCACATTTTAGTATACGATGAGAAAGGCACGTGTGTTTCTTTGTGTTGGAGAGACTACTATTTTAAGAGTTTTTCACCAAACGACATAAATGGATGACCTTCCAAAACTCCATAGATTAAAAAGTAAGAGAATGAACTATTATTTCCCTTACAATGACACACATGGTTTAATCATAACCACAAAGCAAATCCGGAAGTAACTGAAAACAATAGATGTCAATATTCACAAAGGTAACAATGCATTTGCAAAGGAAACCACATGTTTCTCAACAAAATTCAAATTTAAAAATTTTAAAAAAAAAAAATTGAAAAAAATCTGACACAAGCTAACACAAGATTAATGAGAAAACATAATAGCAAACACAAATATTTCATGAATATATGAACACGCACCCACCATTTGTGTGACATGGAGGAGTTCTGCAGTGTACAAGGCAAGCATTTCATAAATCTTATCCCCTCCATTGAGAAGGCGGGATATTGTCAAAAGTGAATCCCCCCCTTTCCCCAACAAAAAGGAAAAAAGAAATTCAAAAATATAAAAAGAAAGAGAGGAAATCATATGAACACACATTACAGTAGAAACACCAGAAGTAGTAAAAAGACGAGACATTGTTAGAGCTCCGAGAGAATCGCAGGAATGTAGTGAGATAACTCTGCAGTGAGTGACTGAAACCCGTTGACAAGCTGTGTATGGAATTCCTGATCTTCTTCCCCAATCAGCCTGAAGTGCACCCTGATGGCGCGTTTGCAGACCGCCATAAATTCAAGGAGTGCAGCAATGAGTTGCTGCAGCTCCTGGGAACGCAGCCTCGTCGCTGGCTCACCCGACAGGAAAGCTGTGCACACACTTAAGACTCCACTGTTGACCTACAAATATGCAATTCAACATTTGATTAATACAACACAGGAATGAAATAGCAGATTTTGTTGGGAAGATCAAAACCTGTGTTACATGGACGCTTCTATTTCTCTCAAACTATCTGTGTAAACTCAATATGTCAAGGGTGCAAGATATGTGTCCGACAGCCATACCTAATTTAGACACTTGTATTCTCTAATTTTTATGATGTCTGAAGAAGAAACCTCATTTTCTAGTAAAGAAACATCTTTAGACCCTCACATGGATGAGATATAGAAATTTCATATTTTCGATAAATCCTAGTTATTTTCCAGTACATTCTACATAACTTACGACTCACCTAAAAATATTATATAATATGCAATATATGTAAGTTTCCATGACATGTCCCGGTACCCATAACCCACTTTTGGATACATATCCTAATATCTTAAGATTTAAGTTTATGAATGTGTGATTCTTGGACCCATTCCCGCATCCAATACTCATACCTGAGTCCATATATTATGAGGCAACAATTAAATCCGCTACTTGTTTAACACAATATCCAGGAAATAGTGATTATTATTGACAACTAAAGTGGTAAAGAAAAAGCATGTGTTTAATGAGATTTAAGTCTATGCAACTCACTTGAACTGCGACAGAGCCTTGAAGTATTCTCTGTAGACTCTGGAGACGTGGGAGTTGGTCACCTTCAGAGCTGCGAGGCTCTTCAAGCTCATTTCGTAGTGCAGCTGTCCGAGTTTCAATCATTCCAATTGCATTCTCAACGGGAGAGAACTCAAGAGATTCCGATTTAATTACTACAAGCCGATTCACTAGGGCAGGGAAAGACCCCTCAGTCTGAAGAACTGTCCTCCGCTTCCATTGGTCTTCTAATCCACCTTGTGTCTTGCCATTTTTGGTAAAAGGGGTATCAAATAAGAAGTGGTCAAAGACACGAGCACGAACGCTACCAGTGGAAAGGGAAAATATTCTCTCTCTTCTGCTTCCTAGATCTTCATCTTCCATGACTGGATCAACAGCAGTTATTTGCAGGTAACAAACCCCAGGCTGCAACTCATCTGCTTTGACTTGTCTAGAATCCGGAATTATATGAAGGGTGTGATTCCCGTCCATCCTTGACTCGTATATATGACTAAGTTTCTCCATTATGTCGCCCAACCTTACATCACGAGGCTCTCGATATACATATTCCTTTCTATCTAGCTTCCCAAATCTTTCACCATAGAATCCAACCCTATAATATGTTGCATCGGTGAATGGTATTGGGCTTGATTCCTGTTCAAGGATTGATTCGTAGATATTAGTTAGCATTGTGTGGCATTTTGCCAGTTGTGCGTATACCCTCCTGCTCTTATAAACTGGAATTACAAGTTCCAGAATACTTGCACAAAAATGGAAGAGTTCGGCTTGAGAGAAAAGCTTATTTGCAAGCTGTAAGTATTTTACAGCAGAGTCAACAGTGAGTTTTGAAGCACCATATCCTTCTACCTCAGCTGCTGAGGCTTCAGAAGATATCTCATTGCTGACCATCGGGCATATTTTACGTAAAGCAGTTATGTGATCACTGCTCCAGACACCGTCATTTCTGCTCACAAGGGCCTATAAGAGAATTGAATTACACAAATGAGAAATAAAGGGATACAGCTATGTAAGCATCAGTAACATAAAATACTGGTTTGGAGGGGGGAAAACTTTTAAAGGATATAAATCATCAATGGTGCCCTAACTCTTAATACCTAGTCAACAGAATAAATCTACAGGAAAGGAAGGCCCGTACATAAGCAACATATTATGGCAGTGAAATTCAGGAATGTCTCAACTGACGTGATTTTATCAATTATGACTTTTAACATAATAGGAATATCTCAACATGCTTTCGAATAGAGTTAAATCTATTCGTGGTTTTACTGTGGCAATTTATTTTGATTTTATCAACATCCCCTCTATAAAAGAGGGTATTATACAAGGATTATAAGGGAGACAAAGTCAATAGGAACATTTTGTAACTATGAAGGGAAGAAGAACAAGACAACATAGAATGGACATTCAAGCGATCTCCAGGGAAATTATGATTTCTAGACAGATCTAGTTAGATCTAGTTATCAAGTTTTGACATGGACAAGAAATATCTGGCAGCACTCCTCAAAAATCAAGATGCCAAAAGACAGCATGCCTACTACATAAGCAAATGAATGTGCTTCATCATGATAATAAATGAAAACAAACATTATTAAGCCAATTATTGATTATGTTTTTAGAGTGAGATTTATAAAATAAACAGGAGCCTTTTAAAACACTGAAAAGATCAGGGTTACCATGAAGAGGCTATCTTGAGTAGGTCTTAGTTCTCAGAGTGAAGTCAAGCTGAACACAAAGAAAAAGATGCGATCCTACTTATTTGATCATATGGTACCCTGTTTTAATTACATGTTTAAAGCATAAAACAGAGGCAGTTCCATCTTTTGCAAGTAGGAACACATGCAAGACCTTCAGGGTTTAAAATATTCTATTAAGCATGACCATATGCCAGTCAATCCAAGTGCCATACTGTTAAGCACGTATTATTTAATATTTAGCTTTAGGGTAGTATAGTCTTATGTTTATCTTATTAGGGTTTGTTTAGTTTACATTATTTATAATTATTTATTATTTAGCTTAAGGGTAGCATAGTCTTTTGCTTATCTTATTAGGGTTTGTTTAGTTTACATTATTTATAAACTTTTTGTCATCTCCTTTTGGTCAATTCAATAATACAATACTTATCTTTTCTCTACAAACTCTGAGTTTTCACATATGACTGTAAGCTACCTGCATGACGACACCAGCAACAGCAACAGCACACTGTGCAGCTTCAGCCCAAGACTGCATCTCTTGATGTGCATCGCATAGATGCAATAGCCACATTATGTGAAGATCTGGTACAGGAGCAAATGCCATTGCAAGTTTATAGAAGCTCTCCGCAGCTGCATATCTATCCATGTTCATCACGGGTGCCTGCAAGAAAATGCATCCAAAATTATATTGGTAATGGCATTTATACTTATCTCACATGTCACAGCCATGATAAAGTATGTCAGAATTTACCACAAGTGCGTGTTCCAGGCTACCATCAAGAGCCAGAAGGAGACTGTCAGAGAGATGTTTCACTTCTAACCATGACCACGGATTCACTGCTGTTCTTTCTGGAACTGCAGTAAGTGCAGTTTCAGGAAGTCCACACTCACTTAACAGGTTATGGCTCTTAGATTCATCTGCCATTTCCTCCAAAGATTTACGGAGACGCCGGGCTTCGCCACTTTCTTCAAGTGTTCCATCAGACTTCATCTGAGTCACTTGCACATCAGACAACAACTCTGACAATGTAATAGTCAGCATAACTCTTAACCTTGCTGTCTGCATAAAGTAAGCAAAAGAGCTCTGCAAAATGGAAGAAATCAACCTTAGTCAACATGCAAAAAATTCGACAAGATAATTGAAGCTAGAACAAACAGCTAGAAGGAGATGCGCTCAAGTGAACATTCATAACCCTACCCGGACAAGTATCAGTAGCCCAATAACTGCCCTTTTCCTAATATTATCATTTCTAAAAACTGCAAGCCGGAGAAGATGGAAAGCAATTTGTTTTAAGAAGCGATCATTTTCCCTTGCTAGTAGTGTTGCACCATGGAGATCACATACACAGTTGAACACAGGAAACAAAGCTTTCCAAAAAGCCAATGGCTGACTTCGAGAGAAGAAGCTCGTAAATATGGATGTGATGCAATCAAGTTTTCCGTAATCAGTAGCAATGCTATGAGATGATGCAGTCGTGGAAAATTTATCAGTTATTTCCAAAACCTGAAGACTGACAGCAGCACTCAAGTTTTCTTCCCAAAGTTCCTGTAGTTCATGTAACAGTTATTAGACACCAAGAGTAACTAGAAAACACTGACTAATAATTAAGTCTAGAAGAAGCCAAGTTTTCTATTTTCTTTTCTTTTATCTTGCCCTTTATTTTTCTTCCTCCCTTTTTTTTCCCCATCCTATTTGTAGGAAGAAAGAAGAGGTTGTGGCGACAAAACAAAAAATGACACCAAACCATCACCATATGCATTCTTTAATAGCAATTTCCACAGAACAGTATACCAGTTTTTGCCTCAATATCGGGTGCAAAGATTCTCTTAGTGCTTGGGCAGAAGCTCCAATCCTAGACGATTGTGCCTGAGCAAGAGCTTCCCTCAAGGAATATGGCTGGCTAGGGGAGCTGAGATGTGAATTGACTCTTTGCCACAAGTAACCATTCTCAGGGGTTCCTGGAGGCTGCATTAAAATAAATATTCAAGTTATTAAAGGATGCATACGAAGTAATGACTCATTAGAAAACATTAGCATCAGGACTTGTCAAGGAACTTCAAAATATAATTACTAAAAAAAATGAGCTCTCTCAAGTGGCAGATACAAATAAGTAAAGCATTAAACTTGAAAAGTAACAAGAACAATAGAGACAGCAAACTCACTCTGACTTCTTGCCGTGAAGCCTCAGTCAGATAGTGGTTAATTGCAGGAGAAAGTCTATCAGAGTACTTTGGGGATGTAGGTCCATCGCCAGCTGGGCTGCGAGAACTACTTCCCACAAGCATGATATCGGCTGGTTTTCTGTGCTGCACAATTTGATATGAAATTAGTAACGTAAACAAAATGACCAACAGCAATAATAACATAGCATGCAAATCTATCAAAATAATTATCAACATGAACAGTACATGTACGTATTACATGAAGCGACAAATATGGAAAGTATACATCAAAGAACATCCTTTTTCCATAGCAAACACTTATTTATATCAACTAGCAGAATCAAGTCACATCATCAAAAGGAAATAACACTCTAAATATATGAGAACCTCAAATAGGACTAGGCATTCCTCCAAGAGCTTGAAAAACAATCTGGTCCTAGCAATGCTTTGCTGCCAAGCCTTGACAAGTGATCCATTGTCCAGATTGCGTACAATTTGCAAGATAACGATTAAGACTTCACGCTTTTCAATGGCATTCAGGTTATAGAAGACAGGCATTTCATCTAGAATCTGCAAAGACAAACAAGACTACAACTTCAGACAATTATATGAATAATAACAAGCAAGTAGTATTAGGACCCAAGAACCAATTACTTGTCACAAAAATTACAGCTAAAGCTATGAGAACTCAGAACAGAAACCCATCCACCTTGAACAAAGTTAACAATAATAAATCATTAACTAAGACGATTCATTATGTTACTGTTCTAGTTAATGTCATTGGTATTTTTTGCCAGGAATATAAAGATGTTACTATCACAAAATCATTTTTTGCATTTTTTTTCATGGAAGTGGACACAAGATTTGAAATCACGTGTTACAATCTCAAACTATGTGGTCCAAGAGACAGCCAAGATGATCCCAACGTGACACAATGAAGATCATTCCTTATCTTCTTTAATCTTTCATCCTCATACAAGTTATTCTACGTAAAACACACAAGCGGAGAAATGCATTTGCTCTGAAAATGCAGAGTTGTATGAGAAAAAGAAAGAAAACATATCACTATGAAAGGGCATCTACCTCCCAGTTGGCCTTCAAAAACAAAAATCCCAACCAAACAATTCTACAACCTACCAAAGATAATCTGCCAGCAAAATGTTTTTATGTGTAGCCAAAGCATCCCTTACTCAAAATTATTTTGTGGCACTTGTGTTTCACTCCTAAATAGATATTGTCCAGGCACTTTGTTCAAATCGATACATATGGGTCTCAACTTATGCAATAGTTTACTACTTTAATTTCTTCATGTATTTTAACATAAATCCCTTCAACCATAGCCATAGCAGATTCTATCATGTTGTAACACATTGACATGGGACCCATGAATGGAGGACAAGGCAATCAAACTAATTGCAGTAGTTGCAGTCAACAGTCTTTAATATATTTTCTCTACTGTTTCCTTTTTGGATGTTTAATGATTTAGGATACACGGGAAGAGTCTTGAGTAGTTTTTACAATCCCTCCATAGCAAAGAAATGGAGTCTCCTAGGTCTAAAATTGCTCATTCTAATTTTCTCAAAATTCTAAAATCTTAAAAATCCATAGGGTGATTTCACTCTCCTAACCCCCTCCTCAACAACCCCATTCCAATTTTTTAGATTTTTTAATTTTAAAGAAAACATGTATATATGCCTCTATATATATAGAAAGACTCCCTACAAAATTAAGTTCATAGATTATTTTCAACAATTTGAACTTACCATATATTTTTCGCTTTCCATATGCATATCTTTCCTTATATATATATATATATATCTTTCCCTTTATATATATTCGTTATCTGTCTATGCAAACTCTCTCACATTAAAATGAAAAATAAATAAAAGAATATTTACAGGGAAAAAAGCAAAAAAAAAAAAAAAAACTACCAGCAAGCAATAAAGCTCAGCACATGACATTCTTACAAGAATTTCAGTTTAAGAATGCAGTATCAAGAGTGATTATACATGGATTTAGGCATGTTTACTTCTCTTTTGTCAATCAAAATATCACAGCACAATCATTCTCTAATTTCACCCATGGTTCCCTATCAAAGACGATCAATTTTTGAGCATTTTAATTTAAAAATATTCTTCCGAATGTAAATGTTTTATTAAGAAGATCCAAATATTTATGTCATTGTCATTTTGGAGCAAGTGCATCATTCTTTTGCTTAAATTGATGATGCTTAGCAAGTACATTGTGACACCAAAAGAGATTATTCCAATTTCGAATATGTTATTAGATCTCTCTTTCAAGAAAAAATGATTGCAAAGTAAAACACAACTTATATGAATGTCATCATACATTGTGTACAAAAAATGCTACTAAGCTTAATGGTACCATCTGAATAAGAGGTGGGGATTATTGGCATTGTTTGGGAAACGGTCCACTAGGCTATTGTAACCTCATTCAAACAAATAGCCAAACAGCTTTACTGTAGCTGAGGTTTTTTTTTTTTTTTTTTATCAGAAACTGTAGCTGAGGCTTGGCACGAGTTTCATGGCTGTGCAGGACAGGGTGAAATTACAATTTTGCCCCTTTAATTTTTGACTAACACACCAGCTTAGCATTCCAACACATGGGCAATTTGGTCATTTCATATCCCAACACATCAATTATCAAGTCAGGAATAACTTTTGGGTAAACTACTAATAGGTCCTAATAGTTAGACTTAATTTCCATCAAGTCCTATTGAAAATAAGTCTTAGTAAAATTGTCGCTAAAAATATTTTTTGTGTGACAATTTTTTACATACGTCACTAAAAATTGACAATTAATGACTTTTTTTATCATGATTTTTATAAATTGTCGCTAAAACTTACAACTAGTGACTTTTTTATGACAAATTTTTTCCATAAGACCTATTAGACAATAAGTTCACTTATTAGGACCTACACGTAAGTACCCCATAACTTTTTGAGGATAATTTAATTATTTTTTATCCCAATATCATTTCAAACACATTTTTCATTACAACAATCAAACAAAAAATTCAATCTATCTTCCCAAACACAAAAACTAAAATAGCCTACTAAAATAGTCAAATAGCCAAAAAACCTAAAAAGTAGCCACTTCCCAAACGAGACCATTGTATTGCAAAAGTTCAGAACCAATGTGTAACCTATGTTTCCTCCGGCTAAAAATATATTAGGAATAATGTGTGCATCTTTTCTTTTCATTTTCTTTTCCTCCCTTAGTAGCGTAGAGAGGTCAATTTTTCAAGTCTTCTACTAAAACTCTTTAAGGGTGGCAGAAAAAAATTATAGGTTCAATATTTTTTGTTTGGATTGAGATTGTGATTTTTACTATAATGTAATATAGATTCAACATCCAAAATATACAGTTATCATAATGTATTCTAATGCGTTGAAGTGCGGTTGCTTCCCCCACGTGGCCAAGTCTTTGGACACAAAATACAAATACAAACACACACAGTAGAGAAAACCAAATGCAGCAATATTATCTGGAGGAAGAAGAAGAAATATCCAATAGTTATCCTCCTCCACAGTAACTCGTCATCCATTGGTATCAAGTCAATTGTACAAAAGTGAACCATACAAAAACATGATGTTTGAGTTCATTGACTCAAGATACCACGAACACATAAAGACCAACACAAGCATAAAATTTCTTTTGTTGACACTTTGCTGAAGGACTATTTATTCAAGAAACTTATAGCATTAGAGAGATAGTATTTTTTATAGTAATAAGAACTTAAGCCCATCTCCTATGCTATTATGAAAAGCATTCTATACTTCTATAACTCTTCTTGTGTTGTGCTTAGGCCTGGTCCTTCAGACATCCAGTCCCTAGCCTGTGATACGTATATGGTGAATGTGCTTACAGTCACACCTCGTGTACATATATCCTAAGAATCTGAAAAAACCAGATTCATGTAGCTGACCCCAAGTGTTTGGGACTAAAGCTTGTGGAGTTTTGAGTGTTCTAGAATTCCAAGTACCACTAGAACAGCTGAAATTGATAAGATAGTTTAGGAACTTGACATAAAATGATAGCAAATCTCAGCAAGAAGAGGCTCCATAAGAAAAGAATAGTCATATACAGTACTATCAGATATGACAAATGCTGTGCACCTGGCCAACAAGCGGAAAATATAGCTGTGCTATATATAGTTTATCTTCAGGCTTTTGGTATCGAGCATCAAACTCATGCTTGCACAGAAGAAAGACCAGGATTCTAGCTGCCTACAAAAATCATAAGGAAACACTATGAGAAACTAATATTCAAATACTCAAATAAGGATAGAATCTGTGCTGGTAAAAAGTAAGGATAACATATCCACCAAGTAGATTATTAAAGCAATCATTCGAAATGAAGATCTAATCAAATATCCATACTGCACTCACTTTTGCTCTCTGAGACAAGTCATCATGATCCCAAGTAAGGAAAAGCTCTTGTATTAAGACAGATGAAAGGTAGTTCCTGCAATGTGACAATTATTAGATATGAAAATCCATACATCACTCAAAGTCATGACACAAGCTAACAAATAACATAGATATGAAGGATCATTGTCATGATAATCACAATACTATGGTTCTACATTAAAACAAGAAGAATCCAAATAGAACAAAGGAAAAGGTGGGAGTTACATGGACTCTAGTACGAGTGTGGATATGATCTCAAGTGTCGGATTCATCTAATTCTCACGTCCAAAGAGACGGTAACACACAAATATATTGATATTTTTTAATATATATTATATTTTTATTTTCTAAGGTAAAATGATGTTCACAATGTGTCATAGAGCATTTCATGCATAATATGATGGTTTTAGGCATAATTTTAAGGTTAACTTGAATTACTCATTATGCTTGCTAGGTAAATGTCCAACTACACATGTTGCACACATATCTCACCCATACGGGCCATACCCAAGTGTTGAGTGTTTGATATGGGTACTATCATACATCTAGAAGAGTCCATGTAATATAGGGTAGAAGGGTGGGGGTTTGAAATTAATTAGTAAGGTACCTATCTGAAGGATCTCGCCCAGGCATTTCCACAAAAAGATCATGATCACATATGATCTGCAGAAATGTAAGCTTGCAGTCATGCAGAACTGGTTGACATACCCCAGAGAACTTATCTAAGTACAAGGACACCTGCAAGAAATGACAAAAAGGTAAATCCATACCAAACAAACAATAAACTGCAGAAAAACTAGAAAGACTCCATTTCCTGTCATCATTGCACTTGGTACTTGGAAGTTCAATAACACACAACTGAATTGGACACACAAGAGACAGGCATATATAGTTTTAGGAATATAATCAAACACTGAAATTCAGAAAATATAACTGAATTCAGGTTTGAGTTGTTTAAAATAATATTGAGCAGAGCGAGACATTGGCATTCATTCTAAAGAAGGTAAATTGTTATGCAAGTCTTTCTTTTGTACATGAATATTTCTCCAACATGGAAATATTGCCATTTTTTCAAATTTTTATACTGTCAAAATTTTAGGGTTAATTACATTTTGATCCCCCAAAATATACGCTTTGTATCATGCAGATCCCTAACCTATCAATTTTTTTCTTTTGGATTGGCACCACGGTATCCGGATCAAAGCCCGACTAATCCCCAAGGGTGCACAAGCCCTCAGCAAGGAGTTTCCTGCAAGTGTACCACGGTTAATTCAAGGGTTTTCTACCAGTCCGATAGCTCCAAGACACTAGTAGCACCTAAAAGGTTTCGATCCCTGAACCTTAGAGGGAGCACATTCCCAAGACCTAAGGCCTTGCCACCAGACCAACCTCTTGAGATTAGATCCCTAACCTCTCAATTGTGTCGATTTGGTTCCCAAAACACAAAATCTAATATTATTAGGACCCCAGGAGGGACGCCGTCCAAACATGGTGGTGGAATCAAGGATATTTCAAAAGAAAATAAAAAAGCCCAAGCCATTTCTTTTTATAAAGAAAAACATTTTTCTTATTGTAACTGCTAATCAAAATGTTCCACATAGGTAAGTTTAAGATGGGATTTATCCCACCTAACCACCATCTTCAACACCTAGCCAGCACCAAGAACCTCTACCATCACCACAGACCACTACCTTTCCCCCACCATTGACTGGCACCTCCGCCGAAACCACCACCTTCCCATCACCATGAACCACCAAAATCCCCATCATCACAACCTCTCCACCAAAAGCACCACCAAAATCTGCCACCTAAGAAGCACAAACACAGACACGGGCACTAGGCATGGTGATTTCAAAAAATTAGGGACACGGACACGGATACGACAAAGACATGGCAATAAACTATGAAGCACAAACACCTCTCCGGCGGCAACGTATGGGTGTCTGACACGGACACGCGGTGGGCACATGATGGACACGTGTCAGACACTCTCTAACGTGTCCAAAAAAATTTTTGATTTTTTTCCAATCGGACACTTCGCGGACACGCTTAGTCACTTGAGGGACACTGCGACGAGAGAGAGAGAGAGAGAGAGAGAGAGAGAGTGGGAGAGAGAGAGGAAGTCGCTCACCTGTATACCCTAGGCGAAGCTGGTGAAGCTTTTGAATGCCCCTATTGAAGCAATCACAAATTCGCATTTAGGTCTCTCTCTCTCTCTCTCTCTCTCTCTCTCTCTCTTCTCTTCTCTTCTTCGTCTCATCGTCTTCGTTCTTCTCCCTCTGCTTCATTGTCTTCTTCGTTCCTTTTTTTTTCCTTTAGACTCTCTCTCTCTCTCTCTCTCTCTCTCTCTCTCTTTCTCTCTCTCTCTCCTCCCGTTTCTTTCTCTCTTTTTTTTCTTCTCTCTTTCGTCTTTAATTATATATTTTCTGAACCCCTTTTATGAGGTCAGCTAGTGGATAGGAACAAAAATTTGGCAACCCCTCTATTTTTTAATATTCATCTTTGGCCCTAACATGCATAGAGCAAATTATTTTTATTTGAAGAAAAAATAAATTTCTTGAAATTGCTCAATTTATTTATTAAGTAAAGTGCTGAAATTGATGAATTGTATATATATATTTTTTAAAATATTTGTTCATGTTATTTTGTATTTTTTTTTATTACTTTTCAAATTTTTTTTAAATTTTATGACATAATAAATAAGTAAAATTATATATTTTGAGTTTGCCCAGCGTGTCGTGTCCCTTATTTATTGAAAATTTACATGTCCACGTGTCCATATTCGTGCTTCTTAGGCAATAAATTTTTTTCTTCATATATTTTTATTTGCTATGTAAATTAATATTTACATCCACAAATAATCAAAATTAACAAAAACAAACATTAATTCAATATTTAAAAATAATAAATAATAAATAATAAAAAAATAACAAAAACAAAAGAATCACTTTTAAATTAACACTTATTATTTATATCTTTTTTATGAATGATCTATTAAGTATTTAAATCTAAGCAAAATGTAATAAACATTCAAAAACCAACGTCCATCAAAAGCACTACAAAAAAGGGGAGAAAAAACCTAGTGTCCCCTAAAAATAAATTAATTAAGTAAAGGGGAACGCCACGTGGCATGTCCCCATACGTGTCCCTGTATCTAACACCCCTATGGCATTTGTTTTGAAGTGTCAGTGTTTCATAGTCTGCCACCTTTTTCGATCACCAAAAGCCACAACGAGCACCAAACTACCCTTTTCCCCACCACCAACCACCATCACCACCAAAATCGCCCAATCCCACCAACACCACTGCCACCAAACCCTAAGTTTTATGTCAAAACCTACGTCCATAATATTGCCATTTTTCATTAAATTTTTTCTCATTACATTTCGTCTCAAGCCTAGTCCATAATATTTCCATTTTCCTTTAAAATTATACTATTAAATTTGTCAAAATTAAATCCGTAATATTGGAATTTTCCTTTACATTTATACTATTAATTTTCTACCAAAACCAAGTCCATAATATTGAAGTGATCAGGCAGTTGAAAGCACCATGGTAATATATGCATTTTCTTTTGAACTTCAACCATTATTAGCGAAATATTTACTTAGAAAGCACATTAGACTATGTGCCTATTTGATGCAGCTTAAAAGCTGCTTATTTCAGCTTTCATTTTAATTTAAGCTATTTTGATGTGTTTGGTTTAGCTTATAGCTTTTTGGAAGTCAGAAATCAGCTTATTCTTTAAGTGGAGCAGGAGATGCTTAATTTATAAGTCAGAAATCAGCTTATGTTCATAGTTATAAACTATAAGCTGTTTATGCATAAGCTATAAGCACTTTCCCACAGCTCTACCAAACAGGGTCTATAGACTATAACCATGGATTATTGCATGACACTTCAAATTTTTCTTTTTGTTATTGGCAGGATTCATTAAGAACAATGTATGCAACCAAAAGAAAGAATATCAGCAGCAATGTTATTTCTTGTTAAGCTTTTCCTCGTGCATATGTGATGTAATTCAATTCATTATGTGCAATACGTTTTAGCGCATTCAGTGAATTTTCCACATTTACCATTGTATTTTAATATAATGTATGTCTTTTGGTCTTGTTAATGCCATCCCTGAGATTTGCATCAATACCAGCGCAACATACATTACAGCATGTACAATATCATGCTTGTTAACAGGAAAAGTGAAAACAAAGGATCGAGAAATACCACATAAGGAGAAAGCATACCAGTTCAAAAACTTGGCGAGGCTCAACAACAGACAAAAGATCATAGCAAAAGAAGGCCAAACTACTATTCAAACGTTTAGCCAAGCTTAACCCCTTCTTGCAACGCTCATGTACTTCTGTTAGAAGACAATCGTATAATTGCATAATAACTCTGAAAACACCTTCTTTCACCTGCATTGGTGGAACATCTTCACCTATTGCACAAAATGAAAATAAATCTTTTAACATATGATTGCCTATCACCAAAAGGAAAAATCAATACAAGAGAAAGTAACGTGATTCAAAGCTAATTCAAATTATGTGACACTTACTCGTCATAAAATAGCATCGACTTGGATCAAAGAAAGTATAAGAATGAAGTCTTTTTAATGATCAAGTCAAAAAAATAATTAAATAAAAAAAAATAAAACCTAACAACTCACCAATTTATATTTCTCAATTTATTTTCCCAAATTTTTTCTTACAAAAAAAAATATATATATATATCATGAATTAAATTCAAGAGAGAGTTGAGTTTGGTGGGAGAATATCTAAAGAGATGGTGCCATATTGCACCCAAAGTTTTTAAAGTCAAATGCGTAATGCGAGGCGTTTTACTCCTCATGAGGTGAGGAGTAAGCCATGAGATGTTTAGGCGTAAGCATTTCATATTCTGAATTTTTATATTTAGTAAATGATTTAAATATTGTAAAACAACAAATAAATATATCAAAATTAAATATAAAGGTGTAAACACTTTTTCGCTCAAGGCTCACTGCAGAGAAGGAACCTTTGCTCTTTTGAAAGTGAAATTGGTATTCTTAGCTTTAGTGATTGAGCTTCTCACAGAGCATTAACTGTGTTTTTTATTGATTGGTCATTTACTTAATTTTTCCTATAGAATATAGCTGAAAAATGGGTTCTCTTTTATTTTTTACTTTATGTTTAAACCATTTAATAGATAAAGTTTAACAAGAACCTAAGACAAACTCTTCATATGTGTACTCCTCACATGCTTATTCGTAAAAGGCGTACAAGATGCACTTAAGGCGCATGTCTCTGACTATGTGTGCAAGCCTTTGGGGAGTAAAGCCCAAAAACCAAATCCTTGAGGCGTTTTTCCTTAGGCGAGGGCTCAGTAAAGCCTTTTAAAACTTTGATTGCATCCATAGCTCAATTTATACAAGATTCACATAGACTGTGTTTTTATATGATTTATTTGAATAAAAGAGAAATTCAAAAGTAGAAATACAATTTAGTCAATTATAGTTCATTAAATATCTAAATCCTAAAAGAAAACATTCTCATACTTTAGAAGTACCTTTACGCATTCTAATATTGTGATCTACATAAGCTTGCTCCTATTGTACTACATTTTGATCATGTGATATACCACATTCCCATTCCCATTCCATGTAGCGAAACAATCTGTGTTCATTGTGACATGTTCAAAGTAATAGTGATGAAACCTCATTCTATATTAGAATTTCAAACAGAATGAACGCCCACATTCTCCGCATTCTTAGGTCCTTGTTTTCCACATTCAAAGGTGTCACTCGAATGAACACATATGATGGTTGAGGCACCATTCCCTTTTCATGGCATTAGGGTGGGTTTCTACTTTTCCAGGTTCTTTTCTTCTTGTGGCGGTGGGATTATGGGAATGACTCAGCCAACCTTCCCTCTTTTCCCTTCTGTGGAAATTCAACATTAAAAGAACAAAATTATTCATATGTTACAATCATACATCTCCAGCATCTTTGCAATCTTTAAGACTCAAGGTAGCTCCAAAAAGTGTCATGGTGAATTGGAGCTGTATCAGAGTCATGTTATATCTGACAGACAGTAGCACTTTTGACTAGGTTTGTAAAGTATCTAAAACTTAGGGTTGGAAGATTTGTACCAAGTATAGAAGAAGAGTAACAGAAGGGAATCAAGATAACTTTCCAAGAACTTTCAAAAATTGGCAGTTCAAGAGAGAGAGAGTATCATCAATATTGATACAGCTATATAGAAATGAGATATCAATGAAACCAACTGAGATTTATTGTCAGCACTCTACATCATCACTACATGCCATTTGAAAGGAGTTTTTTTTTTTTTTTTTTTTTTGTAATGAAGCAACACTGGTGACTGGCCTGATACATCTGAGTATAGTTTAGTCTTGAAATCAAAGAGGCATTGCAAGATGAAGTGCTTTGGAGACATTACTAAAGAATGATCCAAAGTTTGTGCTTTAATGTATTGCAACTGTTTAGCACTATATGAAGTCATTGCAAGTTGCAACTGTTCATGCTTTGGAGGCATTGCAACTGTTTCCCCTCAAATAATGTAGTGGCAATTACAGGTACAAAAGCTAGTCATTAAGATTTCCTTCACATATGAAGTCACACTTCTGCCTAGTGTTATATGATGCTTCAAGAATACCTTTGGTGCTCAAGAATATTCTCTGGAAAAGAATTGTATTTACCGAAAGTGCAATAAAACCTTCTTTGATGTTCAGAGTAACTACTGAAATATCCAAAAGAATAAGTTCTCCAAAGAGTAGAATGATACTGTGTTTTGTGGAAAAGCAAACTTTCCCTATAAACTTCATCTCCAAAATACTCCAACGAACATTTCACATCCCACTTTGAGATTCTGAATGAGAGGAAAAGAGAGAGAAGATACTTCTCTCAGACAGATGGAAATTCTATCTTCAGGTAAGTGGGAAATAATGTATGAATACTGGTTTCTTTAGTTTAAGTGATTGTAGATATCTTCATCTTAATTTAGATTATTTGTACTGCGTCAATTATAAAATTGTCAGAACAAACACCCGAAGTTGCCGATTGTTACTGAATTTCCCTAACACACCCAACTTTCCTTGTCAACCAAATCAACCTCAAAGGCTCAAATATCTTTTCAACATCAATAATTCCTGTATCTATAAGAAAAGTATCCCGGAATAATTTTCAGATATTTCAGGTACTGACTTAAAATTACTATGGAATCCAACCAACCCACCTCCCCTCTGCCCCCGCCCCCGCTCCACCCCCCAAAAAAAAAATGTTTTGGTCATTGTAAGTCACAGAAACATTCTTTGTACTGATACTTACCAAGTGGAATGTTGTGATAGAACAGACGAGTTTGCTCCAAAGCCATTGACTTGACAATTAACTCAAGGAAAAACCACGCCATTGCCAAGACATCATCGTATACAGGGCCTACACGGTAGCCTTTGGCCTACAAGATAAACTCATACTATTAAAAGAACAAAATTGATTGAAAGAAACCAATATATAATATTGAGCCATGAAGTGATAGAGCAGTTGGTGTCAACAAATCCCTTTTGCATAACAGCACAAAACATACAATATACATACTAACACAAGTAAAATACTAAATCTTATTAATATGACTACAGAATGAACATAAAAAAAAAAAAAATTAAATGCATTAATTGTAGTTGACGGAAGTCAAAACCACAAGTTTAATCATGTTAGTAGGCGTTTATTCCGAGTGTCATAACAAGAAAAGGGATAAACAGGAACTTCAGCAAACAAAAAAAAATTATTTTCATTCTCATTTACCTTTCTTTTGCATGCCAAACCAAACAGAAAAATAATCACTTTCCCTAAATATCTCACTTACTGTCTTCCTTTCTCTTTCCCCTTCCATAAGTTTGAATTCAAATACAGGGCTCATTCTAGTAGTAGAACAGGGTTAGTTCTAGTAGTACAACTATAGCAACTTATATATATGCATGTAATCTTTAAATTCAATTAGAGTTGAATTATGAGAATTTGAGCTATGATTGTTTAATTTTTCTTAGCCTTTGCGACGGTAAAGCCCTCCTTTTGTTTCTCCTCTTCTTCCTCTCTTCTTGGTCTCTTCATTCTCACTTCCAAAGAAAATGAGTTATGATTCCTACAGTACTAGTTCACAGTCCTCAAACAGACCCTATTTCAGCCCAAAAACTGTAGCCTATCAAATGCCTAGCAAACCTTAACCCCTTCCACTACCACTTGGCCTTCAATCTAACACTTAAATCACTAATTTATTGGTTGACCAATGCTACAAGAATATGATTTTCAAAAGTCCGGCAACACACCCTCTTGAAAACCAAGCCAATTGCAACCCCTTGAAATTCATAAACCTTACTATCTCTATTTTTTATTTTTTTTATTTTTTTATTAGAGTGCTAAACCTACAAGATTTCCCTGACCAAAACCCACCATAAACCAATTGCATTTGCAGCTTGCATTATATAAGTTCCTCTATGGTCCAGTAAGGATTTGAAAGAAAATCAGACCTTGATACACCATAGCAATCACAGTATGCATGGATGAAGTGCTGAAATTAATTTTTTCATTTTTAAAAGAAAGAACGGATACAAAACATTTGAAGTCCAAAACAAAACTAGGGCCAACAAAAAATTGAGATGACAAAACAAAAAGATCTTTTGAAACTATAGATGAAATCATGTCAAGCCTCATGCACTGAAGTTAGAGCATGACACAACTTGCCTCGCCAGGAAACGACGTTGCCAACACCACTCACCAAGCTCTACCACTATACCTGCATGAGTACAACCAAACCACTGCCGATACTGACCACATAACCCCACGTCCACATACAAAGTTGCTATTCTCCCTTCACTATGAGAACCATCATGGATCAACTATACCAAATTTGGCAAATTAATGTTTTTAAAGTAGATTTGGATTGTAACTACCAAACATGCTATCATTTTTCTTGAATTGGTTAAAAGCTACCACAGAATTGCAAGGTCATGTCCTGGCTGGTGGGACACAATGAGCTGTATCTTGCTTATCGACATTCACAATTAAAATAATAATAATAAGTATACAAAAATAAAAATAAAAATAAAAAATGAAAAATTGAAGAGTTGGACATAATGCTGCCTATTGAAAAGTGAAAATGAAACAAATTCTACCAACAAGAAATAGACAACCAAAATACATTTAAACATGTTTGAAGATAGCTCCTTAAAGCATTTCTCATGGTATGGCCTAGAAAAAGAAATACTTAAAAGAGTAAAATAACAATATGCAATTAAATGAATGTCTTTGAAATGCTGAATGTAGCAACAGAATAAAAACCGCCAATGTTACCGTTACCATTTGAACCACAAGGAGAAGAAACACCATTACTAAAAGACAAACAAAGGAAGCCCATAGATAAACATACTAACAAGGGGTGACCATAAGACACTAGATATCGTAACAAAAAATAGCAATCAGTGGGATACCTTACTGCGAGCCAAACTTCCCCATACAGTAGACAAACCGGGATAAACTGGTGGTTGACGACCTCCAAAATCATCGAAAGCATAATCCACATAGTTCACTAGAAACCGATTCCTTTCAGCTTCATCAACCGACTCCTGCTGCACCCTACAGAATAGAGTTCCACATAACATCAGACATTAGATGCTGAACAGCACTGATCAAAAGTAATCAACCACAAAAGGCTACTCCATAATGCATTTCTCATCAAGACAAATAAATTAAGCTATAGCAAAGGCAAAACCATTTCCATAGATGCATTATGCATACACTTGTAAGCAGGTAATCATGAATATCATATTTATTGGTCAATATCGCACAAGATCAAATTTGATATAGAAAACATGATTTCGTCTTGTTATAAATGCATTAAATGTCATTAAACTTCAGAATTAACCATCATAATACTTTCAACAGATAAAATAATTTTGTTTAAATATTTTACTTTTCAGGGCACAGATGACATCCTATGACATCCAAATAGTTCCATTGTAACTCCATCTGCTGTTCAGACATTGGGAACTACTCTCCCGAGTCTTGCCGAGCACAAAATTTAGCTTAAAACTATTAAATAAAGCCAGAAAGACTGTCTGTGCAGTGGACTATAGCTGATGGTACCAAGCAGGAGACAGAAGCAACGGGGAAGACAAACAAAAGCAACAGATGAAAAACAAAACTCCAAGGAGAAAATAATGAACAAACATGTACTACCATCTGTCTCAGTCACACATCACATAACTCTTCGCAGTAACCCATCCCACCAAGATCATTAATCAACAAGGACAGCTCTACTCAATATTTCAGACCACGGAGAGAAAAACACTTTATAAAGTTCTTCAACAATTCAAATGGCATTGGAGGCAATCAATCTTCACGTGACCAATGAAGGCTCCTAGAAAGGTACCAATTGGAATCCATAATCTTCTACCTAATCTGCAATTCCTCAACTCCTGAATTAAGGAAAGCATATCAAGAAGCTCCAAGATATCTTAAGCCTTTCAAATAAACCTAAAAACAAAATCCCAAGCAGCAAACCCATCACATAATGAAGCACCTTTACTAGATAGACATTAAAAATAGCCTCCCCCCAATGTCAATCTCCACCAAAATCTCAATATTTCAGCAGTACCACAACTAAATATGAAAGATATTTAATTAACAGAAACACTACAACTTCTGTCAACATCTTTGTTACATATTGATTCACAACTTCGACACTACATAAGGTTTAAAACCATAATAACACAAAAGCATACCGTGTTAAAATGTTAACCATAGCTCTAAAGGCTGCAACCTGAAAGAGAAAGGGTAACAGAAAATTAAATAGCATTGCTTAGCAAAGAAAGCATATTTTCTGAATCCAAAATTAATAGATTCACAGTAAACATCTACAGTTAAAAGCTAAGCATTCCCACTGAAACGTCAAAAAAATATTCACAGCCTAATGATGAAAATGAGTAAAGCATATATGACAAACTGAATAATAACAAAAATCACATATAGAAGTTTCGGTAAAAATTATTAGAGAACCTGAAGGGTTTCTCCACCATTGCCTATAAGGTGGAGAAGCATATTCAAGATTGGCTGAAGAAACTGAAGCAAAGCAGTGGAATCAACATTCTTCAAACTGTTGATAGCCTGCAAGCAAATTTTAACTGTTGATTGCCCGAAGAATCTGACAGTATAAGAAAGCTGGAAGAAATGCATGACAAAACTGAACTTCCAGAAATATAACAATGCATGAGAATCTCTAATACTATAGCAGGTTTGAATGCAATGCAAAACTCATTTGATTTCCTCCAAATCCAAAACAAGAATAAATTTTGACGCTTTTGTCATAAAACAACAACCAAGTGAACCAAGCTTTATGGAACCACAAAATGACACGCAAGTTTTATGTATAATTCATATACAAGTCTAGACATTTGCAAGATAAGTTTATAAAAGGCATATGACAACAAAGGAAATTTTGAGAAAGATAACAACATGAATAAGCATGTAATAGAATAAAATTCAAATAAGTGACGCCTCAAGAATGATTAAAGCAGTATGTAAAAACTTATTTGCAGCTGTATATAAATATATATAAAAATCTTTAAAAAAGTATCTCAAACTTAGCTTCAAAAAAGTTAGCTTTTTGATCTTATTTAAGTATAGAGGACTTGCACTCCCATGACTTTTACCATTACAGAGATTAGGTGCTTGGACATTTTTGAAGTGCACATGACCATGAGGAAGCCCCATTTAGCACAATATAAGACTGATGTAGAGCACCTTAAGAAAAGAGAAGAGAGCCACAGCCCTAACACACTGTCACAGGCTAAAACACTCTCAATTTCATTAATTCAAAGTTAACTATTACAATGCAAAACCTAATTTATATAGCTTAGAAACCCTAATTAAAATAGGAAACTTTAAGGGTTGTTTGGGGTGCCCTAAATAAGTGCACTTTTTGTCTTTTTGGACTAAAAAGTTGAGGAAAAAAAGATGGATGTTTCGGTTAACTTTTTGACTTTTTACGAAAAAATGTGTATTAAAAAATTATATAAATAAGTGTATAGGAGAAGTTAGTGAAGTAGGCCATACAATTTGGGCAGTGTAGTGCGCTAGTTAGGAGATGGGAAATGATTGCCTCCTTTTTGGGCTTGAATTGGACGGTGTTGTTCTGTCCATGGGGGCCCACCACGGGTCCCGTTTTGCTAATCGGAACAGTTCAATGTGTAGAACTCATCGAGTACTATATACTTGTAAAAAATCACGTTGATTGGATATCGATAGCTATCTGATCGTGTTAGTTTTTTTGTCAACTGTTAACTACAACACCATCCATTTTTTATACAAAACTGATTTGATCATGTAGTTAGCGATATCCGATCAACATGATTTTTTACAGGCTTATAGTACTGGACGAGTTCTAAATATTGAAACGGTTCGGATTATCAAAATGGGACCCATGGTGGCCCCCCACCAGCCCAACATTACCATCCAACTTAGTGAATATATATACGTAATTTTTTTTTTTGTTCCTTTCACCTCAGTACCTAGAGTGGTGTAAAGTTAGTTTGTATTAAAATATTATGTATATTAATTTTTTAATATTTTTAATTTGTGAATAGTGATGATTTTTTTGCTTTTTTTTGTAACTTTTTGGATTTTTTTAAACACCCCAAACCAGGCCTAAATCATAACATTTTTTGAAAATTTAATCTTCAATAAAATAAGTAAATAAATACATTAAGATCCTAATTAAACTATCAATAAAACTAAATAAACATAAATATAAAAAAAAATAAACATAAACATAAACTCAGTTAAAAATATCCATGCGCACATCAAAGACTCGGGTTTCAAGCTATGGCATATGTGGAATGAATGAGAAAAACTCATACAAATTGATGTCACTCAATATTGAGAACAGACAGCACAATTATCATGATTCAGCAAACAAACCATTCAGATTATTGACAATTGCTTGAAACTAGAACCTATGTTTAAACAACAGAATGGTTGCAAAATACAAAACAAATATAGAAGCAATTTCAGATAATTATGCGTGTATAATTTACAACTCCAGCATGCAAGGAAACATGAAGTGTAATAGCAATTTCAAATAATCACAATTGTAATAATTTGATGACTAAATTAAAAAATATAGCTCCAGCATGCAAGGAAACATGAAGGGTGTGTTTGGTTTGGTTTTGGGAGATAAATATGTTTTTTAAAAATTCGAAGAAAGCGTTCAGAAAAATTTTTGGTTTGTTTGGTTGTATATTTTGGAAATAGTTTTGGAGTATGGGAGTTTGGGATGATTTGATATTTTGTTGTGGTTGAGTAGATGTGTGTGATAGAAAAAGTGATTGAGAATGAGAAAGGAAAGAGAAAAAGTGATTAATTGATGCGTAGGAGAGAGAGACTGATTTTGGAAAAAAAATTTCCAAAATCACTAAACCAAACGAAATTTTAAAAAATTTTCTTCAAAATTTGTTTATAAAAAACAAACCAAACAAGGCTGAAGTCTGTGATGGGATTTCAGACCTGGCCTTCTTTTCTCAAAGCATAATTTTAAACAAGTTTGCAATTACTTTTACTGCAGCTCTGGAGGATCCAGAAAATACAACAAAGGATATGAGAAAGATAGGATATATGCAAAGGCATTATTTAAGATACATAAAATCAATATATACAGAAAAGGACAAAAAAAATGAGAAGCTCAAAAAAAATCAAAGGCACCTCTAGAAGTTCAGACCCCCAAGGAGGGCTTGTGCGAAGAGTATGTCTGTCATACTCGAGAAAAAAATCTCTAATGCGCTCACTAATGGGATACAATGATGAGCATAGTCGCAACCGCAATCTAAAGACATTTTGTCCATCCTCCAAGTAATCCAGCCTCTCCTGCACAATAATTTAGAAATTGAGATGAAGTGTTAGTTCATAAAACCAAATATGTAACTATCAAACTATTACGGACAAGAACATAACCCTTTGAGATCTATGGGCTGGCAACAAACTTCAGCAGCTAAATAATTCATGTAACGCAATTACACTTGCAGGGATTTGTGGGAGGGGGGAAATTTGGGGAAATTTGTGGTAATGAATTCATCTCTAGACCTTTGTATAAACGAACTTTCTTTAGACTATTTCCAAAAGTAAAGCATCTTCCCACTAGTCACGAAGTCAAGGTTTTGTCAGACCTCTATCAAACATTGAAAACATACAGAATCTATTGTGAAGGAAGAAAAAATTCCAGAAAATTAGATTTGGAAAAAATTAAAATACGTATTATACTCAAAACAGGATGTCCATATATACCTTGCCAGTTTCTTGAAGATAATGGGGAACCAGCTCTTTCATAATTGGTAAAGAAATTTCAGGTCGCAACCTGAATGATTCATAAGTATTACAGATGGTAAGCTTACATTGTAAATACAAAAGCCCGACAAATGCCACTATCTAATGCCTTTCATGAGAAGATTGAATAACAGGTAATAGAGAAAAGGGAGGAAAAGGGTGATATAAAACATAAGATTAGTAATGAGCAAATTATGCACAATTGTTACAGTGTTTGATCCTATAGTGATAGATTCTACTCGGAGAAATTTAAATCCTAGGATTCGAATCTATTGACATAATGCTGCAGGGAAACTAGTTATGGGTTTAAGGCAAAAAGCAACAAACATATCATACAAAATACATATATGAAATACATTGCACAATATCATTGATGCAAATATCATGCATGGGAAGTAATGATAAATACTAAACAAGAGGAAATCTAGACTTGAGCCATGTTGATTTGATAGGACTCTAGCTTGGCACATGCTTAGAGAATTAGTTATCTTTTAGTTTCCCCATAGTTATTTTTATATTTTTTCTTTATTATCAAGTCAAGCAGTTTTATAGTATAGCAGTTTGGGCTCCAAAATGGGTTGCAACTTGCCAGAATGGGCCGCTGTTTATGGGCTGATTTGCTTGGTTTGGGTCAAATTTAAGATGCTTTAGCAGTCAAATACAAGTATACAGACCTTTATGTCAGTTTTGACAAGAGAAAAGTTAAAGATATGAGTGGTCACTCATCCTCTTTTATATTACATCATAAACATAATTATAAGAGTGAGTTAAGGCCTAAATAAAGGGCCCATTACATCAAATAAAGATACTAAATAAGAATAAAATAGGAAATATCTTAACACATTCTAACACTCCCCCTCAAGCTGGTGCGAAAATATCTCTCATGCCCAACTTGTTGAGAATGTCACGGAATGGTTTATTCCCTAATTCTTTGGTGAGAACATCAACTAGTTGATCCCCAGACCGTACGAATGGCGTACATATAGTACCACTAGTAAATTTTTCCTTGATAAAATGTCGATCAATCTCCACATGCTTGGTCTTATCATGCTGAACCAAATTGTGAGGTATATTGATAGTGGCCTTATTGTCACAGTATAGCCTCATAGAATCTGTCTAATGAATCCCCAAATCCCTCAAGAATAATCTAATCCATAATAGCTCACACACACCTTGAGCCATAGCTCTGAATTCGGCCTCTGCACTAGACCTCGCAACTACATTTTGTTTCTTGCTTCTCCAAGTAACTAGATTTCCTCCAACAAAGGTACAATAGCCAGAGGTGGATCTTCTATCAGTTAATGATCCAGCCCCAATCAGCATCTGTATATGCCTCCACACTACGATGATCATGCTTTGAGAAATAAAGACCCTTTCC
This sequence comes from Camellia lanceoleosa, assembly GCA_025200525.1. Taxonomy (NCBI): domain Eukaryota; kingdom Viridiplantae; phylum Streptophyta; class Magnoliopsida; order Ericales; family Theaceae; genus Camellia; species Camellia lanceoleosa. Next base: position 4,115,792 of record CM045769.1, read on the forward strand.
CGAAGAAGATTTCAAGTACCTTAAAATTCTCATAACCGCCTCTAAGTGAGTTGCACATGGAGCATGCATAAACTGACTAACCATACTCACTGCAACAACAATATCAGGACGCAAATGGGATAAATAAATAAGCTTACCCACTAGTCTTTGGTATCTCCCCCTGTCTATAGACTCGCCTCCTTGATCCTCAGTCCAGGCTCTAGTGGTGTATCATAGGTTTTACTTCCAAGAATTCCAATTTCTTTTAGCAAATCAAACACATATTTTCGTTGACATATGAAGATGCCATCTTTGGACCGAGCAACCTCAATGCCTAGAAAGTACTTCAAGCTGCATAAGTCTTTGATTTCAAATTCATTAGCTAAATACTCCTTTAACCGAGGAACCTCCTCAACATCATCCCTTGTGAGTACAATATCATCCACATAAATAATAAGAGTTGTCATCTTACCATGTGAGCAGTGTTTCACAAATAAAGTATGATCAGCTTGACTCTATTTGAAACCATATCTCAACATGGTTTGAGTAAGCCTCTCAAACCAAGCCCTAGGATTAGGGAAAAAGGTCACACTACAATTTAAGTCCCGAGTGATACGACTCAAAAATAAAAGATTAACACTAAAATTGGGAACATGTAGGACAGAAGATAAAGGAAGAGAAGCAGTGGCGTGAATTAAACATTTTCCAGACACAGGAGAAATGGTACCATCAGCAATTCTAACTTTATCCTATCCTGAAAAAGGAGTATACGCGGAGAACAAATCAGAAGATCCAGACATGTGGTCTGAAGCACCAGAATCGATAATCCAAGGCAACATTTGATGAGAGAGGAAAGCACTTGTTGAAGAAGCTAAGTTACCTGAATGGGCAATGTTACCTGAAGATGAACTAGATGCCCGATTGGCTAGCAAGTGGCGAAGAGCAACCTCCAATTCAGAAGTAGAAAACCTAGAGATATCAGTAGATGAAACAATCGGAGCTGAGGACTGTGGCTCAACTGTATCAGAATGATGGGCTCGAGCATTGGGCCCTCGACCTCTAGACTAACCAAAGCGACCCCCTCGAGAACCAGAACGGTCGCCACGACCCCTAGATGGCTAACCATGCAACTTCCAACAAGTCTCAAGGGCGAGGGCGAGGGCGAGGGCGAGGGCGAGGGCGACAACAAAAGTCACAAAAAAGGGTATCCTTCTCAGGGGCAGGGGCGAGGGCGAGGGCGAGGGCGAGGGCGACGACAAAAGTCACAAAAAAGGGTATCCTTCTCCGATGGAGGACGGGAACCACGATCCCCATCTCTAGAGGGTGCAGAAACCAAGGCAGATCGATCAGAAGAGTCAGACGGAAGCATAGTAGAACGACGACTCTCCTCATTCTGTACATAAGCAAACACTTCTTGGAAAGAAGGAAGCGTATCCATACCAAGCACACGACTTCAAAAAGGATCAAAACTCCACATTCAGCCCTTTCAAAAACTTGAAAACTTGAACTTGTTCAACATATTTCCGGTAACCAACAAAATCATTGGGACAGACAGGCTTGTAGTCTTGAAGATGACCAAGTCTCTTCCACCCATTGCTAAGGAAAGTAAAGTATTGGAGGATAGTCATCTCACCCTGGACGGACCGGTCAATAGGGCGTCGTAACTCAAAAGTTTGTGAGAAATTGCCTTTGCGTGAATACGTAACAGCCACAGCCTCCCAAATATCCTGTGTTGTGTCCATAGACAAGTATCCCTCACCAATCTCCGGAATCATTGAATGTATCAACCAGCCCATGATAAGAGAATTGGTAATCTCTCATTGATCATAACCGCATCTGTGATACTGGGAGCCTAAACGCGCCCATTAACATATCCCATCTTCCTTTTGCTCTTCAAAAATATAGTCAAACTCTGCGACCACGCTAGATAGTTCTGACCATTAAAAAGAGAGGTAGTGATTTTTTGGCCAGGGTTGAGGGAATCGGTCATAGTAGTAGTCAAAATCGGACTTGCACCCTGAGTAGCAGGCTGCGAAGTAGTAAACTCACTAGTCAATTCCATCATAGAGACTCTACTAAGGAATCCTCACAAACAAACACTGGGCTAATTCACAAACCCAAAAGATGGGAAAACATAACAATAAGAACAAATAAAATTTAAGAGAACATTTTTTTTTTTTTTTTGTAAAACAAAAACTGATTACGAAGGAGTGTGAGAGACAAATTGCATGAAGAGAGAGAGAGAGAGAGAACAAGAAAGAGGCGACGCTACCCAGATGACGTCGCACCTAATTAGACCTCCAGGTTCCTTAAAGGCTATAGGTAGCCAGAGAAGGAAAGAAAAAACTCCCCTGACTAAACCTCCAAGCCAGCCGACAAGCTTGGGCTAGGAAAAGGGAGGCTCCGACGAGTCCTAGGGTGTTGTCGGAGCCCTAGGCAGAGTGACAAGGACTAGCCAAACCCTAGGGGTCGGCAACTGGGGTGGAGGAACCCTAAGGATTCTGCGACTAGGGTGGTGGTGTGGTGGTGACTGGGGTTCGTGGTTTCCAGGGTTTTAGAGTGGCTCTGATACCAAGTCAGTTTTGTGAAGAGAAAAATTAAAGGTATGAATGGTCTCTCATCCTCTTTTATATTACATCATAAACATAATTATAGGAGTGAGTTAAGGCCTAAATAAAGGGCCCATTACATCAAATAAAGATACTAAATAAGAATAAAATAGGAAATATCCTAACAAATTCTGACAATTTATCATTTTGCTTGGGCCCTAAGAGCTATTTAGGCTTTAAGTTTGCTTGGTCCCTAAGTTCTCTTGGCCACCAAGTTGGCCCCCCCTATGTATATATGTGATGTATTAGCCTATTACTAGTGGATGTGTCATGCATCTTTTCTTAGAATTGCCCAACCTCCTCCTCTCTTTATCGATAGGAGTTCTTCTCACCTCAATTCAACAACCCCAACCCATACCTCGCGACCCAAGACGTTTGAGCCCTCCAAAGTTAACCCCCATAGCTCCATACCATAGTATCCACCGAACACTAAAAATCACAACTAGAAATGAAGCAAAAGGATCATAGAGGACAAATTGAAGAAGAAATAGAAGAAATCAAAGAAGACAATATTGCACAGATGCATACGTGAAAGACAAATAAATTCTACCCATTTATCAAAATTTCTAAAATTATCTTTTGGTCACAAAACCAAACTTAGATATGGGCTTTTGGGTTAGAAATAACACATCCAAACCAAAATTATCTTTTGGTTTCCATTATCTCAAAATGTTGCTCTGTTTTCAATAGGATTTCATTGAGGATTGAGGCAAGGGATAAAATGTTGGAATTTTGATTAGGCTGCTATGCTTCCACTGGAAATGTTGGAAATCACTGATTAGGCTATTCTCTGTATTTAGATCTCGTGTTTTGATTTTTCCTTTATGGGCATGTACGAGTAGATGTTGGTTGCAATGCAACTTGTAATGCCATGTATTAGCAACTCTAAAGTAGTAAGTCTCTTGTGTTTATTTGTGCTTTGATTGAAAAAGGATGGTAAGAATCCACATATAGATGTTTTGTGACTTGTTTCGATAGTTCAAAGATATGTATATACACACTGCATAATGTTAAGTAAAAGAAAAGACAAATGAATGAAAGAAAAAAGGGGGCAAGAAAAAGAAAAAGATAATGGACAATTGAGGCAAAATCATACTGAGCATACGTGGACAATGGAAGCGATGCGTATCCAATTACGACCTGCAAGAGCAAACAACATCATTACTGCTTAAAAAGACAACAATGCAAGATACGACAATGCGAGATGAAAAACTAACATAATAGGACTTACTGGTTTTGGAGCTTCCAGTTTTGTTTGAAGGTCAATGTGATAGAAAGTGAATAAAAGGTGATGCAATGGTGTCCAAATAGCAGGGAGGGAGACTTTAATTTCATCATGGTAGCAAGCCACCCTAGCCCCAACAGCAACTTGGGTCTGAGCCCATTTTTGAAGCAACACACCTGGTTCCTTTGGATGCATTGCCTAATTAAAATAGTACCATAAATGAATACTTGTTGTCTATAGAAGAAGGAAATCAACAAATAAATGTATAACAAAATAAAAGTAGAGTACCAATCTACCTCTAAAGGCTGCCTGCGAACATCTGCATCATCCTTTCGGAGTTCAACCCGAATGAACAAATTCTTTTTCCTACTCAAACTAACAGTCAAGGGATAGACATAAAGGCAATGAAAAAGCTGCAAGAAAGGCTCATTTCTCGTCATCATGCGGAAATCGAAAGCCTGGAACTGCATATTTATCAACCATTTATCATTCTGAATAAGTGGGCAATAAACCAATTATAAATACAAAACTCTCTATTGATGCAATAGATCATCCAGAAAAAGAATTTTGGACACAATTTCTCCTCAAACTAATTTACAACAGATAATAATACATTTACATAGTTACTTGGATTTTTTAAAATATATGTTAACCACCTTATCATCGGACAACAAAACCATTTTCTTCTTTTGTTTACTCCTGTTTGATATTCACAGCCAAATTCCAGACTCAAGCAATTGAAGGTTGAATTCCAAAGTTAACAAAGCATCAAACAAGAAAACAATAACCAACAAATGACCCACTAAAACCTATGCTATGTCACTTTTCTAATAACAGTTGTGCTGAAAGTATACTCATCTGGAAGTAACACATAATATATAGCTAATACAAGTACGAGAAATGCGTAACACTTACATCATCAGCATTGATATCTAGATTTCCTTGAGCAATTGATCCATTTCGTTGAATTTCTTTTCCATCAGGGGAATTCCACTTGGAATCACCTGTACGAGACCCACCATTAAATGGGGAATCAGCTAATCGGTCACCTATGTCAACAGTATCATTGGTTACACTGCCACTTTCTGAAATATTTTCGAAGTCAACAGGGCCAGCTTGGAGCTTTTCAATTTCCAACCTTAAGACACCTTTCACGGGCTTATGAACCTTGCGTTTAGGATCCTAAACAATTAGAGGAAAATCAAGGGAAAAATTTAGTGTTCGGTATAATGAGAAACACGGAATGTCATCTGCAGATGTAATTAATAAATGAGTACAACAATCTTACAACTTCTATGAAAAGAAAATAGGTAATGCATGTGCTGTATTACTAACCCTCCAACCAACTACATACCCACCAAACCACAAAACAGGGACTTCCATTTGCAAACAAACAGCAACTAGATGGCATAATAGGCCACCATTGCCAACTTACTATCACTCTTAAATCCCTCTCCTGTGCTTTAACCGAAATCCTACGCTAAACCTACGGTAGAAAGTATTCTCACTAATATACAAAGGCTTGCTAACTCAACCGCTTCTCAGAAATCTTGTTTACTTATTATCATTTGGAGTACCAGAACATGGACATGCTGCCAGAGAGCCAAGCTTTGGAATCTTCTTTTTTTTCTTTTTCTTTTTTTTATAAGTACTGGTTTTTCAATCTTCTTACTGGGGGGTCACTAGATAACTTCCCCTTACGATGATCAAGGTTTTGATATTTCAATCCAGTGAATAAGTACTACTTGGATAATCATAGATAATAAATAAATTGATTATCAATGTGATTAGAAAAATAAAACAAATACAAATCTTTGAAAATTTTAGTAATGACATTTCACAAAAAATAGTTTGTTAACTGCTATGAATAGATGCAAAATGCTTCTCATAAAAGCTAGCTTTTAAGATTATGCCTTCTTATTAACAAGCACTAAATTGGTTGTAAATCTGTTTGGTGCAGCTTCAAACAAACTGTCAAAAAACTGAGAACTTGTTTGGTGAACAAGCTGTTAAATAGATATTTTGCTGCATAATTGTCCAAAATGTCCTTAGAAGCAACATACCAATGCCCAAAAGAATTACATTAACAGCCATTTAATGGAAGTATGGTCTGGACTGAAAACTAGTAATCTTTGTGTAAGAATAAAAAGGCAAAAACAATAAAAATTAATAATAAAGGAACGGATATATGAAAATAACAATAATAATGAACCAGACAATGAATCTTTCACTTCTCTTTTTCCTTCTTTTTTTTTTTTAAGGGAGGTGGCTCATCATAACTTAATTAAGGCAGAGCCATATGTTAGAATAAGTTAACTTGTATTTTAACAGTGTTCAAATTTCACAAAGATTTTTTTTAAGTATTCTAATTTCACAAAATTAGCACTTAAAAAAGCAGACAACAACACATTCGATTGTGAAGGAGATTTTAAGGAACCAATATAAGTATATCACGCATCACCCATTGATGACAGGACAGAGGGTTTCATTACTAGAAGTCGGAACTTACTTTACTCTTGGTATTTAATGTTTCTTCCTTTAGGGTGTACCAGATTGCAAAACTTTCATTTCTCTGGTTTTTTTTAACACAACACACATGAGATTGTGGAGCTCTTAAGAATCAATATGTGTATATTATGCATCAACCAATATGCCTGTACTAAAGCAATGAAGAAGACTTAGCCAAAAGAGCAAATAAAGGAACATAAATGTCACATGCCTAATGTACATTATCTATGAACTACTAGAATGAGAGTAAATAAAGCAACAGAACGAAGTCCAACACATAAGAAGACTTGATGTCTGCCACACCTGGAGTGAGTCCTCTGTATAGCCTTCTTTAACTTTGTTCAAGTTTGATATTTCGACAACAACAGAGCTTCCACTCGAGTAACCAGGCTTCCCATCCAATGCAATCTTTGCACTTGATTTGGAAACACCATCATGGGAGCTTGACCCAGAGATGCTAGGAGCCAGAGGACTACTGGGAGAAGCTGACCCACCAGAAGCTGCAGCAATGCTGTTATCGAATAGTGGAACAATGGCCCAGGCAAATGACTCTCTATAAGGCATGATTCGAGACCACACTTGTAGTTTCTGCTTTTCTCTCTCGGTAAGGTGAACCTGTTGAGTAAAAATGAATGAAATCACCAAACAAAGGATATAAACTGTCTGGTATTTGGGATAAAAAACAATAAATTTAAATCCGTCGACAAAAACACATATCTAGTTCTGAACAATATTAGTTAACTTTGGAAATAAAAATTACTGCAAGTTTCTTCCTCTTTATCTGAGTTAATGGTGCTTGTTGCCAGGCTATGATTAAAGCTGTGGCAGTGCACCAACAGTTAACAAAAAGAAGAATGAAGCATTTCATTTCATATATTCAATTGCTAAAGAGGACATTGTTTTCTTCAAATTATGTGGGTGGTTGATTTGTATAGAACTTCGGTTCACTTTTTATGATGGAGGTGCAGGTATTTGTGAATGTACACGAATTTACTATTGGTTCTCATCTTGTGCACACAAAAAAATTGTGAAAGCTATGCTCTAATTGATAATAATCATCTTCTCTTTGAGCTAACAGTGAAATTTTTTTTACCAACACAGCTATCTTTATTTCTACAACAAAGACCAACAAGTTGTAATTACAGTAAAGTGTAAATAAAGCCATCCCGACATTTTATACAAGCAAATCATTTCTTTAAGAGTCCAACTAGAACGGTTCAAAAAATCTTTAAGTAATGCAGAAAACAATATAGTATAAAATAACTTGAACGAAATTATAAGCACATGTGCATCTAATCTCACAGATAACCAAACCTTCCAGCAAAACAATGACAGGCCATGGTTACAGATTTGCTGGGACTTACTTGTTCTTTACGTGAATAAACAGAGGGAGTAACTCCACCTTCTTCAGTGGCAGGCTTCTCTAACTGGATCAGCAGACAAACTGATGCTGATGGAGCATCCAAATAGAAAACACCACGAGATTCACGAGAACTACTAGCCTAGCAATAGTAACAAACAAAATAGTAAATTGATGATTACTTACTATTCTCTATTATCACCATAAGATAAAGAAACAATCACATGACAGATTACATTTAGAGAGAGTAGAGGACGACGCAGGTAAGCAGGTCACAAAAGCAACCAACTTCCCTCAACAAAAGAAACTATAAAATTGTTATAGCTTACATCCCGCATCTCAGCTGGTAACACACGGAAGATGAAATCCTCTGATAATTTATCTCTTCTCTCCCTATTGTATAAACAAATTGTACCATAAAATGGCTCTACAACAAAAAAAAATTGACCTACCATCAGATGTTAAAACAAGTAGCCAAACAAAACAAAAGAATGAAATTTAGGGAAGAATCAACTAGTCAATTGTATAGCACCATTACCCAAAGATAAAAACTTACCAACTAGCCCTGCTTGAAAAGATAAGGATAAGACTTTCACAGAGATCTTCAATCCACTGTGACCACAAAAATATGAATATGTATATATCTATTAGAGAGAGAGAGAGAGAGAGAGAGAAACTGATACAAACATTACAGTATACAATAACTTGCCAAACCTGCCATACTGTGCCGTATGAGCTTCTGGATTCCGTTGCCCAAATATCATCGATCTCTCATTTTCCCAATCAAACACAGGTTCATAAGCAGGGAGAGGAGACTCGCCCAGATGCTAGAAATAAAACATTTTAGATTTTCTTTTACTTTAAGAGAACCACATCAAAACCAGATGAATTATAGTCACACAGACAACAACAAAAAGAGTAAAGTGGTACCACATGCTTTTGAATTTAATCAAATTGATGAAACAAGAGAAATTATAATAAATGAAAAGAAAAAAGAACAAATTATGCTTCATACATATCCTAGAAACATCATCTCAAATTGCTAACCTTTGAAACTCTTGAATGCGATGAATCAGAGAAGGTAGCATCTGCAAATTGCCTCCCCGAGGTACTGGGGATGTCATCATCAGTAGCATCATCAATCTTAGTCTGCCTAGCACTGGCAAGATGCATTTCTGCAGACAGATCAGAAAACTAGGGAATATGAATGATATCGAGGATATCCAGTATCTTATTACTAGATAAAAACAATATAGCACTCCCAAACAAACCAAGCCAATTGCAACTTGATTTGGGGGATACCATATTTAAGATATTCCTTTGCATATCTGGTGGTAGATTATTTTCCTTAAATAGGCCTAACAGCATTTGCGACTTCCCTACCTGTTTCAATATCCGTATCAGGCCCCTCAAATATCTGATTCTGAAATAAAATGGGCCCAATGCTATCATAGCATCCATATTTGTTTTCATCCTTTACCCAGTCAGTTCTGTAGCATTGAACAAGTTCATTCAGATGTGGCCACTGCTCCAAATTTTCATCAAGCTGCAAGAAAAAATATGGCGGTAAATTTTTAAAAACATATTAAGAAATTTTATTACGAAATAAATAAATTATTGTGAATGAATAAATCAACTAATAAATAACTAAATATGGAGAAAAGACTTCATGAGGTATAGTATAGGGAATGAAGAGAGAGGCAATCCATCCTATACCTAGCTAACAATACATCCTCAATCCAAAAAAAGAAATCACAATGATTGGCCAAGTGAAAGCACTTATCCTCTCCAACATACAAGTTTTCTTGCCTTAGACGCACAGTGAAACCCTTTGCTTCTAGCTGATAAGAAGAAAGTAGCACATCATGGTTGTTGCGTCACTTCCAAAATTAAATTTTGTTTCTTACCAAACTTTTAAAATTTCATCAATCCACCATACATGCGTAGCTTCCTTAAGTTTAGCTTTGGAAAAATAAACCTTTTGAATTACATATATCCTTACAGGATATATATAAATTTATAATTCTACTACTAGTACTACTAATACTCCAAAAGTTCTTACAAAATTTTAAAAAAAATTTGTTTCACCATTAATACTAATCTAGACCAAATAAATAACATAAGTTGGACATAATGCAACCAATGGACCATTACAACAACCCACGTCAATCATACACCCACCTCATAATCATTAATAAAATTGTTATAGCAACATATGAACCTAAAATTAAAAAAAATACAACCCAACTAATACAAATGAACCCTTTCCTATCAACTAAGAAGCAAGGACACGGACACGGACACAGACACAAACAGCGACACAGGACACAGGAAAGGCATGGTGATTCTCAAAAAATAGGATACTAACACGGCATGGATACAAAAAAAATATATATTTTTATTTATTATGTACATGAATATAAATTTAGGGTACATAGGTATGAGAGGCAACGATATATATATATATGTGGGTGTATTATTTTTTTCTATACTTTTTATTTCCATCTAGTTTACTTTGACTCCAAATCAGCTTTCTAAAATTATAAATAAATAACCTACAAATGTATACTAATTTGTGTCTAAACACAAGACATACATGTCTATGAAGTGTCCCTAATGTGTCACACAAAATAATAATAATAATCATTAAAAAATTGACACACCACGTGGTGTGTTGGAAATGTGGAGACACGTATCCTGCCATGTCGACACAACACCCATCTTAGAGTGTCGTTGCTTCTTAGCCTCTAAAGCTAGAAAAATATTTTTAGGCCTCTAAAGTAGAACTATCTGACTTAACCAAGTTATTGGTGCTGCATCGCTTTCCATTTATTGTTAGAATAGAAAATAATATTACATATATTTTATTCTTATTTGATTTTATTTTTCCTTGATTGATGTAATGGGTTGGCCCATAATTTATGCCTGATGGCACTCCTGTAATTACGCATTATAATCAATATAAAAGGGGATGAGGTCTCACTCGTTCCCTAACTCTTTCTCTTCTCTAAAATCTTCATGGTATCAGAGCCACTCATATCCTCGCTACCTTAATCCAGCCATACCCAGCCACACTACCACTTCTGCAGCTTCTCCAACAGCCTCCCTTCCTCACCCTCTCACACCGACAGTCAACCCAACCCAAACCAGGCCTCCGAAACCCCTTGCCCAGGCCTTCGGCAATCCCCCTGGGCTCCCTGACAGCCTATTAGGCTTAGTTGGCAGCCCCTCTGGTCTTCTAGGGGCCTGTCGAGAGCCCCTCTGGCCCTCTAGGCCTCTGTCGGTAGGCTCTCTTGCCTTTTAGGCTCTTATCGACAAGCCTCCAAGGCTCTTCCATCTGTGACGACAGCTCCCTTCTCTCTCCTGTAATGTTTTCAACCTAAAATAGAGAAAATAAATAAAGAAAAAAAAAAGGTTCTTAATTTTCATATGTTTTTTTAGTAGTCATAATGCTTACTATTTCCCCACCATCTTCCGGATTTGTGATTGGCACTGGGCTTGAGGGTTACTTAGTAGCATATCTATGGTAGATTCCACTAGTGAGTCAACTATTTCTCAATCACCTAAGAGCGAGAGTCCCCTTATCTCTCCTACTATGACTGATAATCTCAACCCTGGCTTTAAGATCACCACTTCTATATTCAATGGTCAAAACTATCTAGCGTAGTGGAAGAGTCTGACTAATATTTTGAAGAGCAGAGGGAAGATGGGGTATATTGATGGCAAAATACAGGCACCCAGCATCACGGGTCCTAGTTATGATCAGTGGAAAATCACCAACTCTCTCATCATGGGTTGCTTGATTCACTCTATGGTCCCTGAGATTGGAGAGGGCTACTTGGCTATGGACACTACACAGGATATCTGGGAGGCTGTCGCTACCACTTACTTCCGCAAAGGGAACTTCTCACAGGCTTTTGAGTCACGTCGCTCTATTAAAAAGTCAGTATAGGGTGAGATGACTGTTCTTCAGTATTTTACCTTCCTTAGCAATGGCTGGAAGCACCTTAACCAGCTTCAGGATTACAAGCCTATCCGCCCCATAGATTCTGTTGGTTACCGGAAGTTTATGGAACAAGAGCGGATCTTCAAGTTCTTAGAAGACCTGAGTGTGAAGTATGATCCAGTTCGAAGCAGAGTACTTGGTATGGATATGCTTCCTTCTCTCCAAGAAGCCTTTGCTTATGTGCAGAATGAGGAGAGTAGCCGCTCCACGATGCTTCCTTCTCCCACTATTGATCGTTCTACCTTAGTCTTTGCACCACCCCAAGATGGAGACCGTATGACTCGTGGTTCTCATCCTTCTACTGAAAAGGATACTCTTTTCTGTGACTACTGTCGTCAACCTCAACACACACGGGAGACTTGCTAGAAGCTGCATGAGACTCCTTCCGGTGGCCGAGGAGATCGTCCTGGTTCTCAAGGGGGTAGGTCGAGCCAGTCTAGAGGGCGAGGGGCTAATGCTCGGGCACATCTTTCTGACATGGTTAAGCCACCACCTTTAGCTGCTGCTGTCTCACCGGCTACTGATGTTTCTAGGTTATCTGCATCAGAGTTTGAGATTGCTCTTCGCCACTTGCTAGACCGTCGAACCTCTACTACTGTCCCTAGTGCATTATCTTCTTCATCTGCCAACTCAGGTAACTTAGCTTCCTTTACAAGTGCATTGCTATACCATAAGACTGTTCCTTGGATTATTCATTCTGGTGCTTCTGACCATATGTCTGGTTCCTCTAATTTGTTCTCAGAGTATACACCCTCCTCAAGTCAAGACAAAGTGCGTATTGTTGATGGTACTATTTCGTTTATGTTGGGAAAAGGTTTAATTCATGATACCTCTTCCCTTCCTTTAGCCTCTGTACTCCATGTTCCCAATTTTAGTGTTAACCTTTTATCATTGAGTCGTATTACTTGTGATTTGAATTGTAACGTGATGTTTTTTCCTAATCATTGTCTTTTTCACGACCTTATCACGAGGAAGAAAATTGGCAGTGGTAAAGAGGAACATGGTCTCTACATTCTGGATCAAACTGACCAACTGACTCATTCATCTATTCAATTACCATCAAAAGACTTTTGGCTGTGGCACCGACGCTTAGGACATCCCTCTTTTTTACTACTTAAGCATCTTTTTCCTTTATTTTTGAGACAACTAATGTGTCTAATTTTCAATAAGAGTCATGTCAACTTGAAAAACAACACAGAGCTCCTTTTGCTCCTTCTATTAATAAAAATTCGGTTCAATTTTCTTTGATTCATTCTGATGTATAGGGTCCCTCTCATTTTGTGTCTATAAAAGGTCAAAAATGATTTATTACTTTCATAAATGACTGTTCTAGGGCCACTTGGGTATATCTAATGAAAGACAAAAGTGAAGTGTTTTTTGTGTTTCAAAACTTTCATAGAATGGTTTGCACTCAATTTGGGGCGGTTGTAAAAATTCTACATTCTGAGGGGAAATATATTGACTCCCGTCTTACCAGTTATTTTGCCACTCATGGCATTATTCACCAAACTTCATGCACTAATATCCCTCAACAAAATGGTATTGCAAAACGAAAAAATCAACATCTCCTTGATGTGGCCTGTTGTCTATCCTTTGAAATGCGTGTCCCTCGATCCTATTAGGGGAAAGCGGTTCTCACTGTATCTTTTTTTATTAATAGTCTTCCCACCCAAGTCCTTCAAAAACAAACACACCTTCAGGTTTTGTTCGGGTCCACCACTTCTGAGTTCTCTATTCCCTCTAAGACCTTTGGATGTGTTCGTTTTGTCCATAATCATTCACTCACTCATAGTAAATTGAATCCTAAATCTCTTAAGTGTGTTTTCCTGGGTTACTCTGCCACCCAAAAGGGCTATAAGTATTATCATCCTCCGTCTCACAAATGGTTTGCCCTCATGGATGTCACTTTCTTTGAGTCTCAGTCTTACTTTCAGACCTCCCTTGTGTCCCAGTCATCCATTCAGGGGGAGCCTTAATGTGAAAAGATTCCTGTTCCACTACCACCAGTGGTTGAACAAATAGAAGATGATAAGCCAGCAGGTGTTGTAGAAAAGGAAACAAGCAAAGTTTATGTCAAGGACAAAGATAGACAGAAACTCACCTGGATGCAATAGACTACTTTCCCTCCTCTACTGCCAACTTCTTCTCCGAATGAGTGTCTAGAGTCATCCTCCTCTCCTGAGAGTCCAGGTAATTCTAATCCTAATACTCCTATTCCTGAGTTCTCAGATCTTGATGTTCCCATTGCTAATAGGAAGGGGGTTAAGTCATGTACTCAGCATCCTATTACTAATTATGTCTCTTATTCTAATCTGTTTCCCTCATATAAAGCCTTTCTGACTATGATTTCTTTTGTGAGTCTGCCTAACAATTTTCAGGATGCTCTCTCTATTCCTGAATGGAAACATGCCATGATGGAAGAGATGAGAGCTCTCAGCAAAAATGGCACTTGGAAGTTAGTAGAGTTATCTAGAGGCAAAAATCTAGTTGGGTGTACACTGTAAAACACAAAGCTGACGATTCCATAGAACGGTGCAAAGCAAGACTGGTTGCTAAGGGCTTCACTCAAACTTATAAGGTAGATTACTAAGAGACATTTGCACCGGTTGCTAAAATGAACTCTGTGAGAATACTACTCTCCCTTGCAGCAAATTTGGATTGGCCACTTCATCAATTTGATGTGAAGAATACCTTCCTTCATAGAAACCTAGAAGAAGAGGTCTATATGGATATTCCCCTTGATTTTGAGGATTGCTAGGTCTAAAGGTAAAGTGTGCAGGCTCCATAAGTCACTTTATGGGCTAAAGCAATCCCCCTAAGGCTTGGCTTGAAAGGTTTGCTCAAGCTATGCTGAGTTATGGGTTCAAGCAAAGTTAAGTTGATCACACCTTATTTGTGAAACACTCCTCACATGGTAAGACCATAGCTCTTATTGTTTATGTTGATGATATTGTTCTAACAGGAGATGATGTTGAGAAGATCCCTCGATTGAAAGAATACTTAGCCAAGGAGTTTGAAATCAAAGATTTGGATAATTTGAAGTATTTTTTGAGCATTGAAGTAGCTCGGTCCAAGGATGGCATCTTCATATGCCAGAGGAAGTATGTACTTGACTTGCTAAAGGAAACTGAAATGCTTGGAAGTAGACCATATGATACATCTTTAGAACCAGGCCAAAAACTAAGTGAGGATCAAAGGGGAGATCCAGTGGATAGGTGGAGATACTAGAAGCTAGTGGGTAAGCTCATATACTTATTCCACACGCATCCAAACATTGCCATTGCAATGAGCATGGTTAGCCAATTTACGCATGCTCCTAGAAATTCACTTAGAGGCAGTTATGAGAATCCTGAGGTACCTAAAGTCTTCTCCTAGAAAGGGCCTCTATTTCTCTAAACATGGACATCTTAGTGTGGAGTCATTTACTGATGCGGATTGGACTGGACCAGTCACTGACAGACGATCAACTTATGGATATTGCATATTTGTTAGAGGCAACCTAGTCTCATGGCAAAGTAAGAAACAGAATATAGTGGCTAGATCTAGTGCTGAGGCAAAATTTAGGGCTATGGCTCAAGGTGTATGTGAGTTGCTATGGATTAGACTATTGTTAGGAGACTTGGGGATCCATCAGACCGATTCCATGAGATTATATTGTGACAACAAGATGGCGATCAACATAGCTCATAATCCAGTTCAACATAACAGAACCAAGCATGTGGAGATTGATAGGCATTTCATTAAGGAAAAGCTCACTAGTGGCACCATATGTACTCTATTTGTGAAGATTAGGAACCAACTAGCAGATGTTCTCACCAAAGGCATAGGGAGCAAACCATTTCATGACATTCTTGGGCATGAGAGATATCTTTGCACCAGCTTGAGAGATATCTTTGCACCAGCTTGAGAGGGAGTGTTAGAATAAGAATGTTAGAATAGGAAACAATATTGCATATATTTTATTCTCATTTAATGATGGCACTCCTGTAATTACGCATTATTATCAATATAAAAGGGAATGAGGTCTCACACATTCCCTAACTCTTTCTCTTCTCTGAATCTTCATTTATCACCAATACATATGCTACTAGCCTAAGCATCCTATTTGAAGCTTACTATTCCCAATGGTCAAATCAGAGGTAGAGTAACTCTTGTAGTCATTAGGCATTCCATTTCTTAGTAATCCAGATTTCAGGGTTGAGGAGGAATTGGAAGAACATTTTCACAAGACAATCCATTCCTCACCACTATATTGCCCATCTAAAATGAAAGGGTGAAAAGGATATTTGATTGATGATCCAATCCATTTTCTTTTGATCTCTAACTAAGTTAGTTGAACACTCTTTCTGCAATTACTCTCCAAAGAAAAAATTTCTCATAAACAATGAATGGTATTTATAAATACTTAATCTGGAATCTAAACCATGATCATGGCTTTGACCAAGATATTATTTAGTAAAGGCACAATAAAATATTTGTACATGATATAAGTTATAACTAGGCTCCTGGATTTGGTACTTGTGGTGTAGGTTAAATTAAGAAAGAGATGTGATCTACATAATATCCATCCTTACTATAGCATTGTCCTTCAAACATCTATATTCAAAATTTGAAGGAGAACAATGAGCTTGGGCAATCATGTACTCAATTTGCTGTCTCATACCCAAAGAAACATGAATGTAAAGCAAAACCAGTGGTAGTACATAGGAATGAGCAGTCTATAATTGTCACTGAGATTAATAAACGATAAAATTCTTCTAAGGGAAAGTATCAAACTTGCCAATAGCAAAAGTTCATAAAGTTCTTATCTATTACCAAGACTTGGGAAAATAATCATTCACAACCATGCAATCAATAACAAACTCAGATGATAAAAGCATTCGTAATCCTGACCCACAACAAGTGATGAACATAAAACCAAATCATGGTTAAAACAAAACAAAACAAATGACTTAAATGTATGTAATAATACTGATATGACAAACTCACCAACGGATCTAAGTTCAGATTAGATGCAAAGGATTGACGGAGTATTCTCCGAAAACGATTCCCATTGGATGACAAACTCTCCATGGCCTGCGATCAAAGTTCAAGAAATAACTGCTAAAATGCAAATCAAGAACAACTACACAATCATCACATTAGCCACACAAAGGTTATAAAATTCATCCCTGCAGACCACACAAGCATGCTCATGGATCCCATAAATTACAAAATTCCAAAAAAAGATGAATTTTTTCTTCTTTTTTTTTTTTGGGTTTAAAATGCTTATATTTTCTTTTTTCTCCTCTTTTTGATGTACACAAGTATATATCTGTATGTATATATACATTTGCTCTTTATAGTTCTTGAGTAAATAAATATATTTATTTTATGACACATATAGGACCGAGTCATATTAGGGTCAAGATTTTACAGAAACCATTAAGAAAGAGTGACAACCAAAAAGCCCAGGGAGTCATGAAGAGAAACTAAAAACCCTCTTAAGCCCAATTGAACCAGATCAACATTAACAAAGTCGACTCACAGTATCGGAATAATTTTCTTTCTTTTAAAGACAAATTCGAACTCTCTGACTGTGTTTGGTTTATGGATTTGAGTAGGGATTTAAAAAGGGAAAAGTGGATGAAATATAGTCACATTTCACAAAACTTTGCACATTTTTCCCTTTCACTTTCCAAATTTCTAGTCAAATCCATGAACCAAACACAGCCTATAGGCTATAGGAAAAAAATCACAAATGCTTTGTAAAATAAAGGTAAGCATTCTCTACAAATTGTAGACAAAATGCCCCAAAAAATAATTTTCACCCTACAAAAAAACAGAAAAGTAAACAACCCAGAAGAAAAAATATATGTATATATAAGTAATAATGTAGAATGCAGGTTTACCTGCTACACTATGAGCTGTAAAAGCATTGGATCTGCAAAGCTTGACTCTCCTTGTAGCTCCAGATCCTCCAGTGAACGATGAAAATACTCGGCCTAATCACTCAACCGAACACAACAGCTATACATACATACATATACATGCATACATACAGAAAGAGAGAGTTGAAATGGAGATCCGGGTTGATTAAGGGTCGGGAGTATACTCCCAAGATCAAATCGTAGAAGATGGGTCAATCTGCATGCGTCTCTGTTGTGAAAATGAACAACATTGAAGAATCGGATACAGAAACACATACATACAAATATGTATAATATAATATATATATATACGGTGAGTGGAGTACAGATGAACACTGAAGTAGTAGATAGAAAGAAAAGAGAGAGATAACCCTACTTCTAAGTAAAGTAAGGATTACTCACTCAAAGCAGGTTAGGAGAAGAAAGACAGACAGTGGAGTAGAGCAATCAATCAAGAGAGGGGGAAGATAGTGCCTCTCTCTTTCTCCCTCTTTCTTTCTCTGGTGGTAAAATTAAAAATTAAAAAAAGAAATGAACGAATGAATGGTTGTACATAATATGGGTGTAGTGAGTGAGTGTATTACTTGAGTTTGGGTTTGGTGAGGGTGTTGCTGTCGTGAACCTGTGAGCGAATTTTAGGGATTTAAGAGAAAAAGGTCGGGAAATTCTATTTCTATTCCTTCATTTACTTTTGTATATATTATTTTAATGGTAATTTTATTTTGAAGTAAAATAATTATAATAGATCTCAAAATACACTATTAAATTAAATAAAATATTTTTTTTGTACAAATTATTTTAAAATATAAAAAAAAAAAAATCTCAATGTACATCTTTTAAGTAAAAAAAAAAAACTAAACCATAGTTTCTCTATTATTTCTCACTTCCTCTATTGTTGTTTACTTATTCTATTAACCATTATTTGCTACACACTCTATGGTTATCTATTACTTACAAAGCAATACTCTCATATTATTTTACTCTCTAAGTTTATACTCTGTTGATTTTATTGTTTTGTCATTAGAACAAACCATAATTCTTGATTTTTGTGATGAAATAGTTGCAAATAAATGGAAATTCAAATTCAAATAACAATATGCGCGGTTACAAAAAAAATAGTTATGAAAATGCAAAAGTTTTTTGTGCAAAAAAAAATTTCACGATTTTAATTCAATAAAATAGTGCCGGAGCATGTTACTTTTTTCATATATCAACTGTCAAAATTATTAGTTCTATTCGAAAATCACTCAACTTTCTAATTTAAGAATTTATTTCGGAAACCAAATTCCAAATTTTTTTTTACATGTTTCGGAAGTTAAAAATCAAATAAACCTTTTTCATTCAGATAACCAATACCAAATAAGTAAAATTGAATTGCTTCCAAAAAAACGAGAGTTTATGAAAAATAAAAAATAGATGGAGTTGTACGTATTCAATGGAGTTTGATACAAAACGATATTGTTTCAAGATCTATGTTGATACAAGTTGATGCCAATTAATGACTTTTTCGATGTTGACTACATTGTTAATTGAAGGAATCAATTTGATGAAGGAATCAATTTGATGATGTAACTGGATCAAATGAGGTAGTTTGTTGTATAATCTGAAAATTCATAGAGCGATCTACCAAATGATTTATTGTGAAAGATGTTGTTGTATTTTCAAGGTGGATAGAATAAACAATGGGTCTACACTATTGATTTTCCGTGAAACAAATGGTTTAAGTGATGTGTGTACAGGGATGTTAGTTTAGGGTATAATTGAAACATGTGAGGTATAGACTGATAACAAAAACATAAAACCAATTTCATAAGGGTGTGCATTTAGAAATTATGTACACAGATATAAAAGAGTATAGAAATAGAATTTCCCAAAAATGTCACAAGTGCGATTGACCCCTTTGACCCTTGCCTACTACTGTGGATTTTAGTTGAGGGTGAGCATGGAGGAAGTCCGTGATTCAATTTGTTACTATTCATTGGTCTGGTTTGAGAAGTTAGCTATTTTAGTAGATTATTTTAGTTTTTGACTATTTTAGTAGGTTAAAATTTTTTTGTTTGGGAAGATAAATTTTTTTGTAATTGGGTGTGATGTTTGTGAAATAAAAAGTGAAATAATTATGAGTTTAATGTGACATTTTGTCTTATTGGCTATTTTAGCCTATTTTGTCATTTTGTAATTTTAGCCAAAAAAAAGCCAAAAAGCCTCTTACCAAACAAGGCCATTACTTTCTTTATTAAAAATAGAATAATTTTTAAGTGTGTAAGTGCGCATCGTCTATATTTGCGTAAGTTTTCATAAATATACGTAAATTATTTTACAAAATCGTGTACATTTTCACAAACATACGTAATTATGGGTTAACTTACGTATATTTGTGAGAATTTAAGCGATTTGTAAGGTAAGTTATGTGTATTTGTAAAAATTTCCGCAAGTACATACGGTATGTACCTTGCACACCCAAACATTTTTTTTTAAAATAATAAGGTAAACTACCAATAGGTCCTAATAGTTTGATTTAATTTTCATCAAATCCTATTGAAAATAAGTTCTAATAAAATCATCACTAAAAATAATTTTTTGTGACTTTTTTTGCACATGTCTCTAAAAATTGACGATTAGTGATTTTTTTTTTTATCATAGATTTTTGTAAATTGTCACTAAAACTTACAATTAGTGACGTTTTCCTGTGACAAATTTTTCAAATTGTCACTTAAAGTTTAAAATTAGTGATTTTTTTTGTGACAATTTTGTAAAACAGTCGCTAAAACTTATAATTAGTGACATTTTTTGTAACAAAATTTTTAACTTGTCACTGAAAATTAACAATTAATGACTTTTTTAATAGTGTGATAAAAAACGCCATTAATTATCATAGAATCTATTGAACAATAAGTCTACCAATTATGACCTACATGTAAGTCCTCAAAAATAATATACATGGGTTGTGTTTAGTTCATAGATTTAGGAGTAATTTGAAAAATGAAAAATAAATAAATAAGTGAAATGTAAATAAAATATAATTATATTTCACATATGATTTATCTTTCCATTTTTAAATCCCTTTCTAAATTCATAAACCCAATATAGTCATAGAGATTGATAAATTTGTTATTTAACATGGAGTTATGTTTTGGGTGGTCATTAAGATCTTTTTGTTATGTTGTGTATTTTTTGGAATAATTAATTTATTTTGTTAGTAAGACCATCTCCAACTTTGGTATTGAATTTGTCATCAAATTTAAATTTGTTGAAATACGATACTTTTTGGGCTCCAAACGTGGCATCAATCCCATATCAAATAAGAGAAAAATAAAAAATTTCATCAAATCAAGTGAGCGTTTAACCTTTCATTTTACAAATGACCGCTTGTGGATGACTACATGGACAACCGGGTGGACGACCAAATTGGGAAAGATTTGATGAAAATTTACTCTAGGCCGGATGATCGATCAGATTTGATGAAATGATTGGAGTGCATTATATCAAATCAAACTTTTACTCAAATTTGATGAAGCGTTGGAGATACTCTAAGGACATATAATTATTAAAAAAAAGTTGTTTAAAACGATAAATTATTGTTTTAAATAATTTTTCATTTCATTTCCACGCTTGCATTCACACACCACTATTATCAGACAGGCATCGGACCATTGCTGAAAAAGTTATTGGTGGTTGTGGGAATGATTTGGACAGATAAGCAAATTAGATGGACTCATTTGGAAACTTGGCTATTTTAGTTAGCTTTTTGACTATTTTAGGGGTTGTTTGGAAAATGTTAGATTAGCATACTTTTTTTTATTTTTTAAGAAAAACATATGAAATGTGGGTTAGGGTTGAAGTGATGTGGTAGATAAGTGATTCGACTCAAATAAGATGGTTGTAACCAAAATAATATAATGTTATTTTAACACATGCCAAACAAAACTTTAGTTTGGCTAAAAAACTTGTGTTTTGGATAATAGTTGGGATTTTCTTTTTCTTTTTCTTTTTTGTAGTTGATTTAATGGTTGTGAAAAAAAAAATGAAATGATTATAGTCTAAATGTGATATTTTCTTACTAGCTACTTTATTTTATTTTGCCTTTATTAACTATTTTAGCTAAAGTCACTCATCCCAACACAAGGCTAATAAGTAGCCAGATGAATGACACATGGACAAATAGATGAATAAATGAATAACATATTGACAAATAAATGACATTTGAATGAATAGATAACAATTGAACAAATGCAAATAATATGGTATTGAACAAATAGGGATAATATGGTATTTCGCATTTTTGTTGTCCTAATGGCCTCAAAAGATTTAATCTTAGGTCTACCGGCCTAAAAATATACAAATTGATCTCTAAGTTGAATCTTCTTATTTTTTCTTATTATGGGGCTTTTTGTTAAGTTGTTGGATTTCTATATTGTTGAACCATAATTGTTCTTATTTAATTTGATTCAGATTTATAAATAGTCTTTTTTTTTTTTTTCTAATAGTATATTATTTGTTTTTATGCTTCTCAAAAAAAAAAAAATCTCATTCAAAACGACCTTGAGTATTAACCCCCTCCCACAACCATAACGATGGCTTGTATCTACCACCATTGATCATCCCCGCCATTGTTAACACTTCATCCACTATTAACCCCTACAACACAATTCATTCTCACCTTACGCTATGTTTAGTTAAAAATTTTGAGAAGAGAAATGGAAAGAAAGAGGAAAATGGAAGGGAAAGGAGAAATAATTAATAGGATTCTAATTCAAAATTATATTTGGTCGAGTTGGGAAATGGTGAAAGAAAATAAATCATTTCTCACCTTGTATGCTCTGACTAATGGGTTCCACAAAACAAAGGATAAACCACTATGTTCTGACTGAGAATCCACAACCAAAAAAAATTTATAATACAATTAATATTTGTTGTCAAATATATATATATATATTTTATGGCAATATCATCAAGAAGTTCCAAAAAATTAAATTGTACACAATTGAACATCTCATAAAGTTTATTTTATGGGACTGATAGATTTAATTTTTTTTTTTTAAAAACGAGGGAGCAGTTTTTTTTGTTCCTTTAAATTAAAAAAAGAATAAAGAGTTGTGGTCGTGAATTGTTATGATGAAAAATAACGGCGTACATGATTTAGATTGGTTCAATTTTGAAACAATTCAAGAATCAAAATGCTTATTCAATCTTTTTAAAATAAAAATTAATTTGATAAAAACAAAAATATTTTAAAATTATTTCTAACCTCCCAAAAAATAAAATTGCATAAAAATAATAAGTATTTTTTTTTTAATTTCTTTCACCTAATTAATATTTTAGGGGAAAAAAAATTTAGAACAAGTTTTTGAAAACCAAATCAAATTGGGCTTATTTGGAAAGTTGGCTATTTTAGTAGGCTATTATTGAAAGTGATTATTGTAATAAGCTATTTTAGTTTTTGATTATTTTAATGGGCTAAAATATTTGTATTTAGAAATATGGTTGAATATTTTTGTAGTTAGATGTGATATTTGTAAGAAAAAAAGTGAAATGATTATGAATTTAATATGACATTTTATCTTATTAACTATTTTAACCTATTTTGTCTTTTTTTAAATTTTAACATAAAAAACAAAAAAACACGTTTGCCAAACAAGGCCAATCTATTGATTTTGTGATTTTAATAACCAAACTGAATAGTTAACCGCTATAAAACTAGACTAGAACCAAAACAAAAAAATAATTTTGTTTCAGATTAGTTCATGATTGCAAGAGTTCCAATTTAAATTGTAACACTATCAAAATGATTATTCAATAAAATGAACATATTTAATTAATGATGATTAAGTTAATATTATTAAAGCATTAATCAATGTTACAGATCTATAGTTTTATCAAAATAATATCACAAATACTACACACACACACACAAAAGGAAAAAAAAAAAAAAAAAAATCAACATTAAAATAAAACTTGATAAGCAATACATAGCATTCACATCCACAATGTGGGTGTTTGAGAAATGAATTTTTTTGTAAATTTTTTTAATTATAGGATATTATTGGAGAAAAAAAATTGTGTTTGGAAAGATAGTTGGGTTTTTTTTGTGGTTGGATGTAATGTTTGTGAGAGAAAAAGTGAAATAATTATGGGATTTGATGTGATATTTTGTTTGAATTTGTTTTTTTTTTTTTTTTTTGTAACCAATTTGTCTTTTAGTGAAAAAAAAAAAAAAAAAAAGAAAAAACCAAAAAACCAAGTTCCCAAACACCGCTATAAAGAAGTGCAACAGAGGCCATTATGCAATAGAGACCATTTGGAATCTCAAAGACACATCCATGCCCTGAATCTACCATTCAAGTGCAGCAAGCAACTTAGAAAGTCTACATACAAAAAATCCAAGCCTAATGATATTTTGATAGGTTCATCAAATCTCTTAAAACTTCAAATAAAAAAGTACCAAAGAAAGAAAAATAGTACTATGCATCAAAGATTGAAGATCCAAATTTAATAGACAACCAAAGACCTCGACGTTCAATAGGGCAAGCTAGGTATGCTTGAGCATCACTCGCTTCTTTAGTAAGAACTTGATACATCTTCATTCAAGAAGCATCACTCATGCCACTAACCTTCTCAATCTCCTCAGATAAATTGTTCACCTGTATAGTTCTGAAGGTTACCATGATCAAGTGTTGCTGCAACTGTATCTAGACCATCCTTAATTGACCTTATTTCCTCACTCAAGGTATCACCTGATTTGTTTTTTCTTTTCTTTGAGTTAGAGGAACAAGATACTTCAGCAGCTTGGTCATCTTGTTGAGTTTCAATCCCATTAAAATTTTCTGTGAGTGACTCTGTCTGATAAGTATTTTCATCATCCAAAAGAATTTGTTGCCTAGCCCAACAAAGTTGCTTTTCTTTTGGACCTACAACAAGACTCCCAGTTGCTCGATCCTTTTTAAAGAGTTAACACAACTTTTGAAAGTTTTGAATCGGAGCATGTCGAAAATGAGAAGCTTTAGGTTTTACCTATAGAGAATAACATATATAATATTATATTAAATAATGATGAATAAATATTTTAATTTTCTAGTACAGAACTACATCAATCTTGCAATTAGATATACCTTAAGGTAAGCTGCTCATACACATGTTGTAGCTTCAATCAGTTGTGTTGAATGATTATATCCAGATCCACTATTAGTTGTTAACATAACTTTAGCCATTGCAAGATTCCTTTTTAAAGTCTTCAACCGATTCCTTACATGACCGGAACCACAATGTGCGCTAAACTTGGTATTCACCACATTACTTGTAGCTCTATAAGCAGATAATGTAAAACTACCGCCAATTTTTTGCCCTTTGAGCATTTGGTCCAAGAGTGCATTGATAAGAATAACATCCATTTGATTATTCCATTTCAAATGTTTTTGTTAATTTCTATCGAAGCATTCTTGGTCATCTTCTACCTACACTCAAAAATGCCATAAAACATATCGGAAGAAGTGCATAGCTAGTACCAAATTATCACCCAAACAAATGCAATTTTCGCATAATAGCAAATTAAAATATAATTCATTCCAAAAGATAACATTCAAATAATAATAATTAACTTATCAATTTTTTGTTTTATTAGCAAAAGAAAAAGATTATATTAATGTAAAGCAAATGAGTATATAATGGGTGCATCACAAGAACAAGAAGAAGAACATCAAATAACCCTTTCAGCCCCTCTCTGTTTTCCAGGATCTTTATTATAATTTGATTATCATTGAAAATTTATATTATAATCCCTCCAAATGTCAGTAGCTATTCGTTCCCCTTAACAATTCTCATTCCCTACATTCTCCAGCTGAACATGATGTAGCCACGTTAATTTGCACTTGTGCTCTCCTAAGCTCTGTATCAACCTCCTCAATAAGACTTTCATTGGGATCAATACCCATGAGATAGTTGTGCAAAATACAACAGGCCAAAACAATATCTACTAGAGTGTCAACATCATAATATGGCTCTGTCCCACTTCCTAAAATTGGAAACCTTTGCTTTAGGACACGAAAGGCTCTTTCAATTGCATTTCACAAAATGCATGACAAAGGTTAAAAAGCTCTCGAGAATTTTTTGGCTGAAGAACACTATACTTCTTCAAATGGTAACGAGTACTTCTATATGGAGCAAGGAACCCCGTTTTTAATTGAAATCCTGCATCTACTAAGTAATATTTCCCTAGGGCCAACAAGTAATTAAATGATGTTAGTTTGAAATAAAACAAAAAAAGATTTATATTCATCAGCATATATACACATTCAATGATCCCCTTGAGGAACAATCAATTTATCCATTTCTCTTGTTAATGCATAATCTAATATTCTTGAGTCTGAAGCAGATCCTTCTTATCCCGGAAGGATATATGTAAACTTTAAATCAAAAGAATATGCAGCCAAAGTATTTTGAGTGGGATAGCATTTTCGTCATCGGTATCTTTGTGCATCCATATTCGACACTCTTACACGAAAATGTGTAGCATCAATCGCACCAACACAATCCTGTAAAAAATTCATTACTTGTATCCAAACATATAATATTATACACTAATTGCATTCATGTAACTACCTTAAAATAAGGCCAATACTTGGGATTGTTTCTAATCTCTGGCGGGCACTCAAATCCATCAGGTTGCTTTAAAAAGATATCTTCCAATGATGTAATAGCTTTAAGAACTTGATGAGAATGTTGACTAACAATCCCAGTTGATCGTCTATAAAAGAACTTGATTGTACGTTCCTCAAATTATTGCCAATTATATGAAGGAATTTCGCAACTTCTTCTACTTTACTTTGAGGATTGTCTCTAAGAAACTGAGTTTTTTTAAGCATGCTAACTAGTGTGGCAAACGTATATTTGCTCATGCATAACTGGCTACAACAATCTGCATCTTTCAAAGTCGTTAGCCGTTTAATTAGGACATATCTTTCATAATCTCCTTATTCTGAAATTGACTTCCTTATATGATCACGACGATGAAGAATTGAGACAAGGCTGACAGCATATGAAGCATACATAGCTACACAAGTGGCTACCCACTTTCTATACTTTTCCCATTCCTCTTGATCATGAATCTACAATTCTTTAAAATAAAAAATCACATCCACTTGTTAATAATGTTTCCGTGTTGCAATGATACATCAAAAAGTTCCCAGTTCAGAATTGAAATGATACATCAAAAAGTTCATAGACTAGGCAACACTCAAATGACAACCCATTTAGGTACAATGCTTCAAACCTGTTTTCCCAATCAACTAATTTAATGCACAATAAAGTCTACCCCTTTTAATTTAAATAATACTACAACAAATACTCTCATAAAAGCAAAATTTTGAGGAAGGACTTCTTACACGCACTGATAAAAGCAAGTGCAAATATCAAAGCTTTCTTGAAAAAGAGCAATATAACTTGACACAGAGAAAAAATGACTGAACACTCTTCAAATATTAGTTTATCTTCATACTCAACAAGCTAGTAGATAAGGACTCTACTATAAGAAAAATGGGTCTTATTGGTCATAAATGGAACCTCATTATCAAATATAGGGCCGTTTCCATCATACTCCACTTCTATTGTCCTACTATACTCATATTACCCAAAACTAATTTAATCCAATGCAATAGACCACCCAAAAGGTTACGTTTCAAATAAACGTTCAATCAAACATTTCACGAGAATGAAATGGCTAATTTATAAAGCTTGAAATCATGAAAAAATGCAAAACAAAAGGAAGTGAAATAAACCAAATAGGCACATATCTGTAGACTATAACAAGCAAATTATCATAACAAAGAAACTATCATAACAAACAAACATATAAACAGATAAAATAAAACAAACAGAAAATGTAAATCCAATTTAATCTCATTAAAGCCATGCAAAGTGAAAAGAAGATATTAAATCATCATACGAATTAGAAAACAAAAAGGTTTCTGCAATTTCACTTCAATGCAAAATTGCAAAGTAGTTTGAACATAGATAAACAAATCCATGTATCTATTTTTTATTTTTTTTTGATAAATTAAATCCATGTATCTATAATCTTTGATTCATAATAAAACATATATAAGTGTGTATATATATAGAAGTTTCAATACAGATCTGAGTTTAATGAGAGAGGAAGAGAAAACGAAAGAGGGGCACAAATACCTGATCAAAATTTTTGGGCAATGAATCTTAAATCAAGTTCAGTGATTGAAAATTACCAATTGAAGCAAATGATAATACCTGATTGGAATGGTTTGCTGAATGATGCCGCGAATCAGAGATTGCTACCAGAGTTAGTTCTGCAATTTCACTTCGAAGCAAAATTGCAAAGCAGCTTGAACATAAACAAATCCATGGAAATCAATACATATCTGAGTTTGATGAGAAGGTAAGAGAAAACGAAAGGAAGACACAAATACCTTATTGAAATTTCCAAGCAATGAATCTTCAATCGAGTTTAGTGATTGAAGATTACCAATTGAAGTAAATGATGATCCCTGATTGGAAGGATTTGCTGAATGATGATGCGAATCAAAGTTAGCTACTAGAGTTAGATTCTTCAAAACTCATCAGTTGTTGTTGTTTGAAGCTACTCATGAATGGTCCCCTGTGAGAAGCCAGGAACAATGAAACTCTCCCCCCGATAAATTCTCTCTCCTAGTTTTCCCGGGTCTTTTCTCACAGATATAAAGGAATTGATGTTCTAGAAGGTCCTCCTATTTCTTAATTCATTTCCCTCTCCCTTTCTTCTCCCATATGTTTTCCATTATAACCAAACAAAAATAGGAACCCCCAACTAAACACAGCGTTAACTTCATCCGCTATTAAACCCTATAACATAACTCATTCCCACCTCAGCTCTCTTCTCTACTGCATCCCCCTCCACCCTCATACCATGATCTAATATCTTCAATCTCTCCTTTCTGACCTCTTTTCACTCTACTTCATAAAACCATTATTTGCTCCCTTAGCCCCAATTTACCCCTAACCCTCCACCATTTTGGGTTCCCCCATCACACAAATTTACATATGCATATGTATTATAAAAGAGGTAAATGTATACATAATATGTGTGCATATGTGTTGTAGGTAACTTTATGATTGGAGAAAGAATAAAGAATAAGACGGAGAAAAAACATAAAAAGTTGAGGCAGGAGAAGAAAGGAAATTATTCATTGCTAATAATAAAATTAGAAATCACACAAACCCACAAGTTTCAACATGTAAGTTGTAACTCATGAGGTTTTTTAGTTTTTTATTCCAAAAGAACAAGCATTCGCTCCACTTCCCTCTTCAAGCTCGCCCTTCTATTCTAGAATGAAGAACTTCAATTTCTTACACCCTAAAACCGATGCTTAATGGCCTATCCAGTGGCTGTTTGGGTCCAGAGTTAATAGCAACTTCCAGTTTTAACAAAGCTTACCCATTCTAACCAAAACAAACAAACAAACACATAGGGGAGAGGGGAGCGAGAGAGAGAAGAGGGAGGGGGGGGGGGGGGGGGGGGGCGCATCAAGCACTCATTAACCAGTCCCAACAACCAAAAACAAGGTTTAAAAAACCAAACAGAAATTAACTTTATTGTGATATAACAAATGGAAGAAACGCATTACTTCAACTAATGATCTAATGATGAAATGGTCAAAAAATACATTAGTCTTCAATGTTTTATAAAAAAAAGAAAAAGAAAATAGTTATCGAAAAGGTCCCAAAGCAAAAGCCGAAGCCAAAGCCAAAGCCAAAACCAAAACCAAAACCAAAGCCAAAGAAGAATTAGCTGTAGACTAGAAAAGCTAGAAAACTTGATGAGAACACATACAACCAACAGTATACATTTTCTCTACAATACTTTTCCACTCAAGTATATATCATTACAATACCAGGAAGCAAAATGCCTTCAATTTGTTTCCACACCATGTGCAAACAAAGCTGATACACCAATGACCAAACTACCTGAAAAAGGGAAAGAGAAGGGAAGGGGGGGGGGGGGGGAGGGGGGGATGAAGAATAAAAAATCAATAAATTTTCTTCAAATCAGCAGTAAAAAAATAAGTAAATCCACCAATTTTTTTCCTCTCCTTGCCATTGTGCGTTAACAATTGCCAAAATAACACAACCCACGATCACCCATCATAAATCAACTAATATACTTGCACCAATTAGCAGTGTTTTTTCTATCCAGTCATGAAACTATCAAAATTGTGCACACTTTGTTTTGTTTAAGATGCCATCAGAGGAATACAAGACATTCCAACTACATTCAATTCACATCTCTATGCACATGCATGTGTTTAAGTGTGAGAGAGAGAGAAGAGGATAGAGTATTGATAGGACCAACACTCAACGATGTATCCTGGATATTGATGGGGGAAAAAAGGGACAAATAATCTATTAAGAGATCATAAAATTTATTAAAACAACTATAAAAAACTAGCTACAACACATGGCATATAGCGCTCACTTTTTGAACAAAGAGCCCCATACTATGACATCAATGTCTAAGTTGAACAAAAGTTCTGCAACCACCAAGGACAAGGAGTTCCTCATCCAGTGAAGCTTTTAGAAAGCACAGCCAGATTCACAATAATTCACTCAGCAGTGCCCTGAGAAGAATGAACCTTCAGTAGTCTTTACCACCAATCTCAAAAGGTCCTTAAAGTGATCTCAATCATAGTTGCAAATCGAGAACCATATTGTGAATCAAAATTCTAATTTTGTGAATCGTGAATCAAATCGAATAGAAAGATTCGGCAAAAACTGTAAAAAATGATGTCAAACAAATCGTATATCCAAATAAAATAAAATAATTGATTTTAGCACATGTTATACAATAGTTCTTGTATAATAAAATTATTACACTGCCTAATTGGGAATATGTAACCTTCAAAACAGGAGATTTGGGTTCAGATCCCACCAACCATGACATTTAGTCCTCTTTGAAATGTCAAAGGATAAAATTCAACAATTCTCTAAAACTCTCTTATAAGTGACTATGAATATATTTAGGGTAAATTTCATTGCCATGACCTCCCTTGAGGTTTGCAGCCATTACAAGTTACAACAACCTCCACTAATTTGATGAAATTGCACCAACCTTCTTTAAAAAATTTATTCACATTACATATTCACCCATGCCGTTAAAGAGCCGTTTATGAAGTAATAGTTTTTGCTGAAGTCACTGTATAAATAATATAAAATACATTACCCCTCTTAAAAGATATTAAGGTGAAAAGTCAACTATATCTCTCACAAAACCTACTTTTCTCTCTCCTTTCCCTTTCCTGAAAACCAATTCAGTCCGACCTCCCTTACTCCAGTTACCATCCTCACTGCCTTCTAATCTTTCTCTTTCCTCTTTGCGAAGGAACTGAGTTCGGCATCAGTTACTCCTATCTTTGCACAATCTCTCTCTCCTCTGTCTTATGTCTCTCCAAAACCACCATTTTCCACACCAATCTCCTAGTCATAAAAGTATAATCCACCATTGGGACACCACTGACCCGTTCATCACTTTGATTTACCAAATGAGTGAGGTTCCATTGCTTGACCAACACCCTGATATATTAAGTGAATAGGATTAGTGCTATAAGAACATTCTTTTCAACATGAAAGCCCACATTTTGTGTAAAATAAAGTAATGTATGTCCCTTTGATTTAAATCACTTGTTTCGTCACTTGAATCTAGGTCTAGTCATTCTTATGTATTGAACATTAAAGTGCCCAATTGACTTACGGTGGACAAGCACACAACGTAAAAAGTTAGACTGGTTAGACAATAAATTTATATTTACTTCATTGTTGCTTATGGACATGGGTTGGTGGAGGGGTTGCATTATGCTATTATGACACATGAGTTCCATTATTATTAATAATTAACTCTTTAAAAGCTAGAGTATAGTCACAATTATTCAGTGGAGTTAATTGTAAGCAATTGGTTGTCTTTATCCTTATGATGAGATAAGGAGTGGAGAAACTAATTGGAGCTAGATTTTAAAGAGGCCCAAGGATCCCAATCCAAAGCCTAATAGAGAAAAGGCCAAGTGTTCATATAAGGCATAGGGTATATACACACATTGTCTTCTACTGTATTGATTGTAGAGAGAGAAAGAGGATCCAATCATCCTCTCTTTGCTTAAATTCCCGTCTCCGAGGAGAACAAGGATATTCAATCGTTCTTCTCATCCATATTCAAGTGAATTAGAAAATCACGTCCACAATTTTTGAAGATAGTGCAAGCCTTCATCTTCTAATCGCAAGTTAATTCTATCTTGTGATTTGACTTGCAACCAGAACCACAAAGGTATTCTTTTGATCTACTCTCCATCTAGAATATTATAAATATATGAGATAAGAAATGAATTTAAAGGTTTTGTATGATTTATGAAACCAACATAGGCAGCAGTGGCAGTAAAGATGAAGGTTGTCCATAATGGGTGAGCGAGATGAGAGGGAATATAGAGAGAGGTAGCGAGACAAAGATTGTGGTGGCTAATGATCATCGCGGGACAAGTGGTGGCGATCGTGGTTAGTGTTGGTGGTCATAGTACATGATGTGGCAGCAAATGCATAGAGAGAGATTGAATAGAGTGTGTGTGTGTGTGTGGCCCATGTGGGTTTTGTTTTGATACACCATGGATGGCTAGTTATATACTTTGGCAGCCATGAAAGTTGGCTGTTAGCAAAGAGAATGTGAGGAGCAGTGTATAGTAGAGTATGTTGGTCTTGATTCATATAACTATAATTCCTACAAGTTGCAAAGGCCATCCGATGGGTTATGTTCAAGCAAGTGATATGGTATACGGGTATGCAATAGTGAAGAAGAACATTGAAAATAGAGTAGAGAGAGGAAGAATTGGTTGAGAGATAAAGGAAAGATTTTGTTAAAGCAGTGAATGGATGGTATGGATTTTAAAAGCATCTCCGTGGGGGAAGTGGAGCAGCTGGAGAGGCATTTTGTGGAAGATGAAGCCCCAAAGGATCTCAATGAGGATAAAGCTCCGTGGCTTGATGGTATAACTAAGGGTTATGGTTTTCAAAAATTGTTGGGGTGATGAGGGAGTAGGAGGTGACAGGTATGGTGAACTAATTTTACAAGCATGCCACGTTCGAGAAGAGTATGAATGCATGTTTTAAAGCATCAATCCCTGAGGTGGATGATATCAGAGATTTTAGCCCTTGTAGTTTGCTTGGTGTGTATACAAGTTGTTGGCAAAATGTTTTGCTACTCAATTGACGGAGCTGTTGAAGATTCTCAAAACGTCCTCATAGAGGGGCAACTGACTTTGGATACAATTCTTATGAAAAGAGCGAGCTAAACATTGAAAAGACCTATAATCATATCAATTGGGACTTCCTCCTATATTTGGCAGGGAGTATGAGCTTCAGAAGCAAACGAAAGAAGTGGATTTCCTTTCTATATCTCTAGAGTTCGGTTGTCAGATGGTGAATGGATCACTCGCAGGCCTTTTTAAGACCTCAAGGAGATTGAGGCAAGTGGATCTTTTATCACCCTTGTTTTTCATTTTGGTCATGGAGGCATTGGGTTAGATGATTAGCAGGACAGTTGCGAGGGGGCTTTTGGAGAGCTTTAGGGTGCGTTTGTTGGAAAATGCTCTGATGGTGGTCTCTGATCTATTAAATGCCAATTGTATAGTGATTTTATTGTGCGGCAGATACTCTACGGTGTGTCCTTTTGTGTTTTGACTTCTGAGATGGTTTAAGTCTCAGTTAATTCCAATGGGATAAGTAACACACATTGAGAATTTTGGTTTCAATTCTTGGTTGTAAGATAAGTGCTTTTCCAATAACATATCTTCATTTACCTTTGAGATCGTCGTTTAAGGCTAAGGCAGGTTAGGATAGGGTTGTGGAGCGATTTCAGAGACTGGAACTCTGAAATCAACATATCAATGGAAAGCAACATTTGAGTTAATGAAATAAATTTTGTATAATGATGGGTTATAAATACTAACTATAAGAGAAATGGTTTGACAGAACAGAACTGACGTTAAGTTTTTTGCTAAATTACTAGTTAGATTTTAATAAGTCAAAATGCTCTCAGCTCTGGAAGCTCTTCAAAGAACAAATCTTCTGGCAGGAATGGAAGCCAGAAGAAAAAGAAGAGGTAAATGTTTTATTTTGGGATCTGTTTTTGAGTTTTTTGTCATATCTCATGTCTATTAAAATTGCTTCTTGGAATGTTAGAGGGTTCAATGACCCATCTAAGCATAGAGAGGTTTTTGATTTTGTGCATAAAGAGAATATACAGATTATGAGTCTTTTGGAAACTAAGGTTAAACATGATAATGAAGCTAATATTTTTGGGAAAAGCTTTAAAAATTGGAACCTTTTGTCCAACTCAAATTCAGATTCAACTGCTAGAATATGGGTTTGTTGGGACCCTCAATTTTGCAATATTGTTAGTATTAGTAAATCTACTCAATTTGTTTTTTGTCGGGTGACTATTCTTGAGGGGGGCACTAGCTTCTATGCTATTTTTGTATATGCTGAAAATGGTCATGTTATGAGACTGCCTTTTTTTTGATGTCATGTGCTCTATCTCTAAATCTTATGGCAGTTTTCCATTAATATGTCTTGGTGATTTCAATGCTATCAGATTCTCTCATGAAAAATTGGGGGGAAATGGTGGCTGGAATAGTAACAAAGAGGTTTTCAATAACACAATTTTGGATGCTGATTTGGAAGATTTGTCCTTCAAAGGGTGTCAATTTACCTGGTCTAACAAGAGAGGTGGGGATCAATTCATTACATCTAAAATTGATAAGAGTCCTTGTCAATGAAAATTGGCTTAATTGTTATCCCAACTCTTCCGCTTTGTTCTTGCCTGCTGGGATTTATGACCATTCTCCAGCTCTTGCTACCATTGATCCTACAGGTCCCAATCTTAGGAAACCTTTTAAATTCTTTGATTTTTGGGCTGATCATGCCGACTTCATACCCATTGTTAATGAGGTCTGGAGAAAATATGTCAAGGGTTCTCCTATGTTCAGGGTTTGTCAGAAACTTAAAACTCTTAAACCCATTTTCAAGAGTCTTAACAAAAAGGAGTACAGTGAAATTTCTACTAGAGTGGTTCATGCTAAAGAGCTTCTTCTCTCCTCTCAGATTAGGCTTGACAAAGACCCTCTAAATAGTGTCCTTCAAAATGAGGAGAGGGTGGCTTGCGCTAAATATGTGGATCTTTGTAGTGTTGAGGAAAAACTGGTTCATCAAAAGTCTGGAGTCCAATGGCTTGGGCTTGGGAATAGAAATTCTAGCTTCTTCTTTAGAGCCATCAAAGGCAATGTGAACAAAAGCAGGATTAGCAGTGTCATGTTGAATAATGGGGATAGGATTACTAAGAGTGAGGGCATCTATGCAACTTTTGTAGATTCCTTCACTGACCTTTTTGGGAAACCTTTTTCTGATAACTATAATGGCTATGATAGAATCTCAAATCTTGTCACTAAAAGGGTATCTGTTGACCAATTTGATATGCTCTCTCTAGGGATGTCTCTGATATAGAGATTATTGAAGCTTTTAAGTCTTTGAAGGCTAACAAAGCTCCTGCCCCGGATGGTTATTCTGCCGGCTTTTTCAAAAAATCTTGGGAGGTGGTTGGGAAAGAGGTTGTGGAAACTGTTAAATCCTTTTTTCGTTCTGGTGAGCTCCTTCAAGAGCTCAACAGTACAACTACAGCCCTTATTCCTAAAGTTCCAAATGCTGAAAAAGTTGGTGATTTTAGACCTGTATCTTGCTGCAATACGTTGTATAAATGTATATCTAAAATCATTGCTTATAGGATTAAGTCTGTCTTACCTGACCTTGTCGATCCTATGCAATCTGCCTTTGTCAAGGTAGGAGAATTTCTGATAATATTTTCTTGTCTCAAGAACTTATGAGAGGCTACCACAAAAAGTCTCCATCTCCTAGATGCACAATGAAAGTGGACATTATGAAGGCTTATGATAATGTTAAATGGGACTTTGTTATTGATGTTCTAAAAGCTATGGGTTTCCCATCTAATATCATCTGCTGGGTTAAGGCTTGTATGATGAGCCCATCTTTTTCTGTTTGTATAAATGGGAGTTTGCATGGGTACTTTAAGGGGGCCAGGGGCTTGAGACAAGGTGATCCGATGTCTCCTTATCTGTTTGTCCTGGTTATGGAGATTCTGGCTAAAATTCTGGCTGAAAAGTTTACTCACCCTGATTTCCGCTTCCATTGGAGGTGTGGTAAGACTAGGATTGTCAATCTTTGTTTTGCGGATGATTTGATGATTTTTTGTAAAAGGGATGTATTTACTGTTAAGGCTATTAAGGATGGGTTAGATGAATTCCAAAGTCTTTCTGGTTTATCCCCTAGCCCCAATAAAAGTCATATCTTCTTCTCGGGGTGTGAGAAAAAGTTGCGTGATGAGCTTATGAACGTTGTCAAATTTAATGAGGGATTCCTTCCTGTTAGATGCTTGGGTGTCCCTCTTATTTCAACTAACCTCAAATCTAAGGATTGTGACCAACTGGTAGAGAGGATTACTAAGAGAATTAAAAGCTGGACTAATAGATATCTCTCTTATGCTGGTAGAGCTCAATTGATTAAATCGATTCTTTTCTCCATGCAAGTATATTGGTCTTCTTTGTTTATCTTGCCTAAGAAGGTTATCACTGCTATTGAGAGCTCGTTTAGATCCTTCTTTTGGTCTGTTTGTGACCTTAGGAAGCATGGTGCTAAAGTCTCTTGGGAGAAGGTCTGCTCTCCTAAATCTGAGGGAGGGTTGGGGTTTAAGTCTCTTGAAGTTTGGAATAAGGCTGCTATTGCTAAGCATGTCTGGTTCCTCTTCTCGGGTGGCGAGCAATCAATGTGGTGCTAATGGGTTAAGTCCTATTTATTGAAAGGTAAAAGTTTTTGGAGGATCAAGACGCCTAGTGACCCCTCTTGGGTCTGGAGGAAACTACTATCTCTTAGACCCATTATCTTCCCTTTGATTAAATTCAAAATAGGGAATGGCATGAGCGCTTTTCTTTGGTTTGATAATTGGCATGCTCTTGGGTCTTTGTGGGTTAAATTTGGCAATAGAATTTTTTATGACACTGCACTTGGCATGGATGCTAAGGTCAGTAACATTATCCATAACAATTCTTGGAATTGGCCTTGTGTCACATCTTGGGAGGCGAAGGAACTGATTGATCATACTCCATCAAACGTCATCCCTACCTCGGGGTAATGACCAAATTATATGGGTTCCTTCCCCTGATGGCAAATTCTCTATTAATTCAACTTGGAATTTTTTGAGAAAATCCTTCCCTAAAATTGGTTGGGCTAGGTTATTATGGGGGCCTCATAACATTCCGAATGCTAGCTTTGTGACTTGGATGGCGATCTTAGGTAGATTGAACACTGGGGACAGACTACAGATGTTTGGTATAGACCATCCCACTGACTGTGTTTTCTGTCATGATCCTATTGAGAACCATACTCATTTGTTTTTTGAGTGCCCTTTCTCTTATAGAGTTTGGGAGTGTATTAAAGGTAGGCTCAATAGACCATGTGTTAAGATCTGCTGGTGAGCAACTATTTCTAGGCTTGCTTTTACTTGCACTGTGTACCATTTGTGGCTTGCTAGAAACAATAGAATATTTAGTAAGGAGTTGACTCCGGAAGAAGTTGTTATAAAATGCATCGTGAATATGGTTAGATTTCGAATGATGTCTATTATTAATCTGACAAAGCATTTTAGTGACAACTGGTTCTTGAGCTCGTGGAGGCTTCCCCATACTATCATGACAACTGCAGCCCCTGGAATAAGAGTTGGGAGCTTCGTAAATGTGGGTTGAGTGATGGTAACATATATTGAGTGTTTTCTCTCATTAGTTTGCTCATTTTGCAGTTTCATGGAAAGAGATCATGCAGTGTTCAATGTGAAGATCCTATACTTGTGGGTTGAGAGTCTTGTGAGGGCAATATATTGCCACACCTATACTTCACCAGCCATATTTAGGAGTTCTAACATATATTTGTATATTGTTATCTCTTTTATATGCAGGTACCTGGAGCAGCAGTAGTTTAGTGTTTTCGAGTGTTGTGAGCTCATATAATGTGTGTTGTAGCAATGTGCTGGATGTTACTATGGTTAGCCACATAATGTACAGGCTATGCTTATCTTTCTTTTATTTCTGGACAGGGTTTGCTAATGCTTGCACTACATGTTGGAATATCTTGCTGGAACATCCGAAGCTCTTTAAGGTTTTGATGCAAGGTTTGACTAGTATTGGAAAGCATAATATTTTTGTTGAATGGCTGCTGTTTCGACTTGGCTGCTGCAATTGGCTCACTGCGATTGGGAAGCCGTGTACAGTAGTTTCTTGTTTGGTTCTGGAGTCTTACAATCGCACAGTTTCGGTTGCTATTGTCATAGTGTGGAGGGCTACTTGTAGCGCCGATGGAGTGAAGAAATTTTTATTTATGTGTATTTTGTTTATAAAATTGTGTAATCCTTTTTGTTTTTATACCTATCTTTGCGAGGTGTGCAAAGATTATGTCTTGTTTTACCAGTTTTGCTGTGATGGATGTTCATGGTCCACATTTTCAATGGGGCCCATGAACATTTTCTCGTTGATTATTAGTCTCTCTGCCTGTTTAGTTGTTGGGCTGTTATTTGTTGTCTGGTTCATGTTAGACATTTGTTTTTGATTTTTTATTTACAGGTCTGTTTCCTTTTTTTGTTTGGGTATGCATGTTTGCTGTCCTTTTTTTTTTTTTTTAATCCTTTGTATAGTTTTGTATAGTTTTGGGTAGGGTCTGAGGCATGCCCCTTGTATTCTTGTGTTAGTTTTTTGTTTTTATTTTATGACTTACTTACCCAAAAAAAAAAGTCTAAATGCTCTTACGTCTATGCTACTTTTCTTTCTTTCGCAATAAAATAGGATCTGCCGGAAAGGCAACAAAAGGGACTATGTCGGAAATATGAAACATTAGACTAAGCATTATAGGTTGGGCCAGGGTCTCACATATTAGAGCAGGGTCCATTCAGGTCCCCTGACCATATTTGACCAATTTGCCATCCACAGACAACATTGCAGCTGCAAAACTCATACTTAAAGTGATATCAAAGAATCTGGATAGCTTGAAGTTGAAGGCATCAACATAAATAGCTTGTATTTTAACTGTCATTCTTGTCACCAGAAAACTGTCTAATACAGGAAGGTGGCCAAAGGCATGCAGGAAACACTCGCATAAATTATCTATACACTATCACACTTGATTCTTCTCTTCCCCGAATTCAATAATGGTTAACTGCAACTGGCTACAGTGGTAATCACAGCAATAAAGTGAAAAACAAAGGAATAAGCAATGTTGAAAAGGAACACCTCCATATTGTTCACCTTTGTAGTGAAAATAGGAGGTCATTTTATCGATTTAAACTTAAACTGAAACAAGTAAGGATAGTAGCTTTCTATTTGGTTCACCCAGGTGACCATGGGCTTGAATGACAACAGTTGTGCTTAATACAAGAAATTGACAAACAACTCTTCAGCTGGCAGTTTATCTCCAAAAAAACAAGGAACTCATAAAAATAAAAGAACTACATTGCAGCCCAAAGATGTACCAAGCTATATATAAAATCTCCATAACCATTTGTCTCTTTGTTACATGAGGTGAACATTCCATAACAAACTTATCAAAATTCTATATTACAATTCGTCATATGTCAGCCTTCTGCAGCCTAATTGGTTCCACCTCAGAAAAATGACTCTACAACCCTTGTGATATTAGTATTTACGCTGTCTAATTGGTTCCATTACAATGTTCCCCAAAAATTTAACTCTGCATAACTTGAACAGCCAAAACTTTCTTAAATTACCCAAACCACATCAAAACGCACTACTAATCAATATGCTAAATACCCATATGATATAATATAATAGAGAAAGAAATTAGACAAAAACACATACCATTTGATGAGCCAGCCAAACAGGAAATGCTGCATGATAGGAACTTTGTCCAAGACTTCAGCTTTGTACATCTTAAGCATGCCACTATTCACCTTGTTCCAATTGGGCACGCCGCTGATATCATCCAACATGGGCGAATGCTCTGCAAACACACCCTTCTTGACCTTCTTCACAAACGCAATGCACGAAAGATAAAGGTACTCAGTGGAGAAATTCTCGAGTATGTCATCATTATGAATGGACTTAGGTTTCATATACTTATGATCAATCAACTGCGCCGACCCGAAAATAAACGGCAAAAAGTGATAATCATCCAAACCCCAAACACCATGAGAGCCAGCAGGCTCAAGACAATAAACCAACTGCAATTTCCTCATCAATTCAAGGTATTTCACAAAAACCCTAGCCACAGCAGCTTGATAATCCTCTTCCTTGATCAAGCCCAACAAAGCGAGGCAGTACAACCAGGCCGCAAAATTAGTTTCGTGGCCAGTACCATAATCAATCCGGCTGGAATTCCCAAAACTATCGGTGAAGTAAGAGACAATCTCGACAGTAGCAGATTGTAGATCCTCGGGAAGAAAAGCGATCATGAAGGATTCAGCGTTTTCCGTCATACGAGAGTGCCAAGTTCGATACGAGTAGTTTCCATACCGCGATGATTGAGCAACCGGAGGGATTTCATCGACGAAGCGGATTAGGGTTTGGAGGATAGAGACGATGGAGGAGACAGTGGGGGAGAGGTGGCAGGGGTCGGAGATCTTGCGGCTGCGGATGGAGTGGCTGAGGGCGGCGACGAAGCCGAGGAAGTGTTTGCCGGAGTCGGAGTCGTGGAAGTGGAGGAGATCGGCGGTGGAGTGGATGCGTTTGGTGGGGATTTGGAAGTGGTAGGGAGGAGAGACGGTGGGGACTTGGAGGGGTTGAGGTACGGGGGCGAGGATGATGGATTGTGGGGGGGTGGGGTTTGGGGGCAGGGTGAGGGCGGGGGCGGGGGTGGTGAGGTAGGAGGGGGAGGAGAGGAGTCGGACCAGGAGGGTGCTGGGGAGTAGGTGGTGTTGGTGGGGCTGCCGCAGTTGATGCAGCAGGTGGTGGTGGTGGGGTGGTCGTGGTTGGTGTGTTCCCCGGTGGTGGTGGTGGTGGTGGGAGGAGGAGGATTTGGTGGGGATTTTGGAGAGGAGGGATGTTCTTCTGGTGGAGAAAGCGAATCCATTAGAAATGATTGTCGGGTTTGGGGGGGAGTGAGCGGATGAAGTGAAGATCAGTGGTTGATTTTGGGGGATTGTGAGAGTGTATGAAATACACTGAACAGAAGTGATTGGGACCTCGAATCTTCTTCCCCCGAATGCCCCGAAACCACGAACGACGTCGTTTCGTGGTTTGAATTTTTTTTTTTTTTTTTTCCGATCAGAAATCAGAAGAAGAAGAAGCAGAACGAAGACGAAGAAAGAAGAAGAAGAAAGAAAGAAGAGAAGAAGAGAAGAAGAAGGTGACGGAGGCGACGGCCATTCGACGATCCGGAGGCAAATGACGATCCATGACGATCGGACGATCCGCGAGTCGCGACGATCCTGAGGATCGGCCTAATGCACGCTCTGTGTGGTGTGTCTCAAATCCCTCTTCTCTCCTTTCCTCTCTCTTTCTCTCTCTCTCACTTTCTCCCTCTGCAGATTTTGAGCTCTGCAGAGTCAAAAATGGCAGAAAAAAAAGGAAAAAAAAAAAAAAAATTCAAAATCACTGAAACGACGTCGTTTCAGTGATTCGGGGGATTCGAGGGAAAGTTTTTCGAGGTGCAAAACATTTTTCTACACTGAATGCTTCGGGCTTGGTTTGCGAAGTTTGTTGGTTTTTTGATTTTTTTATTTTTTTTTAGTTATTTTAGTTTGAGTTAAAAATTTTGATTTTGGAAGAATTTTTTGATTTTTTTTTTGTGAAAAAATAGTATAATGATTATAGGTTAGATGTGATATTTTATTTATTGTGATTAAAATAATATATTTTGTCTTTTGTAACTAAAATAGTCAAAAAAAAAAAAAAAATATCCAAACCATCTTCCTAACGATGCCTCGAGAGTCTTCTTTGAACAGATCTAGTTAAACTAGCAACCGTTCTTAATAATTCTTATTAAAAATAAATCTTAGTAAAATTATGGTTGAAAATAATTCTTTTATGACAATTTTTTATATATGTCGTTAAAAATTAATAATTAGTAACTTTTTTGTCATAATTTTTATAAATTATCATTAAAACTTTCAATTAATAACTTTTTTTATGACAATTTTTTCTCATAAGACCTATTAAACAATAAGTTCACTTATTAAGACTTACACGTAAATATTCACAGATCTATGGCATGATAGGTATTCCCTTCTTTTCTTTTCTTTTTTTATAATGAATCTTTCTTATATCATTCATTTGAGAGATTTTTATTAATAAATCCTATTTAGAAGTGTTTTAATTCAAAAAATTTGTGAATTAATTTTTTAACCCGCTTAGTCCCATGTATTTATAGTTTTATTCCGTAAAGTATTTTTTTCTTGATTTACACTATTTTGTTAGACTCTTATATCCTTATATTTAATGTTAATTTTTAATATTGGGGAAGGAGAGAGAAGAAAAATGACCGAGGTATAGGAAATTTCATATTTAAATTAAGTAACATTGATGTTTTTATTTTATATTATTATATAATGTGAATATATGTTGAATTGACAACATATTAAAAATAATGTGAACATTATCTCTTATCTGATGTAAACATTTACAACACCTTTTGAAAAAATTCTCTCTCATCTCATATAATGATGTGAACGTTCACAAGATGTAAACATTCTTATTTTTAATTGACAACACATTAAAAATAACGTTTATTATATTTTTAATTGATAACACATTCTTATTCATAACATTTAGTGATGTGAATGTTCTCAACATATAA
The DNA here is from genome assembly GCA_025200525.1 of Camellia lanceoleosa. Classification (NCBI taxonomy): domain Eukaryota; kingdom Viridiplantae; phylum Streptophyta; class Magnoliopsida; order Ericales; family Theaceae; genus Camellia; species Camellia lanceoleosa. The sequence goes on from CM045769.1 coordinate 4,158,288, forward strand.
ACATTCTCTTTCATCTAATGTAGTGATGTGAACGTTAATATTCTTATGTTTTAGTATGAATATTCACATCATGTAATTAACAACGCAATGATAAAAATTCATTCAAATTAAGGCTCGTGATTGTGTAATTTGATTCAATACTGATGTGAATCTTAACATCACCTTTATTACAACGTCATCTGATGTGAACATTCACATTCACATCATCTGATATAAACATTCACGTCATCAATAAAGAACAATGTTTAATTTTTTATGTATAATATATATCAATATTAAATGATGGCGTGTAGTTAATGCATTTTTTTTAAGTGAAGATATAATGACAATCAACATTAATGGAGGCAGGACAAATTTAGGATATTTTAGTCTTTTTACCTCAAATAAGACATAATGAAATAGTCAAAAAGAATATAGGTTGGATTGAATAAAACTCTTAAAAAGGGAATTTAACAAAAAAAAAAACTCCCTTGATTTGAATTTATACTACTTTTTTGTTTTTTTTTTTTTGGAGAAAATTATAAAAAAAATTTCAAAATTTGAGTCTTCTAATAAAATAAAAGTTAAAATTTTAATTTTGCCAGAAAAAATTCTAACCTTTCTTTATTTTCAATCTAAATCATTGGATTATTTTCATTAAGTAAAATCAATAAATAAAAAAACATAGGTATGTTAATCATTATAAGATTAACATCAAGTTTAATAAAAAATATATGAATACTTACATCAAATTTAATAATTAAAATATTATTTTTTTTCAATTTTACTTAACAAAAATAGATAAATAGTTTAAATACAAAATTTAAAAAATTAGAATTTAAATAGACAAAATTAAAAATTTAAGATTTATTTTGGTATAAAGCTCAAAAATTAGAGTTTTTTTTTTTAATGTAATTGTCCTTTTTTTTTTTTAAACAATAAATGAATCCTCCATAAAAAATAAATAAATAAATAAGAAGCCAAGAAAAAGAGAGACACGACACTTTTCTTTTTGGTGAAATTCAAAAAAATTGTAATAAAATAAATTTTAAATTTTTATTTTTACCAATTTAAATTTTAATCTTTTAATTTATTTTTAGTTTAAATTATTTATCTATTTTCGTTAAGTGAAAATGAAATATATATATATACTGTAATCATTAAACTCAATTGAAAATAATACTATATTAGACACTTTTTTATACATCTACATTATGACAAATATTCTTTGTAAACCAGTTTTACTTAAATAGTTTAAATTAAAAAAATATATATATTTTAAAAATTAAAGTCTAAATTGACAATTAAAAATTTAAAAATTATTTTGTTACAAAATTCAAATTTGGAGAGTTTTTTTGGTAATTTTTCCAAATAAATATATAAAAGACCTATTACCATCAACATACCCATAGATAATCCTATCAACTAATCCTAACTGCTAGATAAATCTAATTATAAAATATTCAAAATAATTTATCGCCAACAAATTTTTACCATTTCACATTTTATGTCAGAATTGACATCATAGTTAGAAATGGTCTTAGATTTCTAAAATTTGAAAACAACATAGAAAACCAAGTGGAGAAATCCACTTCCACCATTGGTGCAGCCACAGCAAGATAGTCGAGTAGCAGCAACATAGACACAAATATCTTTAAAAAGGTTTAAAAACACAAAAATCGATTATAAAATTGGACACAGAGTCTCACACGAAAGATGTGTCCGATCCTATAATTTTTTTTAGTGCAAGTACAAGAATTGAATCTCTCTCCAAGTATTTCAACCATTAATAAAATAACATAACTAAGGTTGTCAAAATCGAGATCCTACATTAGATCGTTGGAAATATTTATAAGATCGGATCGTAAAATCGGATCAATGATGGTAAGATCCTATCAAAAAATGCAAATTACATAATAATTTAATTTAAATAAATATTTCTTGAAAGTATACACAAAATGAGCCTATATTCTATTAAGAAGAAGTGAAAATATTGTGAAAAATATAATACTTCATGTAAAATGTACATATAATATTATATAATATAAAAATAGATAGTAAAATTTTTATATTTCATCAAAAAAGAAGATGAAGAAAAAGAATTCTATAACAAAATACTTTACAATCTACAATAATGCATAAAAAGTGAAGAAAAAATATTTAACGAAGTTGAATATGAAAATAGATTAAGAACTCAAAAGAACAGCTCAACTGAATGATAAAGTTTATCGTTAACATCCCTAGTGGAACGGATTCAAGTCACAAAAATAATCTCTCTATAAATTGGCATAAAGTTGCAATCATCTTACCCTCCTTAAAAAGCCAAGTTTGTTTTTCTAACTAGTTTAATTTTTTTAAATTACCACAATATTTGAATATTTATTTCATAATTTATTTATTTTTTTAGTCTATTTAATTCAATACTACTTATTTTTTATTATTTTGACCACATAAATTGATATTTAGACTACAAATATAAAATTTACAATAAAATATATCATACAATACAAAACAAGACTTGTAAATTGGATCGGATAGGATCGGATTCGAATCGGGATTCCACGATCCTATAAGATCTCATTACCAGGATCGAAAGATCCTACCTATATGGAATTTTTTACATAATCCGGATCGATTGTACTCAAATAGATCGTAAGATCGTAGAATCATAAGATCCGGATCGAAATTCTGATAACCATGAACATAACATGACATAACAAAACAAAACAAAAAAGCAATACAAAATTCAACTGTCCCAGCTTGAGCATATTTCTTCCAGGGTAAAGCAAAACTAAAGATTACGTATTTTGTGGTTTCAAAAACTAGTTTAACACAAGGCTTCCAGATTCAATATCAAGTACTGATTTTACAACAAGAACATAAACTCTATGGTGTTGGAGCCAATTGCTTCAATTTAGCTTGTAAGATGACTCCAACTTCATCTGCTATGTTCTTCTTCTTAGTTGCAACCTGCTTTCAAAATTCTATGTTAATTATCAATCGAAAACAGCATACCGATAAACAATAAACAAATTCAGAAGTAAAACCACTAAACAAATCCTTTAATCTGAAATTCCATTGATGGTTTAATTTAGGGGATCCCGACACCTATAAAACAGCATGTTTAGGGCTCCATTTGATGCAGCTTCAAGCAAACTAAAAATTGATAATAAAAAAACATAAGCTAAAAGCACCTCTCCCTCTTACACTTCCCAATAATTAGCTTATTTATCTTTGTCTCATAAGTTGTAGGTAGAAGTCGCATCAAACATTCTAACACATTTCCAAAAGAAAAAGAAAAAGAAAATAAAGAAGAAGAAGCCATAAGCAGCTCCATAAGCTACAACAAATAACCCCTTAGTGCAACTTGTCCCAAGGTTAAGAATTGATAATAAAAAAACAGAAGCTAAAAATATTCCTCTCTCAGCTTCCAGATAACCAACTTATTTAAGTTATTTTTGCCATGTAAACTATAAGCAAGAACTACAACGAATACACACAATCTCAAAATAAAAAAGGCTATAAGCAGCTCAGGAAGTTCCAAATGACTTGGCTCTCCTACAATAACAGTTCTTCACACCCACGGTCCTAAACAAGGTTTTAAAAAGCAGCCGCAACCATTACGTAACGCTGTTACGTAACGGTTGTGGTGATTGCCGCCACCCGTTACGGCCGCTTTTACAGTATGATTGAAATTCACAGATGCATTGGCCGTAGCGGCTGCCATAGCGGTCGTAACGGTGCCGTAACAGCCTGTTACGCACCGTTACGTAACAGTTCTAAACTACTTCTTTCAAAAAACACACACAAAAAACTAAAAATGGAAGAAGAGGGATAGGGAGAAGAGGGAAAATATAGGAAGAAGATGGAAGAGCAAGAGATAGAGAGAGAGAGAGAGGAGGAGGGAAGATGAAGAGCATGTTATTGATTTGTCGAAACTGTAAGACCTATGCTATTCTATTTAACTGCAATCACTCAATTATTTTGTTTGTATGTGTCTATCTATATATTGTTTGAAAATAATAATAATAATAAGTGTGATCATTATCTATTTGACTTGGTTAAAATATGTATATATATATATATTTAGACTCTTATTTATTCTCTTACTTTTGTCATTGTTTATCATGTATATAATAATTAGTGATTGATTTTTTGTATAATATAAAGTCATTAATTATTAAAATAAAATGTAAAAAACTCAGTTTATAGTGATTTAAAATATGAAATATATTGGATGATACTCAAAAATTTACAAAAATTGATCAATATTTATTTTAAACCCAATAAATATGATTATGGAAAAATAATATGCGTATCGGTAAGTTTTTTTCAAATTGTGCGAAAAATAAAAAAATTCACGGTTCCGATTACCGCAACCGTTATGCTACGGCCTTTACACCGCACAACCGCAACCGCACCACCGCCACCGTTATGGCGACCGCAACCACTTTTCAGAACCTTGGTCCTAAATCATTTCCTCATCTCCCTACCAACTTTGTGCATCCAGAACTTCCCATAAAAGTATTTATTAATATTTTGTTACTTTCTGTCTCAAAACTCATCCATCTTGATGTCCATGGTCCAGTCACAATGGACTGTCTTAGTCACATAATATGATAATACCTTGGCATTTTACATTATTGCAGGGCAGTGGTACAATTTCTAATACACGATTTATGGATCCATATTGCGGTAGGTAAAATCCGAATGACAGTTCCCTTTACTCCAAACAAAATTAGAGCACGGCCACATATTGTGGGAGGTAAAATCCAAACGACAGTTCCCTTTAATCCAAACAAAATTAGAGCATGGCCATGGCCGTGCTAGGATAGAGTTGGTTGGGAAGACCGAAATAGAACACTTTGGGAACGAGCTGGACTGGGCGTCAGCTCGAAGATCCGAACTAACTTTTAGGCTTGAATTGCAAATCCGAACAACCAAACTAGGTCAATGCACGGTCCAACAAATGTGGACCAACAACTCCTAGAAAGCGGAACAAGCATGAAGAGTGGTAAGGAAGTCTTAACCACCTCCAACGGTCATATGCAGCTCTCATAAGCACAGTACATCAACCCAACAAAGGTACACAACAACTCATACTTGAATTCATACTTTTGGTGCTTAAACTCTTATAGGAGAGTCCTCTGGCTGACCACCGGCCGGAGTTTCTTCCTTTTTTGAGTGTTTTCAGGCAACTTACCTTGGGAGTTCAGGCCAGGACCGCCGCGTTGCAAGGTGTGGTAAGATTTTTCCCCACACAGATAAACTTCTTTCCTATTATTCCCCCCAAATTTGTTCTCCATAAAAGAAATATAAGATAATGAATTTATAATGGTAAGATCAAATAATTCATAAGATGAATTTTCTAACGAGTAAGGTTGAGGACAGGGCAACACCACGTCAAACCCTAACATACTAAGGTAAATTCTTACACGATTACTTTAATGTAACAAAAGTTAAAAAAGTAAATCAACAACTTATGCATTTTAATGTATTACAATGCATCATTGACAATTTACTTCGAAAAAAAGACTTAAGAAAGTCCTATTTTTGGAACTTATGCGAGCTTTGATACCCACCATAAGTTTTTTAACTCTTTCAGTCCCAACTATTTATCATTTTGCATGTTAATGAGGCCATGGCAGTTACATTTTTGTCTGAAACTTTAAAATGTCATTACTTCCATTATACACATCATTTTTAAAATAATTTTAAAAAAATTAAAATTGATATTTTTGAACCATATTTACCAAGATCTATCAAATAAAATCCATATTAAATATGAAATCGTATATAAAAAAAAAAACTGAGAAATTTCTTAGTTTTAAATTAAAATAAGAAATTTCTTACTTTCAATTCAACCCTAATTCATTTTTCAAAGCAATTCCAAGTTTGTTGACCTCCAAAACCAAGTGTATATATGGTTAATAAATATATTAATGCAAGCATGTTTGTTAAGTACTGCATTTAGAGGGGTACAATTTGGTATTGGGTGAGAGCCTGAGAAGTAGGAAATCATGTGTTCTTATAAATAAAATATAATAAGCTACCTTTCTTAACAAAGGGTGAGCATGGTTTGGTTTGGTTCGGTTTACCCAAACCACTACTTATGGTTCTATGAAATTTGGAACCAAACCAGACAGAAGCAGTAAAAACGTGATTTGGTTCGGTTTGGAACCACAGTTTTTAGAAACCTTGTCATCATTCACAACATGATCACAAAATATTGTTGACAACCTGCTCAAACATCAAGCAATCTGCCATCATTTTACAAACAATAATGATTTAGATGATCGTTTATCTAGACGGAATGGTTTTCTGTAAATGTTGCACCCATATCCAATACCCATATCCAAGAGTTGAGTGTTTGACAAGGGTATCTCATACGGTAGAAGAGTCCATGTATCATACACTCTAACTAAGTCCACTTATCCAAAGCTCGTGATATCTGCAGGTTTGGAAAACAATATCCATACTGCATGCTAGAGAATTTAAATTACCACCTGATTTACAGCTCATATACTCTCCACATAAGAAAAATCACTTTATCTAACAGAAACATGACATTCCACTCAGTGGGACAAAGATTCATCATAAGAACAAGGTCCACACATAATAGAACGAATTCCAAAACAGAAAAGGCAAAGAGCCTCACAATTCAAAATTTCACTAAACTACTATAATATTTTCAAATAGGGGAATCCTCAAAGTGCACAAGGGTGCTGAGACCTCACTGATTTTGCAAATACATAGTAAATTTCCTGGCCCTCAAGGGCAACATGCTTCAGCATATTCATAACCATCATCTCAAAACAAAAAACATAAGACTTACAGGAATCATACCTCAACAAGTTGGTCATAATTAGACTTCAGCAAGTTGATTTTACGCTCACAATAATCTTTTCCTTCTGCCATTGTTTTCTGATTCAAAGACAATTAACAAAATCAAGTCATGATATAGATTCATCAATAAGGGGGGAGAAAGAAGACAAATATTAAAACTTTCAGTTGGGGGCATGAAAGGTGAGAAAAACTGACATATTTGCTGCACCTTTTCCTCTCCTTCACTACTTTTTGACATGTTCAACTTATCAAAAGAGAGTAATAGATCACATTTACAACAATGATCTCCTTCCTAATTAGACTATTAAAAGAATCTATAAATGAAATGGGATCATTTTTTAAGTTAGCGTATGAAATGGGAGTTTAAAGGAAAATTACACTCAGATCCCCCTTCTCCATATGTACTTCAAGAAAATTTATAGTGTAGAAAAATTACACCAATAGTCACTATATTTTGGCCTTTCTGTCATTTTGGTCTCTACAATTTCAATTGGCTCGACTTTGGCCATGAATTTATGATTTTGTCTTAATTTGGTCCAAGTAATTACGATTGTTAGTGTGTTTTGATACAAAATGCGCAAATAAACAGCATATATTATGCTTTTATAAGAAAAATGATAAACTTGTTCAATTCAGTGAGTTAACCTCAACTAACTTCGTGACCATTTTCCTTCAAAAATCCTAATCAGCAGTATTAATTGGACCAAATTGATACCAAATCTAAATTAAGGGTCAAAATTGAGGTAATTAAAATTACAGGAGCTAAAATGACACAAGAGGCAAAATGCAAGGACTACCGATGTAATTGTCCAAAATCTAATAACTATCAATTATGCTTTTTATTATTCCAACTTTCCATGAATTCTTCATTTTCTATCAAATGAGAAAAAATGAATTCAATTACAGGCAGCTTAATTGTTTAGTTTCCCATAGTTGTCCTCCATCACTACTACACAAGCATCCAATTTTGATTTAAGCACAACAAAAAATGGAAACCAAAGCATAATCGATATTGACAAACTGCGTACAAGCTAGAACCAGGTCAAGTAAAATTATGCTTCGACGTAAACTAGATAACGGGAGTTGGCTCTGAAACAAATAACTCTCAAGCACCATGGTTCCCAGACAGGCTTTGGAGTCCGTTTAACATGTGCCTCGAAGCATCTCCAATCCTTACTCTCTCTTTTTTCAATGAAATTTGAGTGAAATTTTGGTTCAAAGCTTGATATGATATAAAACAATCCAATCCTTCCTTTCTTTATTCATCAAATCTTTTTGAAACATTCCAAACTCATACTAAAAAACTGTTTTAACCATTTTTGATAAAAAACAAGGTTACCTCACGTACATGGTTTTGTGGTTGACAGTAAAACCTTTTTTCTTACAATAAGATCAAAACAGAACAGTTCCAAAAAAACACTGCAAAATACATTTGTGCATAATTTTCATATTATTGTGATTTTAAAACAGGAAAACCTAAACCAAACATCACTTTAACATCCCTACACCCTTGCAAATCAGAAATAGTCCTCACATCCCCTAGACGCCAGCAAACCCTAACGTTATGTTTGCATCATAGATTTAGGTACTGGTTGTATTAACATTAGTCTGACCTTTTCCCTTTTCCTTTTTTTTTTTGTCTTTTCTAAATCCCTACCCAAATACATGGTCCAAACACAGCCTAAACTGATCAAAATATTGAGAAAAACATACACAAAAATGAATGAAAATAGATAGCTGACAAATTTCAAGTATGCAAACTCGGAAGCTAATTTTCAAGTACGCAAAAAACATAAACACTGCAAAATGCATTATTGTGCATAATTTTCACATTATTGTGATTTTAAAACAGGAAAATCAAAACCAAACGTCACTTTAACATATCTCTAGACCCTTGCAAATCAGAAATAGTCCTTACATCCCTACTCGTCAGTAAACCCTAACGTTGTGTTTGAATCATCGATTTAGGTACTGAGTGAAAAGAGTTGAAAATTTTCAAATTATGCAGACTCGGAAGCTACCAACAGACCTCAATGAAGTATCCAGTGCCGACATCGACGAGAACTTTATCAGCATCATCGAGCGTGCCGGGAACGTACAACGACGCCGTAAGTGGCACCAGCATTTTCTTACCTGAAATCAGAAATCGGGCAAAATCATCGGTCAAACCATGAAATTCTAGAGAGAGAGAGAGAGAGGAGACCTTGGGGGCGGAGGGAGAGGTCGTGGAGGGAGGTGGAGGCGATGTCGAGGCGAGCGGTGGCGGTGCGGATGTTGTTGAGGCTGTCTTGGAGGAGATTGACTTCCAGATCGGCTTGCTCTTTCAGTGCCTTTAGCTGTTCCACGCTCATCTTATCTATCTCCGCCGCTCTCATCATTGCTCCTCCGCTTCCTCCTCCTCTAGACGCCATTTCTAAACCCAAAACCCCCTCTCTCTCTCTCTCTCTCTCTCTCTCGACTTCAGCTTTGCAAGACAAGGGTATGTTTTGGTGCAGAAAATTGAAAACTTCACTTAAGCCCCGTTTGGCTAACATTTTGGGCTAAATAATTTCAAAAAAGATAAAATTGATTATAAAAGTCTATGATATTAAATATTACTTTTTATTCATAATTATTATACTTTTTCTCTCACAAAAATTAAAATAAGTCTCAAAACAAAAATCAAACGAAATTAAAAAAGTCTCAATATAAAAAAATTGACTATATTAGCCAATGCCAAACAAACTCTAAAGAGTTTATTACACTTTCCATCCCAAAATTATCGCCAAATTATATAGTATTTAGCCCTGATTTGGCTATCATTTTGGGACTAAAAAAATACAAAATAGACTAAATAAGCTAATAAGACAAAATATCACATCTAACTCATAATCATTACACTTTTTCTCTCACAAAAGTCAAAGAAATCAAAAAATCCAAACCAAACGAGGCTAAAAAAATTCCAATACAAAAAAGTTGGTTATATTAGCCAATACCAAATGAAACTTTAACTATTAATTGAATCTATTCAGTTCCTAAAATATATAAATCAAAATCTAGTTACGTTGTATTTAATTGAGAGATTTAAGAAAAAATTTGAAAAGAAAAAAAATATATATATGTGAAATTAGATAAAATGTAGGCATATTTTATTCATATTTCATCTATTTTTTCTTTTTTCCATTCCAAATCCCTTTTCAAATCTCCCAACCAAACACAATGTTATTTCCTAAACTATTCAATTCAAACATATTTAGTTTTTGAAAGTGAGAGCGTAAAATATGTAAATTTGGGCCAAGATAGGACTGGAAAGAAGCGAGCCGAGCTGTGGGCTGAGTAGAGTGGACTTCCCCATTGAGCCTAGCTAGCTCAATCATAAGTGATTGAAATAGCCCAATTTGAGTATGCTAAACCGAGGTACATGGAGCTGAATTATAAGAACAAGAGGAAACCGAGCTAGGTGAAGCTCAGTTAAATTTGGCACTTAAGCATGGCAGTGTTAGCTCGGTCATTTTGTCATACTACCAAGGTAAAACTATTTCACTTGGTTAAAGCAGTGAGAAGGGTGTTAAGGGATAAGCATTATCTCTTAAAGATGTGATTCCTAGGAGGACTCTACATTGAGGAATAAAGAGTCCTACTAGGATTGTGCCACACGGAATCTATTAAAGCTCATGACCAGACTTATGTACAGGTATCACAACTTTGATTATCGAGTACACAGAACTTTTGTCTATTTGTCTATTTTGCTGACTTAGGCATCGAAGAGGTATCCGGCACACACCCGCCGGCTAGCTCACGTTTGTATTTTCAAGGAATAAAGCGACAACGTTTAGAGGAGCGCAGACTTGATCAATAGGATTGTACGAAAACATTATTTTGTGCTCGTACAGAAAGTGTACGGGAAAGAAATATATCTTCTCATATAATCCTGTTGATCAAGTCTGCGTTTCTCTGTACGACATCGCTTTATCACCTAAAAACACAAACGTGAGCTAGCCGGCGAGTGGGTGCCGGAAGCCTCTCCGATGCCTAAGTCAGAAAGATTATCAAATAGGCAAAAGCTCTGTGTATTCAGAAAGCCAAAATTGCATTACCTCTCTAAAGGTGATATTGGTGAGCTTTTATAGGTTTCGCGTGGCACAATCCTAGTAGGACTCTTACTCCTCCATGTAGAGTCTTCCTAGGATTCATACTCCTGGAAGATAATGCTTATCTTCCAACACCCTCCTCACGCTAAACTAAGTGAGATGGTTTTACTACTACAACTACTAGTATGACCAAGCACACGTTAGTTAGGCACTTACTTCTCTTCTTACCTCGGTTCCCATACTAAGACCGAGCTTACCATAAGAGAGTTTAGTTTAACTATCTTTAGAACCAAGGCCTCTCAAGGGCGTGGCACACCTCGGTTTTCACACGCCTCGACCGAACTCACCACTGAAGACCGAACTTCAATCAGCACATCTCTCAACCGAAGTACAAATAAGGCCTCACGCAACCGTGCTAATTATCTCGGCTGTGAGACCGGTCTATCTGCAATACTACCTCTCCAGACTGGAGTAACTTATATGGTCATTATACTCGGACCTTCGTAGTGCGACCCAAACCGGCCATTTACTTGGCTTGGCCCAGCTCGGCCCATTTCATTCAGCTCGACCTAATTTAAATATAAATTACTCTCTCAATTGCCCCTTAATTCCATCTGCAAAGCATGATAGGGATTACCTGCTTATCAGCCGAGCTAGAGTTTTAACCTCTCCAGCCGAGCTAAAAACACCCATTAGCCTTTCCAGCCGAGCTAAAACCCTTTCCAGCCGAGCTATATACGTCCGGTCAAAAACGTCTCTTCAATTTGCAGCAACTGAATCGTTTCTTATTCCAATGACACGTGGCAGCCTTTTATTGGCCATTCACAGCTGTCACGTCGTTCTTCGTGCTTCGTGAATTTGAACAGTTCCCGCCTTTTTGCTTCTTCACAAAAACATACCTCACTTTTGAATCATACCTTACTCTGTTCATTTTCTCTCTCTCCGTGCCTCTGTTCTGTGCTTGAAGCTGCTGTGCTCGAGTTCTTTAAGCCTTTGCTTCTACCTCCATCTTCTTCCTCTTTCTCTGGTAAGCTTTTAAAGACCCATTTCTGTTTTTCTTGTTTTTGCTTTCATTTTAATCCATAGCAGTCCATCTTGTATATTTGCAAAGCACTTTTCCGTTTCCAATAATATTCGAAGTTTTCTGCAAAAAACCTTCACAAGAACACTATGAATATAATGAAATAGCAAGTAGAACACCTTCTTGATCTTTGCACATGCCCCAACCGGACTAGAACACTGTTCTTGCTATATACAGATTTAGGTAGACTGGAACCGAGCTAGAACTTGTACCCTTCACAGTAATTTTAATAGGCCACCAACTGATTCACACTAGCCGAAATGAAAACACACTTGAACTAGAAATACTGGCCCTCGACCGAGCTAAGCCTTGGGGGGCTAAGCCAGCTTTCTCAATTCCTAAACCGAACTCAGAAAGCTACCCCTTGACTCCTAACCGGAGTAGCAAAGATTATAGGTAGAACCGAGATAACCAAACATCTTGCCAAACCGAGATAACAAGCACCCTGATCACAACCGAGGTAGATCCTGTAGTACAACGTGTAGCCGAAGTAGGACTTGTCTTCTTTTGCTTTGTTCTTTGTAGCACGGTCAACGATCTATGCTTAACACCTTGTTTTCCACTTTGCAGACTTAGGTTGCCAGGCACTTCCCTGCGCTCAGCCGAGCTCCTGAGCACACTTTTTTCGACCGAGATAATTTATTCCTAACTTATACAATAAATGGGGAAGTATAGGTTCCTAGTAGAAACCCCAGGAGGCCTAGCCGAATTCAGAAAGGATTACAATATTCCAACCGATGTAAACCTCACCCTAGCCGAACAAGATGTAGATCCTTGGGACAACGAAGGCTTTGTCCCCTTTACCCTCCAATCAATAATAGAAACTGGACTCAGATTCCCCGTCCAACCCTTAATATGTGAATTCTTAAGACAAACCAGACTATGCCCCACCCAACTGTCCACTAATACATACCGAATAATAATGGGTATAGCCGCACTGAACCACCAAACCGGTCTAAACCTAGGTTTGGCCGAGGTACTTCACCAATACTCCATAGGATCAAAAAACGAAGGCTGGTGTTATTACTTGAGAGTACGCCGTGGCCGAGAGAAAATAATAAAACACACACCGGACAAAGACTTAAACGACGATGACTTCTTTTGGGTCTTTGGGAATTTTGAAGACCTTGAAGCCCAGATTCCTGGGCGAAGAATAAACTGGAAAAAAAGAGAACCCGGTATACATACTTCGGTTGCATTTCACATTTTTTTCTCTTTTCTTTATTTCGGCTTTCTACTCTGGACCGAACTAACACTTGTTTTCTTTTTGCAGATAAAGCCCATCTCCTTTCAAACTACGGTTACCCTAACCTCGGTCTTTTGCGCGCCGCACTAAGAGTAAATGAGAGAAGTTGGGCAAAGCTTCTAAACTTCGAACCGACTTACCGCTACTCCGGTCGCCGAAAAGCAAGGGTGACCGACTTCCTCCTCGAAGACGCACCAGAGCTGGACCCTTCCTTGCCCCATATCAACCTTGTGCCACTTACTGCCGAACAAGAAATGGCCAAGAAGAACAGGCTGAAGGCCCTTCTAACCGCAATAACTCCCGCCGACGTATTCCAACCAAAACCGTGGTAGCCCTACCATCTCAACAGCCCTCCACCTCTCGCCGAAACAAGCGTGCTCGGACTAGCCAAACCGAGCCACGTCTTACAGACGAGGATGAGACCATTCTGCCACAAGTCTCTCCTCCAAGTCCCCAGCAAAGCCTCCAACGGAACCATCCGACCGAACTGCCACTTCTTCAAAATGGGCTCCTGTCCTCTCCTTCGACAACCGAGATATCACTGCCGAAGATTCGGTTGTTGCTGAGAAGGACCACTTGATGGCTTTCAACCTAGCCAAAAGTGTGTGCCTTCCAAAGGACATGGAGCACCATTATAAACAGCTCAACACCGAGTTGAAGTCGATTCGGTCCTCTACGAAGTCCATGATCCTGGTAAACAGCTTCCCTCTTTTTTTGTAAATTTCTTCCAACTTTGAGTCCGGCTAACTTTACTCCTCTTTTTCAGGCCATCCAGAAAAACCAAGTCACTCACAGGAGGGTCATGGAACTTCGGCGTAGTACACGGGAGGCCATGGCTGAAGCCGAAACAAAGTCAGCCGAACTAGAGGAGGCAAAAGCGATTGGCGGTGCCGTCATGGAGAATGGTCGGCTGACCGAGGTTGCCAATTCAGTCGAGGCCGAGAAGAAAAAAGTTGCCAACGAGGCAAAAGATAGATACCTACGTATCTTGGCTGCAATTGAGAAAAAAAAGGATGCCGAGATAAACCAATTGAAGAGGGAGGTGAAGAAAGCCGAGAAGCGGGGCTTTAAGAAGGCCAAAGATGCCTACACCCTCCAGTGCAACGCAGCCAAGGACTTATTCTTCAAATGTGGCTGGAGGAGTGCGGTGGAGCGGCTCGGATGTACACCTGACACCGATGTCTACGATGCTCCGCCGTGTTCTATTCCGGCCTCATTTTCGCAATATGCTGCCGATCTCCAAAAAGCCTTTCTTGAGGGGTCCGGTGATGAAAATGATGCTGACGATTCTGAAGATGATGAGCAAACTCCCACTCCGGTTGTCAATTAACAAAATAATCAAACAGTTCGGTCGGAGCCAATCATTGAAGACCGAAGGGACGAGCTACCATCAACTGAGACCGAGGTTCAAGTTGAGACCTAAGTTCAGGCTGAGACCGAGCTCCCGACCGCTACCGCAGATGAATTTGATGCCGAACTGAATGCACTTCTCCGCTGATTTTTTGCTTCTTTTCTTTTGTTTTTGAACTTTTTGTAACCGGGCTTCGGTCCCCCAATTGTACTTGGTTTGTACTTTCAATGAAAAAATCTTCCATGCCTTCATTTGTAATGATTTTTGCATGAACTCATTCGCTCAACTGTGATCTCGGTTTAAGCTATCTAACTTACTAGCCAACCACTCTTCAGCCGATATAACTTACTTCGGCTGAAGAGTACAAAGAGTTGGTTATTTTAGCCAACCACTCTTTAGTCGATATAACTTACTTCGGCTGAAGAGTATAAAGAGTTGGTTTAATCCAGCCAACCACTCTTCAGGCATACACTTACTTTGGCTGAAGAGTATAAAGAGTTGGTTTAATCCAGCCAACTACTCTTCAGTCATACACTTACTTCGGCTGAAGAGTATGAAGAGTTGGTTTAATCCAACCAACCACTCTTCAGCCATACACTTACTTCGGCTGAAGAGTATAAAGAGTTGGTTTAATCCAGCCAACCACTCTTCAGCCATACACTTACTTCGGCTGAAGAGTATAAAGAGTTGGTTTAATCCGGCCAACCTCTAAGTTAGTTTTTCCAGCCAATTTAGAATAAAATGTTTGGTTGTTCCGACCAAACGTCCTGCAGCCTGGATCCTTATCCTGGGCTTAGGAAGGGTTTATAGTTGGTTATTCCGACCAACTATATTTACAATGCTCCTAACTTACTAAAAGCTACTTTCTACTGAGAACAATTATACTGGAAAAGAATCGATTTGTTTTATTGAGAAAGTAAAAAATTACACATACTTAAAAAGAAAAAAGCTAAAAATAAAACAACTTGAGATTTGCCGTATTCCATGGCCTGGGAATTGCCTTGCCATCCTTATCTTCCAAGTGGTATGCCCCTTTGCCTGCTAACCCGACCACTTTGTAAGGTCCTTCCCAATTTGGCCCCAACTTGCCATCTCCTGGAACTAGGGTATTTCCCATCACTTTGCGCAGCACCCAATCTCCGAACTTGAATTGCCTTAGGTGCACTGTTTTGTTATATTTTCTAGACAACTCTTGTTGGTAGGAGGTGATGTGAACCAATGCTCTGTCTCTTCTTTCTTCCGCAAGGTCAAGTTCCAAGGCTATGGCTTCGCTATTTAAGTCTGGATCAAAGTTTTCACTTCGGATTGTGGGGAGGCCAACTTCTAATGGGATGACTGCTTCCATGCCATATGCTAAGGAGAATGGTGTTTCTCTTGTCGACCGTCGAGGCGTGGTGCGGTAAGCCCATAAAACATGGGGGAGCTCTTCTGCCCACTTGCCTTTGGCCCTCTCTAATCTTTTCTTCAATCCATCCAAGACTACCTTATTTGACGCCTCTGCCTGTCCATTTGCTTGGGGATATGCCGATGTGGAATTGTAGAACTCTATCTTGTACTCTTCACAAAAGCTTCAAAATTAAGTCAAATTGAGTCTTGGTTATGCGAGATCGCCTTTGGTATGCCAAAGCGAGTGATAATATTCTGCCAGACAAACTTCTTTACATCTTTTTCCTTGATTGATGCCAAGGCTTCTGCTTCCACCCACTTTGTGAAGTAGTCGGTTGTCGCAAGAAAGAACTTCCTGTTGCCTGGTGCTGTTGGGAGTGGTCCCACTATATCTAAGCCCCACATTGCGAAAGGCTATGGACTAGTGAGTGGTAGTAGTTCTCTGGCAGGTTGGTGTATTTGGTGCGCAAACTTCTGACACTTTTCGCACTTTTTGACATACTTCTCTGAATCCGCTTGCATGTATGGCCACCAGTATCCTTGTGAAATGGCTCGGTATGCCAATGATCTTCCTCCTTGATGGCTGCCACATACCCCCTCATGTATTTCGAACAGGAATGTTTCCACCTTACTAGGGTGAACACACTTTAAGTAAGGTCCTGAGAACGACTTCTTGTACAATGCCAAGGATGGAGAGAGCCAGAATCGTTGTGAATTTGCTCTTATTCTGTTGGCTTCTTTCTTTTCTTCTGGTAAGGTGCCGTTTTTTAGGAACAATATGATGAGATCCATCAAAGAAGGGCCTAACTCTGCACAACAAACCTCTTCTGCTTCTAGGTCTTCAATACTTGGTCTAGGCAGATAGTCAATCAATAGTGGGTGAGGTATGGAGGTATCTGTCATTGAGGTGAAGCCTGCGAGTTCACCTGCTCTACTGTTTTCCTCCCTGCCGATCTGTTCTATTCTCACCACTTCAAACTTCTTTATCTCCATTCTGACCAATTCTTGGTACTTGGCCATTCTATCATCTTTTGCCTCGTAGTCGCCAGATATTTGGTTTACCACCAGCTGTGAGTCGCTGTAGACCATTAGCTCGGTGGCCTTCATGTAGAATGCTGACTTGAGACCTACCAAAAGTACTTCATACTCCGCTTCGTTGTTTGAAGCTGGAAAGCCAAGGTTGATTGCCTGCTCCACTACGAGGCCGTCTGGGGAGATGAGAACTATGCCAAGTCCTGCTCCATGTCGGTTAGATGCTCCATCCACGAAGAGCTTCCACATCTCTCCAACAAATAGTTTCCAGCAGGTGGAGGGATCAGATGATGCCTTGGGATCTTCCAGGTTGCTGGTGGCTTCTTCAGAGTCCATGCTCGCTGCTTGTCCCTTGCTTTTTGTTTGTACCAAGTCTTTATTTGTCGGTGAGTCCTGACTTGGTGTAGCATGGTTTGTTCCTTCCTTCCTCTCTTTACTTTGGTCTGCCTTGGGGCCTGACTGAGTATCCAGTATTAGGGGTTGCGTTATTCCGACGTCAACTTCCATCCCTAGTTCGGTTGTCTCAGTTAGGTCGACCGGGCAGATGTGATGACTCCTTGGTGTGAATTCTGCAACAAAATCTGCCAATGCTTGTGTTTTTATTGCGGTCCTAGGTTGGAACTTGATGTCGTATTGTCCCAACTCTACTGCCCACTTCAGAATTCACCCAGAGAAGTTTGCTCTTTCAAATAAAGCCTTTAATGGGAAGGTTGTGAGAACAACTATGGTGTGGGCGTGAAAGTAATGCGACAACTTCCTTGAGGCCATCATCAAGGCCAATGCCAGTTTCTCCAGTGGCAAGTACCTTGTTTTGGCGCCCAGTAATGTCTTGCTGACATAGTAGATTGGAAAATGTTGGATTCCTTCTGCGCGGACCAACACTGCGCTAATTGCATGCTGCGAGACCGCCAGGTATAAGAAAAGTTCTTCTCCAGAGATTGGGGTTACAAGTAGTGGTGGAGAAGACATGTAATCTTTTAGGCTTTCCAGGGCGTGGTCGCATTCTTCGTTCCACTCAAACTTAGCCTTTAGTGCATGGAAGAATGGTCGTAGTTTGTCTGATGACCGGCTTATGAACCGGTTGAGCACAGCCGCCATGCCAGTGAGATGCTGCACTTCCTTTACTGAGTTTGGCCTCTCTAGATCCTGTATTGCTTTGATCTGAGAAGGGTCCACTTCTATACCTCGGTTGGTCACCAAGAAGCCTAGGAATTTGCCAGATCCTACTCCGAATGCACACTTCGACGCGTTGAGGCGTAACTTATGCTTCTTCAGGATCTCGAACATCTCACCTAGGCCCTTGAGATGGTCATTCTCATATTTGCTCTTGACTACCATATCGTCGATGTAAGCCTCCATTGTTCTGTCTAACAATGGTTCAAACATCTTGGTGACCATTCTCTGGAACGTCGCCCCTGCGTTCTTTAGGCCAAAGGGCATGACCTTGTAGCAGTACAATCCTCTTAGAGTTGTGAAGGATGTGACCTCCTGGTCTGGTTCATGCATGGCGATTTGGTGGTAGCCTCTGTATGCATCCAGAAAGCTAAGTCGGTTGTGCCCTGCCCTTAGGTCTACCAGTTGGTCTATCCTTGGTAGAAGAAAGCTATCTTTTGGGCACGCCTTATTGACCGTTTTGTAGTCGACGCAAACATGCCACTTGCCATTCTTTTTTGGCACTACGACGGTGTTGGAAATCCATCTTGGGTAGTGCACCTCTCTGATTGCCCTTGCCTCCAGCAGGTTTCCTACTTCCTCCGCCACTATTTCAGCGTGATGGAGTGCCGATCTACGGGTGCGCTGAATGATTGGCCTGGCAGAAGAGTGGACATTGAGTTGGTGGCAAATGAAGTTGGGATCAATGCCTGGCATGTCGTGTGGGGTCCAGGCGAACACTTCGATGTTGGAGGTCAGGAATTCCAAGACTTCCAATCTCTTAGTGCTGGACAACGACGAACCAAATAAGAAGAACTTATCCGGGTTCTTCTCATCTATCCTGACTTCCACCAAGTCCTCCACCGCTTTCTGACTAGCCACTTTGCCAACATCCGCGAATAGTTCATTACTCTCAGGTTCTTCAACCGAATAAACATATCCTTTGGCAACGCGGCTGCCGTTTACTGTGACAAAGCACTGCTTTGACATGATCTGATCTCCATAAACTTCTTCTATTACTCCGGTGTCGTTGGGGAACCGCATCACTTGGTGGTAGGAGGAGGACGCCACCGAGCACATGGCATGCAGCCATGTTCTGTCCAAGATAATGTTGTAGGTGGAGGGGACCTTCAACACCCAGAACTCCACTTGTTTTGTCACACTCCCTGCTCTGATTGAGAGGATAATTTTACCGACGGGCCATTCTGGCATGGAGTTGAATCCAATAAGGGGAGATACGGCTGGCGCCAAGTCTTTATCTTGCAAGTTAAGTTGTTTGAAGGTTTCATAGTACATGATTTCACATGAACTACCTTTGTCGATCAGAATCCGCTTGACGTCAAAATCCTTGACCCGGAGAGTGACGACCAAGGCATCATTGTGAGGGCATTAAATCCTTGCCAAGTCTTTATCCGAAAAAGACATGACATTTGTGGCCTCCGTCTTCCCCTTCTTGACGACTGGTTGGGCACTTAGCACCTCTCTTAAGTGCTCAGCCTTTTTGATTAAACCTCTGAGCTCGCATACACGCTCAGGTTCAAAGACTCCATGTATTACGTTGATGACGCCTTGGGGCGGGGCGTCGATCGGCATCCCATTGGGATTATTATGGTCCTGGGGGGCTGGCTGTGCCCCTCCCTCTATGTATTTGTCCAGGTGGCCTGCTGCCACCAACTCTTCTAAATGCTGCCTCAATGGCGTGCAATTCTCAGTGCGATGCCCCTTTTCTTTGTGGAAGGTGCACCTGGATCTCTCATCATAGTCTTTCTGGGCCTTGCCTAGCTTGGCCGGCCACTTGACGAAGGGCTCGTCTCGTATCTCACTAAGTATACGGTAGATCGGTTTCTTGAATACCGTGGTTATGGCGGTGCGGACTCTTAACCATCTCTTGTCCTGGTCCTCGCCATTGTCTCGCCTGCCTCGTCCGTTTCGGTTTTGGCGATCTACCGTATTGACCTTTCTTTGAGGTCTTTTCTCTCCGTGTTGTGGTCGTGCGATTTTGCTTTAGCGCAGCGCCATCCTCTTCCACCCTGATGTGCTGATGCACTCTCTCCATCAGGGCCTCCATGGTGAGGGGTGGTGTCATGGTGATAGAGTCCCTCAGTCTGTTTCCGACTGGAAGGCCTCTTTTGTATTGCGCAACGGCAAGATTGGTCGGGCAGTCCCCAATCTGATTGAATGTTTCCCAGCAGCGACTGTTGTACGACCTCAGAGTCTCCTTGTCACCCATATCGATGGAGAGTAATTGGTCGATCTCCACTGGAGTTTTAGTGTTTGTTCTAAATCGTGTTACAAACGCCTCCGCCAGTTGTACCTAGGAGGCTATGCTGCCCTCTGGAAGCTTTTCAAACCATGTCAAGCCAAGGTCGCCAAGGCTTGAAGGGAATAGAATGCACATCAAGGCCTCATTCTGCCGGTATACAGCCATGACCTGGCGAAAGTGGCTCAAGTGCGAGTAGGGGTCCGTCTTCTCCTCATACGTTGTGAACTTAGGTTGTAGGAAGCCTGACGGAAGGGGCGCGTTTTCTATTGCTGGGACGAATGGTGAGGTCTGCAACCTCGCCACTGCCTTGTCTGTTGGTTCGTATGCCGGGCGCGGTATTGGCATTCCAACCTCGACGCTTCCATGCGTCTGAGGAGCCAACCGTTGTAAAGCGGAAACTCTGTGTGGATCGCGCGCCCTGGCATCCTCTCTCCATCGTACCTTCTCTTCTAGCACGGATCGTAGGTCGGACGATCTGGGCAATTCCGTCTGTCTAGACCTTGTCTGGTGCGTATGTGAGGGCCAATATGTGCTTCCCTCAGTGTATGACCTCTCAGTTCTCGTCCTCTCAGACCTAGAGTGACGAGTCCTAGAAGATCGGGATTGCGTATCGCCTGTCCTGAGGCTTTTGTTCTCCGCTTGGCAGGGTGTAGAATTCCTACTACGTCCCTCTGAGTGGCGAGGGGGCGTCTTGTTGTTGCGCCCCTCTCCTGTCGCCACCTCTTTTCCTTTCATCTGGCGCTTTAGAGATTCCATGTCCGCCGCCATCTTACGAATCAATTCGTCCTGTTCTCTGACGCGATCCTCCAGAATTTGAGGATCAATCATGCGCCTTTGTCTTTCTGGGCTTTGCGAACGAGAGGGATGAGGGCTATTATTTCGCCTTCGATCCCTCGTATCCCTCATGGAGTTATGTCTTTGTGGCTTCAGATCTGCCATGGGAGCGACCAAGGGTAGGCCTTCGCGCCTTACACCCTCATCTGGAGTCTGTCCGTCGATGGCGGACTGAGGTAACTCTTCGTTGTTTGCCATTGAGGTTCAAGAGAAAGCTTGATCAAGAGGTTGTTCTTGTCTGTTTTTCCACAGACGGCGCCAATTGTACGGGAAAGAAATATACCTTATCGTATAATCCTGTTGATCAAGTCTGCGTTTCTCTGTACGACGTCGCTTTATCACCTGAAAACACAAACGTGAGCTAGCCGGCGGGTGGGTGCCGGAAGCCTCTCCGATGCCTAAGTCAGAAAGATTATCAAATAGGCAAAAGCTCTGTGTATTCAGAAAGCCAAAATTGCATTACCTCTCTAAAGGTGATATTGGTGAGCTTTTATAGGTTTCGTGTGGCACAATCCTGGTAGGACTCTTACTCCTCCATGTAGAGTCCTCCTAGGATTCATACTTCTGGAAGATAATGCTTATCCTCCAACACCCTCCATCACTGCTTAAACCAAGTGAGATGGTTTTACTACGGCCGAACTACTAGTATGACCGAAGTACACGTTAGTTAGGCACTTACTTCTCTTTCTCTTACCTCGGTTCCCATACTAAGACCGAGCTTACCATAAGAGAGTTTAAGCCGAACTATCTTTAGAACCAAGGCCTCTCAAGGGCGTGGCACACCTCGGTTTTCACACGCCTCGACCGAACTCACCACTGAAGACCGAACTTCAATCAACACATCTCTCAACCGAAGTACAAACAAGGCCTCACGCAACCGTGCTAATTATCTCGGCTGTGAGACCGGTCTATCTGCAATACTACCTCTCCAGAACGGAGTAACTTATATGGTCATTCTACTCGGACCATCGTAGTGCGGCCCAAACCGGCCCTTTACTTGGCTTGGCCCAGCTCGGCCCATTTCATTCAGCTCGGCCTAATTTAAATATAAATTACCCTCTCAGAAAGGATTACAAAAAATAAAATAAAAGCTCATAAGCATTATAAATTATTAAAAGACTCACCCTAACTAAGATTTTATATAGAAAAAATTTAAAATTTTATTTTGTCTTTAAAAAGTGTTTAATTTTATTGTGTGTTTAAATTAGTATTAGAGTCTGGTTTCTCAGTCTTTCCAATAAAATTATATGAGTATTAGATATACTGAAGAAGTAGAATTAAATAATTTAAATAATAATACTTTGTTACATGTAATAATAAAATAAATAATATATTAATTAATTTATGAAAAATAATTTAGCAAAAACTTAAAACACAATCAATTAGAAATTATGAACGACGTCTGACATATAATACTAGATACCATAAGAACCAACACCCATTTTTCAAAGACATAATAAAAATTTAATCAGATAGGGTCTTTTACTAATTTATAATACTTATAGACTTATACTTATAGAAGTGTTGGTCAAACCTGCCAACCTTCTTCAGCTTAGATCTTTATCTCGGGTGAAGAAAAGAGTGTTGGTCAAACTTGCCAACCTTCTTTGTTGCCCCCAGTCGGCAATAAGTACAAACCACTTTTACAAACAGAAGAAATAATTTTGCTAGAAAAAAGTCTACTTGTTTTATTGAAAAAGAAAAATTACAAGTGTTTTAAGAAAAAACTAAAAATAAAATACTTTGAGATTGGCCGTGTTCTATGGCCTGGAAATAGCTTTGCTGTCCATATCTTCCAAGGGATATGCCCATTTTCCTACTAAACCAATCACTTTGTATGGTCATTCCTAGTTAAGCCCTAACTTACCATCTCCAGGTATCAAAGTGTTGCCCATTACTTTGCATAGTACTCAATCTCTAATCTTGAATTGCCTTGAGTGCACTGTTTTGTTGTATTTTCTGGACAACTCTTGTTGATAAGAGGCAATGTACACCAATGCCCTTTCTCTTCTTTCTTCTGTAAGGTCGAGTTCGAGGGCTATGGCCTTACCATTTAAGTTTGTATCAAAATTCTATATTTTAATAGTGGGGAGGCCTACTTCTAGTGGGATTACTGCCTCTATGCCATTGGCTAATGAAAAAGGTGTTTCGCCAGTTAACCGCTGAGGTATGGTACGGTAGGCCTATAAAACATGGAGAAGCACCTCAACCCACTTGCCTTTTGCTCTTTCTAACCTCTTCTTCAGACCGTCTAAGACTACTTTTTTGGAAGCCTTAGCCTGGCTATTAGCTTGGAGGTACACCGATGTAGAGTTGTAGAATTCTATTTTGTATTCTTCGCAAAAGCCCCTAAAGATTTTGCCATCAAACTGAGCGTCGTTGTCGGATATTAAAGTTTTGGGTATGCCGAACCAAGTTATGATGTTCTGTTATACGAACTTCTTAACGTCTTTTTCTTTTATGGATGCGAGTGCTTCTGCCTTCACCCACTTTGTGAAATAGTCTGTTGCTATGAGAAAGAACTTTCTGTAGTCGGGCGCAGCGGGGAGTGGTCCTACTATATCCAAGCCCCATATTGCAAAGGGCCACGGGCTGGTCAACGACAGAAGTTCTCTGGCTGGTTGATGTATTTGGTGTGCGAACTTTTGACATTTCTCACATTTCTTTTCTGAATCTGCTTGTATGTACAGGCACCAATACCCTTGTGAAATTCCTCGGTAGGCTAGCGATTTTCCCATTTAGTGGCTTTTGCAAATGCCTTCGTGTATTTCAAACAAAAATGCCTTAACCTTACTGGGATGGGCACACTTTAAGTACGGTCCTGTGAAGGATTTTTTGTACAATACTAGTGATGGAGAGAGCCAAAATCGCTATGATTTTCTCTAATTTTGTTGGTTTTTTTATTTTCTTCAGCTAAGATGCCATATTTTAAAAATACTATGATAAAATCAATCTAGGAAGGGCCTAGCTCGGCACAACATGCTTAGGTTGCTTCGGGCTCTTCAATACTTGGTCTGGGTAGGAAGTCAATCAATAATGGGGTGTGGGATAGATGTATCTGCTATTGATGCAAAACTGGCCAGCTCATCCGCTTTACTATTTTCCTCTCGGCCGATTTGCTCTATCCAGACTACTTCAAACTTCATGATCTCATTTCTGACCAACTCTTGGTACTTAGCCATTCTATCATCCTTTGTCTCGTAGTCGCCCAAAATCTGGTTGACTACCAGTTGGGAGTCACCATACACCATAAGCTCGGTGGCCTTCATGCGAAATGCTGATTTCAAACCTGCTAGCGATGCTTCATACTTCGCCTCGTTGTTGGATGTTGGGAAGCCAAGGTTGACTGCCTATTCAATTGTTCGGCCATCCGGTGAGATGAGGACTATGCCAAGTCCTACACCGTGCTTGTTGGATGCTCCATCCACGAAGAGTTTCCACATCTCTCCGACAAATAGCTTCCAGCAAGTAGAGGGATCTGATGATGTCTTGGGATCAGGGGCGTTGCTGATGCCTTCTTCCAAGTTATTGTCTGTCGTGGGCTTTGATCCTCACTGTCTGACTATCTCAAGACTGTACTTTTTGGTGAGTCCTTGCTGGTAGTGCTGCGGTCTGTTCCTTCTTCATTTTCTCTCATTTCTTTCGGTTGCCTTGGTCAAGTCGATCGGGTAAACATGATGACTTCCTGGTGCGAACTCGGCCACGAAGTCTGCCAAAGCTTGGGCCTTTATTGCAGTTCTTGGTTGAAACTTAATGTCGAACTGCGCCATCTCCACTACCCACTTCAAGATTCGTCCAGAAAAATTCGTCCTCTCAAACAAGGCTTTTAAGGGGAAGGCCGTTAAGACAATCACGGTATTGGCATAGAAGTAGTGCGACAATTTTCTTGAAGCCATCATTAAGGCTAACGCCAACTTTTCCAATGGCATGTACCTTATTTCAGCGCCCAGTAAAGTCTTGCTTACATAAAAGATAGGCAGGTGTTGTATTCCCTCAACTCTTACCAACATTATGCTAACTGCATGTTGGCAAACTGATAGGTACAAAAAGAGCTCATCTCCTGGTACTTGGGTCACTAACAACAGATGAGAGGTCATGTAGTCTTTCAAGCTTTCTAGGGCGTGGTCGCATTCATCATCCCACTCAAACTTAGCCTTCAGTGCCTGGAAGAACAGTCGATACCTGTCTGACGACTGACTTATAAATCGGTTTAGTGTGGCTGCTAGGCCAGTGAGATGTTGCACATTTTTCACTGTGTTGGGCCTCTCAAGATCTTAGATGACTTTGATCTAAAAGGGGTCAGCTTCTATACCCCGGTTGGTCACTAGAAAGCCTAGGAATTTGCCTGACCCCACGCCGAATGCGCATTTAGATGCGTTCAGTTGTAACTTGTGGGACTTCAAAATTTGAAACATCTCATCTAGGTCCTTGAGATGGTCCCCCTCATCTCTGCTTTTGATCACCATATTATCTATGTAAGCCTCCATTGTTCTGTCTAATAATAGTTCAAACATTTTGGTGATCATCCGTTGGAATGTAGTCCCTACATTTTTTAGGCTAAAGGGCATGACCTTGTAGCAATATAGTTTTTTAGGAGTTATAAACGACATGACCTCTTGATCTGGTTCATATATAGTGATCTGATAGTAACCACGATACATATCAAGAAAGCTAAGTCGGTTATGCCCTGCTATTAGGTCTACCAGTTGGTTTATTTGTGGTAGGGGAAAGCTGTCTTTCGGGCATGCTTTGTTAATTATTTTGTAGTCTACGCAGACGCGCCATTTGCTATTTTTTTTGGCACCACTATAGTGTTAGAAATCCACTTGGGATAATGTACTTATTTGATTGCCTCTACTTCCAGCAAGTTTCCCACTTCCTCTGCCATTATCTCTGCTTGGTAGAGTGCCGATCGGCGAGTTCGCTGTATAATTGGTCTGGCAGTTGGATAGACATTGAGTTGATGGCAGATGAAATTGAGGTCAATGCCAGGCATGTCATACGGCGTCCAGGCAAACACTTCGATGTTAAAGGTCAAAAATTCCATGATCTCTATTCTCTCAGTGCTGGACAGAGATGAGCCGAGCAAAAAAAACTTATCTGGGTTTTTTTCATCTATCGGTACCTCTACGAAGTCTTCCACTGCCTTCTATTCGGTTGTTTTGTTGACATCTGCGAACAATTCGTTGCTTTCTGGCTCTTCTACTATATGTACAAACCCTTTTAATTTCGCTTTCTTGCCATCGAACGGCTAATCGTTTCGATATGATTTGGTCCCCTAAGACTTTTTCAATCACTTCGGTTTTGTTGGGGAACCGTAACACTTGATGGTAGGTTTATGCCACCGATTGCATGGTGTGTAACCATGCTCTTTCCAAGATTATGTTGTAAGTGGAAGGGACTTTCAACACTCAAAATTTCACCTGTTTTGTCATCGTTCCTGCCTTGACTGGCAGAACTATCTTGCCCACCGGTCATTCTGGCATTGAGTTAAAGCCAACTAAGGGAGATATTGCGGGTGCCAAGTCTCTATCCTCTAATTTTAGTTGCTTGAAGGTCTTGTAGTACATTATCTCGTAGGAGCTCCCTCGGTCAATTAGGATTCACTTGATGTCGAAGTTCTTGACGCACAAAGTAACCACCAGTGCGTCGTTGTGAGGGCATTGTAACCTTGCTAAGTCTTTGTTAGAAAATGAGATGACGTTCGTTGCCTCTGTTTTTCCCCTTTTGACGGTAGGTTGTGCACTTAGTACTTCTCTCAAGTGCTCAACCTTTTTTATCATCCCTCTGAGCTCATATACCCGCTCAGGTTTGATGATCCCACGTGTTACATTGATTATGCCTTAGAGTGGACCATCGACTGGTATCCCATCCAGCCTGTTGTGGTCCTGGGGGGCTGACTGTGTTCCCTCCTCTATATACTAGTCCAGGTGGCCTGTGGCCACTATCTTTTCCAGATGTTGCCTCAATGGCATACAATTTTCAGTTCGGTGCCCCTTTTCATCATGGAAGGTGTAACGATACCTATCATCGTAACCGCTTTGCGCTTCTCCCAACTTGGCTTGTCGCCGAACGAAGGGTTCGTTGCATATCTTGTTAAGAATCCGATAGATAGGTTTATTGAATACTGTGGTGATGACAGTGCGAACTCTCAACTTCCTTGCTTGGGGGTCCTCTCTGTTGGCTCATTTGCCTCGCCCATTCTTGCTTGGTTGTTCTTCTCGCCCAACCGTGTTTACTTTTGCCGCAGGTTTTCTGTCTAACATCGCTATTGTGCCAGCTTTTGCTTTGGTGCGTGCAGCATATTCTTCTACCTGGATATGCTGATGCACTCCTTCCATTAGAACATCCATTGTGAGGGGTGGAGTCATTGTCATTGAATCCCTCAATTTATTGCCAATCGGCAAACCTCGTTTGTACTGTGCGATAGTTAGGTTTGTGGGGTAATCTCCAATCTGATTAAAAGTCTTCAAATATCGGTTATTGTAAAATCTCAATGTTTCCTTATTGCCTATGTCTATGAAGAGAAGCTGGTCAATCTCCAATACCGGTTATTGTAAGATCTTAATGTTTTCTTCTCGCCTATGTTTATGGAGAGAAGCTGGTCAATCTCTATAGGTTTCTTGGTGTTCGTTCTGAATCTAGTCACAAATGCCTTTGCTAGTTACGCCCATGAAGCTATGTTATCTCCTGGCAACCTTTCAAACCATGTTAAACCAAGGTTGCCAAGGCTAGAAGGGAGCATGATACACATTAGAGCCTCGTTTCACCGATAGACTGCAATAACCTGGCGAAAGTAGCTCAAGTGCATGTAGGGGTCTGACTTTCCTTCATGAATAGTGAATTTGGGCTGGTGGAAGCCGGAGGGTAATGGTGCATTCTTTATCGCCGAAACGAACGATGAGCTTTGCAACCTTGCTAATGCTTTTTCTGCTGGTTCATAGGCAAGGCGCGGCTCTGGCATTCCAACCTCGACACTCCCAAGTGTTCTAGGAGCCAATCGTTGTAGTGCGGAGACTCTGTGGGGGTCACGAGCCTGAGTGTCTTCTTTCCTTCGAGTCCTTTCTTCAAGCACTGTCTGCAGGTCCGTCAATCTAAGCAACTCTGTGTGCCTAAATGTCGTTTGGTGCAAATGCGAGGGCCGATAACTGTTTCCCTCTGTGTAAGACCTTTCAGTCCTCGTTCATTCAGACCTAGAGTAACGAGTCCTGGAAGTCCTTGATTGTGTATCACCTGACTTGAGGCTTCTACTTTCAGCTTGTGATGGTGTGACTTGTTTGTCACGATCTTTTGAGTGGTAGAGCATGTGTTGCCTTTGCGCTCCTCTTCTGTTGCCACCCTTTTGCCTTTTATCTAACGTTTCATTGTCTCCATATCTGCCGCCATCCTCCATATCAATTCGTCTTACTCCCTTACCCGATTTTCTAGAACCTGAGGATCCAACCTTCGCATCTGCCTTTCAGGGCTTTGGGAGCGACGATGACTGGAGCCTCGTCTTTCATGTGTGTCCCTTCGCGGGTTCATTCTAACTCTGCCATGGGCGAGATAAAGACAAGAATTCGTGCATCTCGCCTCTCTCTGGGGTTTGCCCATCAATAGCAGAGTGTGGCAAATATTCATTGTGCGCCATTGAAATCAGTTGAAAACAAACTTAATTAAGAAGTTTGTTTTTTGTGATTGCTTCTCATAGATGGTGCCAATTGTATGAACACGAAATAAACTTCTTGTATAATCCTGTTGATCAAGCTTGCACTCCTTCAAACGTCGTCGCTTTGTTACCTGAAAACACAAACGTGAGCTAGCCGGCGGGTATGTACCGGAAACCTCTCTGATGCCTAAGTCAGCAAATAGACAATAGACAAAAGTTCTGTGTATTCGAGAGTATAAATTGTGATACCTGTACATAGGTCCTAGTATGAGCTTTATAGATTCTGCCTGGCACAATCCTAGTAGGACTCCAATTCTCTTTATAAGAGTCCTCATAGGAATTACACTTCCATGGATAATGACATCCTGATAACTCCTTACTCACTACCAATCAAGTGAGATGGCTCAAACCTCATGCTTTAGCTCGGTAGTATACTCAACCGAGCTAGCCTGGTCTTGCTCCACGCTGGACAGAACCAAGATGGTATTTGACCGAGATAACCTTTAATCCGGTATGCTACAAATATACCTCGGTCTGGGCTGCTATTTATATCTAGCCAATATGCTCCAGTTCTTTGATTGATATCTGTACAACTCAAGACCGAGCTATAAAAGCTCCTAGCTCGGCCGCAAGCGCGCCCCTACGAACTGAGGAGTCTACTTAGCTCAGCCCAATACCTAAACCAAATGGACCTAGCTCGGCCCAGTTTATGCATATAAATTACCCTCTCATATAGGGTCTTTTGCTAATTTATGATACTTATAGGCTTATATTATTATTTTATTGTAAATTTTTTAAAGACTAAATATATTTGAATTAATAGTTTAGGATTTAATAGATTCAATCGATAGTTTAAAGGCAAATTAGATTTTGATTCACATACTTGAAGCACTTATTATTTTCAATCGATAGTTTATGAACTAAATAAATTATTTAATGATATTTTAGGGATATAAAGTGTAATAAATTCATAAAAAATTAATAATTAAAAAGAATTTTAATTTTTTAATATTTTTAATTTAATTTAATTTAATTTTTTTTTTTGGAATTGCATAAGCTGTATGAAATTTAAAAACATTCACCCATGACTTCTTCAAAATCAATTTCTTTAACTCATTTAAATTAATTTTCCTTTACAAATAGAATTATTTATAGGGAGACTCCATAACTATTAATAAGTATCATTTTGACCATCTAAATTATAAAAATGTACAAAAAGGCCCTCAAACTATAAAAACGTACAAATAAATCTCTTAAAGTATAAAAACTACAAATTAGACTCTTTAACGGGAGGAGTCAAAGTGAAACACACTAATAATTTAAGGGGTCTATTTATACGATTTTATAATTTAGAGGATCAAAGTCATATTTTTCAATAGTTCATGAGGTGCCCGTGTAAATAACCCTAACTAGTAAATATAAATTATACTAAATTTTGTAACAAAATCTTAAAATAAAATAAAAACATAAATCATAAATCATCTCCATAAGTTGCATAATTTGTCATGTTTGGTTTGACTTTCAGAAGGAAGAAAAAAAAAAAGGAATTTTTATTGAAAAAATAAAATTAGATTAATAAAAATAAACATCAAAAAAATATTTTAAAATTATTTTTGACCTTTTCAAAATATAAAATTATATAAAAATGAAAAGTATTTTTTTATTATTTTTTAATCAAATTAATTTTAAATTTTTTTATAAAAATTTTCTAAAACAAATTTGTAGAAATTAAACCAAACATAAGCATTAGTGAAGCTTGTAGTCGGGGCAATTGAAACCAAGTTATACATATATTTTTGGTTAAGCTATAAAAAATAAAAAATTAATTGAGCTGCAATGCTATAATATTCCACTCACTACTTAATGCTAAAAAAATTAAAATATATTAGAACTTAAAAAAAAAACAAAACCATGAAACATTGAGAAAGCCCACAGGCCCAAGCCTACCCCTATAACTTCCTTAGGGCTCAGGGTAGGGATATCGTAAAATGGCTTTATGGAACACCGTGTTATCCGCGTTGGGTTCCCACCAAAGTGGGCCGAGTCGGCCGCGCTATTTTCAGCTAAAAAAAGACAGTGAAGCGCAGTAAAGGAAAGCAATGATTTCATAATTTTCCCATATTGGGGATCATATTAGTAGATGTTGTTGGTTTGTCTTGGAGTATCATATTTTAATAGTGTTGTAATTGATGAAAATAGTACAATTTATAAATTTATGTTGGGTGATTAGATAATACGAAAAGTATGATAAATTGTGATTAGTGTGATATATGATCACGTGGCGCTTCAAGACCAACCAATAATTTTTCTCATATTAGAGTTATGGGTGATTATATTTGCTCAATAATTTGGTCTCATTATTATATCATTTTCTCATTATATTTATTTATTTATTTTACGTTTTAAAAAAAAATTCAATTCTATTGTTCCAAATCTCGTAATTTCTCCTTACAACTTTTCTTTTTGTCCTCTTTCTCTCTCCATTATTTTTCCATTTCATTTCTCCTCTCTCTCTTTAGCATATGGATTCAAGGTGGTGGGTGGTTGCAGCAGTGATTGTTATTAAAGGGGAATAGAAAAAGTCACGGTAATCGTCATTGAGGAGAGAAAAGACAGATCTAAAAGTGAGAATGGGGGTGGGAATTACAGTTCTAGAGAGAGGGGTGGTATGAAGGTAGGAAAAGGGCCAAAGGTTTCAAATATGGGTGAATGGGTAGCAGGGGAAGATGAGAGAGGCTAAGAATTTCATATCTAAAGAAGGAGTGATAGGAAATGATAAAAGGGGTAGGGGTTGCAGAGGGGTGGTAGAAGGGCTTTGGGAGTAAAGGTGGATAATGAGGGGAGGAGAGAATGGGTTGGGTTTTACAAAAAAGTGGTAGAGAGGGAAACGAAGGAGATGTGAAAGAAGTTGAGATAGGTAAGGGCTAGAGAGAAGAGGGATTGAGCAGTAGTGTAGTGCCTAATCGTGTGGAGTGGTAGTACTGGAGATGAGGCAGTGGTAGCGGTAGTGATAGTGGTAGTGATGATAGAAAAGAGTAAGTGTAATGAGAAATTAGAGAATTATCTAGTCTTCCCATAACATTAAACACTAGGAGAGGATATGTAGTTGACCAATGATGTTTTTTGTGGTCTTTTAAAATTATTTTTAATTTTATATGTCACTAAGTACACAATCTCTTACTAGCAGACAAACACCACCAATGTGATATTTTTTAAAAAACTAAAAGGAATTACTCCCTAGTAACATCGTGTTTTAAAAATATGATTTTAAAAGAATTAATTGAAGTATGTGTTTTAAAGACACAATTACAACCAAAAACAAAAAAAAAACAAAAAAGAGAATTAAATTTAAAATTGCTTGATTTTAGAAAAATTTGCGTTAAAATGACATGTTTTATTCTCTCTAAAAAAACTCAACTTGCAACATTCTATTATTTCATGCATAGAGAGAGTGGACCTTACCACAATGATAAGCAGGGCCCAATTCTTAATGAAATCTAAAATTTAGATGAATGCCTTTTTTTTTTTTTTTTTTTAAATAACATTTAAATAAAAATTTCTACTTGTCTTTTTTTTTTTTGCATTTTATATAGAACTTATTTTTCTCTTCTATTTTCGTAATTAAAATTTAGAGTTATTCTGACCTCCATCAACTGCCTATCCTTTTTTTTTAAAAAAAAAAAAGCTATTTCATGCATCTAATGTAGAAATGAAGTCCTCTTAAATGGTCCAAAATAGCAAATAATCTTTAACTTTTTAAAGATGAGTCCCTTTGTCTTCCATGAGATTATTGCCTTTTGGGGCCCAGACAAATCGTTTTTACATATGAAAGAAAGTACAATTTTTTGGAATTGAATGATGATAACAGTGTTGCCAACTTTTTATTCTTCTTCTACAAACATTATCATTATATCCCCACTCACGACGAGGATGTTATTTGCCAATGAAATTTTGACAAGACATATTTTCGGTATAACAGTGATATTTGCAACTAATAAAGGTAAATTATTTGATCGCATTTGTGAAGCCGAACTTTAATTTTCTTCATTGATATGGATTAAGGTTCTAATAATTCTATGGTCATTTAATTATGATTTACCCGTGTCAAATTCTATCAAATCCTCATCAGTGAAAGTCATCATTTAACTTTATCCAATCCTCGTCAGTAAAAGTCATCATTTAGATTAAAGGCCTGTGGCCTAATCCAGGCCCAATTGGCCCATCAGTTCTTTTTTGTTTTTTTTTTGTTGCCCAAAGGCATACATCGAGTCGGTTGGCCTAGCTTGAATAATGCCCATCCATTGATCTGTGCGAGGCGACCCGTGAGCCCGATAAATATACACATATATATATAAGTAAGCACAAGAAAAATAAAAATATATATAAATAAGCACAAGTTTAAGCCGTTGGATGAGCCGTAGCACAAGTTTAATCCAATGGAGGGCCTTTTTTGGGTTGAATTAAATTTGATTGTCAACCAATTATATCGGGTCAAGACTTGTAGAGGCTATGATAGGGCTTCAGTACGACTTAGGTCTAAGCCTTTCAATACTAGGCCAATCCAATTCGACCCAAGAAAAAGCACAAGCTTAGGCACCAATTTGGCTAACCAACCCGACCCAACCCTTTACCCATGGCACGCCTATAAAGAGAATGGGGAGAATTATGTATTTATGTTATATGTTTCCTTTGTTTCTTTTCTATTATCTTTTTTTGTATGGTTATTGTCCCCTAGTTTTATCTTTTTATCAATCAACTTCTCTTATTTATTTGCCAAAAATAAAATAAAAAATTCCTGCAGGGCCATAGTATAACTTACTTCTTAATACTAATCAGTTTTATTAAGCACAAGGCAAAAAAATTCCTAGCAAAATTAGTTACATCAAGTAGAAAAGAAGTCCTAATCTATGTATTGTTATATGATAAAATACTAATTACTAAGTCAACAAAATCGGCGGAAAATGAAGAAGAAAACATTCACAATAAGTCAAGAGAAAATGAGTTGCCACCAATGAAACAAACAAAAGACCAAATGCTCTCAACATCTCAAATAAATGTCACTTTACCAACCAGAAAACTTGGACTGAATTGGTAATATACAAACTCCATACTATGCAGAGTGGGCTTTGAGCATGTATGAGCTAGAAGAAGTAAACTAACGCCTGTGTTTCTGGAAAGCAAACTAGAAATCCACTGCTCTCCCGGACCTACCACTGATGAGGTATTCACTGTTATTCTCAAATATTGCATAACAGAATGTGATTATATGAGATAGAATGCAATAGAAACAAAGTGAGGAAAGTGGGTTACCTACTCTTTAATGCTCAAAACAATTTAAAATTCAAATTCAGGAAAGAAGTAAAACAGAAATAAGAAGAAATATAGCAGACTGCACCGAATACAAGGCAAAAGCAGTTTCAAATTCTTTCAAAGAGAATGTTGTTAACCCTGATATACTTTCATTTCTGTTTTGAAATGAAAATATAGTTAAACAGTAGAACATTCGATTGTTACAATCACAAAACAAAAACAATGTCAGTCACTCTGTTTGGTTTCAGTTTTTAGAATTTATTTTTCAGAAAATTTCAATTTCCGTTTTGGGTAGTGACAGAGAGCTTTAATACCAGAGCTCTAATATGAGCTCTAGTGAGGTGTCAAGCCAAAAAAAAAAAGAAAAAAAAAAAAAAAAAAAAAAGCCAAAACATCACATCATCATGGACCTACTATTAAAGTTCTTAAATTAGAACTTTCAAACATTATTGATAACATAAATACATTTAAAAGTATAATATTTATGAAGAAAATCTTTAAAAAATTTACTAAATACTAAAAAATACAAAAAAAAAAATAAAATAAAAAAAATTCAATACATTTTTCATATTTTTGTGTATTTATTAATTTTTTTAAATATTTACAAATATTTTATTATTTAGATACATCTAAGTAAAGTGCATTTAAAAAAATAAAAAAACTATTTATAGTTTTAAAAATATTCACTTAAAACAAAAAAAAAAAAACATGAAAAATAAAAAATTCAATTTTTAAAAAATTAAAACCAAACACACACTGAATAATTCCGACAGGGTAAACAAGATGAACACAACACGTCACACTGAACGAGCCTTACCTCCACTCAAGGAAAACCCAACCAATCTTGAAAGACAATTAGAATATACCAAAATGAAAACAATGCAGTTTTAGTTCAAATAACTCTTGAGTTGTTCATAAAATGATAACCAACCATTATAGCACTCAATTGTTGGACCGAAGGATTATAAAGCAGTAGTTTATTGATTATTGGCAAGAAATGTAGAAATATTCCCTAATAAAAGACATCACTACAATGATCAAAGCTACACTAAGCACAAAGAAACTGATAGGATCAACATATTCCAATAATCACTGAACAAGGGATAAACTGCAAAAAGAGTACCAGTCAACTCAAACAAACTTAATAATGTGTCACCAATTAAGAAGGTTTATATGTACAAGAAGCAGAAGCAGAAGGAAATGGCACACAAATGAAAGATTTGAGCAGTGAAAGGGAAATGAGAGAAAACAGGTGGGCTTTTTATTCACACCATAGTCACCCAAAAACAATCCACTTACATACAAGAGAACACGTTATTTTCACGCAGACAAATATAAGAAATGTCTATGATAAATACCCATAAAAATTCAAGACATAGATCTTACGGAGAAGAACCGGAGCCCTTTCCATTCACACAGCAGCCTCTTTGAGAGCATTCTACATACTTAGACAGCAAAAGCGGAAGAGAGAGCAACAAACAATTTGCCACAGTACCAAAGTGAGCGCAGAAACTAAAAGCATCCATAAACCTCTCTGCCAATTACCCAAAACTTGCAGTATATAAAGCACAATATCTAATCATCTTTGCAAATAAGCTCATCCCAACAAAGCTAGCATTATCACTTCCAAGAACCCATCATTCAGCATCTTAATTATAATGCAATTACCAAGCTTAAAGACCAAATTACAGAGAAATTGGATGTCTCTACAGCAATCAAGTTGGATACTTTGAACAATTCTTCAAACCCAATTCAAAATCATCATTTTTCAACATGCCACAAACTCAATTCAGAAGAAACCACCCGTGGTTTCACCAGAAACAGAGAGCAAAATGTCCATTTGGAACAAAAGCCCTAGTTTCTCAAAATAACCCACCTTCATGGATCGTACCAATTCCCAAAATCCAACATCAATTTGAGCCAAATTTCTGGAAATTCCTCCCAAATTCAATCATGAATTCATCCTTCTCTCCCCCTCTCCTCCAACAAGACCCAAGACTTAAACAAATGGACACTAAAAACCCTAGTGATAGAATGCATTGAAACGAAGCGGTAAAACCCTAAAATCTAATAGGTCAACTTGCACAAACCCTACTTATTCCCCCTCCACCCAAAAGCACTCACTGAAAACCTAAAACCCTAACCCTAGATGACTAACAAATTTCTCATATCTTCACACATACAAATTAAAACGACATACACATATATCAACAACAATCACCCAAATTTCAATTCATTTCAAGCTTAGCGCTGATCATCTTCTCTCCTTCCCGAAGACCCCGATGGTGCACCAGACAACGAAGCGAGCAAATTGAGATGTCCCTGAGCTATCGGGAGATAATTCCCAACCCTGGCAGCCGAAGCTTCCCCCATAGGTTGTTGCTGAAGGAACCTTCCAGAAAACGAAGCCTGCGACGCCATGGCCGGTGAAGGAACCACCATCTCCGGTGGCGCCGCCGCGAAACTCCATACCTGGCCGAAGTCCGGCCGAGCCGGTAGAGCCCAGAAGCCGCCGGCTGGGCCCACTACTGCAGCGGCCGCGGCAACGTCGTCTTTGCCGCCGCCGTCGACAGAATCGTCGTCGGAGCGGAGTCGCTTCCCGAGGATAAACGGCGTCGGAGTGATCAACGGCTGAGATGGCTTCTGATCGAGCGCGGCGGAGATTGAGGAATTGGAGGAATTTCTGACGGAGACTGAGACGGTGGAGAAGCTTGCCGGAGTTGTGCCGGTGCCGGTGGCGGCGATGATAGATGGCTCGGCTTGGCGGAGGAGCCACTCGATGGTCTGGCCGTCGGACTTGTGGCCCAGCTCGCGAGTGAGCTGGAAGACCCTGGCGGCGCAGATGATCGGCATGCGGATGCGGCGCCCTCGGCCGTCGACTTTGCTGTGTCGGTCTTTCGCCGGCGGCTTCTTGACAGATAGAGCGCCGTTTCCAGGCGGCTGGAGGCGTTGCTGCTCAATAATTGCGCCGTTAATTACGCCGTTAGCTGCTCCGTCTGAAGTTGACATGGGTCTTCTTCAACCAATTTTATTGGAGAGAAGGGGTTGTAAACAGAGAAAAGCAAAGAGATCAAACTGATATTGTTTGGATATTTAAGCGTTTGCAGCTATGGATGGAAGTGTATTGGGTGTGAGAGTGTTAGAGAGAGAGAGAGCGAGAGAGAGAGAGTGGTAGAGAGGAGGAGGAGGGGGGTGGGAAACAGAGCTCTAATCATTGAGCGGCAGGAGCTGGTGGAGACAGGAGGAGGGCACATGGGTGGTGGGTCCCACTTATACTACTAATACTTACACCAACACAACACAGCTCATTCTCTCTCTCTACTCTCTCTTTCTTCTTCTGGGTTAATTACACATTCCCCCTCAAATATACCATTATTTCTCTCCTTCCCAAAACAATAGTCCTTTTTAAGAAATTTAACCTTTTTTTTTCTTTCTTCTAATAATATAATTATTATATTTTAAAAGTATCAATTGTCATAATTATATTTTTTTTGTATTCTTAATAAATTTAAAAGAGGGATAAAATATAAAATTCATATTATTTTAATAATTAATTTTTGAAAAAAGACTAATGTTTTAAGACAACAAAAAATAAAATAACAGACTAAGGGCATCTACAATGAGATAGATAAAATTATTTGTTAAAATGTATGTTATATGACAAAAAGTAATAAAAGTGGGGTCCAAAAATATGTGTTAAGGTATGTTAAGAGTTTGTTAATTTTAGAGAGTGAGTGGTGGTGCAATGGATGTGTTAAGATATGTGTTAAGATGTGTGTTAAGTGTGTGTATATATATAAATAATAAATAAAATAATATAAATAATATGTGTATTAAATATATAAATAATATGTGTTAAATGTGTGTATTATATATATAAATGATATATGTTAAGGTACAGGATGAAGATAGCAGAATTGGCAGGTCGTTTCGTGGGTCAACCGGCCGATTGACCGGTCAAAGGTAATTTTTTTTTTTTTTTGAAGGGTCAGGACGTTTTGGGAGATGACCGGCCGGACATCTGGTCCGGCCGACCCCAAAGCACTTTCCCACGTCCCCTTTTCCCTTTCCCCTCTCTCTCACGCTGGCTAAAATGCTAGCCATAATTAACAAAGAAATTAACAACTGACATTAACAAAATTCACTAACACACTATTTAACACTTCCATTGTGAGATTTAAACGTTACTATACTTATCTAAAATTTGGCCATTGACACTAACATAATAACTAACACATCTATTGTGGATGTTCTAATGTTTGAGATAGAGGAATTATTTTGCTCTTTGAGGATTTCTTTCCCCTTCCACTTTCATTCACAATCTCTAAATTATTTCTCCATTCTGATTTACAGGCAACAATCAATTTACTGCATCAATCTTCATCAATATAGTGTTACTAATCAATTTAGGGGCCATTTGGGAACATCATAAAAAAATTAAAAGTTAATTTTTAATTTATTTTGAGTCATATCATCTCTCATATAAAAACACTAAAAAAATTGAAAAAAATTAAGAAGTTAATTTTTACCCATCTTTCCAAAACACCCGTTACTAAATCAAAGATTGCGTACTGATTTCTTAGGCCTATTTTAAAAAGTGTAGAAAAAATTAATTTATTAATTTGTTTAAATAATATTACCTCTTTATTTTTTATATGTTTTCTCAAGTAAAAAATTTATTATTATTATTATTATTTACTTTGTAAGACAACCCTTGGAATCTATCTTTATTTATTATAAAAGTCTCTGTTTAGAAGTGGGTTGGCTTTTTAATTTTTTGATTTTTTTTTATTATTTTAGCCTAGGCTAAAAAGCTTAATTTGGAAAGGACTTTTTAGTTTTTTTTGACTTTTTTTGTGAGAGAATAGTGTAATGATTATGAGTTGGATGTGATATTTTGTTTGTTGTGGTTAAAATAACTTATTTTTGTCTCTCGTGACTAAAATAACTCCAATCCTCCTTGCCAAACGAAAATTTAGATAAATTTTTCTCAATATAAAATTTAATTGTTTATGAAAATCTTCATATATTGATGAGAAACTAACTTAGACCTATTTTGGCATCTAGATTAAGAGTTAGTTTTTTATTTTTAAATTTTTTTGAATCACATTATTTTCCTATTTTTTTGTACGTTTTTTAAAAAAAAAATCAAAAACTTAACTTTTAACTTTTCAAAATAGGCCTTATAATGGTAACACACGTCTATATTGAAATTTATATAGTACTATGATAATTTTTACTTCTCAAAAAAAAGTTTATATATATATATATGTATATTAGTTTGGTTCAATTTGTTTTAAAACTAGAACTAAGAGAGTTCAACTAAATCACAAAACTAGACTGAAATGGATGAATTGATTCAGTCCAATTCAATTAAGGATGTTAACGAGGTAGGTTAGTTGGATTGTGGGCTATTTTGAGAAGTTGGATTTTTGTCATTTTTTTTGATTTATAACAAAAGTTAAAAGTTGGTTTTTAGCTATTGGTGAAATTACAATTCTACCACTCATGAGTCAAAATGTGTTACATGAATGAAGTTGTAAATATTTTAAATTAATGGAGCCAGTTTGGTCATTTTATTGTGATTTTATATCATAAACAAATATTAATAAAAAAAGTCAAAAGTAACTTTTTATCAACTTTTCAAATCATTTGTCTAAAAAAATCAAAAACCTTATTAAAAATAAAAAAAATCACTTTTTACTATCTTTTCAAAATAGGCCTCCTGTATGGCAAAAGTACCAAAGAAGAGAGTTTTAATCACACAAATCACATATCATAAAAATACTAGTACATGAACTTATTGCAAATAAAGTTACACATACTCAAATCATAAAAATTATTTGATGTTTTATTATTTCATTAATTAATATAATACATAGAAAAATGACATATTAAATCAAGGACTTAAATGATTAAAAAAAGAGTTTAACTTTTTTCAAGTTGTCATTTCAATTCGGGAAAAAGTTTAAATTTGATAAGCTATTAATTTCGATAATTTAAATCGTTCATTTTTTAGGAGACGAAAAATATAATTTAAAAAATAATCATTTATTTTTTATAATGTAAATTTGATTAAAACAAATAACTACTGATATCCGATCATATTAATTTTTTATATGAATACTTTATGTAATGAATTTTAAAAAGTAAATGGTTTAAATTATCAAAATTAGTCTCAAAATTGGCTTACAAAGTCCAAATGCTCTTACAAATAGAGATGACCAATTTAAAAAAAGTCAATCCTAAAAAAAATTGATATTAATTTGATTACTACAACATTATTACTTTAATTGCTTTGAGGTTTTTCTTTCTCTACTTTCAGTTTTTTTTATTTTTACTTTTATTTTTTTTATTTTTTTAATGCTTGGTTCAAATTATTTAACATAAAAATCTAGAGTTTATTTTTAAAACAATTAGAAAAAATAGTATTAATTGTAAATATTCATTTGTATCGTTTAGTTAGAAGGAATAATTTAAAAACTTTAATTATTTTTTTTTATTACTGTTAATAATTATCTCTTATCCCTATTGTTATCCATCTCCACCCATCCTCTTTTCCAATTCACTAACATTGCTTTATCTATTTCCCCTTGTCTACCGCTACTCCTCCTCTTCTTCAGCTCACTGCCACCCCACTCCTATCGGGGGTGTTTGTTTCGGAAGAATTGGGCATGGAATTGAACTATTAGTCCGGATAAATTAATAGTTCATTGTTTGTTTCAAAAGTTTTGTTTTGGATTAATAGTTTCTCCGGATTATTAGTCCCATATTTGTGAGACTATGGTATCCCATAGAGGGAGGTGAGATAGAAACTATGGGATAACTTATTCCATGATATTAGCTAATAAAATTATATTTTTATCCTCTGGTATTTAATTATGTATTATATTTAGTAAAATTTAATAAAATTTAAATGTTTCAATTTAAAAATAAAATAAAATAATTTAATTTAATTTTTATTTTGTTTTATTTATTTAATTTTTTAAAATAATTTTTTATAGATATTTTATTGATGTTTTATTTTAAAATTTTGTTTATATTTTATTTGATTTCATTATTTAAATTTTAATAGATGTTTTATTTTATTTTATTATTATTATTATTTAAAATAAATTTATTTAAAATTTTAATTAAAAAATAACATATATTTTTATCGATATTTAATTTATTTAATTTTTTAAAAATAGATTTATTTAATTGTGCAAAAAATAAAATAAAATAAATTTTTATTTAATCTAGCTAAAAATAATTAAAATATTAAAGCTATGTTTAATATTGCTGTTACTTAGTAAATAATTGAAAATGATAAAATAGTTATTTGAGCATTTATCCTTCTTTATAATATCCCAAACAAATATTAGATTTACTAAAAATAATCTAATTCAGACATCTAATCTCATGACTAAACCAATATATGATACAAATTCAATCCAACCAAATAGTCAAAAGATAATGTATCTCAAGATTAATAGTTTGATAAATTACAATCTCTCATTATTTAGTCCATTTAAACAAACACACCCGATCTTTCCTAATCCATAGCCAGCTATTAAGGCTGTCTAACACAACTAGAAAAAAATAATTAAATTATCTCAATTATTCTTATTATATGGAGGGTTAAAATTGATATTATTTCAGAAGTTATGATGAATTAGGACAAAAAAACTAAGGCTTGGTTTGGAAAGTAGATCGATTTTTTAGCCTTTTGATTTTTTTGACTCTAAACTTGGGACTAAAAAGTTTGATTTGAAAAAAGTTTTTGGTTTTTTTGATTTTTTGTGAGAGAAAAAATGTAATGATTATGGATTGGATGTGATGTTTTGTCTTATTAGAGCTAAAAAACCTATTTTTTTTTTGTAGCTATTTTAGTCCCAAACCCACTTCCCAAACAACTCCTAAAATAATTTGGCAGGTGGGTTTTTAGTGTTTTTTGATTAAAATTCACAAAAAAAAAAAAAAATTAAAATAATTAATAAGATAAAATATCATATCAAATTTATAATTATTTTATTTTTTTCTTACAATTATTACATTAAATTACAAAAAAAATAATCATATTTTCAAATATATAAATTTTAACCTATTAAAATAGTCAACTTTTTAAACGAGACTAAAATGAAATATTACATTTTACTTAACAATTAATTTTTTTTCTCACAACTATATCAATATATTAAGGAAAAGGGTCTTTTAAAACCCAAGGCTTGTGGAAGTTTCAATATGTCAATCCTAATTATCTGATTTTTAATATTTTTTTTAAAAAAAAATTGACTTGGTGATTGGTGATTGGTTCAAAGATTGTAATAATTACACTATTGATTACAATAAACACTTAATTTATAATAATTACACTTATTAAATGAATAACGCAATAAATGAAATATTAATTTCCTTACTTTTGGCATCCCAAGAGACCTATGTAATTATTGTGTAAATGCCTCTTAAATAAATAAATAAACACTTATTAAATTTTTTCAAACTTCTCGGTCAAACTCCATGTATTTAATTTATATATTAAAAAAATAAAAAAATATATAAATATCTATATAGGCTAGTATTTAACTAAAATAAAATTTAGGAGTTTTTTTAAGTGTGTAAGTGCACACCATGTGCCACTTACACAAAAAGTGTAAGTGTAAGGTGTAAGTATAAATATAAGGTGTAAGTGTAAGGTGTAAGGTGTAAGTGGGTTGCATATGGTATGTAACCTCAAAAAATGTGTAAGTGTAAAATTTAATTTTTCACAAAAAATATAAATTTAAGATATAAAATGTAAGGTGTAAGTTGCACACCATAACCAAACCCTAAAATTTATCAACCATTCCAAACCGACTCTAAAATCTTTAAATTCAATTCTCGTCTGTGGTGTTTCACACGCGCACTGTTTGAAGCGTAAATTGGGAGAGGAGGAAAAGAGAGGAATTTAAAGTAAGGAGGGGTTTTGTCAGTTGGGCCCCACTTTTTCCGTACTTTCTAAATGAAGTTTGAGCTCTTTGGGTTGAGGTGGGCCCTTGGCTGTCTGTATGAATAATGCAGGAAATTTTTATGAATTATTTATCAAATTTGTTAGTGTTGGTTTGAAAAGAGTTAGCTCCGTTTGGGACGATGGATTTGAGTTTTTTTTTTTTTTTTTTTTTTTTTTTTTTTTTTTTTTTTTTTTGACTATTTTAGTTATAAAAGATAAAATAAATTATTTTAGTAAAAAAATAAAATATTACATTTAATTCATAATTATTATACTATTTTCTCACAAAAAAAGTTAAAAAAAAAATCAAAAAACTAAAAAATCTTTCCCAAACCAAGCTTTTTAGTCAAGGCTAAAATAATTAAAAAAAGTCAACCTACTTCCCAAACGAAACCTTAAAATAGTTTGGCTTTTTATCTTCGTTTAATTTTTATTTTTGATTTTTTTAAACTTTTATAAGAAAAAAATTATAATAATTATGATTTAAATATAATATTTTATTTTGTTGACTTATATAGCTAAAATCTTCTTTTATGCTTTTTAGCCTCCATTTGAGAAGTGGGTTGATTTTTTGACTTTTTGACTTTTTTTACTATTTTAGCCTGGCTAAAAAGTTTGGTTTGAGAAGGGTTTTTTGACTTTTTGAAATTTTTGACTTTTTTTTGTGAAAGAAGAGTATAATGATTATGAGTTAGATATGATCTTTTGTTTATTGTGGCTAAAATAGCCTATTTTGTTTTGGAAAATGCGGCATACACCCAGTGATTGGGCACCCCCACCACCCCCCAGTGTCACGTGATACTACGGGATTGGAAGAAAAAAAAAAAGAAGAAGAAAACGGGCCAATTGCACTGCGCCACCTCACTGGGGGTCGACCCCCAGTGGGTGTAGGTAGAAGTGTTGTTTTGTTTTTTGTGGCTATTTTAGCCCCAAAACCACGAACATTTTTTTTTAGTCAAAAAGTTACTAAATTAGTAAAAAAGCCAACAACCCATACCAAAAGTTAAAGATTCTCTTTTCTCTCTACTTTTTGCACATCTTTTCGTAAAAAGTCAAAAAATCATCCCAAACATATTAGTTTTTTTTAGCTTATATTTTAGACAAATAATCAAAAAATTACTAAATTAATCTGTTTCCAAACGGGGCCTTAGTTAAAAAACCAAAACCAAACAACTTTAGTAAATTTTAAAATACCCACAAATTCATACGTGTGTGAGTTTTATACGAGAAGTTTTAG
Source organism: Camellia lanceoleosa (assembly GCA_025200525.1). Lineage (NCBI taxonomy): Eukaryota > Viridiplantae > Streptophyta > Magnoliopsida > Ericales > Theaceae > Camellia > Camellia lanceoleosa. Next base: position 4,202,691 of record CM045769.1, read on the forward strand.
TAAAAATTTTAATAGATTATTTGGTGCTTAGCTTAACTCAATTTTTATTATTTACTTAGACCCTTTTTGGGAACTTACCTTTTTAGTTAATTAGTCAAAAAATTATTAAATTAGTCAAAAAGCCAATAATTCATACCAAAAAGTCAAAGATCATTTTTTCTTTCTACTTTTTGCACATTTTTTCGTAATTAGCCAAAAAATCATCCCAAACATACAAGTTTTTTTTACCTACCTTTTTAGCTAAATAGCCAAAAAATTACTAAATTAGCCTGTTCCCAAACGAGGCCTTATCCTTTTGTTAAAAAAAATATATATATACATTACTTCAAATTTAAATTGCCTCGTATAATTTAAAAAATTATAAATATTTTTTATGAAATTTTTTTATTTAACAGAATTAATTAAAAAATAAAATTTTTAATTGCTCTACTACACAACGTTAAAATTTCTTGAATTATTAATTGAAATAAAATTTTGACAATATTAAAAATTGTTAATTCACTTGATCATTTATTAATAAAAAGGACCATTTGTTATAAAATTAAAATGGTAAATCAAAACCCTTGAAATTTGATTAAAATACGAATTGTCTCTATAGTTATGGAAATTACATTTCGCCTCTTGAAATTTCTAATTTCATAACAAATGATCTCTTTTATTAATAAATCATTAAGTTAGTTAAGAATTTTTAATGATATCAATTTTATTATTATATAGAAGAGTAGTTAAAACTTTTATTTGTTCAATTAACTCTGTAAAATAAGTTTTTTTGACAAGGGGTATTTTTAATTGTTCAAATCACAAGAAGCAATTCATATTTTAAGCAAATCTCATGGGGTATATTTGTAATTTGTCCTTCCAGAAAACATTTTCCATAGAAAATATTTTTTTTATGTTTGGTGGTGGTGGTAGAACGCAGGTGGAGGTAGAGATAGTGGCATGATGGTGGGGCAACAACAGCGGTGATGGTGGCGGTGATTGTAGTGGTGGTAGTGTGGTGACATTGGCAAAATTTTAGTTTGAAAAATATTTTTTGGGTTTTAAAAAGTAGAAAATATTTTATGCCTAAATAGATTTATTTTCTATTGATTATAGAAAATATTTTTCGTTGACTTTTGTTTTTCACTATACCAAACACCATAAAATACATAAAATATTTATCAAAAAATATTTTCCGCCCAAACAAGCGAAACGTTATTATTATAATTTTAAGTCTTACAATTCACTCACAATAATAATACGATAAGATAGGAGCGTTTGCAAATCGGATTGGGTTAGGTAGTCTTTCATTCGTTATATGTCTGACTTTAGACGGATTGAAAAAACATATCAATTCACATTTATCCGTTTAGTTAACAGATGCAGATTGAATAGGCTGTACAAATTGGTGGGTGGATGCTAATTGATTTCACGGTTTGAGATTAACTGTTATGGACATTTTTTCGAACTATTTCCAGTAATTCTTTACAATTTTACTCTCAAATTTTTTTATTATTCATTTTTTGTAATAAAAATAAATGCCTAATTCTCATATTTCATAAATAGCAAATATGATTACTAAATAAACTATCATTTTTTTAGGGTAAATTACCGGAGACTTACTTAAATTACAAATTATCCCCTATAATTTTAGAAATTACATTATGCCCCTTAAGGTTTCTAATTTCATTACAAATAGGTCATTTTATTAATAAATCATCAAGTTAATTAACAATTTTTAATAATGTTAAAATTTTATTTCAATTAATACTTCAGATAATTTTATTATTGTATAAGTGAACAGGTAGAAATTTTACTTTTTCAATTAGTTATATTAAATAAAAAATTCTGACAGGGGAGGTATTTGTAATTTTTCAAACCACAAGGAGCAATTCGTATTTTAAGCAAATCTCAAGGGGTGTATTTGTGATTTATCCTTTTTTTAACACACAAAAAATAAACGCATAACTTTATTTTCTTAGAAGTGTTGGCGAATTAGGATAGGATGGGTGGACTCTCATCCGCCATTCGTTCAAACTTAGGTAAATTAGAAAAAAATGCATCATTATTTGTTCGCTCAAACCATTGAAACCATCTGTTCTGTGACAAATTGGTTCGAATCATTCAATTTTAACAGATTAGGTGGATGCTTGCCTACCCCTACATAAAGTAGTTAAGTTTTACATAGTGAAGTTTATAATAAATAAAAAATTAATACATAACCATTTATGTTATTGTGGCAACAATTCTATCACTTAAATTGTAGGTCTCAATTTTATTTTGTTTTTAAATTTTAAGTATATATGATTCAATCACAAAATTAAATATAATATTATTTTATTTTGTTTTTAAATTTTAAGTACATTTGATTCAATCACAAAATTAAATGTAATATTTTTATATGAAGTGAAATTGGGTTGTTGTTAGCATTAGAAATTGTACAGAAAAATGTGTTGAAATATATAAAAGGTGCATAAAAATATATTGAAGTACTTTGAGATATATGAAAAATGTATTCAAATTATAAATATTTAAAATTTTGTAGTCTTATTGATAATATCATTAAGGGGACATTTTATTAATGTATGAATCCTACCTTATATGAGAAAATGGTATCCATAATTGAATTTATATGTATGAGAATCAATACGATATAAGTTTTCTTAGTCATGTATAATTATCGGATTTGTTTGATAGGATTAGATTTAGGAGTACGGTGAGTAATAAAATTACTTTTGAGATAGTAGGCTCCAAGGTTATTGATCCAGAGGAGTAGGCTCAAAGGTTATTCCAATGCCAAAAACCTAATCACTAATCTCCTTTTTGGACCCAAAAGGAGGAGAAGCGCACATAAAGAGTAGGTCAGTCTGGGAAAACTAGCTCAATCGACCAACTACGTTGGCTAAAGAAGCACAACAAAGTCAATCAGATTAAATAAAACGATAAACATTAGAGCAACGCCATATAGATAACAAGCTGTCACCACGCCACCAAAAATTACTAGGGAAAAGTAGTGAAAATAGAGGGAAGGTAACATTCAATGTACGCAATAACATCCATTTGAATTTTATTTCTCATTCTCATATCAAGTATTGACTTAATTGCCGGAGTACTTTTCTAACCAACAATCAAGTCAGGAAACTAGTAACGGGCTTTTTGTTTTGCAGACCTCAACGAACTCCAAGTTCATCTTACTTTTAATCAATGTGAAACAAATCTACAATCTACAATAATCTATTCACATTCAATCTTATGAGATTGGGTTAACAATTCCACTTCCCATAGAATGTTATTATCATCTTTAGAGGATATTCATAATCCCATCCCATTTATTTTCTGACTAAATATGTTTGTTGTTTTTTGTTTTTTCATTTTTTTTTTTGGGCTCATAGAATTGTCAATCCAATCTGATGACTTATCAAAACTACACAAACAAGGCCATTTAATTTAGTTTATGATTTTTTTATTTTTATTTTTTTTTATAATTATTTGTTTTAAAAAAAATTGTAAGAGAGAGAGTTGTAATCTGTCTCTATAACTTTTTAATAAAAAAGAATTTAATAAATTTAAAACATTATTATTAAAAAAAAAGGAGAAGAAACTTTTAGGTTTTATTTGATTGAGTTTTATGAATTTTTTTCCAAATTAAAAAAAAAAAATATTTTAGTAAAAAAAATAAAAAAAATAAAAAACAACTCATTATTTTGTATAATTTACTATTTTTTGGAGCAGAAATATTTTTTAAAAATTTGGAAATATGATTTTTTATATTTATTTTTGTGAAACTAGCATCTAACTTTTAATTTATTTTTAAAAAACTCTACAAAATTCAAAAGCTAGTTTCTAATTTTGATTTTTAGGGGTAGTTTGTTAACGTTTTTATCTCTTCTTTTCTGTTTTTGTTTTAATTTTTTTTTTAAAAATTGAAAACGAAACTTATTTGGTATATATATATTTTTGTTTTCAAAAAAATGAAATTGATTTTAAAGTCTTCAAAATTTTAAAAACACAAAAAAGTTATTTTCACTTGTTTTTAAAATAAGTTTTCACTTTTTCCTTTCACCCGTCATCTTTGGCCACTACCCATCGCCACCACTACCTACCGATCGCCACCACTCCCGTCATCGGTGAGTGGCGAGCTCCAGCCAACATCTGGTGACTCTCTAGCTGGTAGGCGGTCACCATCAAGCCTTCGATCACCATTTGGCGTCCTTTCGGTCACCTCACGTCCTCCGACGAAATCTGATTACTAACTATGGTGGATACTTTTGGCTATCCATCACTACCAGTCACCATATCTGTCTACCCTCCATCTTTGGCTACCAAATTCGACAACTCATCAAATATATATTTTTATTTTTATTTATATTTATTTTAAAAATATTTTCATAAACCAAACAAGTTTTCTATCTTTGTTTGTTTTTTTTTTCTTTTATAAAAATAAACAAAAATCTATATATATATATATATATATTTGTAAATTGAAAACTAAAAACGTTAACAAATGTGCCTTATCAATTTTAAATTTGAAAAAATTTAACCAAATAGCTTTTCGTTAAAAGTTTAGTTTTTTGATTTTTTGGCTAATTTAGCCTAGCTAAATTTGATTTTTTTGGCTAATTTAGCTAAATTAGCTCTGTTTGAAAAGAATTTTTGATTTTTTTTTTTGATTTGGATGTGATACTTATGAGAGAAAAAGTAAAATAATTATAATTTAAATTTAATATTTTATCTTATTAGTTTATTTAACCTATTTTATCTTTTTATATTTATTTAGTTCCAAATCAACTTTTCAAACATAATTAATATATATAATAACACCAACCCTCTAGAGTTGTGGGCCCAACATTAACTAATGAAAAATGTTGCACAAGAAGTTTGTTGGGGTAAATTACATCGACCTCCTCTACTGTTTGTGGAAAATATTGTAAGTTTCATAATTTTAATACTATTATATTAAATTTTTGAAAATTTTAATTTACATAATACTTAATTTTATTTTTATTTAGGGTAAATTATACTGATACTCCTGAGATTTTTGTTTAATATAGAGTACTCCCTCACATTTAAAAAATTACATTACCCTTTATGAGGTTTGTACTCTCATTCCAAATTTCTTCCTGAATTGATGATGTCATCTCCTAAAATTTTCTAAATGATCATTTTGTCATTTTTCCAACAATTTTTTTTTCAAATCATCATGATTACATTCTATAACTTTCCCGCATTAAATTTAACCTGAACATATTCTTATTGAGTGATGATATAGAAACATAAATTTTATATATAATTTTCAAACACAATGATATAACTTAATGGAGACCTTTCACTTTAAAGCAAAACACATATAAACATGATTTATATTTATAACAATATCACTATTACAACATTTTTGTGATACTTTTTGTACAAATTTTTATATATGAATATAATTTTTTATTTTTATTTTCACCATTATATATAGATTAGATCAATTTAATCTAAATATATTTAAAAAGTATAAAATTTGTACAAAAAACTTATAAAAAATTCATTGAATATAACAAAATAAGGTAATGTATTGAATTTTTATATTTTTGTATTTTTTTAATATTTGTTGAATTTAAAAAAAATCACAAAATATTATATTTCTTAAGTATATCTAGATTAGGTGTGTCTAAAAAATAAAAAAATTGCTCAAAATATTAAAAAAAATTTAGTAAAAATAAAAAAAATACGAAAGTAAAAGAACTCAAATTTTTGTGTGACTTAAACCAAAGAAGATGATTGTTATTTCCTTTGAAATGACATGAACGAAATATCTGCATTATTTTATATGTATGTGTTACGACCCAAACTCGCCCCTATAGGTTTAGTATCGCAACCGACCAGCAATTTTTAGATTACCAAAGGCCTCATGACAGATTAACAAATAGATAGGGGCTGCGGAAGCAAGTATATAAAATAGACAAGGTCCGATAAGCTGTGATAACATACATAGGACAGTAAAGCTTGAAACTTTTACAAGATGCGGACGAAGTCAACACACATGATATATATACACCACACCTAGGCGTTCAGGACAAAAGTCTCGCCCACATCTTAACAACAACAACATAGTCTAATATAGGTTACAAAAATAGCCACAAAATCAAATTTCATCAAGAACCTCCTCAGGAGGCGCAAAGGCTGGCTGACAAAAACAGAACGTAGGCCGTCAACTCTGGCCCTGGTCACGTGCTGGCCCACCTACATACATAATATAAATAGTGAGCGGAAGCCCAATGAATAATAACGGAGTAAAGGGTTTTAATGAATGAGTCCATATAGATTCAGAGATCATAATTCATTTTCATAACAAATTCATATTCTTGTCCAGATCACATACAGAAATCATAAGTCATGCTAGAGCATACGTGGTGCATCCATTAGCGTTAATAGAACAGATGCAGAGCAGATGCAGAACAGGTGGGGGTTATAAATAACCAGTTCCATAAAGAAATCTTCGAATCCGGGTAACAGAGAATAAACATGTTGAGCTCCATGTTGGAGTCTCCGGTACGGGTAACAGATGACAGACATAATAAGTCCTATAATGGGACCTCCGATACCGGGTAACAGCTAACAGATATCACATGATGCTAAGGATGCCACGAATACATGTCAGAAATTGGACAATCATTCATTGTACAGAACATAGCATTTCAGAAAACAGATCTTAATTCTTCATACAAAAAATAAATAAAGTTGAATATAACTTTACTAAGTTATTACTCACGGTTGGCTTCAAAGCAAACAGATGGAGCAGATTAGTCAAACGGTATACGGCATGTGACCTACATGAACACACATAAGAGTACACGCTTGAAACACACGTTCGAATTGTACATAATTTATTTCGTTGTTCTTAGTGTGTTTTTAGTCTTTAATCCTCATTATGGAGTCTTAAACATAGCCTAGGAATGCCTATGATGGAATGAGGATGCAAAAATGTATTGGAAAACATTTTGCAAAACTTGCTGAAAATAAGGTCCACGCTCAAGCGTGGATTTCCTTGCTCGAGCGAACATGTAGACAATGAAGCTTCGCTCGAGCGTGATTTTTCCCGCTCGAGCGGACTGCAAACTTTTGAAAAAGTACTGGTTGCATGATTTTTATGCCCGACGGACGCTCGATCCCTGCTCGAGCGTGAGGCTCAGAACCTCGCCGAAGCGGATTTTCTCATTGAGCGGCAAAACACAAGAACTTTTGGGTATATGCATTTCACGCTCGAGCGTGACCATCGACGCTCGAGCGGAAGTGCATGTACTTAGAGTGAACGCTCGAGCGTGAAGTTCCTCGCTCGAGCATGGATCAAATTTATGGAATTTCCAGATTCGATCACCAAGCTCAAAATCAACCACAAATGCATCAAACTCAATTTTCTAGACCCAAAACTTTGGAAAACACTTAGAAACTCATGAAACAACATGTTTAAAGGATTATAACAAGAAATCATGGCCCAAAAGTATGCCAATTGAACAAAACTCAACTTAAAACTCAAGATTAACACATGAACATAACTTGAATGCAATTCTTTGAACCAAAGTTTCCCAAAACATGACCAAATGCAATGTTCAACTCGAAAACATGATCAACTATGGCAATATGACATAGAACATGAAGAATTTCAAAAACAAAGCTTGGATTATGACATGCATGCAAGAGTCCTTTAGGAAAATAACCTCAAATGCCATGAATTACACATGCATGTATGCATGAGCTTCAATTCTCCAATCTTAGCTTAATTGACTACCTAACTTTCTTGAGCTCATCTACTTAATGTCTTAAATTGTAACAACCCTCGTACTGATTATCGATAAACTACTGAATTAGCTACTGGTTACTGCTAAACTGAACTGATAATGACTGATAATTGAATTAATCAAATCTTGAATGGGTGATTGAAATCGAAACTGGAATTGAATAAGTTTATCTATTGTATTGCATTCTTATCTGTTTGATTACTTGATTATCTGTTTGAATTCATATGTTTAAACTGCAAATTGAAGGCCTTATCGGCGGCCGAACTGAAAACCGTTTAGTGTTTCACGATCAGTAGGATTTTTGTGATTTAATGATATATTTAACTAAAAATTGATCAGGTATGATTAAATTAGATTAAAAATGAGTTAATTGCAAACTTGGACTTATTCACTAAATTAACCCTTAGTGGGCCACTAGACCTATGGAGACTTGTTTACACTTGAACCAACTCATTTTATTAGCCATCTTCTTGTGTCCAACCGACCATAGAGAGAGGGGAGTAGAGAGAGTTGATTTTATCTTGTATTTTGGCTTGTTGACTTGAGGAATTGAAGCTCACCTTGTAATTGAAGGAGCATTGTCAAGATTTAGCCACCTCACCTTGTAATTGAAGACTTAGGTAAGAGAGTACAACCCTTTAATTGTGAGTTTAAGCTAATTCTTGCATGATTCTTGCCAAATTGTAGAGTTGAGTCATGAATTGGTTCTATAGTGTTGAGTTAGAACTCATTTCATGCATGCATGGGTGTATTGATAAATTTTGAAGTTGAATTCATGATGGATTGTACATGCATGCTCATGTTTCTAACAAAGTCCATGTTTTCATTTTGTTTTCCAACTATTGAGCTCATTAGAGCAAGATTTGAACCTTGAATTTGGTTAAAAACTCATGCATTGCATGTTTGGTAATTGTTCTTGAAAATGGGTTTGAATTTTGGACTTAATTGACTCACCTTTGAGGCTTGAATTCATAAATTGGCTTTTGAAACTTGTTATTCATTGTTTTGGGATGTATTTTCCAGAATTTGGGCCCAAGAGGTTGAGAATTGAGTTGAGAATGCTTGGTTTGAGCTTGGAAGGCAAATCTGGAAATTCCAGATTTGGCTTCTTCGCTCGAGCGAAGGATTCTCGCCGGCGACCAACGTTCCTCTCGAGCCACGCCGAGCGAAGGATTGGTGGCTCGAGCATAAAAATCGAGCATCCAAGATCTTTTCTTGTTTCATCGACCGCCGGCGAAGGATTGTTCGCTCGAGCGAAGCCTTTGATTTTGCAACCTCGCTCGAGCGAAGGAAGGCTCGCTCGAGCGAGACCCCTGTTTTTAGCAACTTTTGAAAAATGCCTTCCAATTGTATTTTTGCATCCTTATCCCATCCTAGGCATTCTTAGGCCTAGTTTAAGGCATCTTAAGGAGGATTTAGACATAGAACCGCACTGAGGAAATTTAGGGATTTAATTATCATCCTTCCCGACTGTGAAACTTAGTGTGCGTTCTACTTGTTTACTGTTTAGGGTTGGCTCTCGGGGACGCGCTCTAGCTGCTATTAGCCCAATCTCTGTGAGTAACAATTGTGTAAAGATATGTTCAAAATGGTTATCTTTTGAATCTTGGCGAATCATTTATTGAAATGATATTATTCTTGAATGAATGTATGTCAGTATTCAATCTGTATTGTGGCATCCTTAGCACTTATCGCCATCTTTATTCTTTATTCTGAGCTCTGTCGGTTCCTTGTGGAATCATACTTTTATTGATTGATGGCCATCATTCTTTGTGGTCTGTTAAGACTGGTCCTTTTGGACCTCTTGTTTATAGGCTAATGGGTGTACCACATATGGTGATTTGAAATCTTGAAAGATTGAACTCTTGTTTAATGAATCGATTTCATTATCAGAAGGACATTCATTCATAACCTCTTTACGCATTATGTTATTCATCGGGCTTTAGCTCACTATTTATATATATATGTAGGTTCTCGTGACCGAGCTAGGAGGCGTGGGTTGGTCCCCGCTTTGTCAAGCCACCTATGTGCCTCATTGCGAGGTTCAATTGCCATGCTATGGCTTGGGGTGTTTTGTGTCCCCATCGGTCTCCTTCTGCTTTTGTACTCATCAGATAGATCTCTTGTTTTTTGTCGCATTCTTGAGGATTAGGTCCCCGTACTGAATGTTGTATATGATTGTATGGACTGTACTGTTCTAAACTGTTTGAATGCATGAAAAATGTTTTTGGCATACAGATTTTCACAGCTCAATGAACACTAGTTATTTACTGTATTGGCTTCCGCCATACTGTTTAAGCGTATATCTTTGTTGAGGCCTTGGTAATCTCGGATTCTTGGCGATTCTGATGCTAAACCCATAGGGCCGGGTTTGGGTCGTGACATAAATATAGAGTTTAAGAGTATAGTTCTTACCTAAGGTTGGCTTCAAGTGTGATCCTAACCCAAAGCTTCAAATTGTCTTCAATCTCGTAGTCAATTCTTTATTTGAGCTCAACCTCCCTATACTCTTCCTCTCTTACGTTTTTTCCCTTATAATGGGCTTAAAGTGCTTTGAAATCAAGGAAAGGAGGTGAGTGGGGTGTCAAATGGCCTCATAGGTAATAATTTATCAAAACTAATCAAATGGCATTATCTTAATCAAATTTAATTGCTCCGAACCGAATTTTAATTAAACCTACCATAAATTTCTATAAATCCTAATTAGCACCTAAATCAAGTCAATTTCTGATTCGGACGCCGATACGGCTTTCAATTCGCAAATCGAAACTAAAACATGAATCGATCTTTCTACACTTAACAGATATAATCACAACAATGCAACACACACATGCATTCTAATTCAGAATTTCACCTTAATTACTAATTAGACATAATTAATCATGGATTAACGTTATTCAGAGGTCGGGGTTGTTACAGTATGGTATTGTGGTGACAGTGAGGCGGAAAACCCATATCATTTTCTTGATCCTCAACCAAAAATGGTTTCCGCTGATCATCCTTGGACCAAAGTGGTTATTCTACCTGAAAAACTCCTTAAACTCAGAGCAACATAGAGGAAAGCACTCATTGTCAAGTTGCTAGGTCGCACGGTTGGGTACAACCTCATGATTCAGAGGATAAAGCAAATGTGGAGGAAGGTTTCTATCTTATTAGATTTTCTTGTTAGGCTAATTATACCCATGTGCTCCTTGACGGGCCTTGGGTCATAATCAACCACTACCTTACCATTAGTAAATGACGGCTAGATTTTAGACTTGGCCGGAATGAGATACCCTCAACCCTTGTTTGGATTCGCTTTCCAGGTATCCCGATTGAGTATTTTGAGGAAAAATTACTATTTCGTTTGGGCAATTTAATAGGATAGGTGGTTAAAGTTGATAAACCCACTACGAAAGCAGCTCGGGGGAGGTTTGCCGAGGTTTGTGTGGAGCTTAATTTGTAAAATGTTTTGCTCTCCAAAATTGATATCAACTCTGAAACGTTTAATGTAGAATATGAGAGGTTGTATGCTATTTACTTTGAGTGTGGTCAGTACGGGCACAAGATGGATGTCTGTCTAACTCTAAAATAATCCCAGGTAATCTCTGTATCGCTTGGTAGTGAGACTAATGGAGAGAATGTTAAGGGTATCGAAACCAGGGCCAACTCGGAAGACTCAACTCTCACTCACCAGTTTGGACCATAGATGATGGCACCGACTTGGACCAGAGATCCACCCAGGAATACACGTGGCCACCCCTCTACCTCAGCCACTATGTCTGCTAAGATGGATAATGCGCACAAGTCTGTCAGTACTCGCACAACGGTTAGTAAAGGGAAGACGGTGGTAGCAATAGACTCCATGGGTTCTCGATTCACAACTCTTGCTGAGCATAACAACACTGGGTCACACTCTGGAGATAGGCCTAGTAAGTCCCTGTGGACACCCCATTTTTGATTTCCCGTAAGGCTTGGGCGCTTTACTGGGTACACTCAATGATGAAAGTGGTATTATGCGTGGTTCGAGGTCTTAACAAAGAAGCCTTATTTAAGCTTCGAAACAACCCCAAACCTTCCATATTCCCACTGATCATACCCAAGAAATTTATTTGTACACCTTGTGCCACCTTGTGTTGAGGCTGAACTAGAAAAACAGGGGAATTCATTGAGGCTCAGTCGTGCCTCAATGAGGGCTGGTCGTGGCTATTGAGGGCCGGCTAGGCTTTAGTAGCGAGAAACATTGTTTTGGGTGGGAGGTCGCCAACTGTCCATTTTTGAAGATATTTATGATGTTTCTTGCTCAAATTCTATAAATATAACCATATACCTCTGTTTTGGGGGTTGAACAATTAAGAGAAAGCCTATACACATAGAGAGAGCTCCTTCTTCCATTGCAAGCTATCTTTGAGTTAACATACCTTCCTTGTATCATCTATATACACCATACACAACCTTGACTTATCATCTTAGAGCCTTGGTTGACCCTTGAAAAGCATAATTCAAGTTTGAGAGTGTGTAAAGAGTGAGTTTGATCACCAACCAAAGCTTACTCCATTTTGAGAGGTATAAGCTCGCAACTTTTGTTCTTGCTTTTGCTTATTTCATTTCTATCTATTTCTTGTATTCTTGGGTTGTTTTGCACCCATTTTAAGTGCTGGAACTTGGGTTTGAATAAGCTACTAAAGGTGGTAAGGTTGACACCCTTGCTTGCACCTATCTTTATAGCTCAACCCTTGGTTCTTTTACACTTTTTTCCTTTGATTTTTGAATTGATTTTCAGAGTTCAATTAAGGCCAAAAAATATGGTTTGAAGTCTTGAAATTGGTGGGGTTGGCCATCCTTCCTTGTTTTTGATTATATAACTTTAGTGTCTTTACTTTTTTGTTTAGCTTTTTTGAGTTCTTTTCTTGCATTTTAAGCCACTGTTTTGGCTTATTAGAGACTGTTTTAGAGCTTTCCTAATCTATTTAATTGATTCAAGCTTTGATTAGTTCCTTTGTTATAGCATTGGTCATCGTACATAGCTTGTATTATGTTGTTCTTAGCCTTTCTTTGTCTAACTTTTATGTTAATAACCTCATTTTAAGAATTAACTTGCCACTCATTTCTTTCATTTGAGAGTTGTTTCAATCGGTTGACGGTCATTCAACACATGAACTAGAGATTCACGCTTAGTGGCTTAATCTCTACGGAGATTCATTGTCAACGGCATAATCTCTCTTTCATGTTGAGAATTACTTCCCGTTTGATGCTTCTCTCCTTTTAGAGGACTTAATCATTAATTCAGACAAATGGACTAAAGAATGGAAATGACTAAGAGAATTGGTTTAAAAGCAACCAACACACATAAAGAAAATGAGTCATATTGCTTGGGCTTAGCCGGACGTTATGCCAAGTTTATCGAGTCAAGAGTGGTCATACACTAATTCATGGCATTTTGATGATCCTTGAAGCGTTTCTACTTCCTTTTTTTGAGTTCATTCCATGACAAAGAGGGAAGAGTGGTCATATTCATTATATTCATTGATTTTGTCCAAAATTGTATCCGAAATCATCAAGCAATCAACTTGCTCATTGATGGTTTTGGAAACAATTCCAACATTCTCTCGAGGCTTTCCTATGACAGAGAAGTGTGAGAGGGACAAATAGAGCTTGAACAACTCTGTGTGCATTGTTTTCACTTTAGAACACAAAATAGAGTTTTGCACAAAATTGAGGCACGACCGGCCTTCTTTAGGCCCAGTCGGGCTTCATTGAGGGCTGGCCGGTCCTTAATGTTTGGTTAATAGTGTATTTTTGCTAAAAACATAGGGCAGTGGCTGAGGTGAAACAGAGCAAGCCTAGGGTAGACAGAACTGTTCTTGAACATTGTGCATGTACATGCATACAATTCTTGTGCATCCTTGCTTACATTATGATCATTGTTGTAATTAATTTAATATTGTTTATTGTAATTGGTCTCGTTAATTATTAAGTGTTGTAATTATTATTATTGTCCCTTTGTAATTATTGTAGTTAATTAGTTTAAATAGTGAGTTCGTTTATCATGGTTATCCTTGTTGTAACAGCATAGTTAGCTAGTTAATTAGCCTTGCTTATTTATTCATTCGGTTTTGTAATAATTAGTTTAATTCGGACTTTTGGACTTTGATTCGCACCCTCTTGTATGAGGGCGATGTTATAATAAGTTGTATGTCTTCCAATCTCGCGTTTTTTTCCTTTTTACTTACTCGCTTACGATGGTTAGTATAGGTCATCATGTTTCATTAGCATTCTCATGCTTTGCATCCATTGTCTTGCATGCATCCAAGGCTCGACTCATCATGCTAACCCGATATCAAATGTTCAAACTCATTACTTGAATACGTGCTCTCTCGCATGTCTTAAATGCAATCATATGCCATGCTCATAGCCGAGCCTATAAAATACATAATGTGTGCGTTACATTAGCCATATTGCATAAGTTAGGAACATGCATATTTTTCTAACTCTTATCCTTGTTTTGGCTCGGAGTACTAGGTGAGCTTTTATTGCTTTAGCATCTTGCATTGAATGCTTGTGTTGCCATGTCCAAAGCATGAATACCATGAGGCTAATTGCTTAAATGATATAATTGTTTGAATGCCTGTGGATGAATGCTGGTTGCTTAAATTGGGATGGCTTGATTAATGTCCATTTTAGCCCACTTTTTCAAGTGGCAAATTCACAAAACAATTTTGAAACAAAACATGAGATCAAGTGTTCCAATTTGTGCAAACTAGTCTATACCTTGTATGCGGATCACATAGTAAAAATAGTTAATAAATCGAAACAAGAGTATATAATGTAAATAAGAAACATATCATGATTAGTAGAGGCCGATCTTTGATTGGGCGAGTGGGGTACTCAATTCATGACCTTCCCCTCTCGTACTTAAGTTCCCAAAGCGAGACACTTTAGTGATGACGAACTAATGGCCTTTGGCACGAGTCTCGGGTTTCTTAAATTTGCCAAAAATATTTAGGTGGTGACTCTGTAATTTGGCAAAACAATCAATTTTTGGCATTTGATTTAAACATTGATTTTCTAAGTCGGATTTGGACTTTTTTTGTGTTTTTACTATTTCACATTGCACTTGTGAAATCATATTCAGAACCCCAAGTGGAGTCCGAACTATAGGGCTATTTCTCTTCCGAAAGGAGCACGAAAAGTCGGGGTATAGTCCCTTGTGTTCTCTAGGTTGGACCCTTTTTCTGTTGGTACAAATAAGGAGATTGGGTTGCGCAACGTAAGGTTTGGGCCTGTGAACACTTTTTCCTGTTCAAAGAGGAACTTAGCTAAGAAATCTTAGACCCACACTTCTAACCCAACAATTACTCATCTGATGGAACCCTAAATGTCTCCACTTCGTCCCAAGTTGCTCTCCCAGCTCCTCATCCCTTTAAACGACCACCGAGCTCTCAAGTAGATGTGATTCAACTCAAAATGAGAGATTTGCAATGGACATCACTGGGGATGTTTAGGGAATTTGAGATAGAGCTCTCCCTCCCTATGGAGGTACAAGATAAGATGAGATACTTAACGCAAGAGAGTTCGATCAGAGCGGGATAGCCGCGATGGACTTATAACCAGGCCTTCCGTCTTAAAATCCTTGTTGATCATATAAAGATTCTTGTCTAGAATTGCAGGGGTACTGGTAGTGATGAATCTTTGGGAACAATTTGCAAGCTAGCAAGAGCTTATGATCCAATTGTGTTGGTTCTTTTGGAGCCACGAGTTCAAAGTAGTCGTGCTAATATGATATTGCGACAGACTTGTTTCTTGACCCTTTTAACGATCAAAGCTTCGGGTTTTTCCGGTGGCATTTGGATGTTATGGCGTGAAGATCTTGTGGAACTTGAAATCTTACCACCTCATTTGTAGGCTCTTAGCGCAGTTATTCGTTGCAAAAATAAGCTAGATTGGATGTTTACAGCCCTTTACGTAAGCCCTAATCTGAGTTCAAGAATAGAGCTTTGGGATTATTTAGCTGGTGTAGCTCGTGGCTTGCCCCTTCCTCGGTTGGTAGCTAGAGATTTCAATGATGTGGCTTCAGGATTTGAGAAGCAAGGTGGTGCCTTTACTTCTCAGAGACGATGTGATTTGTTTACTTAGTGTATGGATTAGTGCAATTTGATAGACTTTGGTTTTACAAGCCCTAAGTTTATGTGGACTAATGGATGCCGAGGGTTAGCTACTATTAGAGAAAGGCTCAATCGTGCTTTATGTAATGACTCTTGGAGACTCATCTTTCTTGAAGCTTGGATTCAATATCTGCCCCGAACTACGTCTGATTATTGTCCTATCCTTATTTCCTTCATTGGCTTTGTACCCCATCCAACCAAGCGTCCCTTTCATGTGGAGGCCGCATGGATGACACATTCTTCATTTGACTTTTTTGTTCAACAGTCTTGAGATTTTAGTAGAGGCAGGTTCGATATCACCACTGCCCGTTTTGCTCTGGCGGTCTAGTCCTAGAACAAGGAAGTTTTTGGGAATATCTTTTGGAATAAGGCTTTGTCTACTTGGCCAAACACTTTTCTAGAAAAATTAAAAGGGGAACTTGTTATTGAGTACAATCGAATTCTACTTCAAGAGGAAATACATCGGTATCAAAAGTCCTACTCTCAATGGCTCTTTTTTGGTGATGCTAACACAAAATTCTTTCATTCCAGTACTATTATTCATCGTAAGAAGAATAAGTTGATGGCCTTAAAAAATTTGGATGGAACTTGGTGCAATGATCAAAATGAACTTCATACAAGGGCAATCCAATACTTTCAGAATCTTTTCCAATCTAAGCCAGTGATAAATCCTCATACCCTCTCCCCTTTTATCACACATCTGTCGGTGGATGAGGCCTCTTGGTTGGATAGGCCAATTTTGGGAGAGCAAGTTAAGATGGCAGTTTTTGCAATGAGCACTTTCAAGGCCCCAGGTCCAGAAGGTTTACAACCATTCTTCTATCAAAAATACTGGGACACGGTTGGACCATCTTTAATTGATGTTATATAGACTGCTTTCCAAACAGGCACCATTCATACTGAATTGAACAGGACACTAATTACCTTGATTTCGAAGGTGGACTAGCCCTCAACTATAGGACACTTTTGGACCATTTCTCTTTGTAACGTCGTCATGCGCATCATCTCTAAAATCTTGGTTGGTCGGCTTTGTCCCTTACTACCTAAGCTAATTATCCCGTTTTTATCCCTTGTTGTCAAACATCGGATAACATTATCATTATGCAAGAGCTATTACATACAATGAAATGTTCTAAAAATAAGAGAGGGCATGGCTGTCAAAATAGACCTTGAAATAGCCTATGATCGCATAGAATAGAGTTTTACTAAGAGTATTCTCGAGGAATTTTGGTTCTCTACTACATAGGTCAACTTGATTACTAGTTGTGCTTCAACAACTCAGTTAGCAATGCTATGGAATGGAGAGGCTACCCAGTTTTTTCAACCTTCACGAGGACTTCGACAATGTCATGACCCAAACCTGCCCTCTATGAGTTTAGCGCCGTAACCGGCTAGTAATCCTAGGATTACCAAAAGCCTCTGAACAGAATAACAAATGAAAAGGGGTTGCGGAAGCAAATATGCAAAAATACTACATCCATTGAGCTGTGCAAATATACTTGGAATAGATGATTTAAACCTTGATAAACATATGTGACATCAAAATTACAGTAGTCTTACGTCACCAGAACGGGGCTTAGCCCTAAATACAGATAAACATAAATATGTTCGAGAATCACTAAAAGAAAGCAAAATCATAAACATAGTTCACAAAACAAGACCACAAGACTTAACTTAATCCGGAACCCCCTCAGGAGACATAAAGGGTGGCCGACAAAACGGAGTTCCAGGCGATCGTCGCTGAACCTGGCCACACGCCTGATCACTTACATACATAAATAATACAATGAGTGGAAGCCCAGTGAATAATACCAAAGTAAAGATTTTATTGAATGTTGTCCATAATCGTTACAAAAACAGAATTCAGAAGTTACTAGAAATGAATTCATAATCATGCTCCGAAATCAGAGTTTATAATAGAAACAGATTAAGAATCATAATCATAATCAGAATTTGCAGTTAATCATACGTGGTACATTCTTTAGCACTAGCAAAAACAGTTGACCCATAAAGGGACGACCATAAAGCATACAGTTGATTCACGTGCACGGAGATAGTACAATTGGCTTATGAAACGTATAGTTGACCCATAAATGGGACGTATATAGAAGGATTCATAACAATTGGCTCATGAGACGTACAGTTGGCACATAATTGAGACGTAACAAAACAAAAAATAGATGTCATCTGAAACTAAGGATGCTACGAATACATTTCAGAAACTTAGACAATCATTCATTCATACAAAGCATAGTGCTTCGGAAAATTGATTATTTCATATCATCAGAAAATAATTAAAGTTAAACATAACTTTACAAAGTTATTACTTACAGTTGGCTCCAAAGGCAGACAAATAGATCAAACAGCTTATGGCGCGTGACTTGCAAAAACAGATAACGGATGCACACTGAAACATATACTCGGAAAACACTTAACCTAATTTGCCTTGCTTTTGGTGTGTCTCTAAGTCTTATCCTCATTATTGTGTCTTAAATATGGCCAAGGAATACCTAGGATGTGATGAGGATACCAAAATGCATTTTGAAACACTTAGTCAATTATGTTAAAAACAGGGGTATCGCTTGAGCGGTGGGTCAAAAATGTGAGGGGCCACTCGAGCGTAATTTTCTAGTCTCGAGCGGTTTGTAAACTCTGAAAAAGTACTAGTTGTTTGATTTTTTCACTTGATGCATGAGCGTAAGACTGAGGTCTTCGCTCGAGCGCAACTCTTATCGCTCGAGCGGTCTGCAAAATGTGTCAACTTCTGGGAGCATGTAATTTACGCTCGAGCGAACTTTTGGTTGCTCGAGCGGAAGTGTGAAAATAATGGTGGTTGCTTGAGCACAGGATTTGCCGTTCGAGTGGAGAGGCAGAATTCTGGAATTTCCAAATTGCACTCGTAAGCTCCAAACTCGAATCCAAGTTACAAAACAGGTTCTCTTGGGCCAAAAAAAACTTGAGGAAACACTTAGAAACTTGTAAAACATGGTGAATTCAAAAGCATGTCGCAAAATCAAGCCCAAAAGCTTTGCCAATTGAACTAAACCAAACTTGAAATGGTGAAAACCATAACATGCATGTATCAGTTCATGTTCTACACTTTGAAAACATGATCAAATAATGTCAAATGATGTGAAATGAGACCAATTCTCAAAACCATGCTAGAATGAACGCATGCATGTATTAATTTTTTGGAATAACCTCAAAACATGATAAAATGGGCATGCATGCATGATATACTCCCATGTTCATCTATCTAAGCCCAATTCTAGCATTACACAACAAATTTTTTGAATTCATGTGCTAAGTGACTCGATTTCAAAGTTACTAGGTTAAATTTTTACCTTAGATATTATGCTCTAAATAGTTAGTTGTGTGAAGTTCCAAGCTAAGACCCTCAAATTCTCTTGCAATCCTCCTAAGTTGAACTCAATCTCCTCTCTCTCTCTCTCTCTCTCGATGTTTTGTTTGTTGTGTTGGTTTAAGGATGTGATGAAGAAAATGAATGAGTTAAAGTACATAAAGAGCCTTTTACAGGCTTACCTAGTGGTGATTAATTAAAGTTAATCAAATGGGCATTGATTATTCTAATTTAATCATTCCAAATCAAATTTTAATTCAACCTACCATAAAATTCTAAAAATTCTAACTAACACAGAAATCAAGTCAATTCTGTGATCGGATGCCGATAAGGCCTTCAATACACAGAACAAAATAGAAATAGAAACATATATTTCTACGATAGACAGATATAAATACAAATAATGCTATGCACATGTAATTAACATAGAATTTCATCTTAATTACTTATAAGACATACTTAATCATGGCTTAACAATTAATCATGGGTCGGGGTTGTTACAGACAAGGTGATTCGTTATCACCTTAGCTTTTTCTCTTTTCTATTGAAAAATTGGGGCGTTGTATTGAGGAGGCAGTGTCATGTAAACAACGGAAACCCATCAAGCTAGCTCGGCAAGGTCCTTTCTTGTCTCATCTCTTCTTCGCCGATGACATGCTCTAGTTTGGAGAACAATGGACAAATGGCAACAATGAAGGTAATTATTCAAGATTTTTGTCTGGCATTTGGACAGAGGATTAATTTCAAAAAATCCAAACTTTTTGTTACACCTAAATATCGTAAGCAACAAGAGTAGAAATTTGGGCCACATCTGCCAAATTTCTATCACCACAGATTTGGGACGCTATTTGGGGGTGCCGCTTATTTATGGGAAGGTTTCAAAGTCCATATACAATCACTTGGTTGATTGGGTTTGAGGTTGCCTAACGGGTTGGAAAGCTAGACAGTTGTCCTTGGCGGAAAGAGTAACTCTTATCTAGTCTGTTACCACTACTATCTTTGTTTACACTATGCAATCCACACTCTTGCCCACTTCAGTCTGTATCACCATTGATTGCAGTCATAAGCGTTTCTTACGGGGAGGTGATTGTAGTCAAAACTATTTATGGTTGCTTGAGAAAATGTTTGCAAACTGAAAAATGAAGGAGGGATTTATAATAACCCGACCCTCGTACATGTTCTCTAATATATTTTCAGTACCTTATTCTGTGCATTTAAATGCTTATTATGAAATGTCATGTGGAATTAAGTGTAATTACGTGAACCTTATGACTATCGATTCCTATCTGTTTAATAAGAAAACATATCTGTCACAATTAAAATGTTTAGATAAAGAATTAAAAGCCTTAGGAGGTTAATAATCTGAAATTGACCTTATATTTGGGGCCAGCATAATTTTTAAGTCATAATAAGCATTTTTGTAGAAATTTGGTTTGGAATGATTAAATTGATTAATTTTTTGTCATATTCAACTTTTTCTTTTATATTATATATATATGTGCCTCTTGTGTATGGAACTTAGTGCATTACTCCAAATATATCTCCTGAGAGAAGAAAATTAGAGAAGGAAAGAAAGGGTTTGAAAGGAAGAAACTCATCAAGAAGGAAGATTGGGGGAATTGAGAGGGGTTGTAAGGTTTAAGGCTCAAGGTATGTGAATTTTGTTTTAATTAAGTCTTTTCTTGGATTTGAGTAAGAATTTCCCCTTTTATTCGTGAGATTTGGGGTTGTAATTGGAGTTGTGTGTATGTTAATTGTTGAATTAAGAAAATGTTTTGTCACTTCGTTGATTGGAAATATTGTGAAATTAAGTTATGTTTATGAGTTGTAAGAAGAAAATCCAAGTCACATTTGAGATTGATATATGTTGTAATGTTTATGTATATGCTTTTCAAACTATATATTAGCAATTAAAGAACTTATTTTGAGCCTTGAAAAAGTTTACCAAAAATGGAGTTTCTTTGAATTTTGAGTGCAATCACCTTGAATCGCCGACGTGCGAGGATCATCACAGACATGCGGGAAGCCTTACGCACGCCCAAGCTGAAAAAAATGTTCTGCTCCGTTTCGCATGCTTAACCCTCTGGTATTCTTGAAATCTATGTTTGATGTTCCGAAGATGCCTGTAAATTCATTCGAAGTAAAATGAAGCAAGAATAATGAAAGAAAGAAAAAAGAGAACTAATGAATAAGTTATGCATGTGTGTAGGTCTTAATCCGGGAGGGGCAAGCACTCTGCTAAAGCACTGTGAGTAGTAGTATTGTAATCGCACATTTCTTTATCGTTAATAATTCTTATTATTAACGCTATGTTCTTCACAAGTAGTTACGTTACGTTAACATTATTGGAAAGCGGTGTGAAGTTATGTGAACGTTAAAAGATTTTGATGTACATCGGTATGACTCTAAACGTACTTGGTATTTCGGTTACGGTTAATGGTTATCATTAATGTGCTATAACTTGTGAATTACCTATAAACTTCGCACAAGAATTACATACGAATATTAACACTATGCGGTCAGTTGATGGGAGGGAATTATGAATATAAATCCCAGTTAATGGGAACATAATATTTTGAACGGGAAGATGATGTTCTGAATGACCTATCATGAACTTCTACAGTTTTATTTGGTTCAACACGTGTGTTATGGCATAGGTATTTACCCAGAACGGATTATCAGAATGAATAATTAGATCAGACCACGGATTATTTTCTACGTTAATAACTGCTAAGAATTATGATAAACATCGGATTGACGTACGAATGACTCAACCTGAAGACAGAATTAAATATCAACGACATTGTCATGTAACTCGCATTATGATGTAAACTATTTTATCCTTGTTAATGTACTGTAATGACATGTATAATCAAGCATGAACTCTGATTTCGGTTTATGATTCAAGCATAATTAAGAATATGTATGAATTTGGTTTTGTTTATCTGTTTCGCTTATGCTATGTTATGACATGAGTTGTTTTGATCGGTCTTTAAGACCAAACGATTTCTGGTAGGGAACAAAGTGCTGTACGGAACTAAGTGCTGCAATGCGAGCCACATTTAGAATCCGTACGAGCCACCTCTTGAGTCCATACATATGTGAAAGTTATGAGGCCTATGGCCGTTTTGTGCAAGTTATGAGGCCTATGGCCGTTCTGTGAAAGTTATAAGGTTTATAGCCGTTCTGTAACATCTGTGAGGCCTATGGCCAATTTGTGACATCCGGGCTTATGGCCATTCTGTATGATTTGTTAGTATGAAACAAAGTGCTGCATAGAACTAAGTACTGCCATACGAGTCACCTCTAGAATCCGTGCAAGCCACCTTTTAAGTTCATACATGTCTGTTAAGGGCTTAATGCCATTCTGATAAAGGCTTAATGCCATTCTGATAAGGGCTTAATGCCGTTCTGTTTAAGGGCCAATTTGTGAAGTTATGAATCTATGAGGCCGAAGGCCAATTTGTGAATGTGTGAACCCACCAGGCCAAGGGCCAATCTGTGATGTTGTGAACCGACGAGGCCGTTCTGAATATGAGTACAGAATCAGATTAACTACCTGTCTTTTACATTATATACGCATTGCTCTGTATTATAATTTAAGTTGAACATTGAGTTATTAAAGTGCTATTATTCACTGAGATTGTCTGACTCTGTATTTTGTCTGATTCTGTAGGAAATAAATCTGGAGGTCAGCCATAACCCTCGATGCTTGTCTCCCTTTGTCAGCCTTTGTGTGTCCAAGCATTTGGGTGAAGCCTACCCGTTTCGTGAAGTTTGCTAAGTTTTGACTTATACTCTGATTGTCAATAATATGTTGAAATTTCCAATGTTTTTGTTGTACGCCCAAACAAGGGGCGGGGTTGTATATGTGTATGTAAATATGTATCATCTGATGCACTGTTTGTGATCCTGGCATGATAGTGGTCGCTCAATGGATGTAGTTTCTTTTTATTTCATGTTATTTTATAATATTTAATGCTTCCGTTCAAGCCCCGTATGTTATGTATATCAGGTTAAGTGTCCGTTTCTGATTAGGTCATGTCCAAACTTTTAGGGGCGAGTTTGGGACGTGACAATTTGGTTTGCGTTGTATGAAGCATATGAATCTTGCCTTACTTGCTAAAGTAAGATGGAAACTAACTCAAGATAATACCTTTCCTTGAGCCTAATCCTTGGGGAATAAATATCTAGGGCAAGGTAAACGCGTCTGGGATCCCTATTTGTCTAATTTTTCATATACTTGGAGGAGTATTAACAAAGGAGCTCAAATTCTCAAAGAAGGATTAAAATGGTGAATGTGAGATGGAAAGACCATCAACTTCTGGAGGGATATTTGGCTAGGTGATCTACCATTAACCCAAGTTACTTCTTTTACTCTTTCGGTGGCTGATTTATAGAAGAAAGTGTATGACTATTGGATTGAAGGTAGTGGTTGGGATTAAGCCCTTCTGTCCTCCCTTTTGCCTTGTCAATTCATAGACCTTCTTCAGGGGGTGATTTTTCAACCTCACAGTGCCAATCATGATAAGGAAATCTAGAAATCTTTGTCTTCGGGGTTATTCTCCACAAAGTATGCTTATAATATGCTCAAGCCTTTACTCTCCAATAGTGTAGGCACCAAAGGCTGGCACATGATTTGGCGCCATGCTGGACCTAATCGATGGAAACACTTTGCTTGGTTAGTCAGAAATGATTGTATTCTCACCAATGACCTTCGTTTGCGCAGAGGTTTGAGCTTAGACTCAACTTGTCTTTTTTGTGGGTACTACAGTGAGACTATGCTCCATGCTTTGCATGATTGTGAGATGCTCAGGCAAATGGGGAAAAAGCTTACTCCTCTTTTATGCTAGCTGCAATTCTTTACATCTCCTTTGCTTAAGTGGGTTGATCTCAATCTTGCCTTTCCAGTATGGGTTATATCTTATCAGAACTGGGCCTTGGTTTTCTTGGCTTCTCTTTCGTTCCTTTGGTTATGACATAACGAATAGTTACACGTTCCAAATTTTTCCTTGCCTCCTCATCAGGTTGATATTATTAGAGGGCGAGTTCTTGAGTTTGAGAAAGTTCAAGCCGTTGTCGCTTCCAAGAATAGCCATGGCGTACTGCATGCCCCTTAGTCTCCCTCCTCCTCAATGGGTTAAGGTCAATGTTGACCACTTTGTTTTAGAACCACTAGGCTTAGCAGGAGTAGGTGGGATTATTCAGTCAGACCGAGGCAGTTGGATTGGTGGTTTTCGACATCACATTGGTTCAACCCTTGTCATTGTTGTGGAATTGTGGGCTATTTGGTTGGGGCTACAACTGGCTTGGTAGATGGGTTTTCGTAAGGTGGTGATTGAGTCTGATTGCGTTGAGGCATTGAATGTGCTAAAGTCCTTATCTATAGTTCACCCATGCTTCAACATTTGTCAAGAAATCAAGGAATTTTGGGCAGTGATTGGGTCTGTGATCTCCACCCCATTTGGCATGAGGCAAACAAATGCTTAGATTTCTTTGCCAAGAGTGCTCTTCATCAAACTTTCTAGCATGAACTTATTGTCTTTCCCCCTGGGGATTTGGCTAGATTCATAGAGGAGGATACACCAGAGCTTGTTAGCTTCGGGCTTGTTGCTTCTTAGTTTTGGCTTCGGCCCCATTTGTAACCAAAAAAAAAAAGAAGGCTAAGGGGTAAATATGTCATTTTAATTTGATAGAGGGTAAGTATAATTTTTCAAATGTGAAAGGGGTCTGTATTAAATAGAAATCTCATGGGGTGTCAGTGTAATTTACCCTTTTATTTATAATTCGTTAAAATGATGTTGTCTCTTTTACCTTGAAATGTATAATTTTTTATTATTTATCTTTGTGTTGTGTTCATATTATTTGTATTAATTTCAGTCATTTTAACCCTACTAAAAGGGTTAGTATAATTATGATGAAATTGTAAGATTATTTGTATATTCCTTAAATAAGAGTAATTTACTCATTTTTTTATTGTCTAATTTGATGTAGTATTCCTTATATGAGAAATTTGGTCGAAATCCTTCAATTATGCCCTTTTTTAGTGAAAATAATTACCTAATTTTTTTTGTTTTGTTTTAAGAGGCGCATAATTAAGTAAGGCTTGAGTAAATATATATACTTTTTTTTGAACAATATTACCTATGTATATATATATATATATTTCACAAAATTGAAATCTGTATCAACGAAGATCACTTAGTTTGTAATTATTCGAGAAATCCTACTCTGTTTGGGATTGGGAGTGTTATCAAATTACTTTTGAATGCCACAAAATCTGTGGTCTTTGTTCATCAATCACTGAAGGTGAAACTTGCAAGCCACAATTCAATTTTTTTAGTTCGAAGAAATAGATAAGAAAAAAGGTAATTATTGTTTGTTTATTCTAATGTACCTTAAACTAGGCTTATGCTGACACCATTGTCTATCAATTCAATAATTTCTTACTTTTATTTTATTTTATACAAGTTTACAAATGTTATGTATCTGTATTTTTAGTTGGTTCATCTAGTATATACTATATTTTTTTGTAATAGTAAAATGTTATTGTCAATTAAAGTAACATTTTACTATGAAATAGATTAATATTACTGTCAAATAGAGTAACATATTACTGTTTACGTCAATTTCGATGGTAATTTTTTTTATTTTTTAATAATTTCATAGTCAATATGAATCTTGTTTGATATATCCTAATGTGAGGATTCTAAAAATATTAATTTTATTAAAAATTGATATATAGGTCAAAAGTGATATTATTTTAAAATTTAAAATATTAAATTACTTACTAAGGATATTTTGGTAATAATAGTATGTGATGAAATTTTTAAAGAAATTTTTTTATCCTTATTCTTGATGCATTAAAATTTTATTAAGAGGAGACTTTGACCAAATCCTCTTTTTATATTTATAATTACTCAATATAGCATTAGTCATAACTATTAGTATACCCATGAATAAAAAATAGTAAACTATACCCAAAATTCTTAAATTTTGTTGTTGCTGTTTTTTATTTTTTATGAATAAGTTATTGATTTAAACTTTTGTTCAAATAAACCTTTTAACTTTTAAAATTTATTTACTATTTAACCATTCTGTTACATTCCGTCATCTTTTTTAACAATTAATTATAGGAATTTGTAGTTTAAGATCACTGATATTAGGATTTTATGAGATAAAAAATATACAATATTTTCACAATAATTGGGATCCCTTAATATTTTTATAGAGAAATTTCTTTTTTTTATAGAGAAATTTGAGCTCTTCAAAGGGACCTTAACTAATAAGATAAAACATATTGGACCTCTCCTATTACTCAAAATTAGAGTGGGATGTTCCTCTAATTTTTTCTTAATTTATACCATATTGGACCATCTTAAATTGTTAATTGATAGAATTAAAAGTAAACCTTTTTATTTGTACATATAAAAAAAGAGTGAAGCACAATAAGTCCTAAATAGTGATCTTATGAACTGTTTGGTTCTCACTTTTTTCTTATGGATCCAAAGGTCTCATTCTACTATAAATTACATAACGAGCCAATCATAAATGTGTGTATATTATGTGTTGAGGGACAAATACAAGTTTTCTCAAAATATTGAAATTATTAAATGTAGCACTTAAAAAAACTTCTTAGTATAATTTTTTTAAACGTAACACTTCAATGTAACACACTAAAAAACTCTTTAGTATTTTTTTACAAATACTTCTTAGTATTTTTTTTTTTACAAATATAACAACTTAACGTTTCAAAAAAATTTCTTCGTGTATTTTTCCGAAACATAACACTTCAATCAATGTAACACATAAGAACTCCTTAGTATACTTTTTTTTTTTTCCTAAACATAACACTCAAATATAATATACTAAAAAACTCGTTCGTGTATTTTTCTCAAATGTAATAACATAACATTCCAAAAAAATTTCTTAGTGTACTTTTCCTAAACGTAACACTCTAATGTAACATACTAAAAAACTCCTTAGTGTACTTTTCTCACACGTAATAATGTAAGATTCCAAAAAAACTCATCAGTGCATCTGATCGAATGGTCATGTCCCTTGATTGCATCCGATCAGATCTAACCATTGAATCGACGTTCTATGGTGTAGATTAATCTCGCACTAAATAGATGCCTTGACTGATCACACCTGATCACGATTGGATGCCATTTCAATTGTACGATCACGTGCATCTCCAATCAATGGCTATGATCAAATCATTAATGGATACCACATCACTACCACGTAGAGCTGACTGTATTCCACATCATCACTCCAATCTGTCCGATACAAATAGAAAAGTGCCCTCATGGCATTTTGCGCTAATGTGTTCGTGCTAAGTGCGAAATTAAACGCCACACAGCCCATTGCCCAAGCTACACGCGCGTGTGCGGATGGTGTAAAACACCATCCTTACGGTGTGAGTGCATGCACACTATCATTCATTCCATAATTCCATATTCAAATAAATATTCCATGTAGCACTTTATTAAGTGCTCTATGTTTTTCTCTCTTTACATTGTGGGACAAAGTCCCTAAGTTTATTTCAAGCTTTCCAAAGAAAAATAAGAAAGATTTTGAAAACAACCAAAAACGAAACTATAAATTTAAAAAAACATTTTGAAAATTCCCCAACATTCCCCTATCATTTTCAAAATACCAGATGATGATTCTTGGTTCACTAGGTAGCCTTATGCATAGATGAAGATATCTTATGATTTGAATTATTCACTTAGTAAAGACACCTCAAAGTTAGTCAAGATGACATAGTAGTCTTATCTTTGAGCTAGTGATCTTATACGATTAACCGAACTTGTCTCACATACAGTACTGGTTACCTCAAGTATTCAAACAAGTCGACATGTGGATTGGCCTTGTGTTTATATCCTGTTTGATGAGCACTCTAGAGTCAAATCCTTGGACGCATAGGAAGTGACACCAGCTCCTACACTCACATAGGTAAGTTTATTGAGAGTACCCCTGTAATTTTCAGTACCTTAACAAACCCTTAACAACCTAGTTATAAGCTTATTATGAGTTTTTTAACTCATCATCTTCTTTTCACATTACAGGTACGACGCACTTTAACATTGGGATGAAAATGAAATATAAAACTAAGTGCTTGTAATTACAACATATAGTGTACTTGGGTTCATTGAATTCAATACTTGATGTTTTTTCAAGCGTTGAGTCGAGTTTCCACCAGGAGTGATTATGTTAAGTAGGCTTAAGACCCACCCACTTTAATGTTTTCTACACCAAATCCCTTGCAAGTCCTTTCGTTAAGAGATCAACCAAGTTTTCATTTATTTTTACATAACCAATAGTAATCACACTTTTTGTTATTAACTGCCTGACATAGCTATGTCTAAGTCCTATATGCCTGGACTTACCATTATAGACATGACTATAAACCTTGATAGAGTTGCTTCATTATCACAATGCAAATATATCGATGGCATAAGCTTTGGCCATAACTTAATCTCTAACATGAGATTCCTTAGCCACACTCTCTCTTTGCTACAAGAAGCCAATGCTACAAACTTAGACGCCATGGTTGAGTCTATTATGCATGTTTGCTTCTTAGAACCCCAGG
This sequence comes from Camellia lanceoleosa, assembly GCA_025200525.1. Taxonomy (NCBI): domain Eukaryota; kingdom Viridiplantae; phylum Streptophyta; class Magnoliopsida; order Ericales; family Theaceae; genus Camellia; species Camellia lanceoleosa. The sequence continues at coordinate 4,231,557 of CM045769.1, forward strand.
AGATAGCTCCTCCTCCAAGAGTAAAAATCTTACCACTTGTAGATGAGTGATCCTCACTGTCGGTTATCCAACTAGCATCCGTGAATCCTTCTAGCACTGCTAGATAGCCATTATAGAGTATTCCATAGTCTATTGTTTTCCTCAAGTACCTAAGTACTTGGTTAACAGCAAGCCAATGCACACTACTAGGATTACTAGTGTATCTACTATGTTTTCCCAATGCAAATATAATATCAAGTCTAGTGCACGTCATGGCATGCATCGGGCTACCTTACTTTTGAGTATTCTAGCTGATCAATAGCTCTTTTAGTATTAGGATACAATTTCAAATGTGAATCAAAAGGTGTAGACATGGGTAAATAATTATATTGATTAAATTTCTTAAGAATTTTCTCAATATAGTGTGACTAGGTAAGAATCAAATTATTATTCTCTAGTTTGATCTTAATACCCAAAATTACATCAACTAAATCCGTGTCTTTCATACTAAAGCTAGATGATAAGAAACTTTTAGTACTTTTAATGACGTCATTGTTAGTACCAAAAATAAGCATGTCATCTACATACAGCCATATGATTACATCTCTATTGCCAGTAAACTTACTGTACACACACTTCTCAGATTCATGTATTCTAAAACCATTTGACATTATTACTTTGTCGTATTTCTCATGCCATTATTTTGGAGCTTGTTTCAGTCCATAAAGTGACTTAATGAGTTCACACACTTTGTGTTCTGGACCCTATACTATAAACCCTTTCGGTTGTTGCACGTAGATTTCCTCATCTAACTCTCAATTTAGGAAAACGGCCTTAACATCCATTTGATGGATTTCAAGCTCGTAGATTGTGGCTAGGGCAATCAATACTCAAATGGTGGCGATTTTGGCCATCAGAGCATATGTATCAAAATAAATGATCCTCTCATTTTCAGTAAAGCCCTTAGCAACTAATCTTGTTTTGAACTTGTCAATTGTGCTATCAAATTTCATTTTCTTTTTGAAAATCCATTTACATCTAGTTGGTTTGGATCTAGGTGGCAAATCGACAAATATCCAGGTATAGTTAGCCATTATAGAATCCATCTCATCATTTATTGATTCTTTCTAGAAAGCAACACCTTGAAACTTCATAGCCTCCTGAAAGGTTAATGGATCTGAATCTATATTCAAAGAAATCATTGTTTGCTTACAATGAGCATTCCTAGTTCCTTCTACTAGGTAAACAATGAAGTCAGGGCCCAAAGACTTCTCAGTCCTAGCCCTCTTACTCCTTTTTAGCTCAACAGTAGGCTCAATAGGCTTAATGGGTTCATTTTGTTCACTTTCCTCTATAGACATCAAAGGAGTTGATTCATTTCTATAATTAGAATACAGCCTTAGAATGGTTGTGAAACGATTCTTATAAAATACCGCATCACATAATTCAATGATGGTATTTATTTCTATTGAACCATTAGGCTCTATTACTAGAAACCAATATTGCTTGCTATGCATTGCATATTGACCATTGAGCTCTATTACCAGAAACCTATATGCTTTGTTATGCATAGCATATCCAAGGAATATGCATTCAATTCTTTTTTCACTTAATTTCTTTCTTTTAGGTTCAAGCAATCTAACGATTACTCTACAGCCCCAAGTTTTCAAGTAACCTAGATTAGATTTCTTGCTTTTCCAAAGCTCATAAGGAGTAACACTTCTTCCCTTGAGAGGAATTCTATTATGTGACAAGCAGTGAATAGGGCTTCACCACAAAAATCAAAACTTAAATTAGAGTAAGAAAACATAGTATTAATCATTTCTGTTAATGTCTTATTATTTGGAGTACTTATGCATAGTTCATAATAAGTGAATTTATTGTCTAATAGGTCCTATGGAAAAATGTCATAAAAAACGTCATTAATTGTAAGTTTTAGTGACAATTTATAAAAATCATGACAAAAAAAAGTCACTAATTGTCAATTTTTAGCGACATATATAAAAAATTGTCACAAAAAATTATTTTTAGCGACAATTTTATCAAGACTTGTTTTCAATAGGACTTGATGGGAATTAAGTCCAACTATTAGGACCTATTGGTAGTTTACCCTTATTATTTCTTTCAGCTACTCCATTTTATTATGGTGTGTAGGGTGCATATTTCTCATGAATAATACTAACATTTTCACAATATTCTGAAAAATGTATTCACTGTCTCTATCAAACCTAAGTCTCTTTATTTTGACATTACACTAATTTTCTACTTCTTTCTAAAAAATCTTGAATTTATCAAGCACCTCATCTTTTGTATGCAAAAGATGTATATGATAGTACTTAGAAAAATCATCAATGAATGTTACAAAATATTTCTTACCTCCTCTAGTAGGGGTGCTATGCATGTCACATATATCACTATGCATAAGTTCAAGTAGAGATGTGGTTTTATCTACTTTAGGAAATGGAGTGCGAGATAATTTTAGATTGTACAAAAAATTTACATTTTTCAAACATGTCAATGTCATACTTAGGAATTAAATTTAAATTAACTATATCATGAATTTTCTTAGTACTAACATGACCTAAATGAGCATGTCATAAAAAAAGAGAATCAACAATATAAGCAGAAATAGATGTATTATTGATAATGTTAAGTTTGAACATTCCTTGATACATGTAGCCATTCCTAACAAAAATCCTATCCTTAGACAGAACAAATTTGTCCGAATCAAATACCAATTTGAAACCATGCTTATTAAGCAGGCTTCTAGATACAAGGTTTTTCCCAACATCAGGTATATGATAAACATCAGTAAGACTTAAGACTTTTCTAGATATGAACTCTAGATCCACCATCATTTTGTCTTTGATAGCAGTAGTTGAAGAGTTGCCCATGTAGAGAACTGTTCCATTACTCAATTGTTCATAAGTGGTGAAAAGGCTTTTGTTGTTGCAGATGTGCCTCATTGCTCTTGAGTCAATCCACCAGTCACTAGCATCTTTGAGCATGTTTACCTCAATACAACAACCACAAATGTGTTTTGGCATTTAATGCTTCTAGCTTCTTCTTGGATGACCGACATTCATTTCTAAAATGCCCTGGCTTGCCACAATGCCAGTAAATGTCTTTCGAGTTCTTAGCGTCTTTCTTGGATTGGGGGTCGTGCTTACGCTTCCCTTTGTTAAACATCTTTCCATCATCCACTATGTAGATGTTAGAAGTTTGAACCAATTGGTTATCGTTACTTTCATAAAGCATTGACTCTTCCTAAACTCAGAGCTATTGTGCAAATTCCTCTAAAGTAAGATCTTCCTTTTGTGTTTAAGAGTTTTCTTAAAATTCTTCCAAGAAGATGACAATTTCTCTATTATAGATGAAACTATAATAAATTCATTCATGTTCATATTCTTTTGTCGGAACTGATTTAGAGAATGCTGGATCTCATGGAATTGTTCTATAATGGGCTTTGTATCAATCATAGTAAAACGCATAAAACTACTAACAAGAAATTTCTTACTGGTGGCATCCTCGATGAGGTACTTTGACTGCAATGTGTCCCATAGTTGCTTTTCTGTTTTCAAATGTTGATACACATTAAACAGAAAGTTTGACAACGCATTTAGAATGTGTCCTCGGCAAATGTAGTCGTCATTCTCCCTTTGATTATGGTACAAGTTTGCTTTATTGTCTCATTTTCTTGCTCCGCCTAATAAGGGATAATCAACACATAGACCACTTTGAGAGTAGTGAGCAAGAAGTGCATTTTCTTTTGCCAGCGTCATAAATTTCTTCATCAAAACGGTCAAGCTTTATGAAATCTTAAGTCATTTTCTAAATAGACGATGCCATAACAAAAGTATTGTCTTTAGATTGATGGAGAAATTCATCTTAAATTCTTCAGTTAGTGGTCTTTAGGTCTTTAAAACTTAGCGATGATCTTGTCTATGTAGAACACAAAATTGATGCTTCAAGTTGCGTTATTTAGGCACTTTCCTAAAGATAATGTTTGCACCCATCAATAGGTGTGCAGGGGGTTATAGTAAATTCGCCTCCAAGATACAATGAAACCTGATATGAGGATCAAGTCTATCGACGTTTGTACTGACGACAGTAGATCAGAATACTCTTGATATAATCAAGAAAACTAAGACACTGATAATCAAGTTTGTAGAATTTAATTAACAGTAAGAAAAACAAAAACTTGCTTATGAAACTCTCGTTCGAAAATTTTAAATCAAAAGGGAGAGGGAGAGAGAGAGAGAGAGAGAGAGAGAATTGCATGAATGTTTTTCAAAATCTTGGATGGATTGAAATGACTGATTTTCCAGCCCATTTATAGGTCTTGATGCATCTGATCGAATGGTCATGTCCCTTGATCGCATCCGATCAGATCTGACCGTTGGATCGACGATCTATGGTGCAGATCAATCTCACACCGAATAGATGGTTTGACTAATCACAACTGATCATGATCGGATGCCATCTCAGTCGTACAATCACATACATCTCCAATCAATGGCTATGATCAAACCGCTTTAGATCGAACACACAATCGTTCGATCAGTTGGTTGACTCATCACCAACAGACGCCGCATCACTACTATGCAAAGCTGACTGTATTTCACATCACCCATGAGACATCGGATCCATGTCATCACTCCGACCAGTCTAATAGAAATAGAAAAGTGCCCTCATAGCGCCTTGTGTTGGTGTTAAATGCAAGGTGTGCCATCAAACGCCACACAACCTATGCCACGTGTGTATGCATATGCGTATGGTGCTTACGGTGTGAGTGCATGCATATTAGCATCCATTCCACAATTCCGTATTCAAAGGAATATTCTATGTAGCACTTTATTAAGCGCTCCATATTTCCTCTTTTTCCAATGTTAGACAAAGTCCCAAGCTTATTTCAAGCTTTCCAAAGAAAAATAAGTAAGGTTTTGAAAACACCCAAAGACTAAACTATAAATTTTGAAAACCATTTTGAAAATTTCCTAACAACAAATTGATTAGAAGAAATTCTATTTCCACAAACATACTTACCTTAGTGCACACACTTAATGAAACATTATTTTAATGAGAATTATACTTTAAAGTCAAATGACCATAATAGATATCAAAATACACCATTAACATTATATTCAACTTTTCTCTATACACATTTCAGTGCACATTTTTGAGTAAAAAAAAACTAAACCCTAATTTATCCATTGATGATGGTGATGATCAACCGCAATTCAGTCTCTCTCATTCAACCCCAAGTCCTTTTGTGTCTAGAGATTGATTCTGTTCAAGCAAGAGCTTCATTGATGACAAGCTCAATGACGATGGTTTGGCTTGGTCTGATCTTGGTTGGGTCAATGATCTTTTGACTTAAATTATGATGATAATAATGAAAAATTGAAGCAGCGGATGAAGATCATTTGTATATATAGTTATGTACTATCCATATATATATATATTTGATCAAGCGTATATATGTGCATGTGTGTGATTTGGTGTGTGTATTGCTTTTACTCCAATTTTCTTTGCAAGTCTATTATTTTTACCTATAAGTGTTAAATTCAATAGTGTGATTTTGATATGTTTTTTTAAATAAGAGAGATTGTTTTTGATGTATTGAATTGAATTTGAATTGTAAACACTGAATGAAATTATGATTCTCTCTCCTTCAACAATGCAATGAAGGGTCTTCAATGGAGTTGTCAATGGGTCTTCTTTGTTTCTTCAATGGTTCTTCACTGTTTCTTCATGGGTTATTTTGATACATTAGGTGTGTGGAAGGAGCAAACCAAAATGGATAAAGGTGGGTGGAAAGAGGGTTTAGGTGGTGTGTGTACAAGAATATGAGTTAGGATATAATTGGAACATCAAGTGTGTGGAATGAGAAGAATATTGAATTACCAAATTAATAAGTGTGGGCACTGAGAAATGATGTGCACTAAGGTAAATGGATGTGTTGAAATAGAATTTCCCGTTGATTAGTTATAAAATATTTATAATACCAAGATTACCCATTAAAATAAAAAGGAAGGAAAAGAAATCTCACCCATATCCTTCTCACATGATTTGCTTTCACACCTTTCTAAATATGATAGTGAAGAAACAAAACTATTTTTTCTTTTCTTACCTAGATGAAAAATTATAATCATTTTTTTTCTTTTCTCACATTCCAATCCAAACGGAGTGTAAAACGACTTCAAAATTTAAAAAATTGACACATTTTAAACAAATTAACTACAAAAAGGAATTATTTTTTTTAAATATTTTTTTTTATAACTGTTGTCAAAACAAAACCAAGAATAATCATATGTTATGCTACTATTGTTAGACTTTGGACAATTGTCTAAGTAGTTATGAAGAGGGCACTTAAGTATTACGTGAGTGAGTTTCATATTCGAGTTTATAAGGAGATGTTGACTTAAAGTATAATCTAATTACTAATATTCTAATCGCTATCTTGTGGGAAAAAAAATCTTATTATTATTAAAATAAATTAAACCTACTAAATAATTTGTGGTTAAACCAGACTTGGAACCATTCTATCCACTCATACAAGAAAAGTAGGAGTAGATTCTCAAGTAGCAAAGGTGCAACCCATATTCACCAGCCTAATAATGAAGTGAAGATGAAGGGCCAATCATATGGGTTTTGGGCTATCAATTAGTTATTGTTGGGATGTCACCATCAAAGTCCCTGTAATGGATGAGGCTCATCAACTTTTGTATGCAGTAGCTACATATGTGCCCTCTTAAGTAGCCATGCCAAGTTCCCCCAATTGCTGCCATTAAGAAAAATTATAAAAAAATCTCAGAATGTAATATGTTAATGCTATTTTGTTAAATTATAAGAATAATATTGAGTGTTTTAATTAGAAGTAAAGACTACAATAATGCATGTTATTTTGTATAAAAATTCTTTATGAAAGTTTTGTAATTAAGATCTTCATATGGGAAAGGAAAATAGAAAATGTTAGAAATCTCAAAATTTTTTTATCAAATTAATGACTAAATGTCTTATATGGGTGTACCAAATAAATGACCAAATGTATCACATGGGTGTAGGGTGTGGACGCCACACCCATGTGAGACATTTAGTCATTAATTTGGTAGAAAATTTGGTATCCCTATCATTATCCAAAGAAAAGTTAACACACATATTGTGATATTAATATCTTTATTATTTATTATTATTTTTATTTGATTTGCACATGTATTACGTGTGTCAACCGCTAGTATATATAAATTATACTGATCGCTCTTAAAGTTTGCAAAAAATACAATAAGTTTCACAATTTTGATATAATTACATTAAACTCCCTTAAGATTTTAATTCACATAACACATAACCTCATTTTTCGTCAATAATTTGTTATTGATCAGAAGATAATATTGTCATATTTTTTTATACGAATATATATATATATATTATTTTGTTTATTTTTGTATTTTTATACTATCTGCATTAGTTTTAATCAATTTAACCTTAGTAAAAGGAATATCAATGTAATTATATCAAAATTATAAAGTTTAGTGTTTTTTTTTTTTTTTTTTTTTTTTTTTTTTTTTTTTTTTAAATTTCAAGAGAAGTCTGTGTTATTTATCATATATACATATACAAATATGTTGAGTGTTGCAAATTAGGAGTGTTTAAACTGCCACAAAAGTTGGTTAGAGGAATTGAATAAATTACTTGGATTTAATTGTGGCAACACAAATGGTTTTGAAAACTAAATTTCATACATTAAAAAAAAAGTTTAATTACTTAAAAGGCTTATTGGTAAGGTTAGTGTTCCATTAAGTTTTTAATTTTTTTTAAAACCCATAAAGTTCTATTTTCAAAATATATATATATATATATATATGACTGTTTTACCCTTATTAAAAGGTAAGAAGTGTCAATTCATTAAATGCTAATAAAAATTTATTAGGTATTACTAGTGTATCACATGACAATATTATCTACCAATTGACAAGTATTATGCCTCATGCCACAATACAAAATTGTGAGCCCCACCATCTTCCCCAATAATAAATATTTTGATAATCACTTAACTATGCCTCAAAATCGCTAGATATTCTCTCTCTTATTTAAGTGGTCTTGCTAATGTGGCATTTTATTTTGTTTTGTTGTTTCAAAACTTATAAATTTCATAAATTTTATTACACACATTTATTTTTAATAAAATTTATATTTTTGGAGCCTATACAATGAGATCTATCAAATAAGACCAATATTGAATATAAAATTTTATAAAAATAAAATATTATTTTTTTAGCTATATAAAACCAAAAAAATTTCAGTTTGGAAAACATCCAGTAAAATCGAGAAATTTCTCAGTTTTTTTTCAGTATTAATTGAGAATATTATCAATTTTTGATAATTTTTTCAGTTTTAAAACTGAGTTAGTTTTTTCAGTTTTAAACCTAGAAAAAACCAAAAAATTAGACCAAAAAAATATTGTTAGTTAAGTAAGTTAACAAGACTTACTATTAAAAATGGTTTAAATTGTAAATTTATAATAAAAAATATTTTTATTTTTATATAATTTTGTATTTAATATTAACTTTGTCTGATAGATTTCGTTGCGTTGATTCTAGAAATATAAATTTTATAAAAAAGTACAATATACATTGTAAAAATTATGATGATTTGAAATTTTGAAAATTAAAATAAATGTTATATCACCATACTTTTTTTTATAAACAGTTACAAATGATGAACAATTATTATTTAAATAGTAATTTCGTCTGTTAAAAACTAATAGAATTTGAAGGAGTAAAAAATTATATCTAAGATTTAATAGAATATAAATTCATAAAGAGAGACTTGTGTGTAAAAAAAGATTTTGGCCATACATAGAAGTAAAATCTAATAAATTGGTTAGACTTACCATCCAAAGTGAGACTTTTGAGAATTGACCACAATACTACTAAACCCACAAATTGTTTGTTTGTTTGGTTGTTTTTTTTTTTAATCTTCTTCTTCTTCAATTAATTGGAGATAATTTATTAATATCATAAGATTTCCATCTAATTCAACCATATATATGAGTAAGTTCACCAAAACAAGTGTATCACAAACTCAACAATTAAACAAAAAGACTTAAAAATAAAAATACCAAGAAAAAAAATCCACACAAACGTAAAAAGAGTCAAACTTATAAACTTTAAGTGAAGTGTTGTTTTAAGAATTAACTATTTTAATTATTTTTTTAATTTTTTATAAAAAAATGTGTAAAAAAAATAGAGAATAAATGAGTTTTTGATAGTAATTTTTTTTCAACTAATTCCCAAATTAAATTCACATGAATACTTGGGTATACTTTACACATAAATTTAGAGAAAATTTCATTTTTACCCTTATATTTTGCCTCGAATTTCAATTAAACCCTCAGACTTTGAATAATTTAAATTTTACTTTAAATTTTTTTAAAATCGTATCAATTTAGCCTCTACCGTTAAATTTGAAAAGGAAAAAGTTAAAAAAAATTACATTTCGACTCTAAATTTCAAAAGAAAGATACAAACTCACCCTCTCTTATCTAAACTCACCCTCTCTGGCACACTCTTCGACAACTAACACAACCATGACCATTGCAACCCCCACAAAACCATTGTCACAAATCCACTCACCCTCCTTGTATTCACACATAAACACAAACACATTATGTGCATCAAAATTAGGACCCAAGTATAGAAAATTGTGTGATTACCAATCATGGCCAAGAACAAAGAGAGCCCAGAACATGTTCCTGAGTTGCCCAATAAGGAGACCAAACAAGCTAGTTGTAAAAATATGCAGCTATTGCAACCAAGCCAAAAACAACACAAACATCTCTGAAAACATAGCTCCTAGGCGTCCATGGATTCTTAATCCAGCAATGCTTCAGAATGGTGGCTTGAATTTCGGCCAATTTGAACGGTAGTGGCACGCTTCGGTTGAATTCATTCTCATCATCTTCCACAAATGCAACCTTCAATGGAACACTTATGTTGATAACCCACTTTTTCTCTCTATAAAACCCAGTTGGAGAAGAGATTGAAGGACAGTTGAGAACCTGTTAGCAGATATTTCAATATTATAATGTGTTATAGGTTTGTTTTTCTTTTCTTTCCCTCCAAGTTTTCATTTTCTTTACCTAGTCAAGTCTTCGCCAAGTCAAGTCAAGTCTCCATCCGCCAAGTCAAGTCAAGTCAAGTCTCCATCCTATTCTTATCTATCAAGTCTCCATCCTATTCTTATCCATCAAGTCTCTAAATCTTCCAAGGAAATTGCCCACCATTTTCTTTTCCTTTTCTTATCCACCAAGAAAAACCCTTCAAGCTTTCTCTCATATATATATTGAGCTATCTTCTTATCTTGGTGGAGTGAAGAAGTTTTGGTTGCTTTATTATGTCTTGTGTGAGATTATCAGGCAAATAAAAAATGGTGTATGTGATAAAGCTTTGGGTTCAACCAATTGTGCAGTATTGGTGAACCATACGACTTAGTCGGGCTGTTATATCCTGGGGGGGACAAGTCAAGGTTTTTTCTGCTGCAACAATGTGAGGCTTTGCCTAATCACAGAGGGCTTGAATCTCCTTAAAGAGAGCGAATTTTCCGTGCCTCAGCCCTTACAATAGTTATCGTAATTTTTATTGTATTTTTCAGTGTTTTATTTGTAATTATCACTAACAATTTTAAGGAGATTCAATTAGCAAAAGTTCATGGAGCCAGTACTAAAAAACCCAACGAGAATACCGGCGATCTCAACAAGCCCTTCTGGTTCAAGGGAGCCCATTCAAGAGATGAAAAGGCAAGGTGCTTTTCTACCTCAATCTCCTCAAGGTGGCCTATATCCTGACCGAGAAAAATCCGAACAAAGTCTTCGCTGAAGAGATGACCGACGAGGAGTATGGTGCTCATCTTGAAAAAATCAAGAAATACAACACAGATGAGTATAAATGTTGATATTATCTTTTGAATTGTCTTTCAGATCAATTTTATGATTATTATGATACTACTTACACCACTGTCAAGAAAATTTGGAAAGCCTTGTAGAATAAATATGACACTGAAGAGGCAGGCGCTAAAAAATATGCTGCAAGCCGTTTTTTTCGCTACCAGATGATAGATGAAAAATCAGTGGTGGAGTAAGTCCAAGATTTTCAGATGCTAGTGGCTGAAGTTAGATCTGAAGGCATCAAAATTAGAGACAATCTTGTTGTAGCAGGTATTGTTGACAAACTACCATCATCTTGGAGAGAGTTCCAGAAGTCAATGCGTCACAAGCAAAAAGAGACGTCCTTGGAGACTCTAATCACACGGATTCGGGTGAAGGAGGAAGTACGGGGACAAGATGTGCTTATGACACAAGAGCATTCCATTGCAAAGGTAAATTTAACTTCTGAAAATACTTTACCTAAAGGTCGATTTCATAAAAATAGTCACTTGAAGCCAGTTAAGAAAATTTGAAAAAATACTGGAAGGCCACAAAATAAAAATTACCCCAGGTAAAAAAAATGGAACCAAGAACTCTCTTCACAAGATCTAACAAATGTGACATGTTTTGTGTGTGGCAAAAGTGGGCATATTGCTCGAACTTGCAAATTTCGAAAACAACAGTCTCGACCACAGGCTAATGTTACTGAGGAACCAGTTGTGGCTATGATTATAGATATTTTTATAGTTCAATCTATCGAAGGGTGGTGGGTAGACTCTGGTGCCAATAGGCATGTCTGCTATGATAAAGATTGGTTCAAAGATTTCACTCATTTTAATGAGGAGAGGACTGTTATGCTTGGTGACTCTAGTTTAACCAAGGTGCTCGGGTGTGGGGATGTTGAGCTGAATTTTACCTCTGGACGTGTGCTTATTTTAAAAGATGTTTTGTACACACCGTCCGTGAGGAAAAATTTTATGTCAAGTTATTTGCTCAACAAAGCTGGTTTCAAGCAGACTATTGAATTTGACCAATATGTAATCACTAAAAAAGGCATATTTGTGGGGAAAAGGTATGCCTGTGATGGAATGTTTAAATTAAATGTTGAGAATAAGAAAACACATGTTTTTGTTTATACGCTGTCTTCTATGAATTTTTGGCATGCTCGTTTGTGTCATATTAATAGCCGATATGTGGGAGTCATGAGTAGTTTAGGATTAATTCCCAGACTAACAAATAAGTTTGAGAAATGTAAAGTTTGCAGTCAAGCAAAAATAACTAAAAGGCCTCTTAAAAGTGTGATGAGAAATACTGAATTGTTCGAATTAATTCACACTGATTTATGTGAATTTGAAGGAATTTTAACACGTGGTGGAAATAGATATTTTATCACTTTTATTGATGATTTTTTCAAAATACACTTATGTATACTTGTTAAAAAATAAAAGTGATGCTTTTGAAAAATTAAAAAAATTCCTTCTTGAAATTGAAAATCAATTCAGTAAAAAGATTAAAAAATATAAAAGTGATAGAGGCCGGGAGTATGAATCTTTGGGATTCAACTCGTTTACTCTGTCTTTGGGAATAATCCATGAAGCTACTCCACCATATTCACCTGCATCTAATGGTGTAGCAGAAAGGAAAAATAGAACTTTAACTGATTTAACAAATGCTATGCTAATTGAAGCAGGTGCTCCTTCAAATTTGTGAGGAGAAGCAATTTTAACTGCATGTTATGTTATGAATAGAGTGCCACATAAAAAAGCAAAAGTTACACCTTTTGAGTTGTGGAAAGGCCATAAGCCAAATTTGAGATACTTGAAGATTTGGGGTTATTTAGCTTTTGTTAGACTTGTGGACCCTAAAAGACCTAAATTAGGTGTGAAAGCTGCCACTTGTGTTTTTCTTGGATATGCAACAAATAGTACAGCCTATAGATTTTTTGATATTGAAAACAAAATAATTTTTGAATTAGGTGATGCAATTTTTCATGAAGAAAAATTTCTTTTTAAATCTAAAAATGGTGGGGGTCAAAATTATCAAGAAATATTTTATCTGAAACCGGTTCCTCTACTCCTCTTTTACAAAACCAAGAAATTGTAGTTTTTGAACCTAGAAGGAGTAAAAGAGCCAGATTAGAAAAAGATTTTGGCTCTGATTATCATGTTTTTAATGTAGAGGAAACTCCATTAACTTTACAAGAAGCTTTGGCATCTCCTGGCTTTGTTTTTTGGAACGAGATTGTAAATGATGAGATGAAATCATTATTATCCAATAAAACTTGGGTATTAGTAGATTTACCACCAAGTTGTAAAACTATTGGCTGTAAATGGGTTTTGAGGAAAAAACTTAAATCGGATGGAAATATTGATAAATATAAAGCAAGGCTTATTGCAAAAGGTTTTAAATAATAAGTAGATCTTGACTTTTTTGATACATTTTCTTCGGTTACTAGAGTTACATCCATTAGATTATTAATTGCAGTGGCTGCAATTCATGATCTAAAAATTCATCAAATGGATGTTAAAACAGCCTTTTTAAATGGAGACCTAGGTGAAGAAATCTATATGGATCAACTTGAGGGTTTTGTGGAACCCGGTCAAGAAAGCAAAGTATGCAAGCTAGTTAAATCCCTATATGGCTTAAAATAGGCCCCTAAACAGTGGCATGAGAAATTTGGTTTCTGCATGATTGAGAATGGCTATAAAACAAATGAATGTAATAAATGCATCTACTATAAATCTGAAGAAAATTCACATGTCATCATTAGCCTCTATGTGGATGATTTACTTATATTTAGCTCTAATTTGCATATCATCATGGAAACTAAAAATATGCTTAGTAGCCATTTTGGTATGAAAGATCTTGGTGAGGCTAATTATATTTTGGGAATGAAAATTACCAAAACTTGTGATGGTATATTTTTTGATCAGTCACATTATGTTGAGAAAATTTTGAGAAAATATAATTTTTATAAGTGCAAGCTTGTTCTTACTCCTTTCGATCCTCATGTGCGTTTATTTCCTATTGAAAATGATAAGGATGTAATTAATCAAAAGGAATATGCTAGTATCATTGGTAGCTTGTGTTATGCGACTGACTATACTAGACCTGATATTGTCTATGCAGTTGGAGTACTTAGCAGGTTTACTAGCAAGCCTGGCAGTGATCACTAGCTAGCCATTGAGCGGATTATGAAATATTTATCTGGTACCATAAAATATGGCTTGTTTTATAATAAGTATCCTGCAGTACTTGAAGGTTACAGTGATGCCGATTGGAATACCTTGTCAGGTGATTCATTATCAACCACTGGTTACTTATTTACATTGGGAGGTGGTGCTATAAGTTGGAAATCGAAAAAACAAACCATTATTGCTAATTCAACAATGGAGGCTGAGCTTATTGCTTTAGCTACAGCTAGTGAAGAAACAAATTGGTTGAGAGATTTGTTAAATGAAATTTCTTATTGGGAAAAACCAATTCCACCTATATTGATTCATTGTGATAGCACCGCAACAATTGGTCGAGTTAATAACCGTTATTATAACGGTAAATTGAGATCTATCAGAAGAAACACAGTACTGGGAGATCTTATATGAATAATGGCATCATAAATGTGGATTATATTAAATTTGGTGATAATCTTGCAAATCCATTAACTAAGGCCTTAGCAAGAGATAGAGTCTGGAATACATCGAGGGGGATGGGGTTGAAGCCCATTGAATATAGGAGGAGCCATGTATGAGGATACTCAACCTAGGGACCAGAGATCCTGTAACTGAGTTCAATGAGAAAAACGATCATATGATGGCCGTGAGAAATGCACTAAATTACTTTTTACCCATCCCTGTGATGTAAGTACATTTATCCTGTAACGTTGTAGAGGTTGAGTTATTAAAAAACTCTTAATGAATTTCTGTAGCTCTTATTGAGTGGGGTGTCATAGTTACAGGAGTACCCTTAACAGAATTCACCTATGTGAGTGTGGTAATGGGGCCGTTACCTATGAGATTTGGGCTAATTCTGTCACGCCCTCAAAATAATACATAAAACCCATCACTCTTAACATGCATTGATATATAAAAGACCCTCATTTCTTCTATTCATCAAAGTATTCCATTACAAAATGTATTACATGTTAATAACAAACAAATGCCCTACGGGCTTACAACTTTCCAAGTTAACACGTGGTTACAAAAAGAGAGTACTAACTCAATTACACATTAAACCCTTGGCTTGAATCCACATGTAATACATCAAAAGAAAGAAAGACAATAAAGTCTGCCCGCCTTAAGCCTCCCAAGCTATATCCTTGGAAGTGGCATGCTACCTGTACCTGAAAATGATATTCCCGTATATGGTGAGCTAACAGCCCAGTAGAAATACACTAAACCAGCTATGAACAATGACTAAAAGATTAACAGTTTGATAGATGGTTAACACTTTTACATTCTTTCATAACACATTACAGTTTTTATTTTTTTCATTCCTTTACAATTCTCAATTCATAACCATGGTTCAAAACCTGACCAAACAATCCATATAAGACAGTAACTCATATTAAACATTTTCCCATTTCACAATAGATAAACATACTAGCTATATCAACACATCAACGGATAAGCATATAAGCTATATCAACACATCAACAGATAAGTATAAGAACTATATCACACCACCAAAGATAAGCATATGAGCTGTATCTACACTTGTCAAAGATAAGCATATAAGCTGTATCTACGGAGTCCATCCCCTATCTCCTCCCAAACAATATTCGGTTTAAAGGTCCATCCCCTATCTTTCCCTAAACCACGGAGTACATCCCCTATCTCCTCCAACACAACACAATGCATATAAACAATTCTTATACACATCATCAATCAATACATAAAGTTAATGTATTCTTTCAATCGTGATACTCAATGACACATTCCAGTGATTAGTTTTAGTTTGCCTAATCATCATGCATTGTCTACAACAATCAAGACTATCCTCCACCGATAGCCCAAAGCAGTTATTTCTAAACAGAAAATAAATGCACAAAATGAATATAAAATCAACATTTCAACTAGGTGAACAGTAAATTGCCCCATTACATCCTTTAACCCCATACATTCCCAATTCCAACATTTCTCTATGCTAAACATGCATATAGGTTTATTATAAATAAAACCCCAACTTTTGTAAAATTGCACAAAAGCCCCAAACTTTTTCAAAATTACACAACAACCCCCAACATATCAAAATGCTAAAATTTAAAGACAAAGCTCATAAAGAGGAGTAGGTTATCCCTACCTCAAATTCGAAGCTCAAACGGAGAAGATGAAAAGAGTTGAAACTCGATCTCCACCACACACCACAAAGCCCTCGAGAAATAACACAACTTTGGCGAAGGAACTATGGCCAAAATCCGAATGGAACTATGGCCAAAATCCAGCTTGGCACAACTAAAATTTATAACTCAAGCTTGGTTCGTAATGGCTCATTAAACCAAGAAAGAACCATAGAAGTTGGTAAGCTAACCCTATGCACTTGCACCTATATATAGAAGTTTGTCCACCTTAAAATGTGTCTTGTAACCGATGTGGGACTTCCAACAAACACACCAAAGGTTCCCAAAATAGAATGAAGTCTTGTAACCGATGTGAGACTTCCAACAAACACACCAAAGGTTCCCAAAATAGAATGAAGGGTCCATATACATTTACCAAAAGCCTTAAAAGGCACAAGTGCTACAAATTCTCAAACACATTCATGAATCCTTGGATCGCGCAAGGCCGTAACGTGCTGGCTTTTAAAGCTTATGTGAACACCTGGAATATTATGTGTATGCAATAATTATTTATTTCCCTTAAGTAGTCATAGTTCAATGCTGAGAATACAATTGGCTCTAGAGTAGATATTATTATTTCACTAATGGAGGTTCAATGCAGAGCACACCTATCATGATGTATAATATCTTTACTTGCTTAATAATCTCAGTTTTTGTTATCTATAATATTAAAATAGGTGGGGGAATGTTAGCAGATATTTCAATATTATAATGTGTTATAGGTTTGTTTTTCTTTTCATTCTCTCCAAGTTTTCATTTTCTTTGCCTAGTCAAGTCTCCATCCTATTCTTATCTATCAAGTCTCCAAATCTTCCAAGGAAATTGCCCACTAATTTCCTTTCCTTTTCTTATCCACCAAGAAAAACCCTCCAAGCTTTCTCTTCTATATATATTGAGCTATCTTCTTATCTTGGTGGAGTGAAGAAGTTTTGGTTGCTTTATCATGTCTTATGTGAGATTATCAGACAAATAAAAAAGGGTGTATGCGATAAAGCTTTGGGTTCAACCAATTGTGCAGTATTGGTGAACCATACGATTTAGTCGGGTTGCTGTATCCTGGGGGGGACAAGTCAAGGTTTTTTCTGCTGCACCAATGTGAGGCTTTGCCTAACCGCAGAGGACTTGAATCTCCTTAAAGAGAGCGAATTTCCCGTGCCTCAGCCCTTACAATAGTTATTGTAATTTTTATTATATTTTCCAGTATTTTATTTGTAATTATCATCAACAGAACCCACTTTCTCTCTCTATAAAACCTAGTTGAGGAAGAGATTGAAGATATTTTAAAATGTTAATTTCTTGTTTACATGTAAAAAACCAATCTTTGATTGGATAGGGTTGATAAATCTCGTTATGGGTCTTGCAAAGAGTTGAGGGAGAGGTCTAATAAGAACTAAGTTGCCATTGAAGACCCAGATGGAGTTTACACTTGGGTTTGAAGAGAGAGAGAGAGAGAGAGAGAGAGAGAGAACAAAGAGTCTCAAGCAAAATATCATAGTAAAGAATCGAAAGGTGGTTTCTCATATGGGTTTTGTGGAATCTGCACCCCCAATTGCAAGCCAACTCGAAAGATTCATACCCAAGAGAGCAGCTGTTCTGATCTATCTCTTTGAAGGGGACAATAGTAATCTTCGTCATTCTCACAAAGCGATCCTCTAGACTTTCCACTCATTCAGGTTAGTAGTCAAAGTGTGTTGAAATTACATTTATGAATGTGCATATGTATCTGTGTTTGTCTTATCAAGTAAAGTGGGTGTAACGCCTCAAAATAGTTACAATAATCCATCCACAATATCCAATATATGACAACAACAATAATAGGGGTAACTTCCATTAACTCCAATGTGATATACACAAGAGAAACATATGTATCATACATTAAAAAGCCTAGCACTGAATCTATAGTATATGTCGCAAGTTAAAAGAGAGAAAGCAAGATAAACAAATAAAAATGCCCTGAGGGCTTACATATTTTCAAGACGAGGCTTGGCTACAACAAAAGTAGACTTTAAGTCCATTACATTTAAAGCCCTTGGCTATACAAAACAAACACAACAAAAGAAGCTCTTACTCTAGATCTTCCCAAGCTAGTGCCTTGGAGGAGTTATATCATTAGCACCTGAAATATTTTTTCCACATAGGGTGAGCCAAAGCCCAGTAGAGATAATCTAACACAATAAATGAATCTTAACAAAGATATGAGGGTAAAATGTATATGCAATGCTCATGACAAAACGGTTTATGTTTCTTTCTCAAAATCAAGCCACGCTCAATTTATATCGCGATTCTCAATTCGTATTCTTTACAATAGAAAACAAGGGGAATTCTCATTGATACAACCTTTCATGGATATTTTGTTTGTGGAAAACCGTCAAACGGCACCTATGTAAACGTAGTCTATATAAGCACTACTATTTTCATTTTACAAATATTTCGTTTGCGGAAACCGACATTTATGTATACGTGTGTTTTTTGGGACTTTCACCCAGGACACACAGACCAACTTAATTTGGTGATACACACCTCATTCCAAATCCACCGCTTTTTATCGAAACCATATACATTTGCAATGTAACAAGTGATCAACAATGTTCAATGCACATGGGTGAGAATTTAGTTTCAATTCACCTAATTCTCATGCAATTTCTACAACAATCATAACTATCCTCCATCGATAGCTTAAAATAGATATTTCTAAAAAATATAAAATCTCCATATATATAAAAAAACTTTTTCAAATTCAAGATGTGAGCGATAATACATATCTAACTCCACAATCTATATCAATATCCATCCAATTTCACATTCTCAACATCAATTTTATTTATTTATACAAAATAAATATTGAGACATTTAGGGCAAAAACCCTTTTTCCCTCCAAAGTCCATTCTAAGTACCAAAATCAACAATTTTCTCATAACTTGACTTCATGTGCACTTCCCCAACCATTTTCCATACAACCATTAAAAAATCCCTCTTTTGAATTTTAAACTAAAGCTCTAGGTTTGTTCAAAATCCACAAAATCACAATATTGTTTATGAAAAGCAAATAGTTAAGTTAAAAATCATAAGAAGGTGTAAAGAATCCCTAACTCAAAGCTAGAAGACGATTGAGAGAGTGAAGGAACTTCAACAAGGTCGAAACTCAACTTTAATCGGATGAAAATGAAACTCTAGGTGAGCTCTACCTTTTTAACAAAGGGAGTAGGGTGGAGAGATGAATAGATCCAAGTGTTTTTGTAGAGAGAATGTAGGTTTTAGAGAGAGAGGCTCTACATTTTGGGTTTTGAAATGTTTGAGAGAGAGAAAGAGAGATAAAAAAGTGATGCAAAAGTGGTCATTTAATCGATATATACACAGTTCGCTCAAGCGTAAGAAGTGACGCTCGAGGGCAGATTATACACTTCCAGTAGTTTTGTAGACAGCAGACCAACGCTCGAGAGCAAGAAAGGTCGCTCGAGCGCAGAAAGAATTGCTCGAGAGTAGAATACACTTTCATAGTAGTTTTGCTGACTTGCAAAAGTACTAAGAGTTCACAAAGCTTGCTCGAGCGCAAGAAGTGACGCTCGAGCGGAGGAGTAAAATTCTAGGCTACCAACTCATTCCAAATGCAACCAATACAACCCAATAGCCAAACTCAAGGAAATACAAGAGAAGTAAGACATGAACAACAATACGAAACCATGAAATCCGAGTCCAGCATACAAATTGGGTCAGGTCTAAACCAGAAACGCTATTATGGGTGTTTTTGATTGATGATGATCACTGTGGGAAGCATGTGTTGGGATTTTGTGCAATTAACCAAGTGGGTTTTATTTGATTTAGCAAATGGGTGTGTTTGTTGTTGATATTTATGGCGTATGCAACATAATTTACTAGAGATGACTAGGATTTGGAAGAAATGTTGGTTTGTTCAGTTTACCAATTCGGTTTTTAATTTTTGTGTTTATGTATTTTTCTCATTTAAGGAGGTGATTTTGCTTTGATAATGGTGGTTGTGTATAAAGTGTGTGTTTTTGTTCATTTCAGTAGGAGGGTGAGTGGGTTTGTGACAATGGTGCTGTGAGGGTCGCGGTGGTTGCGGTGGTGTGAGTTGTCGGAGAGTGTGCTAGAGAAGGTGAATTTGGGTAAGAGAGGGTGAGTTTGCATATTTTTTTTGAAATTTGGGACCAAAATATAATTTTTTAAACTTTTTCCGTTTCAAATTTGACGGCATGGAAAAAATTGATACGATTTTAAAAAATTTGAGGATAAAATTTAAATTATTTAAAATTTGAAAGTGTAATTAAAAATCGAGACCAAATATAAGGATAGAAATAAAATTTTCTCCATAAATTTATTGCATGTAAAATAAAGACAAAAATTAGCAACAAAATTAATTTGAACTACAATGAATAAGTCGTGACATGACATAACTCTATTCGATACTTGTTTAATGCACAATAAAATTTTATATTTATAGATAAGTGACTAAATTTGATTAGATAAAATATTTATTTTACAGTTAGTTATTTTAACCTAATAGAAGAGGTGCCTGCAATTAGGAACAGAGTTACCTTAGGCTTGGGTCACCAGCCCCCCTCTACCCCTCTTAAGTTTTGATATTTATATTATTAATCCAATATATATTGATATTTATATTATTAATCCAATATATGTAATGATTATGTTTGTTTGTTTCTTATAAAATTGTAGTACCACACTCTTTAAATTATGTAAAATTCATATTTTTAACAATTTAAAAATTCTCTATTATATTCTGTAGTCATTCTTATACGAACTCTTAACTTGAGTTTGTTTAGTTAGTTATTTCTCTCCATTGTGGAACTCTTTGTTAAGTTGATAGGATTGAATTTGTTGATTGTAGATTCAGTTGTTTATTTGTCCCTATTGCTGGGTTAATAGGTTTTAGTCATTGATAGTGAATTCATAAGTTATGTTGATGTAAATTTCACGATAATTGTAATATTCTATTTCATTGATTGACAATTTTTTTTTTTAAAATATAAATTTAATAATATCTCGATGTTACTTATTATGGGAGGAAAAACTAATTTAATGTTATAATTAATGTGTGTCTCCTCTAAGATGAGGACTCTTTTAGAAAGTAGATTAAAAGTCACTTCTCAACTTTTAATCGATTTTGAGTCATATTATATCTCACATTTTTTACACATTTTTTAAAAAGAGCAAAAAAAAAAAAAAAGCCAAAAAACTAACTTTTAACCATATTTCTAAAATAATCCCGAATTTCTGACTCTACTACTGTCTAATTATATTGGAAATGATAAGTTCGAATTTCACTATTGTAAACGATGTTTCTGCTTTCATTTCTTTTATTTGTTGTCTGCGAATGTTTGGTTTGACAGATATGAACTTATTTTATTGGTTAAAAAAAATTTAAACCAAACCAAATCAAATCAAACTTTAAGTCTCATTAAATGGGGTTGATTATATGAATTATTATTTTTTTCACTCGACTCTATCAACAATTATTTGATTAAAAAAATTCATTTTACTAAATTTTTTTAACTCATTTGGCAAATTCATTTCTCGTTAAAAATTTTACTTTAGCCGTTTTCAAAAAATCAAAAAAGAAGAAAGAAATTTGTCAAATAAACTAACTTTTTTAGTATTAACTTTTTGATAGATTTATTTTTAACCAATAAATTAACATTTTATCTAACTCTTAAAAAAACTTAATTGTAAACATTAGCTCACTGCAATAATTGAAGTGACATTTTTTTAAAGTCCTCTTATGAAACTATTTTTTTTTTCATAATTATGAATGATAAAATCATTTATAATATGTTTTTTTTTTCTAATTTTTTTAGTGAATCAAATATAAAAATAAATATTATGGTAAAATAATAATTTCTTTCCACTTTATTTTAGTGTACTAAACTTAGTGTAAAATTATATTTAAATTATGAATTTAAATATATATTAATTTACTGAGGGAAATAAAAAGTAAGAAAAAAAAAAGAAAAAAGAAAAAAAGTGAGAAAAATAGAAGGAGAAAGTTTTTGATAAGAAGCATGAGGTCAGCCTCGTGTTAAAGTTGCTAAAAGCCCAACACGTGAAATGTGCTGGAAACTATGTCCCACGCATTTTAACACATGTTCGCCAAGTAATTTTTATATGTGGGTAAAATAAATATTATGCGATATATTTTGTTATTGTGATTGAATTTAATAGATATGTAGAGAATAATAAAAAATATATTTATTTATGATTGATAAAAAATAATATCATATAATACTTTATTAATATATAAAAACTTTTTCATGTTCACGCGTAAACATCACACGCACTCTCTCTTGTCTTTTCTTCTTATTACATTTACGGAGTTTTCTTAAGTGTGCAAGTGCACACTATGTGCTACTTATACAAAAGGTGTAAGTGTAAGGTATAAGTATAAGTATAAGGTGTAGGTGTAAGTGGGTTGCATATGGTGTGCAACCTCAAAAAATGTGTAAGTGTAAGGTTTAATTTTTCACAAAAGGTGTAAGTGTAAGTGTAAGGTGTAAGTGTAAGGTATAAGGTGTAAGGTGTAAGTTGCACACCATAACCAAACCCTACATTTACATTATGTTTGAATTATAAATGGGATAAAAATTTAAAAATAAAAAGAAAAAAATATATTTAATTTACATTATCTACATATTTTCTTAAAAGTAAATTACAATTTAAATTCATAATACAAACTCAGCCTAAAAGAAAATATTTATTTTAAGGCCGTTATTAATATTGAATAGGGGTTGAATTTCCTTCTAGTCCAATATCTGAACTGGAGGATATTGTCTTGGATTGTGTGACTCATCATAGATCTTATTTCGATAATTTAAATTATTTATTTTGTAGGACATTTGGTGGATATTATTGACACAAAAATTAAATTGATCAAATAATCATAATCTATTTAATTTATCTGATTTGTCTCAAAAAAATAAACAACAAGGGTATTTTTAAAAATAGGTCATCTATTTTATTTTATTTTTTTTGTGACTATTACGATTATCAGATGGACTTAATTTTTATTTTTTTTAATTATTGATATACACGGAGAATCCTTCAAATAAATGATTCAGATAATCAAAATGAAATCCATGGTGAGTCTCACAAATCCAGACAATAACATCTGAATTGGAAGCAATCCAAACCCGTTGAAAAATATATCAAAATATGTAAAAAATATATTAGAACTATAAATATTTTAATATTTTATTTAAAAATCAAATGATTCACACACTTTCCTCCATAATGTGAACACACATATTGAAAAGAGAAAAATATGTAAAAAATAAAAAATCATTTCATTCTTATTTTATTTTCAGTTCCCTCAAATCAATGGATACATTGAGGTCATATTTGATTTGATTTTTAAAATTTATATATATATATATATATAGATTTAAAAAACTAAAATTTAGTTTGGTGAAAAAAACGAAAAAATAAAAGTACTTATCATTTTTATATAATTCTATCTTTTAGAAAGACATAAATAATTTTTAAAATATATTTTTGATATTTATTTTTGTGAAATTAATTTCTATTTTTTCAAAAAAATTCAAAATATTAAACTCCAGAAACATAAAAATTGATCAAAGAATTAGATATTAAAAATGTGAAATCTCGTATTTTTGAGGTATTAATATTTTAGTGAAATATATTGATGATTTATTATAATAGTTTATTGGTGAGATTTTTAGATGAATTTGTACATAAAAAAAAATGAAAAATTCCCTCAAATCACATACCATATGGCAAGTCACATAATTTTGAGATACCACATGACAAACCACATATTTTTGGAAATACCACATGACTAGCCATGTCTTTTTAGGTGATTTGAAATTCTATAGATATCCCCTCATTTTGTCGGCTCTGTTTGGTTGTGTTTTGAAAACGTGATTCTACACCTACATTTAAATATGATGTTTGGAATGAGTTTTGGAAACATGTTTCCAAAACTCTGCAGAGAACTCTGAGACATGCGCGATTTTTGAAAATTTTTTTTTGCAAATTTTGCCTAACTGGTTGACCGGAATAGTGATTTTTTTTTTTTTGTAATTAATATGTTAATTTTTATATATTCGAAAAAAATATTTTCTGAATTTTTAAATTTTTTTTATGTGCTTTAAAATAATTTTGAGTTGTATGTTTGGTTATGAGTTGTAAATTTTTGTATCAAATATCAAATGTCACATCAACAATTCCCCACTCAATTCAAAACTCTTTACTAAATAAATTTTCCACACTCAAATCATAATTTTAAGCCTCACAAACTCAAAATACAACTCATACTCTCAAATCATAGTTACAAAGCTCTACCAAACACAATTTAATCTACCATTTTTTGGAGTAATTTCAGATTATCAAAGTGTTGGCGATAGAGAAAATTATTTAAAGTAATTCGGGTGGTATACAATATGCTCAATCTAAATCTCTTTGTAAAGAGTTTATTTTATTTACATCTAATCTTGTAATCCTCTTGATTATTGTGATCATTGATAAATTTTGTGAAATTATTCATTAATTGATTATTCTGGATATATGGTAAAATTTTGTGAAGATATTCTGTGTTAACAATGGTGATTTATCTGATAGAATAACGTGGAAATGTTCCATAAATGGATCGAGTGGACCCTGTCAATATGCTCTGTATCAATATTCTCGGATAAGCGATTGTGCTTAGGTAAGAGGAGTGAGGCTGGTCACTGGTAATGTACTGAGTAGGATCAGGTACTTGATCCTGGATAAATTATCATATGTCAGGTTGAATTGTTATGCAATTTGGTAAATTGCTTGATTATTGTATTGTTGGTGTAATGTTATAAATTGTTGGATCCCTGTTAATTTATTTTGTATCCGAGCCTTGTATTCCTGTCGTATTGTATATTTTCTAAATTAATTTATTTTTCAAGTGTGTAGCAAACTTTAGTAGAGATCGGAATTGAAATTATAAAGGATTATATGAGATAAAAATTTGGGCCCCACCACCATTATTAATTTTGGAGACTATTGTATATATTATAGTTTGGAGATTTTTATGTAATTATTATTTTTGGGGGCAAATTTATACATATTTAAGGTTGATTTA
The DNA here is from genome assembly GCA_025200525.1 of Camellia lanceoleosa. Classification (NCBI taxonomy): domain Eukaryota; kingdom Viridiplantae; phylum Streptophyta; class Magnoliopsida; order Ericales; family Theaceae; genus Camellia; species Camellia lanceoleosa. The sequence goes on from CM045769.1 coordinate 4,256,898, forward strand.
ATGTATATAATGGCCCAAAAGTAGGGTGTTATAAAAAAATAATAAATAAATAAATTAAACTTGGATCCTGTTAATAAATCATGTAAAATCTTATTTAGGTCCTATTCATCAATCTTAAAAGACAATTTTACCTTTCATACTCAAAAATTCTAATGTATTCATTCACAGAACCAATTGGGAGCTCGAATCCGAGCTCCCCCGAATGCCCCGAACTCCATTTTTCTTTTTCTTTTTTCTTTCCAGCAGAAGAACGAAGAAGAAGAAGGAGGAGAAGTAGGAGGAAGGAGGAGGAGGAGGAGGAGGAGGAGGAGGGGGGGATCGGAGGGGGCATACTAGGAGGCGGGGCTGGAGGCGATCGGGACGCTTGAGTCGTTGCATGAGATCGGGGCTGGGCCGGCGAGGCTGGGCCGGCAACCTCTCTTCTCTCTCTCTCTTTCTCTCTTCTCTCTCTCCCTTTCCTCTCTGGTTCGACTGAAAATGGAAAAAGGAGGAAAAATAAAAAATAAAAAAATAATACTCAAAACGACGTCGTTTTAGGCATTAGGGGCATTCAGGACTTGAAAATTCGAGGCACAAATCTTTTTTGATTCATTTAATCATGTTAAAAGGTCTTCATCGGTTTGGTTAATGTACTCCATTGGTTTGGTTTTAAGTCAAAAAGTACAAATTTTGTAAGAAAAAAATAAATATCTATTAAAAATATTATAATTTAATATAGTTTAGTATTTTTTATATTTAATAATTTTTTTTAAAAAATTCACAACTATTTTAATTTTTAAGTATATTGATATTAGGCGCAAAGTAAAAAATATATTTAAGAAGTTTACTAAAACTTAAAAAAAAAAGGAATTGAAAACTCAAAAATTATTTTTAAAAATTGAAAACCAAATAGAATGAATTATTTTTTTCAAAATACAAAAAAAAAAGTAAAAAAAATTTAAAAAGTAATTGTCAAATCCTACAGTTTGTATATAATTTTATGATGAAATTGTGTTTATTTGGTAACCAAACTACTACCACTTGGTATTGTTTGTGCCGCAATGGAGTGACTGTAAATGCAGTAACAGATTCGGTTGGTTCTATAGCATATTAGCAACGTTATGTAAAATAGAGTGCGCGTTTGGCTAACATTTTGGGATTAAAAAAATATAAAAATACGAAATAAGTTATATTAAGTTAATAAAATAAAATATTATTTTTTTATTCATAATCATTACACTTTTTTTCTTATAAAAGTAAAAAAAATCTCAAAATAAAAATCAAACGAGGCTAAAAAAGTTAAACTAAAAAAGTCATGGAGTTTTCTTAGGTGTGCAACCCACAAAAGGTGTAAGTGGGTTGCACACCATGTGCCACTAACACAAAAGGTGTAAGTGTAAGGTGTAAGTGTAAGTGGAAGGTATAAATGAAATGTATAAGTTGCAACACCATGTGCCACTTACACAAAAGGTGTAAGTGTAAGGTGTAAGTGAACACAAAAGGGTGTAAGGTGTAAGTTGCACACTATAGCATTACCCAAAAGTCATAGGCTTAAAAAATTAGCTATATTAGCTAATGTCAAACGATCCCTGAGTAATTTCATTTTAGTGTATATTTATAAAGATATTTACAAATTAATGATAAATTTTATATATATCAAAACGTAAAACTATAAGTTTTACCATGTATTTGTAATTAATTTTTATAAAAACCTCTCACATGTGATTTTTTCAATATAATATATAATATGAAATACCATCTCCAACGTTTAATTAAATTTTTTATCAAATTTAAATTTGATGAGAAATATTCACTTTTTCAATTTTAATGATTTCATTAAATTCATATCAAATGAATGTAACACCAAATATTTTATCAAATTGAGAGAGATTTCATCTTGCATTAAATTTGCAAATAGTTATTGGTGCTCTTGCTATACCAACACAATCGGAAGATCAATTGAATGTCCTCTCAGACAACCTACTTGTCAAACAGACTTACAAATCTGATACAAACAAGTTTCGCAAAATTTTGCATAGGTTGGTCGACCCCGGACAACCGATTTGCAAAAAAATCTAGTGAACATTTGATTTTGCATTAAAATACACAATATCAAATCACACTTTTTATTAATTTTTTATTCAAATTTAATAAATTTTTGAGAGATACTCTACGAAGGATTGGATCATCACAAGATGACATCACTATAATCGCTGTTGTTTACGTCATTTCCTGGCCTACTCAATGGTTGGATTTGGATTCTCCTTATTTGCTTCTCTCTTCGCTCTACTCTATTCTCTTATAAGGTATAAAATGTTTATTTTATCAAAATATATATTTTTATATTTAGTTAGTTAAAAAAATAATAATAAATACATTATAAAATAATTTTTGAATATTTTAAAAGAATAGTCATTCTTTAAAAAAGTCTTAAGGAATTACAATTTTATTCTATTTCCTCTCATTCTAATGAACTAAAGTTTCGTTTGGCAATATCATTTTTTAATTCAAAAGTTAAAAAATCACTAAAAAAATTAAAAAGCTAACAATCTATACTAAAAAGTCAAACATTCTCTTTTCTCTTTACTTTTTACACATCTTTTAGTAAAAAAATTAAAAAATCATTCTAAACATACTTGTTATTTTTTATATCATATTTTAGTTAAAAAATCAAAAAGTTATTAAAAAAGTCAGTTCCCAAACGAGGCGTAAATAAAGCATTACTTCATTAATTATAGGGTAAATTATAGTAAGTCCCCTTAAATTATGACTCCTTTGCATTTTGTCCCTCTGAATTTTAAAATTTAACATTTAAGTCATTTAAAATGTTATCTTATTATAATTAACTCTTTTTGTTAGGATTTTGTTATAAATTTACAAAAAATCAGATCGTATATAATGCACATAACACATAAATTGAATTTTTAAGATAATAATACCCATAATTGATTATTTTAAGATAATAATACTCGTATTTAGTGATTTCATTTATACTTTGTCTCATCTATCTTAGTGGCAAAGTACAAATGAAATCATCATATAAGGATACTATTGCCTTAAAATTTAAAAATGTGTCATGTGCTTTAACATGATATGATTTTCTATAAATTCTTAACAAAATCTAACAAAAAATGTTAACTGTAATAAGATAATATTTGAAAGAGTTAATTAAATTCTAAAACTCAAGATGACAAAATGTAAAAGAATCATAATTTAAAAAGGTTTACGATAATTTATCCCTAATTATATCATCCAAGAAAAATTATAAAAATTGAGGTCATTTTATTTATTTATTTATTATTATTTTTTTTTTCAGTTGAGATGTCTTTCCCATTCTCTTCTCCGAAACCCATTTCACGCAGGAAAAGTTATACCATCATGATCTCGTGACAAACACAGGTAATGCCCTCAACTAGATTTTTATCAATTGAAATTATAAGATTTATTATTTTTGTGTTAATTTTTTAAAATAATACATGTAAATGGTATAGAATAATGGGAATTTTTTTTAAGGTCCTTGGTATTAAGATTTTTTAGCATAAATGACATTTAATATTTTAATAATGTCTAAAATCCTTCAAATTGATCTAGAGAAAATTTGACTTTGCAAAGAAAATCACACCAAGAATTTCTCTACACTTTCCAGAGAAATTTACTTCAATCCAGAGAAATTCTTCAAAATCAGAGAAATTCCCCTCCCCATCCTAGAGAAATTTCCTTGTGTTGTCTGCAGTTTGATAGTTTCAGTGATTTGGATGCATATGACAACATAACACTAAAAGTCAAAGGAGATGAAAGATAATATATTCCTACTGTGTGTTTGACAATCTTCACTGTATTTAAATATGTTAAATTCTGTTGTGTACTAAACAATAACAAGACTACAAAGAAATAAAGAAAATGAGAGAATTTGTTTGATTACAAAAATCAAACTAGAAATAAATAAATAAATAACAGATTTTATTTTGTTACAAAAACAAAATTAAAATCTGATTTAAGTAAACAAATGAAACAGAAAATTAATTAAACAACTTACTTGATTAATTGTTCGAATAATAATTCTGATCAAGTCCAGTGTTTGATACTTTGTCTTTAAGACAGATTTGTCCTCTCCATGGTGCTTTCAGAATATGGATGTCTATCTCTCAGGATGAAATGATCAACTACAAATAATAGCAACACTACAAATTGTTTGTCTAACGAACACACTAAGTGTTTATACTCTCTCACTGAAGAAAATAATGCAGCAATATGAAAAGAATATTTGCAGAATTATGAAGGAAGAAATTAGAGTTACAAAATCCAAATGAGGGCTGTCCTATTTATAGATGGATTGGTGGCTGCAGCTTTTGAATTAAATAGGAGCAAACCTATTTGAACAGGTACGGTTTTGAATTTAAACAAATTTGAATCTGTTGGGTTCATAATTCAAACAGATAAAAATGGAAAGGACCTTGTTTGGATGTACAGTAAAAAACCGGACCAGTTTATTTTCGGTTTAATTTGCATTCTGAATTTTATTTTACCAAAAATAAAATTAAATTCAAATATTTTTGGCCCAAAAAGATAGGTATTGGGTTGGACAAGCCCAACCTAACCTCACACCACGCACCCGCGCCCAAGCCCAGGCCCAGCCGATCGGACGGACGGCGGCGCGCGCGTGTGTGTGGTGATTTTTGAGTCCAATGGATCTAGCCTATTTTGCCCACAACCTCCCTCTCTAAAACACTTGGGTACTCCTTGGGGCACACCCCAAGTTCCAATCCCATATCTTATAAAACCCATTCAAAATTTCCCACAAAATCAATGTGGGACAAGCCTTATTCACACCTTTAAGGATTTTCCACAAAAACTCCATTTCCATGGAATATACTTTGGCTTCAATTTTCCATTCACTCGGTAATGGTTTTGAGCAACCAAATATACCACGTGAATCATAACGCGGCATAAAACGCGTTATCACTTTGACCCGCGAAAATCGACGTACGGAGCCTATCTAAAAATTAGATCAAACTTAGAAAAAAATTCTGGTTTTACCCAAAATTTTATAACCATTTCCAACACTGTGAGCTTTTTTTTGTTGAGAATGGGCTATTGAGAGGCTTGTATATCTAGTGCTTTGTCTAGGGTAAATAGTTGATATCAGACTCTTTAATTTGTACTGAACTTTTAGCATATTATGATGAATATTTATACGAAAAATTGGGTCAATTCGCCTAGATAGGAGGAGGATAATTTTTGGCAACCCACAGAAATTTCGATTTTTTTGAAAAAATTACTAATGGAGAGAAAATCCAAAGTCAGAATCATAAATACAATAAGAACAATCAATTTGGATTTGAAAAGTAGAAATCAAACCCAAATAAATGTTGGACAATCTTCACTGTATTTAAATAAATTAAATTCTGTTGTGTACTAAATAACAACCAGGATATAAAGAAATAAAGGAAAGGAAAGAATTTATTTGATTACAAAAATCAAACTCGAAATAAAAATAAAAAAAATAAAAATAAAAACAGATTTTATTTTGTTGCAAAAACAAAATTAAAATCTGATTTAAATAAATAATAAAACAGAATAATAAATTAAACAACTTACTTGATTAATTTCTTTGAATAATTATCTGATCAAGTTCAGTGTTTGACACTATGTCCTTAAGATAGATTCGTCCTCTCCACGGTGCTTACAGAATTTGGACGTCTATCTCCCAGGATGAAATGATCTTTTACAAACAATAGCAACACTACAAATTGTTTGCCTTACGAACACACTAAGTGTTTACACTCTTTCTTTCAGAAATTAAATGCAGCAAAATGCAGAGATTTATAGTAGAGAAAGGAGTACGAAAATTGGAATTAAATCTAAATGAGAGGCTGGTCTATTTATAGATATAAAGGTGGCTCTTGGTTTTGAATTAAACATGTATGATACCTGTTGGCTTTGAATTCAAACAGATTTGAATCTGTTGGGTTTAAATTTAAACAGATACAAAAACAGGAAGGGCCTTGTTTGGGTGTGCTATAATACCAAGCTAGTTTATTTCTGTTTGAAAACGGGAAGGGCCCTGTTTGGATGTACAGTAAATCCAAACCAGTTTAATTTGAATTCTGAATTTTATTTTACCAAAAATAAAATTAAATTCAAATGTTTTTGACCCAAAAAGATTAGTATTGGGCCAAACAAGCCCAACGTCACATCACGCACCCGCGCCGAAGCCCAGGCCCAGCCCAGGCCGCCCGACCGGCGGTGCGCGTGTGTGATGATTTTTGGGTCCAATGGGTTTATCCCATTTTGTCTATAACCTCTCCCTCTAAAACACTTAGGTACCCCTTGGGGCACACCCCAAGTACCAAACCCATGCCTTATAAACCCATTCAAAACTTCCCACTAAATCAATGTGGGACAAGCCTTATTCAATACCTTTAGGGATTTTTCACCAAAACTCCATTTCCATGGAGCACACTTTGGCTTCAATTTTCTATTCACTCGGTAATGGTTTTGAGCAACCAAATATACCACGTGAATCACAACGCGGTATAGAACACGTTACCACTTTGACCTGCGTAAATCGACGTACGGGGCCCACCTATATATTAGACTAAACTTAGAATAAAATTCTGGTTTTACCCAGAATTTATAACCATTTCCAACAATAAATTATTTATTTCTCTCCAGAAATTTTTTGATTTTGTTGAAAAAATCGCTAATGCAGAGAAAATCTAATACTAGAGAAATTTGAACAACCAGAGACCTACCAGAGCAATTTGAACAAAGTAGAGACCTACTAGAGAAATTTGAACTAACCAGATACCTACCCAATGAATTTGCAGATTTAGAGAGAGAATTACGCGATGTTGATGAACTCAAATGTAATTTCGACTCTGAATTGGGATTTGGATTTGGGTTCGGATTTCGATTCTGATTCGTTTTCAAAAGAGAGATTTGGGGATTCGATTAAATGAGGTTTGGATTTAGAGAGAGAGAGAGAGAGAGAGAGAGAGAGAGAGACGAAATAGGGAAGACAGAGAGAGAGAGAGAAATGAGATTTGATTTGAGAGAGTCAAATTTCCCTGTGATATATTGGTGTAGGGTTGAGGAACCTCAGATATTATAAAATAATATTGTGGATCTCTTCCATTACTAAAAATGGGATAAGGATCTTAAACTAATTTTCCCTAGAATAATCCTCTAAAACCATCAAACAATCTCTTACTCCTAAGATCCTCTCATTCTCCATCGCTACGATCAAAATTTCCCCTTCTACTTCTGTCTCTTATTTATTTATTTTGATATTCTAATGTATGGATTAATTTATGCGTATCTCGATTAATCCTAGTACCATGAAATTAACAATCGAACAGATTTTTATTAGTCCCTTGAAATAATTTAAACTCAAGATTTTAAATTTTATTGTTAAAATTTTACCATTCAATCAATCTCTTTCGTTACTTTTTTCTCTCTTATATTTTGACCTACTCAACACAATTAACAAACACATTAAAATCTAACTATTTTAACACTGGAAAATGTTTAAGATAAACACAAAAATCTCTTACATTTTGATCTACAATGATGTATTATGTTACATGTCAACTTTTAATTTGTTATATATCTAATTGTGTAGGGCCTGCTTCTATTGTCTCATTATTTTGAGTAAATTTAGATACCCAAATTATAATTTTTAACATTACTCTTTAACACCGGTTGTTAACACCTCCCTTTGGAGCACTTTTTGCTAGTTAACTAACAAAACTAAATTATAACACATGACATTTGTCATATTGTCTTAGTGTTAGAATAATTTATTATGTGTACTGTGTGAAATATGTAATCATTGTACCAGATATATTACCAAATTGTATAAAGAATATAAGTTGAATATAATATAAATTGTTTGGATGAAATCAAACCAAACCATATATAGAAAATTAGAAATACTTACAGAGAAGTAAAAAATTTACAAACAAATTGTAAAAATTTGGAAATGAAACCAAATGTGATCGAGACTTGTGTTGGACACAATTTTTTTAAGACAAATTCACCCCCTATGATGCTTACGAGTTTTTATTAGATGTTCGTCTTCTAGGATACAATGATCGAACCTTGCAGAAGCAGCATTACCACGACAAGTTTGGCAAACCTTACTATGCATAATTCTCTTTTACAGAAGAAGTACAGAGTGTCAAAGAAGAGAAAAACACAAGATGAATTCGATAGATGAATGAATGCAATGGGAGTATATTTATATAAGTGAATTATTAGCTCTTCGAAAGGTTATGTTAACTTTTTAATGAAAAGACACATATATTTTCTATGAAGAGACACAACTCTTCCATGGAATAAGTGCAAATAATAGACATGATTGTTCTTTCAAACAAATTCGAATTTTGTAGTGAATCCAATAACAAATAAATTTAATGTTAAATTAAATAAATTTCTTCATGAAATTATACTCAAATGGTGCACTTTTGAGTAAATTTCTCATTCACCTATTAATGGTTTCCAAACCATTTTTCTAACACTTAGAACACATAATATTTAGGGGTCTTATTCAATACATGACATTTGTCATATTGTCTCTCATAAACCAAACAAAAAATATTAACTCCTACTATATTGATCATAAAAATCAAGTTAGGGCATCACATATACTTGTCTGAAGACCACCAAATAATTTTTCAGCATAAACGCAATACTAGGGATGCTCGAAGGCTTAGGAGGGATTAAAAGTGAATTAATTTTAATTATTTAATGTGTTAATTGCTAAAATTGATAGTTATAAAGATAAAATGATACAAGTGTGATCGTTTAGGGAGTATAATGAATTTTTTTGTCAAAGAATTGTAACATCATTTACGAATTGGAATGAAGTAAAATTATAAAAATGTTAGAGGCTCACAATTTAAGTCCAACAATTCACTCACAATAATATAGCAAGAGAGTTGAAATTTACACGGTTAAGTTCATAAAAAATTCACATATAATACGTCAAGTCATTATAAGTATAATTATAGGACTTATATTGTGAGTCTCATTTATTTTTTGTAAAATAATTTCAATAGTTTAAGGTGATAATTTTAAGGTGATAATTGTTAAAATTGATAGTTCGATAGACAAGGTATTCAAGTATAGTAGTTTGAGCCCAAAGTAAAATTTTCCATTTTATTTTTTATGGTAATGTACACTGTGTGTGCTAAAATCTAACCATATAACCAACTTTAATCTTTCTATTATCGAGATCCACACCTATAAGACTGTACTAAACTGGGGGGACACTCTGATAATAAACCAGTAACAACTCACAAGAAAGATAAAACACAAATAACTCTTATGCACAAATTCCCACATACATACATACATACCTCTGACTCATAGGGGTGCCTGCCTTCAGCTCTTTCTATGTCAATCATATTCCCTCCAGGAATGATACATTATCTGGGACTCATCTCTCTTAATTAGAGTTAGGAATTACTTCTCAGTGTTGGAAATGGTTATAAAATTCTGGGTAAAACCAGAATTTTTTCCTAAGTTTGGTCTAATTTTTAGGTGGGCCCCGTGCATCGATTTACACGGGTCAAAGTGATAACGCGTTCTATGCCGCGTCGTGATTCACGTGGTATATTTGGTTGCTTAAAACCATTACCGAGTGAATAGGAAATTGAAGCCAAAGTGTGCTCCATGGAAATGGAGTTTTGGTGAAAATTCCTTATTGATTGAATAAGGCTTGTCCCACATTGATTTGGTGGGAGGTTTTGAAAGGGTTTATAAGGCTTGGGTTTGGTACTTGGGGTGTGCCCAAGGGTACCCAAGTGTTTTAGAGGAGAGGTTATGGGCAAAATGGGCTAGACCCATTGGACTCAAAAATCTGCCTGTGCCACGCCGTCCGTCTGGCTTGGGCGCACGAGTGCGTGGTGTGGTGTGGTTGGGTTGGGCTTGTTCGGCCCAATACTAATCTTTTTGGGCAAAAAACATTTGAATTTAATTCAAATAAACTGTTTTGGATTTTCTGTTCATCCAAACAAGGCCCTTCCCGTTTTCAAACAGAATTAAACTGGTTTGGCATTTTGGTTCATCCAAACAGGGCCCTTCCCGTTTTTACCTGTTTCAATAGTTAATCAACAGATTCAAATCTGTTGAAATTCAAAACCAACAGGTTTCATACCTGTTCAATTCAAATCCTACAGCCACCTAAACATCTATAAATAGACCAGCCTCCCATTTGGATAATTACACCAATTTTCGTATTCCATCTCTGCTTTATATCTCTGCCATATTGCTGCATTTTATTTCTGAAAGAAAGAGTGTAAACACTTAGTGTGTTCGACGAACAATTAAATTGTAGTGCTGCATTTAATTGTTGATAAGATCATTTCATCCTGGGAGATAGACGTCCAAGTTCTGAAAGTACCTTGGAGAGGACGAATCTGTCTTAAGGACACAGTGTTCAACACTGGACTTGATCAGAAAGTTATTCCAAGTATTTAACCAAGTAAGTTGATTAAATTATTTTTCTGTTTTCTTTATTTGTTTATTAAAATCAGATTTTAATTTTGTTTTTGTAACAAAATAAAATCTGTTTTTATTTGTTTTATTTTATTTTTATTTTGAGTTTGATTTTTGTAATCAAACAAATTTCTCTCATTTTCTTTATTTCTTTAAATTCTGATTGTTGTTTAGTACACAACAGAATTTAATTTATTTAAATACAGTGAAGATTGCCCAACACTCAGAAGAGTCCTAAATACACCCAAAGTAGGAGTCATTAATTCACTATGACTCATATTCTTCACTGAATACCTCGACCTATGGATTGTTTCCATACCTTAGCCAATCACATTCCGCCATGTGGCATCTCAGTTTGAGATCATGTCACGTGGACTTGTTGAAAATTATGTTCCTACACATAATGCACAATGGTATTTGATTCCAGAGTCATTATAAGGTAAGACTATTAAATTATGAAATCAAAATTAATTATACTCATTATAGTGTTTGGTTATATCTTAGTAGTGTTAGTTAGAATCCTATTACGATAACTTTGTTACAATTAAAGTGATCTTTGATTTGTTAGATAATGTCTCAATGGGACCACATAATTAAATGTGGTGTTATCATTTATAAGAAGCCTACAATTTAAGTGATTCAATTTAATTAATAGGCTTAAGGGTATATGTGTTATGGACCTAATGTGTAGATACTAGTTGAATAATTTCTATTTCTATGAGGGGTAGAAATAGAAATTAAAACATATTGGTTAAAGTTGGTTTTTATTCTTTTTGAACTTCCACAACCTTTCAGTTTTGAAAACCAATAAATAGAAATTAAAACCAATAATGGTTAAAGTTAGTTTTCATTTCTTTTGAACTTCCACAACCTTTCAGTTTTGAAAACCAATTACAACCTTTAAAAGGTTATGGTCCCTATTCCTTCCCAAGTGGAAAAAGAACACTGCCATTTTTTCTAAATCCTCTCAAGGAGAAACATAAGACACTAAAGGGGTAAGGATTAGAAGGCAATAACATAATCAATAATAAAGAGTTAATTGATAATCACGCTTCCGTTTAACCGTTCATCAATGGATCCAAGTATGTCATTTTATCTTGATTTCTTGATAATACACATGGTAAATGATCCGGAGTGTAAGGTTTATGTTCTGAAATTTATGTTGACAATTGGTATCAGAGCCAGCATATCATGTGTCTTATCAGAATTGATATGCTTTATTTATTCTATTTAGTTTCCTGAAATCAGATTTTGAATTTTCTTATGGATGTAAATTCTGTTTTTTCCTGTTTTGTTCTGTGAAAATGGCAATTTGTTTTTTGGAATTGTAAAATGATTCGGTGTGCAGTTTTTTTTTTTTTTTCTCTCAAATGGATGAACATCATGTATTTATATATATATAGATATATCTTGCGATTTGATCGATTTAATTTTGAACATCATAAAAAAAAAAAAAAACTATTTGTTTTTGGACCCGTCAATTCTATTTATATATGTATGTATATAATTGGGATTGCTGCAGATTATATAACATATACGGGGTCACAAATTTAGAAATCTTTAAATTTAATGTAATTTCATACAACGTCTACAGAAATTTAATTTTCTAACATTCTCAATATAAGTCAATTCAAACAAGATGTCACAAAAGTGATCTCTCTTGTCTAGATTGTTTTATATGGAATATTTTGATGTTCATGTCTGTGTATCTCATGCGGGTATTTATCGGTCCAAAGACATGATTAAGACTTGGCAGAATTACACACACATTTTGTGGTGATAAACATGCGCCAATTGTCAAGAAAACCTAATGTGAATAATAAATCCATCAAAAGATAGATTTGTTATTTGACATAACTTATTGTCAATGTTTGATCATTACAACAAGAATACCACTTACAGTTAATATCACTACCCAAAGGCTTGGTATTAATGTTGTGCTAGGTATCTTGAGATGTTGTCATTAAATTAATTTATTTAGAGATTATCTGTTTGGTAACTTAATGTGAGCATAACTTTCGTCAAGCCATGGAAAATTCCAACTCTCATAAGTGGATAGAAGCCATGAATGAAGAATATAAGTCTATGCAAGACAATAAAGTTTGGGAACTTGTCTCATTACCAGTTGGTGCGAAGCCCGTAGGTTGTAAATGGATATTTAAAACCAAAAGGGATTCAAATGGTAATGTGGAGAGGTATAAGGCACGTCTTGTAGCCAAAGGCTTTACTCAAAAAGAAGGAATTGACTTTAAAGAAACTTTCTCTCCAGTTTCTTCGAAAGATTCTTTTAGGACAATTATGGCGCTTGTTGCATATTTTGATCTTGAGTTGCATCAGATGGATGTCAAAACAGTTTTTCTTAATGGTGACATTAAAGAAACAATTTATATGGTGCAGCCAGAAAACTTTGTGTCAGGAGACCCAAAGAATATGTTTTGCAAATTGACTAGATCCATCTATGGACTCAAACAAGCTTCTCGTTAGTGGTACTTCAAATTTCATCAAGTTCTCACTTCGTATGGTTTTGAAACTAATGTTGTTGATGAATGTGTGTATCACAAGTTCAGTGGGAGTAAACACATATTTTTGGTTTTATATATTGACGACATATTGCTTGCCATAAACGATATAAACTTATTACATGACACCAAGAGATTTCTGTCTAAGAATTTTGAAATGAAAGATCTTGGTGATGCTTCCTTTGTATTAGGAATTGAAATACACCGAGATCGTTCTCGGGGTATTCTGGGATTATCACAAAGAAGCTATATCGAAAAAGTACTCAATAGATTTGGCATGCAAAATTGTAAATCAGGTGAAACCCCGGTTGCTGAGGGAGACAAGTTTAGTCTCAGCCAATGCTCGAAGAACAGTCTTGAAATTCAAGAAATGCAGAAGATTCCTTATGCCTCGGTTGTAAGGAGTCTAATGTATGCTGAAGTATGTACGCGTCCGGATATTGCGTTTATAGTTGGCATGTTAGGCAGATATTTCAGTAATCTTGGCATGGATCATTGGAAAGCAGTCAAGCGTGTTATGCGATATTTACAGAGAACAAAGGAATATATGCTCACATATAGAAGATCGGATAAGTTAGAGGTCATTGGATATTTCGACTCCGATTTTGCTGGATGCCAAGACAGTAGGAAATCCACATCAGGCTATATTTATCTGTTAGCTGGCGAAGTAATTTCTTGAGGTGCAGCGACGCCATAGCTTCATCCACCATGGCCGCAGAATTTGTAGCATGTTATGAGGCATCAAACCAACGGATATGGTCATGAATTTTGTCACTGGTTGCGTATTTTGGAAGGCACCGAAAGACCACTTAAGTTATATTGTGACAATAAGTCTGCGTTTTATATTCCAATAACAACAGAGCTCGACAAAATCAAAGCATATTGATATCAAATTCCTAGTTGTAAAAGAAAGAGTGCAGAGTGACAGGTTTTCCATAGAGCACATTGGTACAAACTCCATGATAGCGGATCCACTTACGAAGGACTACCACCCAAAGGTCTTTCATGAGCACTGCTTTCGAGATGGGTGTTGTTCTATTTGAGAACATTCGGTTTAGTGGGAGTTTGTATTTATATTCTCGCTTTATGTCAGCCTTGAGTTTTATCTATGTAATTAGATTAATTTCTGCAGAAATGAAATATTCAGTTTATTACGCTCTGTTACGTATTGTGAAGTATTGATCTCAATAAAGTTAAGTAGGACCAGTCGGAAATAGGCATGTATGGATCACATCACATGTAATTTCCATGCTACGCATCCATGATTGATCTATGTCATTTAGCTGTATTAGTATACGTGACCATTGATGGGTCGAGTTACGATTGATGTAACGAAGACCGCTTTGATCCTATATTAATATAGTTAATGGACAAGATTGTTTGGATAGCCTCAAGTTATGATAACAAATTTCTGAACTCATTAAAGTTAAGCACATTTTTCAGGATACATATGTGGTCCAGTGGGAGATTGTTAGATAATGTCTCAATAGGACCACATAATTAAATGTGGTGTTATGATTTATAAGAAGCCTACAATTTAAGTGATTCAATTTAGTTAATAGGTTTAAGGGTATATGTGTTATGGACCTAATGTGTAGATACTAGTTGAATAATTTCTATTTCTATGAGGGGCAGAAATAGAAATTAAAACATATTGGTTAAAGTTGGTTTTCATTCCTTTTGAACTTCCACAACCTTCAGTTTTGAAAACCAATAAATAGAAATTAAAACCAATAATGGTTAAAGTTGATTTTCATTTCTTTTGAACTTCCACAACCTTTCAGTTTTGAAAACCAATTACAACCTTTAAAAGGTTATGGTCCCTATTCCTTCCCAAGTGGAAAAAGAACACTGCCATTTTTTCTAAATCCTCTTAAGGAGAAACATAAGGCACTAAAGGGGTAAGGATTAGAAGGCAATAACATAATCAATAACAAAGAGTTTATTGATAATCACGCTTCCGTTTAACCGTTCATCAATGGATCCATGTATGTCATTTTGTCTTGATTTCTTGATAACACACATGATAAATGATCCGAAGTATAAGGTTTATGTTCTGAAATTTATGTTTACATGATTATGTTTTAACGCAATATTGGTTAAGTCTCAACGTAACAATGATCAATGCTTAGATTCATTTTTAAATTGAGCGACTGAATGTATAGTTGCATAAGGTATGCAATTTTTTTTAGGGTGTGCATGGTAGAGGTTTTTGTATTTTTAACACTGTTAATTTTTTTTTAATCTATCATTTTAAATAGATTTTAGAGACTGAGGGATTGACTAAGTAGATGAGCCACTCCTCATCAGACATGATTACTTATTTAAAGTCATATTGTTACGTTATATAACTTTTGCTTGCCTATGTTTCTTCTAATGATTGTCATATATATATGATTTTTAAAAGGGGTATTTCAATTAACCTTTTTTTATGAGCTTTTAATATGGTTAAAAAGACAAATAGAATAAAAATCTAGCAAAAAATCTAATCCAAACAGCTCCTAAGTTACTTTTCTTCAAAAAAAAATTCTTAGGAAATGTTTTACTTCTACATTACTAAATGGGCATTAAAAATGCATTGTTCCTATATTTGCTTTTCTTTGGCCATGTTATTTATTTATGTTTTTTGTTGATCACACATTAAATCACCAAAAGATTGAAGAAAGCATATAACATGGTCAATTCAATGAGTTATTGGCACAAAAAAAGTAAACCTGATTTTGATTAATGGAAGTAATTATCACGATGTAAAACCTAATATAATAATAGTATACTATTAATTTTGAACTATGTTCAAATCCATAATTAATAATCATTAAACCTATATATATTTTCGTCAAACACTGTTTCTGTAACGTTTATATGCAAGACTTTACAATAATTATCACATAAGGAAAGGCATATATATAATACAAGTGTTTTTTAATAACGCGTTTTATGGAAGCTTGGATTTATTTAATAACGAAATGAGTGTGTGTTTTTTCTAACCACCACAATATAATACTAATTGTTAAATCAAACGGCAATTGAAAATCTTGCCAAGGATAGTGAATAAGCTTTTTGGAAGGTTGATTGCAATCCAATAATAATTTATAAATGAGTGATGGGACATTCTTTGTTATATCCCAATTATAATATATGATTATGATCTCAATTGTTGTATTTTCTAATTAGTCTTAACACAATCATTAGGGTCCCTAAATGGACCCAAATGGACCGGGTTTTCCACTTTCCTCGGACTTTTTCTTTAAAAACAACATTGGAAGCCTTTTTTGCTGGGCATGGTCCTTCCCAATGACTTGGTTTCGAACTAGGTCATGGGTCCATTCCCTAGGGCTATTATTTATATATATATTTTTAATTTTTTTTACACTAACTAATACATGGCAATTTAACCATGAGAAATCTATCACAACTTATTAGTTTCTCTTGTTTTGTTTTGAACTAATTTTCAAAAAAAAAAAGAGTCATTCAATGAGAAATGGATTTGAGACAATGGGTTGGATCTACTCGTAAAATTAAAATTTATTAAAACGGTAATACTATTAATGTGATATCATTAACATACAATAAAACTATATAATGTGGATGGTCAATCCTATTTTTCAAGTTTAATCATTGCCACATATATATGAAGGGTAAAAGACAAGAATTGATTGAATGGTGATACTAATAACATGAGTCTTACCACTTTTGTCTCTCATCTGTGTCCTTTTTTTTTTCTTTTTTTTTTAAATCAATAAATCTAGGACACAAAAATCAAACACATAACCACTCATAGAAAGCAAATGGATTGATAGGATTTTTAATAAATAGACTCCGCCGACAAATCTTATAAAATTTAGTCTATTAATATATTTTTTGTATTTAATTCTATGTTTAGTTTTTATATTCCTAACATTATTGTTTATTTTTTCCGCCTTCAATTGATGGGGGAGAGGAAGAGAGTTTGAAAATTAGTTTTCTAAACCAATGATGTTAGGTTCCAATCTTTTTTTTATTATTCAATATATTTGGTTTTAATTTTTTGAATTCAATTTTTTAGAAATTGAATTTTTTATTTTTTATTTTTCATATATATTTTTTAATTTTTAGTAAATATTTTTAAAATTTTAAGCAATTTTTTTACTCTTATAGATGCATCTTACTTAGATGCATTTAAAAAGTAAAATATTTATAAAAAAATATTTTAAAAAATCAATAAATACACAAGAATATAAAAATGTATTGAATTTTTATAATTTTTTTTATATTTTTTGTACTTAGTGAATTTTTCAAAGATTTTTTTTACAAATATTATATTTTTTAAGTGTATTTATGTTAAGTATATCTAAAAGTTAAAAAAATTACTTAAAATATTAAAAAGATTCAGTAAAAACAAAAAAATATAAAAAATAAAAAATTTTAATTTTATAAAAAGTGAATTCTAAAAAGTGAAATAAATTGTAATGACTGCCGCAGAGGTTTAAAAATATAAAATAAATTTTATAAATTTGATATAGTTATACAAATCTTGCCCTTTAAGAAGCCTAAAAGAAACAAAAGTTACGCAAGAGCTATAATAATTTGCATCATTTTGATAGTGAGAATATGCAACATTTTTATTTTTCTTCTTTATCTTATGAAAAGTAAACTGAAAAATTAAATGTCTATAGAGATATTTGGGGAAACACTATGGTGCATACCCTTCAAAGGGTGTACACTATATATGCACCTTCTAACTAAAAAAAATAAAATGATATAACTTTAATTTTCTTAGTCATAACTTAAAAAAAAAAAAAAAAAAAGGTTACAACTAAACATAACATAAGATATAATTAAAGAACTCATAGTCATAACTAAAATATTGTCATAATTAAAAAAAAAAATTAGTCATAACTAAAAAAAAAAATGTTATAACTAAGAGTGTATATAGTATAATATTTTTAAAATAGTGTACACTAGAATTTTCCTACATACATACATTACATATATAAATACATTTCTATTTTTCCAATTTTTGGTTACCATATTATTCCGAAAGCACATTGCTCAAAATAACAATGAATGACGTGAGTGCCAGTTTAGCCCTTTTGAGAATTATCTTTTGTTTCAAAAATAGAAAAAGGATAACTACATGACCCCAAAAAAACAAAAAGACAAACCATACAAGAAACACTTTTCAAAAACTATTTTCAGGGAAAAATCTTTAATATATATTGCATTTTCTATTTTTGGTTTTGAAAAAAAAAAAAATTGGATTTATAAATAAAACTAGGTTATGTTTATTTATTTATAATCTTTTTTCATTTCCAAAAACTTAAAAAGGGAGAGGCCCCGTTTGGAAATAGGCTAATTTAGTAACTTTTTGGCTATTTGGCTAAAATATGAGCTAAAAAAAACTAGTATGTTTGGGATGACTTTTTGACTTTTTACAAAAAGATGTGCAAAAAGTAAAGAGAAAAGAGAATCTTTGACTTTTTGATATGAGTTGTTGGCTTTGTGTCTTAGTAACTTTTTGACTAAAAAGGAGAGTTCCCAAACGAGGCCTAAGATAGTGTTTGTTTCACTAGAACGAAGTGAAATGAAATAAAATGATCATTTTTGGTCTCACTATAGAATGAGGAAAATCCAACCTAACCAGAAAGATGGTCAAGAATTTTAGCCATGATAAAAATGTGTGGTTAAGATTCAATAGGTGTATTGTGTTATGCAACAGAATCACACATTGACATTTCTATCTATGGCTAATTATACTTAGCACTCCTTATTTATTTATTAAAAAAAAAATTATACTTTGCAGTCACACTTTCACCATATAATTTCATGTTGGCCTTTTTACTTTCAATTATAACAGTTATCCATAACACTTTAAAATTCAAGTTGGAATATTACCCTTTTGTCCCTTTACTATTAATGAGATTGACAAAAAATAAAAGTGAATGGACCAAAGTGAAATTTTAGTAAAAGTGTAAAGATTAAAATGAAATTTTGATAAAAGTATAGGGGTACTAATGAGACGGGAAAAAAAATCTCAAATTTAGCTCATATAACAAGTTTCGTTAACCTTATTAATAATAGATTAATTTCGAATGGTCCAGTGAGAGAGAGACTTTCTCTCTAGAGGATATTTCTGACAGTGCTCCGGTGATACTCCGACAACACTCTGGCGATCCATTTTACATTTTTGAAGTGTAGATCTACACTCTTAGAGTATAGATATATAATTTTCGAGTATAAATTTGGACTTCTTATGTCCAAAATAGGGATTTTGAAAGTTTTCTCCTTTGATTTTGATATAGATTTTTGAATTTTCAACACCCACAATGATTTTCTCTTCTTTCAAGCCTTCTCCCATACCATTGTGGGTATACTTCCTTCTCAACTCTAGCTTCTGGCGACGTTTGATGTCCGATGACAGCAACAGAGTTCGGTAGTAGCAATGAGGATGGTGGACTTTCAAGCAGATCTTACTTTCCAGACCACTTCTTTGTGAAGATCGATAGTTTTTCCTAACTTGTAACTATTTTTTTGGTTGATTTATTTTTTGTTTTTGGTTGTTTGTTTTTTTGTTTTGTTGTTTGGTTGGGATGACCTTTTGGGGTTTTATTTATGTAATGTTATTGTTTATTAATATAATATTTCCCATGTTCTCAAAAAAATAAAAATAAAAAAAAAAGATTGACGAAAGGATAACATTACAACTTGACTTAAAGTGTAAAGGTTGATTGTTACAATTAAAAATGACGAAACCAAAGTAAGATTATAGTGAAAGGATAAAAGTGCTAAGTATAACTAACCGTTTTGAATAATATTCTGAGTAAAACTTCTAAGTATGCAGTATTATTAATAAAATAGTTATTTTCTTACAATTATAAATAATAATTTTATTTATAATACACTTTCATCATTTAATAATAAACCAAATGTAAGAATAACTACTTTAATGAAAATCATCATTTTATTTTATTTTATTTTCATTTCATAAAACTAAACACTATCTAAACGTGTACACTACACAAAACAATAAAACTCTCCTAGCATGAAGGATATGATGCCATCAATGACAACCCAACACATACACATAAGTGAGTTGGCAACTGAATAAAGCTTAATTAGGCAAAGAAAAAGTTGGTGATATTGGGTCCGTTTGAAAAGAATTTTTTTAGTTTGATTTTTTAGATTTTTAGTTAATTTAACTTGGTTAAATTAATTATGTTTGAGAAGAATTTTTAATTTTTTTGAAACTTATTTAACCTGTCTTTTGTTTTTATGCTTTTTTAATTTTAATCTAAACCCAACTCACTTGCCAGACAGGAACATAAGTAGGGGGACATATGTGAAGGTACACACATTCAATACAAAATAAATATAAAAAAAAAAAAAAAAAAAAAACCCCAAAAAGAAGAAATGTTGAAAAAATTTAGAGCCATACAAATAAGGTGTCAACTTATCAAAAACAGCTGGAGCCCATCTCAATACTAGTTTTTTGGAGTTACTTTGATAAGGACATTGTTCAATGCCATAATTTTCAAATTCAGATTAAATTTGGTGGGTGACACTAAGGCCAAGGGGGTGTTGGTTACATAAACACCATATAAATTGTCAACATGATCCATTCAAGTAACTTCTTCTATAGTATGGTTTTCTTATTTTGCTAGTGGTTTTCTTATTTTTCTTATTTTAACTTCTCCTAAAATTATTATTTGTTTTTTTGTTTTTTTTTTTTTTTTGGAGAAGGTGAATTCATATTTAATGATAATTAAGGGGGAAAATATAATTAATCGTTTTTTATATATATATTTAAAAATGGACAATTAATAATTTTAGATTTTGACCCATATATCATTTTGATCCCTTCATTTTCAATTAACTCAATTTTGACTCTTAATTTTAGATTTTGGATTAATTTGATCCAATTAATAATATCGTTAGTGTTTTGAAAAAAGAATTATCACTGAGTTGTATAAGTTTATAAATTTGTGTTAAAAATATGACACATGACACTTATGTGCATATTTTTTATAAATAAATGCTAAGAGTTATAACCAATTGAACCAAATTAAGACAAAATCATAAATTTAAGGTCAAAATGGAACCAATTGAAATTATTGGGTTTAAAATGATATAAGAACCAAACTACAGGGATTATCGCTATAATTTGCCTTAAAAAAATTAAAAATGGAAAATGAAATAAAAAGAAGAAGATTTTGATGTGTTTTGTTAATCACAACTTCAAGGGTGTGTTTGATTAGGTGAATTATAATATATGATTGAAATTATTAATTTATATAATTCACATTCTGATATTTAGTTACAATTTTTATTATTCGGATTAAATTTTAATAAACATTTTATCTAACAAAATTATCAATTTTTTGAATTTTACAACTAATAATACAAAACAAACATAGAAAAAGGAAATTATTTATTCCACTAATCTAATTAGATAATCAATCTTATACTAATCATATAAATTATTAATTCCCTCACTTTTTTTTTTTTTTTTTTGAGTGAACAGTTGTGAGTTTAATTACAATTTGATTGAGCCTCAGTTGATGGAACCCCCCTTCAACATCACCTAATCCAACTCATAAAGTGAATATGTATAAGTCTATCCATGTGCAAAAGCAATGCTACAACATTTTGTACTTACTGATAAAAACAACTTATGCTACATAACTCTTATGAATATATGATATATCTGTCTGAAATACTTGACACTTGATAAAAAAAAATTATAAATTAAGCTTATTCTCTCTCACTCAAATAAATTATAAATTATAACTCTGAATATAAGTTGATTTTTTACTTATAAATTAAGCTTATTCTCTCTCACTCAAATAATAAGTTAATTTTTAACTTACAAAAAGTTATAAGCTGTATTGTTAAGCTGAACCAAATATATCAAAATAACTTAAATTAAGTTAAAAGTTGAAGTAAATTGAAAATAAGTCCTACCAAACAGGTCCAAAATATGTGTCCGAGGAATTAGATATTTGACTTAACAAGTATGCTTAATAAATTGAGTTAACGATAAAATTAGGTATAAAACGCTCTATAATACCTCGCGGCCACAATTTTACTTTTAAAAAATAAGCACGTATGTTAAAAAATATGAATATTTTGTTTTTATGTCTATGGATGCTAAGGTATTTTCCAAATCTGCTTTCAGATTTTTTTTTTTTTTTCTTCTCAACAAATAGAAATTAATTTCACAAAAATAAATCCCAAAAAAATATTTCCAAAAATTATGTTCTCCCTAAAAAAGAAAAAATCATATAAAAATTAGAGAAAATTACTGATAAATCAAATTTAGAGAGTGTTTAAGACATTAGGTCCAGTAAATCTTTTTTTGTTGGTGAGAAGTCTTATAAAACATTTTATTTTCAATTTTATCCATTGACTTTATCTGTTGATTATCTGTTCAAATTTATATCTATCTGTTCAATTTTTTTTTTTTTGTCTATATGTTCAAATTCTTGTCCTATTTTTTCTTGTCTGTTGAATTTTTTATCTGTTGAAATTCTTGTCCCATCTTTTCCTATCTTACACTTTTTGTTCTAATTTTTTTATTTGTTTGATCATTATTATCATTATCATCATCATCATCATCATCAACAACAACACCACTACCACTACCAAATCAATCAACAACACCAAATCAATCAACAACTACAAAAAGAAAAAAAAAAAAACATATGTCCTTTGATTTGTGATAACCTAGATCGAAGAGGTTAGTTCTAGATCTAGATCTTATGGCCAACGACAGATCTCGATTGACCAGAGACAAAAAGCAAATTAGACAAAAGCAAATCAAACAAAAACATTACAAATTCATTTTATTATTATTTTTTTTTATGATTTTAACCTAGATCAGAAAATTAGGGTTTCATATTCAAAGCCATTCACAAACAGATATACATATATATATATATATATATATGAATATAAATGTAAATTTAATATACCATGAAACACAATGAAGATGAGAGAGAGAGAGAGACGGCGATGGAGATTTTTTGACACCATTGTCACTCGAAGCATAATCATACAACTTCATAATCATGCAACCAGATCTTTGTGGCTATAAAACATATATGAATATATATCAGTGTTCACTACATCTACAAACTTCCATCACTCTTTCTCTTTGAGTTTTGTTATCAATGTCTCGCGCAGGATCTCAAGATCGATATGAGGTTTGAATGGTCTTCAGACTTCGCCCATGATGCTCCCAGAGCCTGAGTGAAGACAGATCCGGTGCCTTTCTCCCTTCTTCAACACCGTCAAGCTCTGGATCTAGAGTCCACCATGATCTTGAAAAACTCAATGCCTTGACTTCGACGAAAGAAAAATGTTAGAGATCCCAAAAGTTTTACCAAATGTCTCACATAGGTATGAAACTCACATGTGATCCACATGGTATGGGTCCTACACCTATGTGAAACATTTGGTAGAATTTTTATGGTCTCTAACATTACTCTCGATGAAATAGAGCAGCAAAAAAGGAAAGAGCAACGACGGCGTTTGCAGTAGGTGACGGCAATGGTGGCGGTGATCATCTCAGATCAATTGCCTCAGATTGTCCCGCCGAAGGTTGGAATCATTGTTCAACTTCTCGATTACCTTAGATCGTCTCACCGTCATCTTCATCACCGCTAGAGAAAGCAGGGAGGAAATATAGCAGATGAAACCCTAATCAAATAAAAGATGAGAGAGAGAGAGTTGGGTTTGGGTTTGGGTTGGTTCTGGTTCAGTATCATGTACATATATGGGGATAATTTGGTCATTTTAAGAATGGTTGTCCTTTTGGATAAAGTATTTCAGCGCTTGAACTTTTGAGCAAACAAAATCTAAAAATGAATTTATCACCTGGGTGCCCTAAAAATTATAAGTTATTTTTATTTTTTTACCAAAGTAATTTTTACTTTTGTTGAAAAGAGAAAAAAAAAATGATTTTAAAACTCAATCAAATAGTGTTTTGAATTTAATTTTCAAACTCCAATTATTTTATGAAATCATGTTTCATAACACAATTTAAAACTAATTAAAGTTGTATTTTTAAAACACAACTTTAAAGCTAAATTGAGTCATGTTTTGAAAACACAAATTCGAAGAATAACTTAAGTCTTGAGAAAAAAATTCATGACAATTCACATTTAAGATATCCCTTTCAAAGCAAGTTGTCATTTGGCAAAAAAGAAAAAAGAAAAAAAAGGTTTCACGTGTTTTTCAATTTAAACCCCAGAATTTCAATTTCAACAAATTAAATCATAGAGTTTCATCTCTGTTTCAATCTAACCCCTCCGTTCATCTCCGTCATATTAAACTAACAGAAATCCGGGCAGAATTTCAAATTCAAACCCACATGTTCAAACACTTGTATCTCCCTTATCGTAACTCCGTTTCGCATCATTTTTGTGTCGTTGGATTCACCTTATGGCCTAATTTTCATTTCATTCTTCACATACATTGTTCCATATCTTTTTACTTTTCGTCAGAGCTCCGAATGTTGGCCAAAAATAAAATTTTTCTCTCTTTGGGTAAAATTTTCATATTCAAATCCACAAATTCAAGCACTTGTATCTCTCTTGTTGTAATTCCATTTTACCTCATTTTTGCGTCGTTAGATTTAACTCATGACCTAGTTTTTATTCCACCTCTCACATGCCTTGTGTCACCTCTTTTTGCATGCCATCGGATCTCTGAAAGTTGGCCAAAAATAAGCGCGCACGCTCTCTTTCTCTTTCTTGTTTTTTATTTTTTTTATTTTCCTTTTTTTTTCCTTCCTCCTCCTCTGTGGCTCCTCTTCCTGGCTTGATGCTACTGCTACTGCTGCTGCTGCTGCTGCTTCTGCTTCTGCTTCATCATCATTATCTATAAGATGAGATAGTGGTGGTAATGGTGGTGGTGTCGTCAAGTAGTGATAGGTATACAACTATACATAAAAATCAAAAACCAAATGAGTTGGTAAGCATGTTAAGGCGCTTTGGTTTCCAATCAAACATCATCCATTACATCTCCACTGCCAAGAATATTGTTACGATAGTAGCAAGAAAAAAGAGAGAGAAAAAAAAAGAAAGGAGAGAAATCTTATTTTTGGCCAATTTTTGGAGCTTTTACGGCATGCAAAAAGAGGTGAAATAAGGCATATGAGGAATGTAATAAAAATTAGGCTATGAGTTGAATCTAACGGCGTGAAAATGAGGTGAAACAGAATTATGACGAGGAAGATACAAGTGCTTGAATATGTAGATTTGAATATAAAAATTTTACTCTAAGAGAGAAAAATCTTATTTTTGGTCAACTTTCGGAACTCCGATGACAAGTAAAAAGATGTGGAATAAGGCATATGAAGAGTAGAATGAAAACTAAGCCATGAGGTGAATCCAACGATGCAAAAATGAGGCGAAATGGAGTTACGACTAAGGAGATATAAGTGTTTGAACATGTGGGTTTGAATTTGAAATTCTACCTATATTTTCGTTAGTTTAATATGATGGAGATGAATGGAGAGGCCAAATTGAAACACAGATGAAACTCTAAGGTTTAAATTGTCGAAATTGAAATTCTAGAGTTTAAATTGAAAAACACACGAAACATTGATTTTTTTTTATTTAATTAAACCAAAAAAAATTAATTCGCTTTTTGAAATTAGTATATTTTTAGTTTGGGAATGAAAAGTTTGTTTGAGTTGGCCTTTTTTTAATTTTTTTTTTAAACTTTTGTGAGAAAAAATTAAACTGATTATGGTTTGAATGTGATATTGTCTTATTAGTTTTTTAACATATTTTATCTTTTAATAACTAATTTAGTTCCAACCATAATTGCCAAACGAAGTCTAAGAATATGTGTTTGGTAAAATAAAAAATACAACAAAGAAAAAAAAAATACTTAGTTGGATACTCTACTTCATAAGAAAAAAAGATTAAAAGTTCTAATTGTGAAACTCTAGAAAACTCTAATGGTGTTGAGTCTTACAATGATGTGATGTTCGTGTTTTATGTTTTGTATTTTGTGTTTTGTGTTTTTTTTTTTTTTAATTGCCAAAGCTATTAAAATTCTATTTAGAGTTTCAAAATGAGAGGAATGTATAAATTTTGGATTTCATAAATAAGCAGAAACCATGCCATGCCATACCATGCACAAGACTAGCAAGGACAAAGGTAAGCAATTAAAGACTTTTGTACTTTTGTACTACCCACTAAGCAATTTTAAGGCCTAGTTTGAGAAGACTAAATAAGTGTACTTTTTGATTTTTTATGAAATATGGGTTGGGTTTAGGTTGAGTTTGAAGTGATTTGTTAGAGAGGTGATGTGACTTAAATAAGATGATGTGACTTAAATAGGATAGTGACTTTTTGACTTTTTTCAATCTTCCCAAACTAGGCCTAAATCAAGAGAGGGTCTCTCTCAGTGCATTGTGTAGATTTGAATACATCGTTAGGCTTGTCAGATCTATCATTAGTTTTATTTTGGTGATTTAAATTATTTAATATATAAAATTTATTAAATACTTAAAATTTATAAAAAATTATATTGATTGAATATTGATAACTTCTTAATCGAAATATATTTTTGTTAATAATTTATTTTTAAAATCATATTTACTATTGATAAAAATGTATTCCAATCAAGAGGCTACTGATATTCAATCAACGTAATTTTTGCAGGCATGAAGTAATCGACGAACTCTACACATTGAACGTTTCGGATCATCAAAATGAGATCCGTGATAGGCCCCATAAACTCAACAGTACATTCTAATCCACACAGTGAACCGGAGAGAAGCTTCTCCCTAAAATCAAGTATTGTGAGTGTTTGATATAGATCATTTTAGGGTAAATTATAAATACATCCCTGAAGTTTGCTTAAAATACAAATTGTCCCATGTGGTTTGAGAAATTACAAATACTCTCTTGTTAGAATTTTTTATTTAATTGAATTAATTAAAAAAATAAAATTCATAATTGTTTTCCTATATAATAATAAAATATTAATTGAAACACATTTTTAATATCATTCAAAACTGTTAATTGACTTGATGATTTATTAATAAAATAGGTGATTTGTTATGAAATTAAAAATCTTAGAAGGTAGAATGTAATTTTCAAAATCACAAGAGACGATTCGTATTTTAATTAAACCTCAGGAGGTGTATTGGTAATTTATCCATTATTTTAAATTAAAAGTTAATAATCAGAAAGTATAAGTTAAATGCATCTCTCTCAACTTTTGAAAAATTAATTTTTTCCAGTTTATTTAAATTATTTTGACTTAAAAGATTGTTTGTGATGATCTAAATAATTATATTTTTTAATTTTTTATAAAAAATTACATTAAAAAATAAAAAGATAAAAAAATATACTGATATCAAAGATACCCAATAATATTTTAATAAATTATAAATAAAAATTGCACAAACTCTTAAATTAAAATATATTATTAATTGTTTGTATAACTGTCACCAAACACTCATTGGGCTCTTTTGGGAACATGTCAGATTATTACCAACTCTCTCTCTCACAAAAAAACTGCTTATAAATTACTTATAAATAACTTTTCATTAAAAAACTGATTATTACCAACTTCTCAAAATAGGCCATTATATATACATACCGAGACAAACACCACAAAGAGACGATCTGAAGCCTTTTTTCAGGCATTAAATGATGAGAGAGAGAGAGAGAGGATGGTGTCAAAGCAAAAACAGAAAGGAGGGGCGTGGCGCTGCATGGCTCTCTAGTTGGGTCAAGGACAGTGAGGAAGATGGCACTGCCAAGCTCTGCAATTTGCAGTCACAAATATATATATATATTAGGTAATGGTAAAAACGTGTGTCATGTATATAAATTATAATATTTATAAAATTAATTATTATAAATGTTATAACTTAATTTAATATAAATTATAATTAAATAAAATAAATTATAATAAAATATCATATTAGGTGTAATTAAATTTTTTTAAATTATAATAAAAATAATATTATAATCAATATCACAATATATATAATTAAATTATAATTAATATTATAATAAAATATAATTAAATAATATAAAAATCTCAATTAAAAGGCATATGGTACACCCTCAAAAGGTTTGTGTACCATAAAATTTCGCTATACTTTTTGATGTTTGATACAGTTCCAATTATATGAAAGAAAGCTATGATTGCTCGTTTAAAAACTAGAGCACTGTTAGGGGGTTCGAATTTAGGTGTCTTTAATGGCTCAAATTTTCTTATCAGGTAAAAAAAAACAAAAAAAAAAAACAAAATTACCAAAATTGAAAAATTTGAACCATTTGAGCCACAGTTTTTAAGGCTACCAATCATTTTCCTAAAAACTAATGCGCTAGTGCATGTAGGTGGTGAGGGGATGCTGGAGGAGCAAGGATTCCCTCCTCGCATTATTTCTTACTTATAAGATTATTGAGCTTATTTTTAGGTTCAATTTTGATAATTTAAATTATTTATATTTTAAGATTTATTCAGTATATTATACCTGTAAAAAATCAAATTAATCGGATATCAGATAGTATGTGTTCGGAAAAATCGAACTAAAAACTATTTTTAAAAAAAATTTAATAAACAATTTTCCAAATACATGCTTTCTAATATCCGATCAACTTAAATTTTTACAAATATGATATACTGAATAAATTTTAAAATATGAACAGTTCGAATTATCAAAATTGAGCCTAAAAGTGAGCCTAATAACCCTACAAGTAAAAAATGTAAGGAGGAGATCTTGACTCGATCACGGGAGGTGACGGTGGTGATTGTAGTGGAGGATGTTGGAGGAGGTTATGGCTGTGATTGTAGTGGGATGGTGCAATGGCAGCAGCTCTAGAAATTTTGATCTAGTATAGGTCTCTGTCACTTTCCATTATAATTTAAATTGGTTGAATTTTGATCTTTAAATTTATGATTTTGTTTTAATTGATTATAATTGTTAATATTTTCTTATAAAAATACACAAATAAGTAAAGAATGTACCATGTTTTTAAGACAAAATTATAAATTTACAACTCAATAAATTAAACTCATCTAATTTAATAATTATTTTTCATCAAAAATCTTACCGGCTTTATCAATTGCAGCAAATTGATAAAATCAAAAATTAAAAATTAGAATTAAGTTAATAAAAATTATAAGAATTAAAATAGCACAGAAGACAAAGAGTAGGGACTATCACTGTAGTTTATCGTTTTATTATATTAATACAGTAGCGCTTTTACAATTGTTCTGGACAAGTCATACCTTGAAATCAAATTTTCATAAATTTAATGTCATAATTCAATCTGAGCTATTTACCAAAGATCTATCTTTCCAGTATTATCTTCTTTTTTTGTAAGGCAGCTTTTTTGGTCTTTGGATAAAGACACACAATGGCTTCGTACAAAGTAAAGTACTTGGTTGTTTGGAGAATGACTTTAAGTAAAAATTTAAAAAGTAAAATGAAAAAATATATATAAAATGTAATTAATTTCATTCATATTTTATTTATATTTTTTTATCCTTTTATTTTTTAAATCCCTACTAAAATTTATACTCCAAACACAACTTTTTTTTGATTCAAAAAAATGGATATGCAGATAGGCTACTCCAACATATCCGCCAGGGAGTATTGCCCCTTAGCACCTACAGCATATCTGCAGGGAACCCCACCGCACCTACGTCGGGGCCGAAGCTTAGGCCCCCTGCGTGCTCCAAGCGCTAAGGAGTATGTTTAACCCCAACAAGGGGCTATGGAGACTCGAACCCAAGCCTTGAGCGAGGGATTCGAAGGTCTTACCACTGAACCAACCCCCTGTTGGTCTCCAAACACAACTTTAGCAAACAAAATATATGGATTAGATACATTTTGAATGTAACTCAATCGCCCTAACTTTAAATTTATTTCATATTTTAATTACTAAAGTTTTTATTTTTATTTTTATAAGGGTATTATATTCATAATTAAAGGAGATTGTATGCAAATAAATTGTAAGTTCGATATGCAAAGTATAAAATGAGTTGAGTTTTTTTTTCTGTTTTTTCTTTGAGGTGTTCAAAATTTGGAAGATGGGTATTCAAATATGTAACCTTGAGTATTCAAGTTAAGAGGAATAGGCTAAACATATATATTATCTACAAAAACAAAGTTAGGCCTACAAACGCCAATGCCGGCACCCCTAGTGTGGAAAAAATTCTCTTAAAAATGAAAAATGTTTTTCGCCCAAGTTCGGTCATTTTTTTTTTTTATTGATTATCATTTTCTGGCATACCAAATACCAGATACAATTATTATACAGGTAGGCAATCACACACTAATTGCTCAGTTAGATAATAGTTGTTATTAAAATCGTCCTTTGGTTAAAAAACAATCAGCATTTGGAAACTAATTTTCTTTTACGCTGTGTTTGGTTGGAGGATTTGAAGAGGGATTTGTAAAGAGAAATGAAAAAGTTAGGTGAAATGTGAATAAAATATACCTACATTTCACCTAGTTTTACACAACTTTTCTCTTTCCCTTTCCAAATCCCCCAACCAAACACAGCATAAAAGAACTAGGGTTTGATAAATAAGTTATTAATCAATGACATGTTTGCTCTTCTATAATACTGAAAGAAAAGAGTCCACTTGTTAGAAAAGACAAGGCTGATGCTCTTGCTAGGAAAGAATTGGTTGCTTGCTTGCTTGTACCTAGAGATGGCCAACAATCTCTCGTGCCTAAGCTTGACCAAACCAATTTTGATCCTAAAAATCTCTCATGAACTCAATCCTAAAATGATATTATAATCCCGGCCAACAAACTCATATATTAAATAAAAACAAATATTATTAATAATTTTATAATTGAGTTGAAACAAAAACTTAATATTTAGCTATGACATCTTATTTATATACATACTAACGTATATGCATGTTTATAATATAGATTACGGGGGGTCGGGACAGACCTAAAAAGTTATCTACTTCTCACCTTATGAGCTTAAATCCTTAAAAAAATAAGCTGTGAAGGGCAGGTTAGTGACCACCAACCAAAATTGTTATTGTGAGAGCAATTTTCTTGTACGGAAAGTTGAAGGTTCGCATTGAACCTTTGATTATGTCTCGATGAAAATCCGATTGTTGTGAATATTGTATCAAAGCCACTTTGTCGGACATGTGGAATCCCGTGTGAATCAACAAGGACCACCTTGCAAGGCTAAATATTCCTGGCTAACCAATATCGAAGTAGTACCGTGAGGGAAGGGAGGTTTAAGTCCCAGCCGGGCATGAAATCCATGAAGCTCAATGGATAGAGATCTTTGTAGGCTGCCCCTTACACAATCCCTTCCACTTTAGGTTAGGTTAGGTTCGGTTCAATGATATAAACAGCAATTTGTACTCCTCAAAAAAAAAAAAAAAAAATAAATTGTGGGCACAAAAGAACTAATCTTCTTGCAATGAAGAAAGCTTTACAAGCACAAAAAACATTACAATTCACAAGCTTAAGCCCAAGATGTTAGGGAAGGAGGCATATAAGGGCTAGGTAGGAGACTTGCCTGAATGAATGACAGGGCCTTCTTGTAATTGCATTTTGAACCATCTTCAAATTTTCAAATTTTGTCAAACCTAAGAAATCAACATTCACTTGGAAGAGCATTGAAGAAATGATAGACTTCCTCTTCATCGATCACTCCAACCTCAGTTGAACAAACTGAGCAGCATACTGGCTTAAATGTTTCACCACCGTCTCCATATTCAATCCTCCTTTTGCCCCGTTTTCGTTTCAGACCTACCGGCGACACTTCATCAGTCTTGATCTTGCAGTTGGAAACAAAAACTGCCCGGTACTGGGTCACGTATTTTTCATGCCTACAAGACCCATACAGTCGGTCACAAATTCCACCACCTAATTCATTAACTGTCAAATTCCAAAACCTTGTACAAGGATTCAAAATGAGAAACAATAGATTGTGCAGTAATCTAACAAAAGGTTCATTGTGGTGTAAATGATGATCAAGCTTTGATGAAAGTCCTCTTTCTTCAAAACAAAGGCACTCCATCTATAGAAGAATTTACAAAGGTTGAAGGACTTATCCCCATCCTTCTTTTGTGATCAAATTGTTGAATTCAAAAAAGGATATTTTAATCTCTATCTTTGTTTTGAATTTAGTGTCATGTTTTTTCCATTAAAAAACATTTACTGATAGTTGCTAAACATTAAAAATGACAGTAAATTTTCTTTAAAAAAACACATCTTACAAACCTTCACCCCTAGTCAAAATGCACAAACCATGGAAAGAAGAGATAGGTAGGTATTAACTTTCCTCGAACAGGCTAAATGAATCTATGTATTGCATAACATAAAGCATAACACATTTGAAGTTTTCAAAATCATAGGGTGCTTTCTAAAGCAGTCATGCAATCAGGAGAGAGAGTTCCACTGCCTAATCTTATCCTGACCAAAACACAAAACAACACAGCTATCCTTATAGTTCCCTACAGAATTTTTACTTCAATGTAGCAAGAAATCTACGATTGCAAAAGTACTCAAATTACTTTTCCATTTCATCCAGCTAACTCTTAAGCCTATTCTCAGCAGCCTACTCAATCGCCCTCTCCTATTGTCTTAGCCCTACCTAACTCAGACGTCCTAATTCTATAGCATCTCTCCTAATTCTACAGCTCGCTGCACAACTATAATCACAGAAAACAAAACTCACATCATGAAACAACTCCTTGACAGCAAATATAAAATACCCAAAATTATACCAACTTATAAATACAATTACATACCTTTGACACTCGAGACATAACGTAGTGAAGCAAGCTGGGCAGCTAAGCACAGCATCAGAATAATGACCTTTCCTTTGCTTTTGAACCCATAATTCATCTTTGTCATCCAGATTTGGATCATAAAATTCTGGTTTGATGGAGTAGTCTATTTCATCATCATCAGAAACTGAGAAATGTATCAAATGCAGCCTCATAAGAAATTTAACTCCAACTACAACTATAATGTTACTAGAACTCATACGACATAGCACTACTTAAATAACGAATTCAAGCACTGTAAACACTTAAAACTTTGAATGTGAACAGTGATTTTAAAAGGAAAAAGAAATAGAACAAGAGGGGTGATATATTAAAGTTGCAACAAAGGACCAAATAAAGGAATGTAAATTTAAGAGTAAATTATAAATGCACCATTGAGATTTGCTTAAAAGACGAATTGTCCCTTGTAGTTCTAGAAATTCCTAATAACTCTCCCACACAATAATAAAATTACTAAAACTATTACTTGAAATATATTTATAACATCATTAAAAACTGTTAATTGACTTAATGGTTGTTAATAAAATGAGTCATTTATTATGCGATTAAAAATTTTAAGGGACATGATGTAATTTCTAGAACCATAATGGGTAATTCGTATTTTAAGTAAATTTTAGGAGGTTGTATTTGTAATTTTTACTAAATTTAACTAGCAAGTAATTCTTGCAAATTGTTATCCTTCAGATTCTTAGAATCGAAGAGTGGGTAAATCACATTTCCTTGATGCTTATGTCACAATCATGTTTAATATAAAGTTGACAACAAATTTGATGAACTGTTGTATCTCTTCGCAAATTAACCAATTGAATTGTATACAAACACCTGAACAATTACGGCAAAAAAACCTAGAGAGAGAGAGAGAGAGAGAGAGAGAGGCGTTACAACATTGAAAAAGAACAATGGAATTAAGGCTTTACAAATTAAAAAAGAATGAGTTTATGATTCTTTTGATTAAGTGATACATAAATATGGCATTTAATTAAACAAATGAAGTTGACGAAGAATGATATTGCAACTTGTTTGCTGGAGACCTACGCTCTCTTTCTCCTTCTATTGTCATCAATCACTTTCAGCTTGAGAAAACTTTAGATGGTTTGTTTCTTTAGACAGCAAAATAATTCTTGTTGCGTAAGTGATATTGTGGGCAGATCTGCTCTAAATTTGGATCAGTAGGGCCAAAGAAATACATTATGTTGATTGAAGCAGAAAAACTTCTATTGCTAAATGGGTACGACTGACTTAAGTGATCAAATACAAAAATAGCTATGATTAATATTTACACTAGAACTTCAAAAAGGAAAAGCAAACTGCTAATAAATGTGATATAAGTTTAAAACTGTTTTGATTCAATTGATTTCATCCATTCCATTCTTAAAAGAAATAATACTCATGATCTGATAGCCTTAAACATATTTATGTAGTTTTCCAAATTCAAACATTAAACTTAAGATTGTTATTCAAAAGTAATTTATCTAGACCCGAGAACCTCAATGACACTCGTTTAGTTACATCTACTAACCAAACCAAACCAAACCAAATCAAGCCTTAAGTCCCATGAAATGGGGTCGGCCATATGAATCCTTCTACTCCACTCGACTCTATCAAAGGCTATTTGATTAGTCAAATTAAAGAGATTCATCTCTCTATTTACTACACTAACCCACGTCAATTTAGATTTACCCCTTCTCCTAACACTTCCCTCTACTGTCACTGTATTGCATCTCTTCACTACTGCCTCTGCACGTTTCCGTTGTATATGACCAAACCATCTCAATCTATTCTCTCGTAATTTATCTTCTATCAATGCTACTCCTACCCATTTACAAATATAGTCATTCCTAACTATATCTTTTTTAATCTTGCCACACATCCACCTTAGCATCCTCATCTCGGCAACAGTCATTTTATCTACATGTTATTTCTTAGTTGCTCAACATTCCATCGCATACAACATCGTTGGTCTAATCTAATAGCCGTTCTATAGAACTTTCCTTTTAATCTAGTGGGTACTCGTTTATCACACAGTACCTAGACACACTCCTCTACTTAAATCACTCCGCCTTAATTTTATGGATCACATCTGCTCTAATCTCCCTTGCCATTGTGATAATCGATCCTAAATAATAAAAAAGTTCACTCTTAAGTAGTTCTTGATTCTCAATCTTAACTTCTCATTTGTTTCCATTGTTACTAACTATTATTAAAATTATATTCCATATACTCTGTCTTAGTTCTGCTTATCTTAAATTCTTTAGATTCAAGTGTCTCTCTCTAAGTCTTCAACTTAGTGTTAACTCCTTTTCTAATCTCATCCACTA
Source organism: Camellia lanceoleosa (assembly GCA_025200525.1). NCBI lineage: Eukaryota > Viridiplantae > Streptophyta > Magnoliopsida > Ericales > Theaceae > Camellia > Camellia lanceoleosa. Next base: position 4,292,008 of record CM045769.1, read on the forward strand.
ACACGATATCATTTGAAAAAGTATACACCATGGCACATCATCCTAAATATTTTTTATCAACTCATTCATTACTAAAACAAAAAGATAAGGACTTAAGGTTAATTCTTGGTGTAACCCCACAGTAATTGAAAATTCACTTGTCTCTTCAGCCAGCGATCTAATAGTAGTCACCGCGCCTTCATACATGTCCCTAATCACATCAATGTAGCATTTTGTCACCTCTTTCTTCTCTAACACCCACCAAATTACACTCTATTATATGCTTTCTCAATATAGATAAAAACCATCTGTTTAGTTACATCTACTAACTAAACAAAATTTGACTTACACAAATTGAAACAAACAACAGCATGGGAAAAGAAGAAAACAAAAAAATTTCGGGGCACTGATAATACACAGGGAAATTTAGCATTTCAGATTAAAACTAAAGAGAGAGGAGATACTGATTTTTCCTACTAAAAACTGTGATGTATATGTCTGTATGAATAATTCACCAAATGAAGTTGAGCAAAGAAAGTAAACTTACTTGTCTTCTGCGAATCAGTTGGGGACCCTGCTCTCTCTTTTTTGTCTTCCTCTGCTTTCATATCTGGCTGATGCATCTGTTGGTCACTTGTTTTCCCTATTTTGGGGAGTTCAGTAGTGAATCAGATTGAGAGGTTCACTCTGACTGTCGAGAGGCGGTTCTTAGAGAGAAATAAGCATCAAGAGTACACAAACCAAAAAAATAAGAAGAAAAGAAAACTTTTTTCCTCTTCACAAACCATTTCTTTCTATGTTGTATTGTTTTCCCCCCGAAGTTTTAATGAGGCCAACTTGAATATGTCCATGGTATTTGGATCAAAGTTTAATTCTTTAGAGATTCAACACTACTAGAATTATGAAAAAACAGCAACCGACAGATTTCTATATATTCTTTCAATACAACCTTACTATATTTTTTGTTTTCCTCATTTTCTCCTCCTCCTCCTCTTGCTATACAACATATTTGTTTATCTATTCAAACCACAATTGGCCATTGCTTTCCTTTTCTTTTTCTTTTCTTTGTAATTTTTTTATTTTTATTTTTTATTTTCGTTCCAAAACCTAGGCTAATTCAACATTTAAAAATTATGCTTAGGTGGGGGCAAGTTTGGTACCATTTTAATTTTCATTGTTTGTGTCTTTTGTTTTTGATTTTCGTGTTTTGGAAAACAAAAGCAATGAGAAGTTCGAAAAAACCAGCCATTCTCATTTCTCGTGTGAAAACAGTTTTCAAAAGTTTGGAAAACAACTTAAGGGCTTGTTTGATTAACATGAATAAGAGTGAAAGGATTGATAATCCCATGAATTAGTGTAGAATTAGTTATCTAATTAAATTAGTGAGATAACTATTTATTATGTTTTCATTTTATTTATTTTTTTTGTTTCATACTTGAAATTATAGTCCTTAGCCTCTCTCAATATTAAAAATTCACCAATTTCGTTAGATTATAATCTGGTTAATAATAGAGGGACTTACATGTAGGTCCTAATAGATAGACTTATTGTCTAATAAGTCCAATGATAATTAATGGCGATTTTCATCAAACACTATTAAAAAAAAACGTCACTAATTGTTAATTTTCAATGACAGTTTGAAAATTGTCACAAAAAATGTCACTAATTATAAATTTTAGCGACAATTTAAAAAAAATTGTCACTAATTTTTTTAACTTTCAACGACGATTTGAAAAATTCGTCACAGAAAAACGTTACTAATTGTAAGTTTTAGTGATAATTTATAAAACTATGACAAAAAAATCGCTAATTGTCAATTTTTAGTGACATACAAAAAATCATTACAAAAAAATTATTTTTAGCGATAATTTTACTAGGACTTATATTTAATAGGATTTGATGAAAATTAAGTCTAACTATTAAAATCTATTGATAGTTTACCATTCATATAAAATTTGCAAACAAATATGGAATTGTGATTCCATGACTAACAATTCCAATCCTATGGTATAATCCTCGTAATCAAACATACCCTAAAAGTGTTTCCTATACCTTGGGTGCTTTCATAAAATTTTACCACGAAAAAACTAAATTGGTGAAAAAATAAAGAACAATTCAAAAAACACTATTGATGTTTTGTGTGTGCAAAAATAGCTTTTGAAAATTCAAAAACATCATCCAGGAATTTATTTTCACCAAACTAGTTTTCAATATATTTTTCAAAAAACAGAAACCAAACAGATATACTTGCAAAAGTTCCAATATCTAGTGGTCAGCAATTAAAGCAACAAATAGCTTTAGTTTTAAAACAAAACCCTTATCAGTTATCACATCAATTTCAATCTACAACATGTTTTTGTAACTTTTAAAACCCTAGGCACAAAAGCTTAATTTATTTAAACCTTAGTTCACCACAGAACCATTCATGGACAGCATCGACAAATTCTCTCTCTCTCTCTCTCTCTCTCTCTGAGGGATGAGATTGTATACGTGAGTGTTGTTTGAGTATGTAAATTCGATGGAAATATAGATGAAATTGAGGAATTAAGAAGAGTTTACGTACTTGTTTGCTGGGAATCATCGGCCACTGGGGACTCTGCTCCTGCTGCTCTCTCTCTTTCGCCTTTCGCCGCTTCCATGTCTGTTTTGTAAATCGACGGCTTCTTCTTGATTTACCTGTTCTCGCACACGTATATGAAAAAACACAATTATCAAAAAAATCTTTATATTAAAAATCAAGATTTACAGGTTGTTTTTTTCACAAGTTTTGGAGTTTCTAATTTATATATTTTAATTTTTAAATGTAAGTAACCTAAATACACCTAAAAACCACAAAATATATAAAAAAAATTAAAAATTCACTACATACAAAAACTTAATATATTTTCATATTTCTAATATTCATTAATTCTTAAAAAAAATTCTTCATAAAACTTTTTTTTTTGGGTTTAAAATACATTTACATTATGTATATTTAAAAAAAAAAGTTAACTAAAATATTAAAAAAAGTTACTAGAAATAACAAAATACAAAAAAAAAAAAAAACCTTTTTTTAAAGGTACATTTACATTATGTATATTTGAAAAAAAAAATTAACCAAATATAAAAAAAATTAGAAATAACAAAATATAAAAAATTATTTTCAAAACTCACCACTTTTTAGGAATAGAAATTTTTGTCACAATATAAATTGAATAAACAAAATTTTTTGACACAACACAAATCTCAATCTTATTAATGTCATGTGTTTTGCTTTTCTAATTACCTCGTTTGAACCCCAAAAAAAAACACAAACCTCATTTCTTCATTTGTAGACGGGAACGTCAAATGCGAAAGGGAAAAGGGTTGTTTGGAATGATTTAAAATGTACTTTTTATCTTTTTATTAAAAGATATACAGAAAAGTAAAGAGATGATATGATGAAAAAAAAAAAAAAAGATGGATTAAAGTTGCCAAACTTGGCTTAATTTTCAATTGAAAAAACAAATTTATAAAATAGCATTTTCATTTATTAGAAAAAAAGGGAAAAATTATATATCAAGTTATTTTTATATAAATAGTTATAAATTACCAAAAAAAATTATCAATATTAATAATTAAAATCATAAATTTTTCAATAATTTTGTAATTATTTTTCTAACAATCCACTGAATTGTAATTTTCTCAATAACAAAAAAAAAAAAAAAAAAAACTCATTTTATTAAATTTCATTTTTCTGTGTTTATTCAGTTGTGTTTGGTTCATAAATTTTTTTTAAAAAAAAAAAAAGAAAAGAAAAATATAAATAAAATGTAAATAAAATATGACAACATTTCACTATATTTTATCTACATTTTACACATTTTTTTCTCAATCCCTTTTCAAATTCCTCTATAAATTCATGAACTAAACACAACATTAAAATATCTTTCATGGCCCAGAAAAATGGATAAACTTGAAAAAATAAAGAGAATCTGACCAAAGTTTCAAGATCAACACTCACTGCTAGAACAGGTCTGGCATGAGCTGCCTAGATCACTTGACTAGCTATTTTAGCAATACAAAACAAGCCGAACATAGAAATAGGTTTACTTTTTAAATTTTTTTTTTTTTTTTTTTTTTTTTGTGACTATTTTAACCTAAATTAAAAATCTTGATTTGAGAAAAACTTTTTGACTTTTTTTATGAGAGAAGAATGTAATGATTATAAATTAAATGTGATGTTTCATTTTTTATAATTAAAATAACCTATTTTATCTTTTGTGACTAAAATAGCCAATTTAGCCCTTCCCAAACAATGCCATAGATAGTTTTGGAAAGTCCAAAACCAAAGTATTTAGCAGACAATTCTTGAGTAATTGCACCAGCAGAGAACACAAGGCCTGTTTGCTGCAACTTTTCTCAAGTTTAAAGTTAATAAGCAACTCTATAACCTGCACCAAACAACACCATAGAGACGTACCAAAAACACCTCAATGCCTCCATATTAGCCTTAAACATCATCTACCATTGGTGCCTATGATGCAACTAGACTCCAGCTTTCTTGGAGAAGCCATCTATCTAGTGATCTTGGTAGTCACACGGCCTGTGTTTACCATTCCAATTAGACTTCAACAACTAATTAGGCAAAGAATCATGTCTTCCAACATGCCAAAATTCAAAGATTATCAAATTTTTTTTTTATCAAAACAGATAAAAGCAATCAAAAAACATCTCAATGATAGGTTATATGTAACATGACAAAAAAATTCAAAGTTGATAAATAAAGAAAAGGAAGAAAAAAAAACCAATCAGCAGACTAATGAAGTATATGAAAACATTTGTATAATGTACATAGGCAACAACATCAAGGCTTAAGTTGTTCTTAGTCTTCATTGTAATAAATCCTGTACCCATCCATGGTTTCACAATGAAATCCCCACTCTTCCACTTTTAAGAGGATTTCTGAGATCGAACTGTCGTAATCAAACATCCTTTTGTCACACATGATGCAAGCTGCACTTGACAAAAATATATAAGCCCAAGCCAGCGAGTAAACTTTATAGACTACCAAGGTTAACTGGAAAAAAATGCAAAGAGAGTAATGCACCTTCAAGAGTACATGAAATTCACCGTCCAAAACAAAGCAAGCTGCACTTGAAAAATATATAAGGCCAAGCCAGTGAGTGAACTTTATAGACTACTTAGATTAACAGCAAAAAAGAGCAAAAAAGTGCAAAAAAGTAATGCAACCTTCAATAGTATGTGAAATTCACCATCCAAGAGAGAGAGAGAGAAAAAAGTATTCAGCAAACATTTACAACTCAAAAGCTACTTATAACTGAATGTAGCACATTTAAGTTTACATACTTTTGACTGCCAATTAACTCAAGTCACTATAAATACAACACTGCAATCTACCAGACAATTTTGCACAGGGTAAATGATAAGCAAACCGAGTAGGTACTAGCAGCAAATGTGGCTAAGCCGTATGTTAAGTCGAACTGATATTATCTTTCTTTACTTTTTTTTTCCCCTTTCAATATGTAAGTTGTTTCGGACAAACTGTCTTACCATTGAGTCAAGTAGTCAATCAACATCTTCTTCTCCTGCTCTCTCTCTACATATGTATACCCTGAAATGCATTTATAATAACAAATGGGGAAATGAAATACTGACACTACTTATAAAAGCCCTACACCAGAGTCCTGAGATGAAATGATTATACTTATATATAAGGCGTGTATCAATTTGAAAGTCATGAAATGGAGTAAACAATCTCAATCTGTACCTACAATGTGAAACCAATTTTTATAGCTTTGGGAAGGTTCGGTTAACTGATCTAGGGTTTTTGTACGATGGAAAAGACAATGCAAAGGAAACAGGGAATGCCAAACATTTTGATTCATCTGTTTTTCATCTTCATCACTTTTTTTGGGTATGTTTTTAATGCTTCCATAGGTTGAGATGGGTTCCATATCAGTTGACCACATCAGCAGCCCAGCTAGGTGAGACTCTAGTCGGAGAGCCTGGTCAAGCCTGAATAGCATCACTCTTCTCTACAGACTCATTAAAGCATAACACAATCGCAGGATCGGATCCTAATAATAATCAAGACGATAATAATTTCCTGTCATAATACGATCAGCCAATCACCTAAATCAGAAGTAACTCCAGAACATACTTTGACACCTGCAAGAAACCTTTTATCCCAGCAGAGGGTAAAGTAGGGAAGAAAAGGAAGAGGAAGAGAGGAAAAGTGGGGAAAGAAAAGAGAAACGCCATATGATGCTTTGTTCTATTCCATCCTGCAAAATTAAATTCCCAATTTCCAGTATATTTGTGAAGAAATTGAAATAAGCCCATATCAGGTGGAACAAATTGGTTATTTAACACATTATAAGTGTGAATAAATCAGACATAAGAATAATTATTTGGAAGCCTCATTCATTATGAGGGCAAAAGGTTAGGCAACCGATGCATAACCATGGCCATTTATTAGAACAAATATTTAGCATTGCTTACATGCCTTTCTGAGACCCATGCACCTATTTGTTCATGGACTATCTGAAGTTTGAACCTTCATGAGATTTACACTCACGCTTAGGAATATAAATGACGTGGCAACTAGTTTTGGGTTTTAAAACATGAGATGGCATAAAAAATAAATAATATAATAATAACAATAATAAAAACGAAAACAAAAATGAACCAGAGGCTTTGAGTTTGTTCTATTCCATCCTGCAAAATTCAATTCCCAATGTCCAGTATATTTGTGAAGAAATTGAAATAAGCCCAAATCAGGTGAAACAAATTGGTTATTTAACACATCATGAGTGCAAATAAATCAGACCTAAGAATAATTATTTGGAAGCCTCATTCATTATGAGGACAAAAGGTAGGCAACCGATGCATAACCATGGCCATTTATTAGAACAAATATTTAGCATTGCTTACATGCCTTTTTGAGACTCATGCACTTATTTGTTCATGGACTATCAGAAGTTTGAACCTCCATAAGATTTACACTCACGCGTAGGAACATAAATGACGTGGCAACTAGTTTTGGGTTTTAAAATATGAGATGGCATAAAAAATAAATAACATAGTAATAACAATAATAAAAACGAAAACAAAAAGGAACCAGAGGCTTTGAGTACTAAGATATAGGTTGAGTGACCAATTAAGTCCAGCTGGCTTACTGAACTAGTAGTGGTATTAGATGAGAAAGGACATGAACTACAACTAAAAGATATGTACTATACATATTTGAATATATTTCATAAAAGCTGAACTGAATATAGGAAAGACCTGAAAGCATGGACCAAAGAATCACTGACACAACTTATCCAAAAAAAAAAAAAAAAAAAGAATCACTGACACAAGGGAGAGACAACAAAAGAAGCTGATTTCCGTGAGTCAAAACCTCACCACAAGGCAGGCAAACTAAATAGTAAATCAATTTTGACAAAAAAGAACATCCAAGCAAAAATTTGATAAAGAATATCCCACTAACATATTGGGTATGCCTTCAACTATCTGGTAGCAAAAAGGAGCACAAAGGAAAATGGAGAAAAATCAAACATAACAATTGAAATGAAAAATGTTATTTGCACACCAAAAGTATACTCAACTCCAAAACACTTTGCTTTGAATTTGAAGCTCATAAATACAAAGCACGCTAGGTACACGCAAAGGTAAAAGAATATCGTAACTGGTGCTTATGTCAGTTACCAACAGACAAAATCAAGAACAGAAAGTAGCATTATTCATCTCATTTAAGATATTGTTGCAATAACGTGATCTCCATGTCATATATTACCACCAACTGATGAATAGAGTTTTTAATACTTTCCTATTAGAAAAATTAAATCAATTACCTAAACTAAAGCTGATTTTTTTTTTTTGTTGGCATCAATCCATGTAACACTAGACGCCACAACAACTTATTACTTATAAAAGATTGCATCTATTTTCTCCAAATTCAATTACAGCACTAACAAAATACAGAAACCTATTACAAAAAGCCTAAGTACCGTGCTAAGTTTTTCGATAGAAGAAATATAATTTATAATAATTACTATTACCTTCATCGTCAGCTACCAACCCTACGTTAGCTCTAATCATTTATTTCCATAAATAGTCACACACATTAAAAAGCTAACAGAAACAAACCAACAAACATATCATAGTTTTAGTATAAAAAATGGAATATTTATAATAGCAGGAATTAGAGACAAAGAGAGCTTTTGATAAATATTTTCAAATATTTAATCAATTAGAGATTAAAAAACATAAAAAATAAAAAAGAAGGTATTACTAACAGAGTTTCAATTTTTTCTACAGAGTGGCAGTTTACTCTGAGAAAACTACCTGGGAGGCTCAATTTTGCTGACCACCTGGGTTTGATCCTCCACCATTGTTGCTACTGTTGTTACCATCTCCACTGCCACTCGACTCCGGAGACCCAAGTGCCCCAAACGGCCACGGCAACGCTATTCTAAACCTCCGCTCCACCATCCGCTGACCTGGAGACCCTCCGTCACCACTGCCCGACACCGCATTCGTATTTCCTGAACCAGTTTCCCTCTGAGTTCGATTCTCGTAATCAGGATCATCTGTCGGCAACTCATACCGACAAACCGGGCACGAATTATGCAATTCCAACCACGGAACAATGCAATCAGAATGGTAAACATGCTTACAAGGCATTTGCTTAACATCCATACCACGCTCAAAATCATCTTTACACACAGCACACTGAGCCAATTCAGAACTCAACAATCCGTCATCAACAGTAATGGTCGGAAGCGCATTCACAGCAGACTTCGAAGCCGGCGGTGTTCCGTATCGATTCGGATCGTTCTCGGCCAATTGCTGAATCAATTGCTCGAGCCCTGGGCCGACGAAGTAATCGCCGAGGTTAGCCGGAAGCTGAAACCCTTGCTCCGACGAAGGATTGTTGGCGACAACGAACTCGATGTTGGCACCGCCAGCGGCGAGAGCGGCGAGGTGGTTCTGGAGAAAAGCGTAGGGATCGAACATGTGAGGGTCTTGGGCATAGGACGATCGAGTTGGAGAGAACAAGTTGGGGAAGTTTCTAGGGTTTTGGGGGTCACTGGAAGACGAGGAGAAGAGAAGAGGGAAACCACTGAGGAAGACGGAGAGAGGATCGGAGAAGGGAGAGAAAGGATCGAGAGGTAGATGAGGGTTAGGGTTAGAGTTAGGGTTAGGGTTTGGATCTTCGTATTCTTCGAGAAAGCCGCCATCGCAAGAAGGGCAGAGAAGGTCGGTGTTGGGAGAGGGAGTGACGGTGACCGTCCGATTGCATTCGTAGCAGAAATAGAGCTGTGGGGCGCCGTCCACGACGGTTCCTCCGGCGGAGGCCATGTTTTCGGTGGATCTATAAGAGAGGAGAGAAACAGAAATTTATAGAAGAGAAAAACATTTTTGTTTCTTTGTCTATTTAAATGATCGAAGCCGAGAAATTCTAGTCGCCTCACGTGGATGGCCCCACCACCCAACACAACATGGGACGAGAGTTTCTCTCCAATTTTTTTATTTTTTATTTTTTTAATTCGAAAAACAAGTAAAATATGTAGATAGGCATAGGATGGGGAGTTCGGAGTTTGGATCCTTAGCCGCGTTTTCCTGTGACAGTTCTTTGCGGTGCCTTAAAACGATATCGTTCTGAGATAAATTTTTTTTAAAAAAATAAACGAAAACACATAATCAGAATTAGAAAAGAGAGGAAGAAGAAAAAAGTAATGAGGAAGAAAGAGAGAGAAGAAGACCCAGAACACCATCAATAACCAGATTTTTGAACAACACAAACACTTCAATACATAGATCTCAAATATATATACAAACACCTCAATACATAAATCTCAAATATATATACAAACACTTCAAACATCCAAATGTATGCATACATTTCTAGATATATACATACATCTCAGATTTTTGAACAAGAATACAAACACTTCAAACACCCAAAACAACAATAACCATTCAAAAAAAAAAAAAAAAATCTGAGGTTAAAAAATCAGAGATGTATATGTATATATATACAGAATAACACTTGAACATTCTAGATAATAAATCAAAATTAATAAAAATTAGATCAATACAAACAGTCAAACATTAGATCCAGCAAAGTGTATGAGAATAGTTCATATCTTACATACAGATCCAAGAAAAAAACTCAAAAAACTACTTCGAATTAAGGAGATGGTTGCTGGGTTGGTAGTTTTAGTAAGAGAAAGGAGAATGAAGAAGAAGAACAGGAAGGGAAGGTGGGTTGTGGCAATGGCGAGGAGATGGTGGCGCCATGGGCGAAGGGAGGCCAAAGGTTGTCGCCTGCGGTGGTGCCTTCTTTCTTCTTCTCCTCTCTTTATTCTTCTCCTTTCTTTCTTCTTCTCCTCTGTTGCTCATGTTCTGTCTTTTTTTTCTTTTCTTTTTTTAATTGAAATCTCGTCCCAAAACGACGTCGTTTTGGGGCGTCGCAGAACAGGCCGCAGGAAAACGTGGCCGAGGATCCGAACTCATGGTGGGTAGCCGTCGTTGGACCGTTCAATTCGTCCAGTCCAATCTTATTTTTTTTAAGATTTCAAAATATAATTTTATAACTTTGAATTTATAGAATTATCATTGTGTTTAATTTAAAGGATTTTATAATATTTTAATTAATATGGTATTAAATGTTTAACCGTTAGTTCGATAAGCCTTTATTTATTTATAAAAAAATAATAGATACTCTGATGTTTAGTTTTTTTTAAGAACTTATGTATATAGCCCGATGAATAGATTTAGGAATTATAATTTATATTCGAATTGTGATTGAAATGATTATATAGGTTCGATGTTCAGATTTGGTGGATTTGGACAAATGCCGACCCAGCTCGATGAATGACCACCCTAGATAGACATGGTTTGTTTTTTAAAAACTTAATTTAATTTTTTTAAACTAAAAATTAATTTTATATAAAAAAAAAGAAAAATTGTATTATTTTTATATTTTTAGAAGGTAATTTTTTTAAAATTTTAAAATATATTGTTAATACTTATTTTTGTGAAATTAATTTTTATTTTTTTAAAAATTATTTTCAAAAACTCAAACCAAATAAGCATATGTGAAACAAAAATATTTTTTATCAAATTAAAAATTTAGTAAATTCTTTATCAAATTAGAATTTGATCAAAATTTAAATATATAAAATATCGAAGATGATTTTTTAATTAAATTTGATGAAAATATAAATTAAAAATAAAAAATAAATTTTAAAAAAATTTGATGAAATAATAATAAAAGGATTGAAATAATTCATATTAAATTAAATGTTTTACTTAAATTTATATTTAGATTAGATAATAATAAAAAATTGATGAAAAGTTGAAAATACTCATAAGCGACAATAATTGATAAGCTGCTAAAAGGGGAGTTGCATGTAGCTTATTCCCAAGTGTATGTGAGAAGGGAGTTGTAGGCATTGAAAAAAACAGGGTAAATTATGTAAATAATTCCGGTAGTCTATACGTTACGTTCATTTGGTCTTTATAGTTTTAATTTGTTTGATTTTGTCTCTTAATTTAATTGATTGCGTCATTTTAATTTAATAAATAACGATTATTAAGTTAATTTAACGAAAAGTCAAACAATGTGTCAATTTAGTGCATGTACTATGATGTGTCAGTTTAGTCGATATAGTTTCAATTTTCTCGATTTTGATAGGGATTAAATTGACACATTGTGAAAAATATAGAGACTAAATTGACACATTATTTGAATTTTCATTAAATTAATTTAACAGCTATTATTTATTAGACTAAAATGACACAATCCGTTAAATTAAGGGGTAAAATCGAGCAAATTAAAATTATAAGGACTAAATTGACATATTGTGTAAACTACAGGAACTATTTGCATAATTTTTTCAAAAAAAAATGACTTCATAATAGGTTGCATGTGGTACAGATTTAAATCAAGAAGTTTTACAACCCTACCTCATTTGTAGTGGGATTTAAATTCTTATCCTCTCTCATATCAGAGTGTTTGGTTTGGAGACCTTATTGGGTTACAATCCCCAGTATTTCTCTACATTTTATGTATAAGAAATCGTTAGATATAAGGTGTTGAATATAAAAATAAATAACAAATATATAAAGACACAAAGAAGTTATCAATTGCAAGAGAATACACCATCTTTAAAAGTAGTTTTGCGCATAGTAATTCTATGCAGCAAGTGTCGGCTTTCTCCCTCCAAAATTCATAGCCTATTTTTTCTCAAGTATGATGTAGAAATCATCCATAATTACTCATATAAAGATGAACATAAACATAAAGCGAAAACAAGAATAATAGTTTGTTGTGTATCAAAACACAATGAAGTGGTTTGTACGTAAAATGGAAGTCGATAGAGTTTAATCAAATGTCAAATTAATTGCATAATCAAATCTTGCCAGGAATAAAGATCAATGTTTTGGAATTACAAAAAAGAAAGAAAAAAATTAGTTCAAATTAGGTCGTGAAAGTTGCAAAAATAACTTGAGTCTTGAACACATGCAAAGTCCGATTTGATAGATTTTCACCACATATATGCAATGATCGTAGACGTGCACCTTGTTAATTAACTAGTTTAGTTTCCAACCAAATTTTCTCAAATTGCTATCCGCAATAGCTACCTTTAGGCCTTGCTACATTCACTAGACCAATGAAGTGATTACGTATAAAAGGTGAAAAACAAGTTGGTAGCAAACCAACGGGACAAATCAAAGAAGGAAGCTTCTTGACTCTAAAATTATTGGAAAAAACATGGTTTTATGGTAACTTTAATATGAAATTAAAGTAAGTTTCAATCATTGATTGAGGTGAGATCAAATTAGTTTAGATTTTTTATAATAAGATCTTTATACTACAAAAAGAATAACAAAAAATCATTAAGAATTGAATGAGAAATTGTCTCATAAAGTTGGCCTTATGAATGAGGTATTGAAATAGTATATAACTACCTATTCCACATTGATTGTAGAGAAAAATATTAATGGGTATTTAAATCTTAAGATTTTGATAAGTGCACAAGTTTTTGGGGCATCCAAATTTTCCGAAGGAAATGAGTTATGAATACTTTAAGGATGAGCTTGGGCCAAAATTATGGTCTAAATTGGTACGCACAAAATGCCACGCTCGCCGCCCTCTCGGACTGGGTTCGTGATCGTGGATCTTGGGACTTGGGCTTGAAGTTTGCTGGATTCTTTTTGGGCCAAGTTTGTTTAGTGATTGCAGATATATACACACACACATATATATATGGAGTGTATAAATTATACACTAACTATCATCAGTTTTCTTACATTACTTCTTCAGTTTTGTAGAAATTAAATTTTGCATTTGTTGCAGAAAGGCTCCTTCTCTCTTCCCCATCGTGTATAAAAGGAGGCCTCCTCTTTGGTTTTAGGTACAGAATTTTTAGCTTCCATATTATACTTTCAGTCTGCTCCTATATTATTCTTCTTGTGTAAGAGAGTGCTGTCATTGTCGGTTTGCCAAAGCTAAACATATGGTGCTTCTCCGTTAGCGGATTTTAACTATTGTATCTTGAGAGACAGATGCCAACATACCTTTCAACACCTATGGTGAGGCAGCGAATCTGTTTTAAGGAGACTATGGTTTCTCGTCTTGTCTTGTTATGTATTTCTGTTCATCTAATTGTAATTTCCTGCAAAAGTTGTTGTTTTGTAATTTAAATTATTAAATATAAATCTATTTATTTTTATTCAATAATACAATTTATATAACAATCTTAAAACAAATTATATTTTTCCCATGCTATTGGATAAATAGATTTATATGAAATTAGGATTATATACTATTTACTACGTGTCATTTGCTTCTATTAGTATTTTAATAAAGAACAGATTCTTTAGATTATTTTCATGGGTGAGGTGCACGTTGCACTGTTGCGGTAAATTATTAATATAAACAAAACCAATCAAAGCAGAATTTGTGTTTGTTTTCCTAGGTATGGTAGCATAAGAACAGACACTTTTCTTATTCCATGAGACGTTTGGTTCTGTGTAGAAATTTCAAAATGTGTATATAAGCCTATTGTTTTATTGTATGATTTCATGATTAGGAATTCCCATTAGTTTAAATATTAATATAATTTGTGATAATACAACGTATTTTAGATGGAACGGATCAGACTGATCCACACTTCTCAAACCGGTACCCGATGTACCAAGCCCTCAGAGAGACCTGTACAAGAGTTCAATGGGAAACGGGAAGTTTCACAATGAACCCTCCAACGAGCAATTTAGAAAGAGAGATGGAATGTAGAGATAGATTAGTGATAGAAAGCTTAACATTTTCCTTGTCTTCGATGCCTGCTTATATTCTCTGCTAATCATTTCGTTGTCCTTTTCGACCTGTCACCTTGGCCAAAAGTCTATGCTCTAGCTTACCTTGTTCATGATGAGGCCGTTCTGTCCCGACGGGGAGAGCTTATCGCAATAAATGCTGTAAGAAACTCCATTAATGGCTGATGTGCAGTGCAATAACTTTATAGGATTTTTGTCTACTTATGTGGCTTGTCCTTCTCTTGCCACATGTTTAGATGTCATTGGCTCTTAATGCCACGTTGAGCTCCAGCAATGTTGGGTTTTAGTATTTGAATTATGTATTGAGCCTTAAGTAGTGGGCTATAACCTTTATAGGCTTATCCATGTCAATTTGCATGCTTCCTTATTTTATAATATAATTTACATGCGTATAAATCTCTAATTTTAGTTAAGATTGACATATTAATTATTTTCTACTTTTCTAGTATAATATACATATTCATTATTTTTTATATTCTACTTTAATTTACATGTTTATTATTTTCTAGATTTTTGTAGAATATGCATGTTTTAAATTTTCTAGATTTTAGTTATATGCTTATAATTTTCTAGAGTTGTAAAATTATTTGCATGAGTTTATTTCTAATTTTTAGTTTAATTTACACGTTAATTGCTAGAATTATTAACATGTTGATTGCTTTATAAAAATTTTGATATAATTCTTGCCTATTAAATTTTTATTTTAATTATTTGGAGTTATAAGTTTTTTGTAACTTGTCTAGCTTTATTTGGAGTTATAAGGTTTTGTAATTTGTGTAGTATTTTAATTCATTAGTTAATTGTGCTATTAAATAGGTTGTTGTAGCTTGCTTTTCGTGCTCTTTTCGGATATGATTAGCTCTACAGTTTGGACTCTTGTGGTTCTGAATCTGATTTCATAAGTGCAATGTAAAATAGATAAACACAAATGAGTCTAAATCCGGCAATTCTTTTGAAAAATCAATTTTGAATCAAAAATGTCAAAAATGGACTGTTTTGCCAGATTTCAGAGTTGCCACCTAAATATTTTTGAGACATTTAGGAAACCCGTGACTCATGCCAAGACCATTAGTCCGTCATCACCAAAGTGTATCGGCTTGGGAATTTAGATATAAGAAGGGAAGGCCATGAATTGAGCACCTTACTTACTCGATCAAAGATCGGCCTTTACTAATCATGATGTGATTTTTATTTACATTATATGCACTTGTTTCGATAATTATGCTAATTTACTATGTGAGACATACAAGTATAGACCAATTTGCAAAATTTGGAATGCTTTGATTTTGTGTTTGTTTTGAAAAAGTGTATCGAATACATGTCACTTGAAAAAGCGAGCTCGTATCTACATTTAATCAAATTATTCCAATTTAAGTAAAAAGGCTTTCATCCACTAGCATTCAAACAAGTATATCACTTAAGCACTTAGTCGCATAGAATATGCTTGATATGGCAACACAAACACACAATGCAAAATGCTCACCTAGTACTCCAAGCCAAGCCAAATAAAGAAGAATAATTAGAAAAAGAATGCATACTTCTAAACAATGCAATATGACTAATACAACGCACACATTATGATAACAAGTGCGGCTACTAACATGGCATTTGATTCAATTCAAAACATGGGATAAATCACGTATTCAAGTAAAGAATTTGAAATTGAAATTGGTTAGAATGATGAGCCGAACCCTTATGTGTGTAAGATGAGTGGATGCAAGTTATAGAAAATGCTAAGTAAATATGATGCTACCATAATAAGCAGGTAAATAAAATGGAGAAAGAAATAGGGATTGGACAACATACACAATTATTATATATTTTGCCATCATGCAAGTGAATCCAAATGTCCAAGTGTCCAAATAAACTAACTATTACAAATCCAAATAAATAAAAAATGAATAACTAGCTATCTAACTTACAACAATAATAAACAATAGTAATTACACTAATTGTAACAACCTGACCCATGATTAACGTTATTCCATGTTTAAGTATGCCTAACAAGTAATTAGGAAGAAATCCTGAGTTAATTACATGTGCATTGCATTATTTTTGTGTTTATATATGTTTAACATAAGAAGATCTGTTCATGTTTTCGTTTTGGTTTGTGAGTAGAAGGCCTTATCGGCATCTGATTTAGAAATTGACTTGATATACGTGTTATTTGAAATTTTTAGGAATTTATGGTAAGTTCAATTTGAAATTGATTCGGAATCAAATAATTAGAATAAAATAATTCCAATTGATTAGTCTAAGCTTGAATTAACTAAGCTCCACTAATTAGCCTATATAATACCACTACCAAGCCCAAGACTTCTTTTCTTTTCATGCATTTTGAGCTCAAACGTGTAGAAGAAGGAGAAGAGAGAGAGATTGAAGCCAAACATTTAAGGAAGAAGAGAATTAAGAAGGAATTAGGAGAGATTGAAGGAAATTGAGGAAGTTTAGCTCCAACATTAGCTAACTCAAGACTTGAGGTAGGAAATTTAATTCTTTAATTATGAAATTGAATTACTTAGTGCAAGAATTCAAGGGAATTAGAGGTTTGAGCGTGAGAATTAAATTAAGAATGTAGAATGAAAGAGTAATTCATGCATGCATGCATAATTCATGCATTTTGAGTTTAAATTCCAAGAATTCCCTCATGCATGTCTTGAATTCACCATAATTTTGGAAAATCATCAAGTTTCATGTTGTTTTGTAGCATTTGATCATGTTTTGAGATGATTGAGTTCAAAGGAATTCATGCATGTCATGTTCATGGAACATTCATAAATTTTAAGTTGAATTTCTGCACAATTGGCAAGCTATCGGGCCATGATTTCTTGAAATGATCCTCAATTCATGATGTTTTATAAGTTTCTCAATGTTTTCTCAAGTTTTGGCCCAGAAAAATCGAGCTGTAATGCCTTAAGAATGAGTTTTGAAGCTTAGAAGCAATTCTAGAAATTTCAGAATTCTACTTCCACGCTCAAGCGACGAATTCCATGCTCGAGCGACCACTCTGTGTCTTACACTTTTGCTCGAGCGACCAAAGGCTGGCTCAAGCGTGAAATGCATGCTCTCAGAAGTTCTTATGTTTTGCAGCACGCTCGAGCGACAAAAGTTGCACTTGAGCGAGGACATGTCTCTCACGCTCCAGCGAGTGTCGAGCGGGAAAAACAAGCAACCAATACTTTTTCAAAGTTTACAGACCATTCGAGCGAAGGAAGTTGCGCTCGAGCGGACCCTCACATTTTGCATGTACGCTCGAGCGAGGAAAGTCACGCTCGAACGTGGACCCTCTTTTTCAGCAAGTTTTGAAAAATGTTTTCAAGTACATTTTTGCATCCTCATTCCATTTTAGGCATTCCTAGGCCAAGATTAAAACACTATGATGAAGATAAAGGCTAGAAACACACTAAGAACAAATGAAATAAGTCATGTACAATCCGAGCGTGTGTTCCAATGTATGTATCTGTCATGTTATGTAGGTCACGTATCTCAAGTTAAGTGAATTGCCTACTCTACTCGTCTATTTGGAGCCACCGGTTATCTGTGAGAAATGACTTAGTAAAGCTGTGTTTAAATTAAATTACTTTCTGTATATGGACTAAGATCTATACCATGTATGCTATGTGTTTACACTATGAATGATTGTTCGCCTTTGGCAAATATTTATGACATTAATGCTATGATTCAAGTATGCTATCTGTACCTGGACTGGAGGTTCATTTCTGGAACTGGCAAGTTATCTGTACCCGACTAGAGGTTCTTTTATGGAATTGACAAGTTATTCGTACCCAGTCCGGATGTTCTTTAATGGAACTAGCAAGTTATTTGTACTCAACTGGAGGTTCCTTTATGGAATTGACAAGTTATCCGTACCCAGTTCGGAAGTTCCTTTATGGAACTGGCAAGTTATCCATACCCGGCCAGAGGTTCCGCTATGAAACTAACAAGTATGATCTATGATGTTCTGTATATGCTCTGTTAGCGCTAACGGATGAACTATGAATGATTAAGCATGATTCCTGAATTTCTGTATACGCATTGAATTAGAACATGAATATGAATTGGTTCTATGTACAGACTTAATTATAGGGCGTCAATCATTTAACCCTTTACTTTGCTATTATTCACTAGGCTCCCGCTTACTATTTATATTACGTATGTAGGTGATCAGGCACGTGACCAGGCTTAGAGTTGAGGACCTGGAGTTTCAGTTTTGACAACCAGTCTTCGTGCCTCCCGAGGAGGTTCCGATTTGATTTAAGCCCCGTGGTTGTGTTTTGGGGATGTGTAAGTTTTTGTTCTTTTTGATTTACGAACAAGTTTTCTGTTGTGTATACATGAAGTGACTTAATTGTTGTATTTTGTTTTGATCACACGTATGGTTATGAAAGTTCGAAGTTATCAGTCCCATGTATGTTTACACAGCTCGTTGGACTATGTATATTTCATGTATTTACTTTCGCAGCCCCTATTTATATGCTATTATGTTAAGAAGCCTTCAGAAATCCAAGGATTACTGGCCGGTTACAACACTAAACCTATAGGGGCAAGTTTGGGTCGTGACACTAATAATAATTACAACAATAAGATGAACAATAATATGGAAAGTAATTACAACAATAATAATATGAACATTATAACAACTAAAGATGCACAAGGATCATATGCGCGTCAATGAAGGCGGTTTTCAGAAGTTGCTCTGTCTACTTTCTGTGCCACTGCTATGTTTCATTCTCAGTCACTGCTCTCTGTTTCTACCAAACTGCTATGTTTACCAAACATTGGAGCTTGGCCGGCCCCTAATGAGGCCCGATTGAGTCCAAACAAGGCCGGTCGTGCCCTAGTTTCATGCAAAAAAAATATTTTTATGCTCTGAAGTGAAAATAGTGCTGACAGAGTAGTTTTAAACCATGTATGACCCTTCTACTCTTCTCTGTCATGGAGAAACTCAAGAGAAGAACAAATTCAGTCTCGAAACCATAAATGGTAGCAAGTTGATTGTTTGATGATTTTGAGCATTTTGGACAAAAAGTTTAATAAATGCAATGAAAGATAACCACCCCTCCTAGGGATGTAAGAAAAACCGAAAAAATCGACTAAACCGATCAAACCGGATCGAACCGGTCATATTTGGTCGGTGTTTTAATATGAATCGGTCTGTTCGGTTTTGGAAATTAAATTTTTTTAGTTTTCGGTTCGGTGCCGGTTTTGGTATACTATACACCGATTTGCACCGAAATCGACCGAATATATTTACATATAATATATAATGAATATTTTGACTCTATTTGATAGACTTGTGGTTTAGACTTATGGGATGATTGTTTTAAGTTTTGGTTTTGTTTTGATGTCAAGACTTTGATTCTGAAATTATATTTTGTTTTTAATTCTAATTCACTAAAAGCTTCAAGCCTTAGTATTTATTAATTTTTTATTTGTATTTTTGTGAATGGTTAGATTAGATATGATTAAAATTGTGTACAAATGGCTAATTTATTATTTTTATATAAATTATTTATTATACTATAAATTTAAGAAATGACATAATTTTGAAAGTATTTAAACCGATTAAACCGCATGGAACCGAATCGATTGAATCGGTGCGGTTTGGTGCGGTTTGATAAAAAATTTGGTCTGTATTGGTTTTCAATATAATAAAACCGACATTATCGGTTCGGTGCAAAATTTCACCTAAACACCGACCGTCCCGAACCGATTACATCCCTAACCCCTCCCTTCTATCATGAAGTTAGCTCAAAGAAGAAGGTAGACAAGCCTCAAAATTCATCAAAATATCATGAATTGTAATGTGATGACTCTTGACGCGATGGACTCAGCATAACGTCTGACCAAATCCAACCAATTTTATTCATCTTCTTTATGTCGGTTTGATTGATTTTAAGCCAATTTTATTAGTCATTTCCATTCTTTAATCATTTAGTTCGATAATGAGATTTAAGTCCACTAAATGAAGAGGAATGTCAAATGAGAAGTGGTCCTTAGCACGAAAGATGGACTATGCCTTGACGATGAACCTCCGAAGAGATTAAGCCATTGAGCATATGAGGTCTCTTTCTCATGCTTCGGATAACAATCAATCGCTTGAAACAACTATCAAACAAAGAAAACTAAGAAAGGAGAGAGGGTGAATAAATGATTATGCGAAGTTGATTATTACAAAAAATGGAACTCTTTACATTGAAACTAAGTAAAGAAGGCTATTAACTCGAATTACTAGGTGTTTAAGGCCTAAATAACTAAAGCCATGAGGACGTACAACACAACGAGCAAAGTATTCAAAGCATAAACTAATTAAAAGAGCCCTAAAACAGCCCCTAACACACAAAAATAGTAGCTGAAAATATGTTTAAAAGACACAAAATGATAGGTAAAGACAAGGAGATACAAAACTAGTGAACAAGAGCAAGGAGAGGTGGCTAACCCCTTCACTTTTGAGATTTCTAAACCATTTTTTTGAGCATTTTTAAACTCTGAAAATCAGTTTGTAAGTCAAGAAAAATAGTGGTAAAACAAAGGGAATGAGCTATGAAGTAAGGTGCAAGAAAGGGTATTAAGCCTCTCTATCTTTGGTAGCTATTCAACCCCAAGTTCCAACACTTGGAATGGATCCAAAATAGCACAAAAACATAAGAAGTAGATAGAGAGAGATTGAAATGAAAGCAAGGAAAAAGGTGACAAGCTTATACCTCTTGAAGAGAGCAAGTTTTGGTTGTAAACCAAACTTGATCCTAGTACACTCTCAAGGTTGAATTATGCTTCTCAAGGCTCAACCAAGGCTCCAAGGTTCAGCTCTAAGGGTGTATATGATGTATAGATATGGTTCAAGGATGATATAATATCTCAAAGATAGCTTGCTAAAGAAGAAGGAGCTCTCAAAGATTGTTTACACTCTTGGAAATTTTTCTAACCCCCAACACTGAAACATCAATTTGTTTTTATAGAATTTGAACCAAATAGGTCACAAATATCTTCAAAAATAGACAGTTGGCGGATTCCCGCCCAGAACAGTGTTTCTCGCTTAAAAGGCAAGGCTGGCCCCAAATGGCCACGGCTGGCCCTCAATGAGGTACGGCCAGGCCCCAATGTGGCTCCCTTATTCCTCTGGTTCAGGCTTAGTGTATGTTGGCATGGTGTTGAAACATGGATTTTGTGGTATATAGGTATAAAAACAGCCTGGGTATGGAAGGTTTAGATTTTCTAGAGCTAAAAACCGGATTCCTTCGTTAAGAATTCGAACCATTGACAACGTAACTTTCATCATCATCGAGTGCTCAGAGTAAAGCGCCTAAGTCTTGCGGCCGGTCAAAAATGGGATGTCTATAGTTGCTTATCTTTGACAAAGCTTGAAGTAATAAAATGACGTGAGTAAATGTCAAAGCTCAAAGATGACCCATTTGACGAGGCCGTAAGACTTGGGCAAGAAAATAAATACGAAAGCAAATGGCTAAACCTGAGGGTTGCCTACACATCCCTTTGCAAAGAATCAAACTTGTATAGTTCATGGGCAAAAGTACACAAAGACATATAAAATGTGATGTATTTTGAAAGTTGGACTTACACGCTGCGCGAAGCTGACTACTTTTGAAAAACTCATGAACACGCAAAACAATGCAAAAGCAATTGCAAAGTAACAGTACAAATGAAAAGCTCCAAAACAAATTCAACCGTGCCTCACACGGAAATGAGTAAGCAATTAACAAGACGGTGCAATCAACATGCAAGTCTCTCTGTATTGCATACTAAGAGAAAGGGAAAATCGTGAACAAGAGAAATCAACAACGTAACACGTCTCACGTGAAAGAAGATAAGATGGCGTGAACAATAGGCGTACCTACTATTTTTAACCAAGCAAAATCAAGATCCTAACGCGTCTCACGCGAAAAGAGGAAAGATGGTGTGAACAATAGGCACACTTGATGTTTTTAACCAAGGAGAACAATCCTAACACGTCTCACGCGAGAGGAGGAAAGGTAGTGTGAACACCAGGTGCACCTAATGTTTTTAACCAAGGAAAATAATCCTAACACATCATATGTGAGAGGAGAAAATGTGGTGTGAATACCAGACGCACCTGATGTTTTTAACTGAGGAAATTGAGATCCTAATGCATCTCATGCGAAAGGATGGGAGATAGTGTGAACAATAGGCACACCTGTTGTTTTGAACCGAGAAGAACAATCCTAGCGCGTCTCACGTGAGAGGAGGAAAGATGGTGTGAACACCAAGCACACCTGATGTTTTTAACCGAGAAAAATGATTCTAACGCGTCTCACGCGAGAGGAGGAAAGGTGGTGTGAACACCAGGAACACTTGCTGTTTTTAACCAAAGAAAATCGAGATCCTAACGCATCTCACGTGAAAGGAGCAGATTTTGACACAGCGAGATTGGAATGCCACAGAGAATGAAGCTCGCTGAGATAACCCAATTCAAGATGCGAAGTTAAAACGCGAATTTATGAAGAGTTGAATGTGAATTTAACAAACTAAACAAAGATACATAAAATCAAAAGAATCAAGGGAATGCCCGAATAAAGCAATAAATTATAAAATAATGAAGCAAATGACATGAAATAACGGACCAAATTACGAATTATCAGAACAAGTAATGAAATAATAGAACAAATTATGAAATAAAGCAACAAATAAAATAAAGAATTGACGGAACAAATAAAGAATTAATAGAACAAATCAAAACAAGAACAAGACTCTTTCCTCTTTCTATTCTCTCTATTTTTCTTTTTCTATTCTTCTTGCTTTTTGCTTTTTAATTTCTCCCTCTATTATTTTCTTTTGCTCTTTTGTTTTTGTTTTTGTTGTGTGTGTTTTTCCCTTACTCTCTTTCTTCTCTTTTTTTTTTTTATTCTCATTTTTTCACTTTTTTCTCCTTTTCACTATTTTTTTTTCTTTTTTCTTGTTTTCCTTTTTCTGCTTTCTTTTCTTTTTTTTTTTGCTTCATTTTATTTATATTTATATTTTTCCACTTTCCCAAATTCAAAATGAGGCTGCCTAATATTGAAATAAACAAAATGAAGAAAATTACACTTGGGGCTGGCCGAGTTTCAATGGAGCACGACCGGGCTCTAATAAAGCTGGCTGGGTCGTGATAGCGACTAGAGGCAGCACGGTAAAAACACGTACCGTGGTTGCTTTTAAACACTTCAAACCCTTATTCCACACATAACCACACTAAAAAACCCTTCTCCTCTCTCCAAGCTTCTTCTCTCTCTAGATTTCCCCTTTTTGCAAAACCCACCAACCCTTGTGATTTTTCTTTTTGAAACCCTTTCACTCCTCTTCACTTTGAACTGATTAGAATTGGTTTTGGTTGAGTTTTGGGTTTTCTCTTGATTTTTCTTGGATTCTCACATATTTGTTCAGGTTTTACACATCCTCTCTTATTTTTCCCTTCTCTCTTTATTTTCTCTCTCCTAGGGTTTTGGGTTCTTGGGATTTTCACTCAATCTCACTCACCCACTTAATTTTCTTCATTTTCCTCACTTTCACTCTATTTTCCCTCTATTTTCCTCTATGGCTAGTGATGAGATCCCTATCTCGGACCCCATTGTGGGTATTGGAGCCGTCCTTGGTGAAGACGTGGAGGCTGAGGATATTCTTCCTCCTGTCCTTGAGCCGAAGTTGCTTCCCCTTACTGATAAGCCTTTTGAGGC
Organism: Camellia lanceoleosa; assembly: GCA_025200525.1. Classification (NCBI taxonomy): domain Eukaryota; kingdom Viridiplantae; phylum Streptophyta; class Magnoliopsida; order Ericales; family Theaceae; genus Camellia; species Camellia lanceoleosa. The sequence goes on from CM045769.1 coordinate 4,316,007, forward strand.
GACCGCCTACCAGCCCCCCCCACACGATCTGACCCTTGGTGGTATTCTGAGATTTGAGGGTCTCATCACAGGGATCGACGAGAACATCCTGCTACGAGAGCCCGCTAAGCACTTGTCCGTCGACGCCTCCACGGTAAGCAATCTTTTATTTGTTTTGAACATATTTTTAATACATTGCGAATACTGATAACATTCCCACACTACAGTTGGTAGCTAGGAGGATTGGCGGCTACGGGTCTATTTCTGGCCCCAAGTATTGGTATAAGAGGCTCCCTGTAGAGGTTCACACATTAGTCGATGTTGCCAGCGTTGGACCTTTCGGCTCAGGACTAGTATAGATGAGGGTTGAGCTGTTACTATACAGGGCCCTGGTGGAGAAGTGGTGCGACACCATTGACTCATTCCATTTTTCATCAATCGGGGAGCTGACTCTGACCCCATACGGTTTTGCAATGCTCATAGGCCTGCAGGTCGAGGTTGGCGGCTCGATCCTTTTTTATCCTGACATGGCGCAGTTGAGAGCTGCACAGCTTCATCTTCTTAGGGCGATCCTAGACGCTACCGGTCACGGGATGGTGTGACATAGTTTGTTCTTAGACCACTTCTCTGGCCGTCAGCTAGCTACTGTGGAGGAGGTTGCTCACTACACCTGCGGGTTTCTCATGTATCTCCTCGGTACTACTCTGTTTACGAACAGAGAAAATACCGTAGGGCTTTATACCTTGGGGACGCTAGTGTATCTACCACAGGCGATGGAGTATGACTGGGGTGGCGCCTACTTGGCCACCCTATGCTGTTACATGAGCTCCGTATCCTACCGAAATACGAATTCACTCGATAACTGCTGGCGAGTTTGGAAGGTACACCTTATACTTCTTTTTCTATTTTGCTTTACATTTCTTGTTGATATCTACTTATCTGCTTCACTTATTCACTTGTGCTTCCTGTTCTTGCAACTGTAGGTTTACACATATTTCACTTCTCTTGCTCTGGTCCTAGTGAGGCCGATTAAGTTGTCAGTACCCCACTCTCGGTACTACAACTCCCGGTTCGAGCGTCGCCAACACGTAGATCGTGACTTCCCTTGCTTCCGTCGCTTCTTTGATACCGTCACCGTAGATAGGGTAACAAAATCTGATGCTAGTCTTTATCTATTACTGCTTTTACTGTTTTCATACTGTTCATATTGTTGATATCTGACACTTAACTTGCACCTTCTATTCACAGGTTGATTGGCACCCTTGGGCGGGCATCTCTCAAGTAGCGAGGATGACTTATGTTGCGACATGGGAGGCCTCTACCATGCGGATTCTATTTGAGGGTCCCTATGGCAGGGCATATCATTTGAGAGAGAGTTTTATTCGCTAGACCCAAGGCCGAGATGATCATGATGTCCGATTTCCTCCTCCTTCCAATATGAGGATAGTCGATGATCTCCATGATGGGCCTCTGATTGATACCTTATGCAGGGAGAGAACGGCGACCGATACCACGGGGTCGGCGACTTCATTGCCTTCTTACAGACTCGGGTGATGGCTCTACTTACCAAAGGTGTAGTTTGTGCACTTCCCGAGGCCACTGCCGTTGCTGCCGGAGGTGTTCCTACTATCGTTCCCGTTCTTGGGCTTCCTGTGATTCCTACTGAGGTCATATATATGCGATCGGATGGGATGATTGAGCAAATCCCCCTTGAGCATATTGAGGAGAGGGACCGCAAGTTGGTGGTCGCTTCCGGCGTCGAGCAGGTACACATTTCTTCTATATTTTTGCCCACTGTGCTTTATTAGTTCGTAGTTCCACTGCACTGTGCTTTTATCACTTTGTTTCACATTCTCAGGTCCTTTTCCTTTTGCAGGTGCCTACAGGGTATGTTGATGACCTCCTCCGGACGGTTGACCGACTACTTTTGATGGTGCGGAGGAAACAGACTACTCTGGTCGCTCATGGGATTGAGGTACACTTTGTCCATAGTTTACTGTTATTGCAATCTTGCCCATAATCCTGTTGATCATATTCTCATATCTGTACTCTTTTCAACTTAAGCTGACGCCAGCTACACCTGTAGGACCTTTTCTAACTGGGAGACGGAAAGGGAGACGGGGCCCAGTGATAGGCAGATGATGGGCTGATCGGGGGAGAGGCAGAGTGAGACAGTGCTTGCCCTCTGAGGATTCCTTTGATGAGTACACAACCCCCGAGGATGAGGGAGATGAGGCCGACATCTAGTCCAACAGTCCTAGTGATGATAGCGATGCACCTTCTCTGCAGTCGAGGAGAAAGAGGGCGACATTGGGTTGATTTTACTTTTATTTTCTTTTTTCTTTGTAGTTAAGAACTATGTAGCTTCAGATAGACCTCTGTATTTTTTTTTTTGAAGACTTTTCTTTTGTTTTTGCTTTGTAAAACAATGAATGAGGTTAGACCCACCAGTTTATGAAAAAAAGATTTGTGGATGGTTTCTCTTGCATAATATGTGATGGATGGCGCAACCTTGCATGATAACCTTGTACATAATTTGAAAACTGTGAATGCTTACTCTTGAATTCATTCTTGAATCAAATAATAACCTACAACTGGACAAACTACAAAATACAACTCAATAACAAAAAAAAAAAAAAAACAAAAACAAAACAACCTAAGAATGCTAAAAAACACTTGATATAAACAAAACAAGACTCAAAATACAACCGCAGTACACCAAGGCAAGAACTTGCCCTTTCCTGCAACCTGCTCTGTTTGGGCCAACAATTAGACTCGACTGGGTCCAAATAGGCACAGCCAGGTTCTAATGGGGTACAGGCGGGCCCAAAAATGATGTCGGTGAGTGCAATCCAACTATCATGTACTACATCTTCCCAAACTCTATAAATTGTGCTCCCATGCTGTCTATCTGGTAGAATATCAAGTCTTTGATATTTTCCTCTCAATATGGAGATTTTGCTCAATAATACGCTTTGAGACTAGATAGCCACTTTGGATGGCTCGGAAAAGGTGAACTTTCGCGGTTTTGGCCTAAACGCTCTTTTTCCTTTGAGTCACATTTCACTTTGTTTTTCGTTTCTTCATGCCACGATCCGATGCTGGAACCTAGTTATGCACGTATTTCGCTTTGGATCACAAGAAATGTGTCATACTATAGAGGAATTTTAGGCATTGATGGAATCCCGGCGCGATGAAGAAATTTTACCCCAGCCCCGCTTTGGCTATGCAAAGGCTTTGGAACGGATGTGTGGGCTTACTTTGCATGAGGCTCAATCTCTGGCTCATGATTGGGAGCTGGATATACTCAGCTTAATTCATCAGTTTTCCGCTATCGGAGACAGGAGTGACTTTCTCTGGCGAGGTTATCGTCAACACGCCCTCTGTTTATGCTTACTCACACATTTCCTACTTGCCCCTAGTTATAGTGGAGCTAGCATTAGGTTAATTGAAGTGGCCCAATGCCTGAAAGAGGGTAAGAGTTGCATGGGTTTGGCATTGGCCGAGACCTTGATGGGTTTAGTTGCTTTTCATCGGTGAGAAACTACTCGATTTGCAGGGAGTCCACTGCTTCTTCAAATATTGTTTCCCACCCTTTCTTATTTATGAGTCCTCGCATCATTCGGCACTCACTCTCTATTTTCATCTCAAAAACCCTTTTCTTACTTTTCTCTTAACGCACATCTCTCTATTCTTTATTTTTTCTCATTTTTATCATTTCTTAGGTATGACTCATGGATAAGCTGAAAGTGGTGGACCCTTGCCTTGTGTACTCAGCCAGAGCTTACTTTTTTCGCCAACGGCTAGTGGACTTCTCTTCAGAGGGATGGTGGTGCAATTAGATGTGTAACAGATCTGTGGTTGACATAGCTTGGCATTGCCCTTGGTTTTACTTGACTGAGATGAGCTATAGCATATCTCGACAGCCTAGTATACAGTTGATTGGCCTTACTAACTACGCATTCTATTTCCCTTTTCGGTTCAAACGCTAGTTTGGATATGATTAGACTTGCCCAGAAGAGGGGGTGGAATACCCAACTCCATTTTCCATTCGCAGTTCACACTTTCCTCGGTACCTTACTGTTTGGAGGACGAGAGAGATTCTGGCCTCTGCCCCTAGCTTCAGTTACGCCCTTTCTGGTGAATGCTTGGCTTAGCTCGAGGACGAGGAACAGGTTGGTCCATCTTTGGCTGTAGAGACTTCCACGAGTGCGAGCAGAGGATATAGGACCACCTGACTTATCTGTGCCCCTAGTTTTATTGCTTTGTCTTTTAGTTTCAAGTTTTTCTGATGTAAAAACAACTTTGATGTAATTAGAGATTTGGAGAATGTACTTGTGTTGAAATCAATGTAATTAAAGTTGTGAGCACTGAAAATTTTCCTTTTCGATCTAAAAAATGGTCTAAGTTGTAAAAGGTAAAATTTTTTGAGAAAAATCAATTCATTAAAACTTTTCAAAACAATTTTCAGAAACGATCACCACCTGACACGCATGGAATCAATCCTTAAGGTGCACAACCCCAAATCATAAGATAATAATTGCCTACAATTTCATTCATCATCACTGCTTTATCTTGCAGCTGGCCCTTCTACCAAATGGAGATGACACAACCTAGCTAGAAGACAATAGATAAAGATGGCCTAAGCAAACAAACGGATAGGGCAGTTAAGCCGGAGATGGTTATGGCCGAACTTCAGGATGAAGTTGTCTACGTATCCCAAAGATGGGAATCAGACCTTACGTAGTTTAATTCAGGTTCACTCAAGTATTAACACTCTCCTTTTGCGCTCTAACTTTTACCAGAGCTGCCCTTTCAGGCTTTTAACCTTATGAGCTCAATTTTTTCTTTGTTTCTAATTTTTTGTGCTCTAACTTTTGCCTAGGTCACCTTTTCGGGTTTTCAACCTTGCAAGCTCAATTTTTTCTTTGTTTCTAATTTTTTATGCTCTAATTTTTACTTAGGTCGCCATTTTAGATTTTTGGCCTAGCGGGCCTCTCAGGAATAATATTTCTTCAACTTGTCCATATTAATCGGTTATGAAAACTCCAAGCCATCTAAATTCATGAGAATAATAGCTCCTCCCAACCAGATAAATTTGATGATGTAAGGACGAGTCCAATTGGGTCTGAACTTGCCCCAAGGATCATAGATGGGGGCTCGGTTATCTTTTAGTACCATATCTCCTTCATTGAGATTTCTGGACTTAACCTTCTTATTGAAAGCCCTAGCGATTCTGCACTAGTAGCCCTGGATATGATACAATGCCTTTAGTCTCCTTTCATCAAACAACATCAATTCTTCAAACCTACTCTGTTGCCAATCCGCTTCTACTATCTAACACTCAGCCATAACTTGCAGCGATGGTACTTCAATTTCAATTGGCAGAACAATTTCCATTTCATATACTAGTGAATAGGGGGTAGCCCCCGTGGATGTCTGAATTGACGTTCTGTATCTCCAGAGTGCAAAGGGTAGTTTATCCGACCAATCCTTGTAAGTTTCAACCATCTTCCGCATGATGTTCTTCACATTCTTATTAGCAACCTCAACAGCTCCGTTGGTCTGTGGTCTATACATTGATGACTTGTGAAAAGCCACATTATATTTCTCAAGCAAATCCACTACCTCTTTCTTGAAGTGCGAGCCATTGTTTGAGATGATCTCGTTTGGCACCCCGTAACTGCAGATGATGTTGTTCTTGATGAACTTGGCCACATGTGATGCCTTCAACACAGAGCAAGACTGAGCTTCCACCCATTTAGTAAAGTAATCAATCGCCACCAGGATGAACTCATGTCTATTGGAGCCTTTTGGCTGCCCTAATGACGTCAATTCTCTAGACTGAGAAATGCCACGACGAAGTCATGTCGTAGAGCTTTGATGGCGGATATTCATGCGATTAGCATAGACTTGACATTTTTGGCATCGCCGCATAAAACCAATACAATCATCCTCCATAGTTGACCAATAATAGCCTTGCCTAAGGATTTCCGGGCTAGCATGACACTATTCATGTGTGCTCCACATTCTTTACCATGGATGGCCTTTATGAGATGCTTCGATTCCTCTTCTTCAACATATAGCTTGTGCATTCCTAGATGGCCTCTTTTGTACAGCTTATCCCTGCAGATAATGAACTGGATGGCCAAGCACCGTATTCTCCATTTATCTTTGGTATTTGCCTCTGGTGGATACATCTCATTTTCTAGAAAATTTCAAATGTCGTAATACCAAGGGGTTTTGTCTTGCACTCCTCTATTGCGGCGATGGTCTGATAAGCAGGCGTATATTTCTGTTCGATGATAATCGGACGCATCTTCACCCCAAGTGGTATGTCTACCATGAAGGATAAAGTTGCCAATGCATCAATGAACCGGTTGTTCTCTCTCAACAGATATGCAAACGTCAACTTTTCAAACCTCGAAATCAGAATATCCAGGGCCTGATGATAAGCCATCATGTTTTCTTCCTTGATCTTCCAATCTCTATTAGCCTAAGAAACAACTAGGTTCGAGTCTCCGACGACCTCCAACCATATTGCCCCTAGTTCTAGGGCAACCTCCAAACCCGCAATGCACGCCTCATATTCTGCTTCGTTGTTGGACACTTTAAAATGAAGTTTGAAAGTTAAGGGTATGTGGGAATCATCGGGTGCTATGAGCAACACACCTATCCCATAACCGTACTGATTAGAAGTTTCGTCAAAGTACATTGTCGATGTTTCTTCTTCTATCTGCACGATGTCTTCATCTGGGAATAGGTACTCCACCTCCTCATCTCCTTCTATTGGGTGGTCTGCCAGGAATTCTGCTACAGCTCTCTCTTTAATTGATTTGCACGTGACATACTTGAGATCAAATTTAGATAGAAAAAGTAACCAACGAGCTAGCCTACCCGTAAATGCTGGTTTCTCAAAGAGATATTTGATGGAATCTAATCTCAAAACCAAAATTATAGAGTGAGCTAACAAGTAGTGCCTCAACTTCCTGGTAGCCCATACTAAGGCTAAGGAAGCTTTCTCGAGGGGAGTGTAGTGGGTCTCGTAATCGAGCATCTTCTTGCTTAAATAGTAGATGGCCTTCTCCACCTTAGCTTCAGATTTTTGAGTGAGCATGCACCCCATGGTCGAATTCGTCACTGATAAGTACAAGATTAGCGGCTTCCTCAGTTCTAGTGGTGACAACACAGGTGGATTCTGCAAGTATTGCTTGACTTGCTCAAAGGCAAACTAACAGCGATCATCCCGTTGGAACTTCTTTCCTTTCTTCAGGAGACCGAATAGTGGTTCACAAGTCAAGGTTAATTTTGAGATAAATCGTCTTATGAATTACACTTTACCCAAAAAGTCACGCACATCATTTTCAGTCCTTGGTGGTGGCATTTCTAAGATGACCTTAATTTTGCACGAATCTACTTCAATTCCTCTCCGTATAATCAGAAATCCCAGCATTTTCCCTGCAGTCACCCCAAAGGTGCATTTCTGTGGGTTCAACCTCAGTCTGTACTCCTTGATCCGCTGAAAGAATTTCTCTAGTGCGGTGTAGTGGCCCTCTCGCTCTTTGGACTTGACAATCATGTCGTCCATGTACACCTCAACTTCTTTGTGGATCATATTATGCAAGATCGTGGTCGTAACCCTCTAATACGTAGCCCCAACGTTCTTTAACCCAAAAGGCATGACACGATAGCAATAAGTACCCTACGATGTAGTGAAAGCACTTTTCTCTATCTTCCGGTGCCATCAGAATCTGGTCATACTCGGAAAATCCATCCATGAAAAAAACAAGGCATGACCTGCGGTGAAGTCTACTAACTCATCGATATACAACAGTGGAAAGTCGTTCTTTGGACTAGCTCTGTTCAGATCCCGGAAGTCGACGCAGACTCTGATTTTGCCATCCTTCTTTGGAACTGGAACGATATTAGCTAGCCAAGTTGGGTACTCAGACACCATCAAGAAACTTGCCTCAATCTGTTTGGTGACCTCTTTTTTAATCTTCAAAGCCCAATCTAGGCGAACTCTGCACAGTTTCTGCTTAACTGGTCGAGCCTCAGGGTCAAGAGGGATCCGGTGCTGTACAATCTCAGGATTGATTCTAGGCATGTCTTCGTAAGTCTATGCAAAAATATCTTTGAAATTTTTTAATAAAGCGATTAAACGCTCGCGTTCCTTCGAAGACAACGTGGACCTGATCTGGACCAAGTGGAGATCCTATTCAGTACCCATATTAATTGCAACGATTTCATCTGTATAGGGCTTAACACGCCTCTCCTCCTTTTGGTTAACTAAGTTTTTCAAATCCCGAGAAATTTTTTCTTTTTCGTTTAAGTCAAAATTTCGAAAATCATGATCAGTGCAACAAACCAAAGGTACTAAGAAGTAAGTGAAATCTATGACATTCTTATTCAAAAAGTTCGGATCTTCGATTACAGTTGACTCAAAAGAGAAACTAAAAGACGACCTAGACAGGACTTTGGTATTCGGGTTACCACTCTTAAAAATTTGACTCCGACTCGATTTCACTGGTCTCATCGTGGACATGTCTGAGGCTCCACGCCTTGTTTGAAAGTTTGAGTAGGGTGCCATTAGCAATTCTAAATCGGATAATGAGTCTGAATCTGATTCTAATTCTAACTTTACTGACTCAATGGAATCAGATTCGAACTCATTATCTGATTCAAAACTGTTGATGGCACCCTTCTCAAACTTCCAAACTAGGCGTGGAGCCTCAGACACGTCCACGATGAGACCAGTGAAGTCTGCTACTGGTTTATCCCCGATCATTGAGATAGTAAAACTATCCCCCAAGTTGACGGTTTCAGTCCCAGTACTAGAACTTGTTAGTAGATTAGTCAGTGATTTCCTTAACAACTCCTCTTCGTCGATATCCAACCTTGCCGTTTTGCCTTGATCTGTATTGGTGCTCAGATCTGTCTGCTCATCCTCCTATTCTGGTAACTAATGCCTGAAGAAGATCTCAAACCTTGGGTACCTGGTCTTGGTTTTCCAGTCAAACCATGGCTCCGGAAATCCGGAAACTGGAAAATATTCCCCTTGGCGGACAAAGCGTCCGTTCAGGGTTCCCCATATTGGCTTCCGGACCAACTCATGCTACCTTGTAGTCCTCTTTGCTTTAATTCTCCCTCTCAACTCATGCCCCTTCCTTTGCTAGTCTGTAGTGATAAGTTTGTACCTCAGCCTAAAAGCATGGGGGTTATGACTCATCTCCTTGGCAATAGTACCCCTTGCCTGCCACTCCTAACCAATCCTTTGTTCATCATATATATGGACTGGGCTTTTACATAGTTTCCATCATCCTCCGCCATGATAGTTTGGAGCAATCGAGCCTCCGCCAAAGAGAAGCCGGAGAGGAACACGTCCTCTTTCCCATATATGATTTCCAATAAGAGCGTGGTAGTTCCCTGGGGAGGGTGAATTGGAGAATTGTCATACACAATAGCAATCCCACCTTTCAAAGGATATTTCACCATCTGGTGAATTATTGATGACACTGCCCTCATCTGATGTAGCCAAGGTCGTACTAGGAGTAGATTGAAAGCTGTCAGTATGTCCATTACATGGAATTCCACCTCATGCTCAAACTGGCCGATGAGTATGTGGCTCTTGAACGTTCCCATCACATCCTAACAAGTGTTGTTATAAGCTCGGACGACTTGGGTTGTGGGCGTGAAGTCAGCTGGCCTCAAACCTATGGCATAGGTAGTTCGTGCAGGATATACATTAATCGCTGATCCAGTATCTACTAACACCACTGGAATCCACTTTTTCCAACTCTCCAGGGTCACATACAAGGGTCGATTGTGGTTGGCACCCTCAAGTGGCAACTCTTTATCTGTAAAGGATATCATTGGCGTAACGGCCCCAAATGTGACCAATGACACCAGTTGGTCAGTGGTGGTGTCAATGGGCAATTTTGTTTTGTTCATGGCCTCTAATAGTGCCTGCCTATGACTCTGAGAAGCCATCAGTAGCCCCTAGATTGATATGTCTGCCTGAATCTTCTTGAGCTATTTCAAGACCAGGTCTTCTTTAATATCCTTCTTTTTTGATTTCTCAGCCTCTTTATTGGAGGATTCTAGTTAATGTAAAGTCAGGGGTTTGAAATACCGACCACTGTGGGTCATGTGATTGATCTCATCAATATACCACATATCATCAAGGGCATTAGCTTCCACTCTTCGTCAGTGTACGCATGACTTAGGTCATTGTCTTCCTACCACTCCCCTACAATCATGGTCGGGTTATTATTAGGTTTTATCTGGAGCATGTTCACATCACCCCCCCGTCATCATACCTTTCCTCCTCCACAACAGTTTTGGTTTCCACGTTCCAGTACTTCTTGAGCTTTTTTGGCATTCTCTTCCTATCACTAGGCTCCCACTCGGGCTTTCCTGTGCTTTGGACATTTATCACTGTTGGCTTGGTCTCAGCTTTTCCTTTTCCTTTTCTATACTCCAGGGCTATCTTTCTTTGGATTTTTTCTATCCTTTCTTGTTGGAATTGCTCTAACGCTTGTTCCTTTTTAGTCAAAGGTGCGGCCTCCGCCTTGCTGCTATTACTAATTTCTTCTTCTTTCACAGTCTCTCTTGCTTGCCCCTTCACATCTAATTCCTCTTCACTCAACCACCCATTGCTGGTTTCGGGTTGACTTGCATCTCACCACCCAATTTGTACACTGCCTACATCTTTTTCTTCAAAGAAGTAAAGATTCTCCAGATCTTCCTCTAGGTTGGCTAGGTTCTCCTCTAATTCTACCAAATTATATAGGCCTTGTTCAGGCCAATCGTTCTGATTTTGCCCCAGTTCATCTTTTCCAATGGCATTGATGCTGAGGAAGTCCGACAGTATGACTACTGGCTTTAGCTGATCGACGGCCACAATGTACAAGCTGGGGTCGTACTCCTCTGCGAGTGAGGCCCCCTTCTCTATGACCCGGGTGTCAGACAACCTTGTTTCTAGTGTATTCTTCTTTTTCTCCATCTCTGCCGCCACATGCCCTGGTTGGGTTTATGGTGTTATGTCCATCGTGCATGTATCTGAGCTTTTCGGAATAATCACCTCAGGCTTTGGAAGGTGGAATGGAGTAATATATGCACTGGGGTTAAAGAAGGGTGGTAGTGTATGGATTTGGTTAATGCTTTTGGGTGGGGGGGCTTGGTTATGAGTGGGAAGTGGGTTGGTTGTTATGTTTGGCTTGGCGGGTGAAGTGATAATTTTATTATCAATGAGATCCTGGATCTCATGACGTAAGCGGTAGCACAGGTCTGTGGGGGTGACTGTGCTGGGTAGGGTCATGTCTAGGTGGTAGTGGGTTAGGGAGGGGTCAAGGATCTAGAGGTTTAATGTGCCCTTTCTCCATTAGGAGTTTAAGGGCATGGGCTAGGCTCATGTATAGGGGGGTAAAGGTTCTTCGATTCCGGTTTGGGCCGATAAGTTGTGAGGTTGTTGCGGCAAAGGGCTCGACCATTTTGGTTGCTGTAACGAAAGTACTGACATATACAGGCCATGGAATAGTGCTATTACTAGCATTGGTATTCTTGGTGACTGGCCTTTTTACAGGTTCGCTGGTTCTTTGGATGATGCCCTTTTTTAATGCACTTTCAATCTGGACCCCCAACTCGTGTAGAGAAACAAACATGGAGAGTGGTGCCACTATCATTCTCTGCAGCATATCTGGCTCAAGATTATGGACCACTAGTTGGACTTGCTCTTTTTCAGATGGCCTATTTGTCATTCTCGCTGCTTTCGCCCTCCATCTGGCGACAAAGTCAATAAAGGGTTCTTTGGGGTTTTGGATAGCAGCTTCTAGCTTACTAATGGTTACCTCTATCTGAGTGTTATATGAATATTGGTGGACGAACTCCTCAAATAGCTCCTCTCAATTCTGCTTCGTAGAATCCTCCAATTTTACGTACCAGATGGCCGCCACATCAGACAGAGTTCTCCCAAACAACGACAATTTCTGAGCCCGAGACAGGCCCATCAGTCTTAGTACATCTGAAAATAGACAAACATGCACTATCGGATCCCCACTCCTATCAAATCGATTGATGTGGGGCATCTTAAACTTCTCCGGTAATCTAACCGAAGCCTCAGTGTATCCATCTTCAATATTTGAAATGGAATTGAAGCCTTGGGACTTTTTAGTACTTTCTCTAGCCTGGCAATCTTGATCATGGCCGGATCTATATAATTGATGTTAAAGTGAATAAGTCCCATAGGGGGCTATGCCAGAGGCTTGTAAGCTGGAGTTTGAGGGAACATCTCCTAGGGATTTGGGACTTGGGGGTTTTCAACTGGGGGGGTGGTTCAGGATTTGGCTGAGCAATCGGGATTGGATATACCATGGATACGGATACCCTAGATGGACGTCATAAATCAATGATAATTTCATCTTATGTAGCCATCCTTTGATTTACAATATCCATGGTTCTCTAAAACGCTTTCATCACTTCAGCCCAATCCACAACAATCATGATCATAATTGAAGAACATTTACTGAACTCTGCCCTCAAAATTGATACTTGTACCACTGATATGAACATTCCTGTATAGTTTCATTGTAAAAGCACATACCAGGAAAAAAAGAACCAAAAACACCCCTATGAGAGGATAGGGTTACTCTATCCTAGATTTTGTACATGATCTAGGTTGCACTACTTCAAATAAAGAGTTTCACATCATCTTGTATATGGGTGGCATCCTGTTCTAATTGGGAATAGTCGCTATGGCTTTACTATATGAAGCTTAGCCAAATGGTCAAAAAAGGGATACCTCGGCAAGACTACCTAATATACCTTTTCACACTTAACACTGAGAAATGAAAGGTGGATCAAATTGTACAGCGGTAATCCAGATCCAAGGGTTGTGTTTCCAATATGGCAGAGTCCACGACCGGTCAGCCTTTTGGCAAGCTTTTGGGCAAGCCTCCGGCAAACCGTCCAGGAATAACAGATGGAAAACACAGTGACTTAGAGTAACAATGCAAATGCAATGCAAAGAACATATAAGTGTAGATAAAATTTCACATTATGATTTTCAAGTCAAGTTCTCTAAGTCCCCAGCAAAGTCACCAGAAACTATAGCTTGCTTTTTATGCTCCTTTCGGATATGATTAGCTCCACAATTCAGACTCCCGTGGTTCTGAATTTGATTTCATAAGTGCAATGTGAAATAGATAAACACAAATGAGTCCAAATCTGGCAATTCTTTTGGAAAATCAATTTTGAATAAAAAATGTCAAAAATGGACTGTTTTGCCAGATTTCAGAGTCGCCACCTAAATATTTTTGGGACATTAAAGAAACCCGTGACTCGTGCCAAGACCATTAGTCCATCATCACCAAAGTGTCTCGGCTTGGGAACTTACGCATAAGAAGGGAAGGTCATGAATTGAGCACCCTACTCACCCGATCAAATATTGGCTTCTACTAATCATGATGTGATTTTTATTTACATTATATGCTCTTGTTCCGATTATTATGCTAATTTACTATGTGAGGCACACAAGTATAGACCAATTTGCAAATTTTGGAATGCTTTGATTTTATATTTGTTTTGAAAAAGTGTTTCGAATACATGTCACTTGAAAAAACGAGCTCGTATCTACATTTAATCAGATTATTCCAATGTAAGTAAAAAGGCCTTCGTCCACCGGCATTCAAACAAGTATATCACTTAAGCACTTAGCCTCATGGAATATGCTTGATATGGAAACACAAACACACAATACGATATGCTAAAGCAAGAAATGCTCACCTAGTATTCCAAGGCAAGCCAAATAAAGTAAAATAATTAGAAAAAGAATGCATGCTTCTAAACAATGCAATATGACTAATGCAATGCACACATTATGATAACAAGTGAGGCTATTAGCATAGCATTTGATTCAATTCAAAACATGGGATAAATCACGTATTCAAGCAAAGAATTTGAAATTGAAATTGGTTAGAATGATGAGCCAAACCCTTATGCGTGTAAGACGAGTGGATGCAAGTCATAGAAAATGCTAAGTAAATATGATGCTACCATAATAAGCAGGTAAATAAAAGGAAGAAAGAAATGGGGGTTGGACAACATACACAATTATTATATATTTTTCCCTCATACAAGTGGGTCCGAATGTCCAAGTGTTTGAATAAATTAACTATTACAAATCCAAATGAATAAGAAATGAATAACTAGCTATCTAACTTACAACAATAATTACACTAATAATAATTACAACAACAAGATGAACAATAATATGGAAAGTAATTATAACAATAATAATATGAACATTAAAACAACTAAAGATGCGCAAGGATCGCATACGCGTCAATGAAGATGGTTTTCGGAAACTACTTTGTCTGCCTTCTGTGCCACTACTCTGTTTCACCCTCAGTCACTGCCTTTTGTTTTTGCCAAAATGCTGTATTTACCAAACATTGGAGCCCGGCTGCCCCCTAATGAGGCTCGACCGGGTCCTAAAAAGGCCGGTCGTGCCCTATTTTCATTCAGAAAAATATTTTTGTGCTCTAAATTGAAAACATTGTAGACAGAGCAATTTTAAACCATGTTTGTCCCTTCTACTCTCCTTTGTCATGGGAAAACTCAAGAGAAGAACAAATTCGATCTTGAAACCATCAATGGTAGCAAGTTGATTGTTTGATGATTTCGAGCATTTTGGACAAAAAGTTTAATAAATGCAATGAAAGATAACCACACCTCCCTCCTATCACAAAGTTAGCTCAAAGAGGGAGATAGACACGTCTCAAAATTCATCAAAATATCATGAATTGATATGTGACGACTCTTGACACGATGGACTTGGCATAACGTCTGGCCGAATCCAACCAATTTTGTTCATCTTTTTTATGTTGGTTTGATTGATTTTAAGCCAATTTTATTAGTCCTTTTCATTCTTTAATTATTTAGTCCGATAATGAGATTTAAGTCCACTAAATGAAGAGGAATGTCAAATGAGAAGTGATCCTTAGCACAAAAGAGAGACTATGCCTTGACGATGAACCTTTGAAGAGATTAAGCCATTGAGCATATGAGGTCTCTTTCTCATGTCTCGGATAACAATCAATCGCTTAAAATAACTCTCAAACAAAGAAAACTAAGAAAGGAGGGAGGGCGCAGAAATGATTATGTGAAGTTGATTATTACTAAAAATAGAACTCTTTACATTGAAACTAAATAAAGAAGGCTATCAACTCGAATGACTAAGGCCTAAACAACCGAAGCCATGAGGACGTACAACACAACAAGCAAAGTATTCAAAGCATAAACTAATTAAATGAATTAAAACAACCCTAAAAAAAACCCTAACACACAAAAACCAGTTGTGAAAAGTATGTTTAAAAGGCACACAATGATAGATAAAGACAAGGAGATACAAAACTAGTAAACGAGAGCAAGGAGAGATGGCTAACCCCTCCACTTTTGAGACTTCTAAACCATGTTTTTTAGCCTTTTTAAACTCTGAAAATCAGTTTGTAAGTCAAGAAAAATAGTGGTAAAACAAAGGGAATGAGCTATAAGGTAAGGTGCAAGAAAGGGTATTAAGTCTCTCTACGTTTGGTAGCTATTCAACCCCAAGTTCCAACACTTGGAATGGATCCAAAACAGCATAAAAACACAAGAAATAGATAGAGAGAGATTGAAATGAAAGTAAGGAAAAAGGTGACAAGCTTATACCTCTTGAAGAGAGCAAGCTTTGGTTGTAAACCAAACTTGATCCTAGCACACTCTCAAGGTTGAATTATGCTTCTTAAGGCTCAACCAAGGCTCCAAGGTTCAGCTCTAAGGGTGTATATGATGTGTAGATATGGTTCAAGGATGATATAATATCTCAAGATAGCTTGCTAAAGAAAAAGGAGCTCTCAAAGATTTTTTACACTTTTGGCTATTTTTCTAACCCCCAACACTGAGGCATCAGCTCATTTTTATAGAATTTGAACCAAATAGGTCCCAAATATCTTCAAAAATAGACAGCTGGAGGATTCCCACCCAAAACAGTGTTTCTTGCCCAAAAGACATGGCCGGCCCCCAATGAGGCACGACCGGGCCCCAATGTGGCTCCCCCATTCCTCTGGTTTAGGCTCAATGTATGTTGGCATGGCTGAAACGTAGATTTTTGTGGTATATAGTTATACAAAACAGCCTGGGTATGGAAGGTTAAGATTTTCTAGAGCTAAAAACTGAATTCCTTCGTTGAGAATTTGAACCATTGACAACGTAACTTTCATCATCATCGAGTGCTCAAAATAAAGGGCCCAAGTCTTGCGGGTGGACAAAAATGTGGTGTCTACAATTGCTAGAAGGTTTTAAATAGTATATTGCTTTTACAGTTTCTTTCAAATAGTTTCTTTGTATTTTGTTGTGTTTTTCTGCTAACTTTCTTTATAGGAATACCTATGCGAAAGATAATGGGAAAAATATAAAACCAAATCAATAGAATTTGGGATTGTAAAACCAATAGTTGGATAACTAATATTTTTATTGAACAGAAATACCTAAGCGTGAAAAGAATTTTTGGACAAAAAGAATCCTGACTTGGATTGGTTACTTTTCTTTATACTTGAAGCAATTTTTTGCTTGTGTTTACTAGTTGTTAATTACTTAACTTTGAAGCAAGTTTGTTTTCTTGTAATGTTGGAAGCATTTTATTTGCTTGTACTTGTTATAATAATTTTTAATTGCTTGTAATTTGGTTAGCCATGTTTAATTGCTTGTAAAGTTTTGGAACTTGGTTTATTTTAACCTAGTTTATCCCCTGAAAAACTTAATTCTAAATTTGTATCTCATGGATTAGGGGTTAACATGTTCTTGAAAGTTTTGTCTAAGGTTAACTAGGTCTTAAGTGGGACAAGTGTGACTTCTCCAGTCTTCTTGAAAACTTTCTTGACCATGTTCGATTCTAGGATAAGTGATGAGATTAGTTTTGAATTAAATTTCCAACTTTAGGATTTTCTAGTGTTAAGTTTAGTTTTTAGCAACATAGAATAGTGAAATTTTGTTGTATTTTTTAGAAATGGCAATTGCAACTGATGTTACTACTGCTGCTGCTAATGTTGGTGGGGATCAGAACCCCAGGTCAACTGGCTTGCCAACCTCTACTGTGACCTCCGTGGTCAATCATGTTGTTACTCCTGCAGTTCTAGGAGTATTGCTTAACCATCATGAGCGGCGGGGGAAGTTCACTGGAGTGAATTTCAAGAGGTGCAGCAAAAGAAGCTGTTCTACCTAACTACTCTTAGCCTTGCGAGGTTTTTGAGTGAGAATCCACCAACCATGGAAGAAAATGAGCAAGACAAGCAGAAGCTCATGGCTCTAGATGCTTGGAAGCAGTCGAACTTCCCTTGCCAGAACTATGTTCTGAATGGCTTGGCAAACACACTGTTCAACGTGTTTTATGCCAAGAAGTCAGCAAAGGAGTTGTAAGATGCTTTGGACAAGAAGTACAAGATCAAGGATGTTGGGGCAAAGAAATTTATCATTGGTTGGGTTCTGGACTTCAAAATAGTAGACTCAAAAACCGTCATTAGCCAAGTCCAAGATTTTCAATTTATTCTGCACGAGATTCATACAAAGGGAATGTTGCTAAGTGAATCATTTTAGGCAGCTACTTTGATTGAGAAGCTGCCTAACGGCTAGAAAGACTTCAAGAACTACTTAAAGCACAAGCTAAAGGAGATGATAGTCGAAAACCTTGTTGTCAAGCTCCACATTGAAGAGGACAACAGGAAGAAAATGAAGAGTATCTCCATTATGAAAGCAAACATGGTTAACCATGGCTAGTCCTCGGGGGTGAAAAAGATGCCATCGACAGGCAAAAGCTCAAAGCTGGGGGCTACAGGTGGTGTCTCTAAGAGGCTGGTCTACAAGTCGTAGGAACCTATTGTTAGGTTTAATGAAAAATGTTTCAATTGTAGAAGCGATGGGCATAAAGCGGTTAACTGCCACAAGAAGAAGAAACGTTATAAGAAGAACCCTCCGTAGAATAAAAGTCGTGCCCACATGGCTAAAATGAAGGATCTGTCACAAAATATGGACGACATGCATCTGTGTACTATCATTACTGTGGTAAACATGGTGGGGTCCAAGCCGAAGGAATGATGGATGGACACTGGGGCCACTCGCCACATCTGTGCAGAGAAGAAGATGTTCACAACTTTTGAACCGATTTCAAACGACGAGAAATTATTCATGAGGAATTCTGTGACCTCAACTGTTAAGGGGAAAGGCAAGGTGGTCCTGAAGATGACTTTAGGAAAATAGTTGACGAATGATGTCTTATTTGTGCCCGACATTCATAAGAACCTTGTCTCAGGGTCTCTTCTAAGCAAGCATGGCTTCCGCATGGTGTTTGAGTCTGATAAGGTCATGTTGACCAAAAGCGAAGTCTATATGGGGAAGGGATATATGTCGGGTGGTATGTTTAAGCTCAATATAATGAAAATTATCCCTAAGATGAATGAAAAAGCTTCTTCTTTTACTTATATGCTTGAGTCTCTTGAATTGTAGCATGGTAGACTAGGTCATGTGAATTTTGACTCTTTGCATAGATTAGTCAAGTTAAATCACATACTATTTTTCAAGATTAATCCAAATCACAAGTGTGAAACTTGTGTAGAAGCAAAATTGACAAAGACTTCATTTTATTCTGTTGAAAGAAGAACTGAGCCTTTAGATTTAGTATACAGTTATGTGCGTAACTTCAAAGTCGTACAATCACGTGGTGGCAACAAGTTCTTCATCACTTTTGTTAATGATTGCACTAAATACTGTTATATGTATTTGCTTAAAAGCAAAGATAAGGCAATTGATAAGTTTATTCTTTTTAAGAATGAAGTTGAGAATTAACTAAGCCGAAAGATCAAGGCGTTAAGAAGTGATCATGGTAGAGAATATGAATCGTTGTTTATTGAGATTTGTGCTCAATCTGGAATTATCCACCAAATTACAGTGCCTTATTCCCCTTAGTCAAATAGTGTGGCTAAGTGGAAAAATAGGACGTTAAAGGAACTGATGAATACAATGTTCATAAGTTCTAAGTTGCCACAGAACTTGTTGGGGAAAGCAATTCTCTCTGCGAATTACATTCTAAATAGAATTCCTTGGAAGAAAGTAGACAAGACTCTGTATAAATTATGAAAAAGCCACAAGCCTTCTTACAATTTCCTACGAATGTGAGGGTATCTTGCAAAGATGGCGATACCTACACCCAAGCGAGTTCGGATGGGTCCGAAAGGTGTGGATTGTATGGTCATTGGTTATGCACAAAATAGTAGTGCATATAGGTCTCTTGTGCACAAGTTTGATATTTTAGATATACACAAGAATACCATTATGGATTCAAGGTATGTATCTTTCTTTGAGGGCATGTTTCTTTGCCAAACTCGAGGAGAAGATCAAAGTTCTGAGAAGGAACTTGGAGATGATCCTAGTGATAGTGATCAAGATGAGGAAGTAGATGAGCTAAGAAGGAGTAAGAGGGCTAAGACTTCCAAGTTCTTTGGTTTGGACTTCCAAGTCATTTGGTTTGGACTTCTTAACTTGTATGTTAGAGGGAGAACGTCGAACTTTCCATGAAACTGTGACTTCACCTGAAAGTCCTTTATGGAAAGAAGCAATTAAAAGTGAGATTGACTCAATCCTAGTAGCTTATTGAATAAAGAAACTAGAAAAAAATCAACGGGTTCCTCTCGTTCAGAAGCATTTGTTGTAAGAGGCCGAAGCAAAACAAAGGAGAGGAGTAAGACTCCTCATGGTCGTGATCAAAGTCGTGACAAATCAAGAGATGGTTCTATTTCAAAGAAAGACATTGAGTGTTATTATTGCCATGAAAAAGGGCACATGAAGCGGGAATGCCGAAAGCTCAAGAACAATGAGAAAAGGTGTGACAAAAGTGTGGATAAGAAGCAAGAAGACACAACGGCAGTTACTACCGATGATCTCATGGTCGTTTGTGAAGATGATTGTATCAATTTTGTGGGCCAAGAGAGCAATTGGGTGATTAATTTCAGTGCTTCTTTTCATGTGACTTCCTGAGTTGATTTCTTCACTACCTACACCAAAGGAGATTATGGTTCTGTTCGAATGGGTAATGAAGGTTTGTCCAAGATTATTGGCATGAGTGATGTTTGCTTGGAAACAAATTTGGGCTGCAAGTTGTTGCTTAAAGATGTGAGGCATGTTCTCGACATTCGCCTCAATTTGATCTCTACTGGGTAGCTAGATGATGAAGGCTACAACAATAAATTTGGTGATGGAATATGAAAGCTCACAAAGGGTTCTTTGGTAGTGGCTAAGTGCAAGAAGACTCATACACTTTACTCGATGCAAGGAAAAATTTGTAAAGGTGTTGTCAATGCACTTGAAGATGATACTTCTACTGAATTGTGGCACAAGCGGCTTGGGCACATGAGTGAAAAGGGGCTGCAAGTTTTGTTCAAGAAAGAGCTTCTACCCGATTTGAAAGGTACACATCTTAAAACTTGTGTTCATTGTTTGGCGGGTAAACAACATAGAGTTTCTTTTCAGAAAAATGTTGCTTCTAGAAAAGAAAATGTTTTGGAGTTAATTCATTCGGATGTTTGTGGTCCTTTAAAAGTTAGAACACATAGTGGTGCACTTTATTTTGTTACTTTCATTGATGATTATTCAAGGAAAGTTTGGGCTTTTCTACTAAAGACTAAATATCAAGTTCTAGAAGTATTTAAGCATTTTTAGGCCATGGTTGAAAGAGAAACATGGCAAAAATTGAAGTACATCCGATCAGATAATGGTGGTGAATACATTGGACCATTTGATAAGTATTGTCGCAGCTAAGGTATTCGGCACCAAAAGATAGTTAAGAAGACTCCTCAACAAAATGGCGTTGCCGAGAGGATGAACCGCACCATTGTGGAAAGAACAAGGTGTTTGCTTTCACAAGCTAAATTGCTAAGATTCTTTTGGGGTGAGGCAATGAAAACAGCATTTGACGTGATCAATTTGTCTCATTCCTATCATTTGAATGGTGATGTTCCAAAAAGAGTTTGGACCGGTAAAGATGTATCTTACGAGCACTTGAGAGTGTTTGGTTGCCGAGCTTTTATTCACATTCCAAAGGATGAGAGGTCCAAGCTTGATAGTAAGTCAAGACAATGTATTTTTCTTGGCTATGGGCGTGATGAATTTGGGTATAGATTGTGGGATCCGGTCGACAAGAAAGTCATTCGAAGCCGTGATGTTGTGTTTCTTGAAGACCAAACAATTGAAGACTTTGGCAAAGGTGATCAACTGAAGCCAAAACTAGTGATCTCATTGACATGGATCCATCTCCTTCATCTTCAATTGATGATGAAAATGGGAGAGATGTGCAGCCACCTATTGAAGATGTGGAGGATGATGCTAATTCTAATGAAGTTGAATTAGAAATTGAGGAAGAGCATCCAACTCAAGAACCGCCACCACAACTTGAGTTGAGGAAATCTACAAGGGACTGACAACCTTCAAGAAAGTATCCTCCTAATGAATTTGTGTTGATTTCCGATCAAGGGGAGCTTGAGAGCTACCAAGAAGCAATTGAGCATGCAAAGAAAGGTGATTGGAAAAAGGCCATGAAAGAGGAGATGAATTCCTTACTTGAAAATCACACTTATGATTTAGTGAAGTTGCCTAAGGGGAGGAAAATTCTGAAAAATAAGTGGGTTTTCAAATTAAAGAATGATAGCAAGAATTTGAGGTACAAAGCATGTCTTGTTGTGAAAGGCTTTGGGCAAAAGAAAGGCATTGACTTTGACGACATTTTCTCGCCGGTTGTGAAGATGTCTTCTATTCGGGTTATACTTGGCATGGCCGCAAGTATGAACCTTGAAGTTGAGCAACTTGATGTGAAGACCGCATTTCTTCACGGTATTCTTGAAGAAGAAATTTACATGGAGCAACCAGAAGGTTTTGTGGAGAAAGGGAAAGAGAAATTTGTTTGCAAATTGAAGAAAAGTTTGTATGGCCTCAAGCAAGCCCCGCGGCAATGGTACAAAAAATTTGACTCTTTCATAATGAATAATGGTTTTTCTAAAACCACTTCGGACCATTGTGTGTTTGTGAAAAATTTCCGGATGGTAAATTTATTATTCTTTTGCTTTATGTTGATGACATGTTAATTGTGGGTCAAGATTACACTATGATTAACAGGTTGAAATTGGAGTTGAGCAAGTCTTTTGCTATGAAAAATTTGGGGCCGGTAAAGCAAATACTCGGTATGAAAATTGTTCGTGATCGCAAAGAGAGGCTGATTTGGTTGTCTCAAGAAAGTTACATTAAGAAAGTTCTTGAGAGGTTCAACATGAATAAAGCAAAACCGGTTGGTTGTCCACTTGCGGGTCACTTCAAGCTTAGTTCGAATCAATGTCCTACAAGTGAGAAAGACAAAAAAGAAATGTTGAAAATTCCTTATGCTTCGGCAGTTGGTTATTTGATGTACGCCATGGTTTGTACTAGGCCGGATATTGCTCACGCCATTGGTGTGGTGAATTGTTTTCTCTCTAATTTGGGTAAAGAACATTGGGCAGCGGTAAAATGAATTCTAAGGTATTTTCGAGGGACTTCGAAGGTGTGTTTGTGTTTTGGGGATGGTAAGCCGATGCTTGATGTTCACAGATTCTGACATGGCTGGTGATGTTGATTCTAGGAAATCTACTTTGGGGTATTTTGATGACTTTTGCAGGGGAAGCTGTGGCATAGAAATCTAAATTACAAAAATGTATTGCTCTCTCAACTACCGAAGCTGAATTTATTGCCATTACGGAAGCTTGCAAAGAAAAGTTATGGTTGAAGAAATTTTTTCAAGAGTTGGGTTTAAAGCAAAAAAAGTATGTGCTTTATTGTGATAGTCAAAGTGCTATTCATTTAAGTAAAAATTCTACTTTTCATTCAAGATCGAAACACATTGATGTGAGATACCATTGGATTCGTGATGTGTTAGATTCGAAATTGTTGCAACTCAAAAAGGTTCACACAGATGATAATATTTCAGATATGTTGACAAAGACTTTGTCGAGAGACAAACAATTGAAGTGTCGAACTTTGGCGGGTATGGTTGATGTCTCCATCTAAGTTGATAGGGAGAGAATTGTTGGGGTATATCTCCTTATTGGAGTTTGAGACCCAATTGATTTGTTAAAAGAATTCTAATTTGGTTTGGTTTAGGTATAATATATTTTATATATATTATATCTAATTTTAAGAGACCTAATTCAGTTTGGTAACAAGTAGGGGTTTGATAAAAAAAAAACCCCTAGATTCACAATATATATTGTTTTGTGTGTGTCGTAGGTAAGCAGCAGCAGTGGCTCAATATTAATAATTGATTGAAATCA
This sequence comes from Camellia lanceoleosa, assembly GCA_025200525.1. Classification (NCBI taxonomy): domain Eukaryota; kingdom Viridiplantae; phylum Streptophyta; class Magnoliopsida; order Ericales; family Theaceae; genus Camellia; species Camellia lanceoleosa. The sequence continues at coordinate 4,339,364 of CM045769.1, forward strand.
ATTTGGTGGAGTGGAAAAGTTTTGGGTCAAAAAGGCTATTTTTTTGGTTGCTGGGTTGCTGCATTTTATTGGTCACTTTGGAGCATTGGTTGCGTAGATATTTGGCTGATTTGGGTCGATTATTTTGGGTCTTCTACAACTTTGGTTTCGAAGATTTTTGTTCATCTATTTGGTGAGGTATTTCCTCTTGTTTATTTGTGATTATTTGGAATTCACCTAAGGGTGGTTTTGTGAGACCATTCGTGTCTCATTTGTAATCGTTTGAAAACTTTTTGGTTGATAGTGGAATTGAATTTCGATCCCGTGGAGTACCTCACATTGAGGGAACCACGTAAAAATTCTTATGTTGCTTTTGATTTAATTCTTCCACATTAGTTTTTATTCCCATTGATTGATTTACTTGTAGGGAATCATATATTTTCCCTAACACTTTTTTAGATTTTATTTCCTTTTGATAGTTCTACAACTACTAAATTATTGTGGTATTTTTGTTTCACTATTAGCTATCAAAAAACTCATAATGTTGTTAATCTTCAAAGCCTATATACCCACAGAATGTTAAACTAAAATCATCAGTTAAAGGCTCTTAGGGTGATTAGTCATTTAGGGACACAATTTTAGACACTTGAAGAAAAACAAGGTTTTAAGTACCATTGATAGTCTAATATGGCAACAATACTCAAGAAAATATTAGATGTCTAGCTAAGGAAAAAAAAAAGAGGCTAGAATCTGAATTTGATCGTAGTATGCACATAGATAAAAAAAAATAGTAATGACCTACTTATTGTAACCTCTACTATTAATGGTATGTGTGATTTATTTTCTTCTTGGTTTGCAAATACACACACACACACACACAAAAAAAAAAAAAAAAAAACATAATCATATGTATATAGATAAGAAATTAGATGTTTTGCATGACTTTAGTAAATGTGGAACAAGATGTTAGAGATCTTGGTAAAATAATTAATATAGATTTAAATGAAAAAGCAAAAAAAATCGAAAATCTAATAATAAAAATATATTTTTCTAAGTGAACATAACGAAGATGGGATCTTCCGGTAGATACCTCCATACCTCATTTGCTTTATGGAAATGACGAAATAAACGTCATTGAAAATTCAGTTTCTTTTTAAAAAAAAAAAAAGAATATGAAAATCTTGTGAATTCATTGAATATTGAAAAAAACTTTATTTAGATCCAACATCAACTGTGGCAGAATGCAACAAGTTGATTGCTCAAATTCAAAACCTATATTTAGAAAATGAAAATTTGTTTACTCATTTTGGGTATCAAGTTTTTACTATAAATGATGAAGTTGAAGATGACTCCTCTTTTCATTTCATCAATGCAACCAGCGTGGTGATCAAAGACGAACATACTTCTGAATCTAAAACTTCAGACTCAGAAATTTCTAATGAAGAAACCAAACTTGCAACTACAGGTAAAGGCAAAAGAAAAATAGATGAACCATTAGATCCAGAAGAATTTGAAGCAAAGCTAGAATCTAATGAGTTCATAAAAACTATCGAACAAACGGTACTAGAGACATCCACTAGTGAAACTAAATCTAGTGATCCTAAACCATCTTACCAAAGAAAAGATGATTTAAACAAAAATCCAATAACCCAACACGGTACTTATTTGGATTTAACACATGTTACTTTTAAAGATCAATTAAAAATAATTGATGATTTGGCACAATTCATGTCTATTTTGATAACAAATTATAAGTCAACATGGACTAATGAAAAATTCTTAGATTATATTGCAGTAACCTTACAAGGAAGTTGTTTACAATGGCTAAGACAATGGAAAAAAATCAAATTCGGGAAAAAAAATCAAAAAATTGCACTTTTATCAAACTTTTTAAGTTTTGATAAGATATTCAATATTTTGTCACTATAAATAAAGAAAATATGTGTGGCTATTCAGGAGAAATTAATTTCCAAGAAGATGCAAATTATGCTCTAGCCAAACTAGAATTATGTAATAATTGTCAATTTGAAGAGTATGTGACATTATTCAAAAAATATTACCATGTTCTAGATCTTCCACAAAATATGTACTGATTAAATAAGTTTTTTCATAAACTCCCAAACCCATGGGATGAATTAAGGTTTAAAAAATATCCTAAATTTTTAGAAAAATTAGAAAATAGTGATAATCTTGAATTTAGGATAAATTTTGTCTTGAGACTGATAGCAAATCAGTACTTAACGGCACAAGCAAAGAAACAAGTGAAAAATCAAATCACCAATTCCACAAAAGGAAAAAATTGTTGTGAAAATTTTATGAGAAAATTGAAAAATTGGTTGCACACATTCTTATAAAAGAAAGGGTAAAAATAAGAAAAAGAAATTTAAGTGGAAACCTTGGAAAAAGAATTTTTTTCTAAACATAAAAAATATGTTAAGAAAAGAAAAACAACTTCTTCAAAAACATCTAATAAGAAAAAAATCTTGTAAATGTTATATTTCTCAGGAAGAAGGACATTATGCACCTCAGTGTCCTAAAAAAGGAACAAGTGCTAAAAAGATGATAAAAGTTCTTGAAGAATAAGACTTTGAAATTTGTTTTGGTAAATAAATTTCAGATATAGAAGAAATACTGTATGAAATTTCAAGTTTATATTCATCAGACGAAGATGAAGAGTACACCTTTATGATGAATACGATTACAGAAAATCTTAAGGAGGAATCAGAAATATTCCGATTAGGAGATTATATCGGTGAAAAAATTATCTTTTCCGAATAACAATTGGTTAAGTATGAAAAACTTCAAGTAATTCGAAAAGAAGAAATTTATAAAATTTCAAAATTCAAACCTTAGTTGGTAAGAATATTTGAGCAACATACTGGAAACACCAAGGCTTAATTTACGGAAGAAGGAAATGTCGATATAACCTTATTTGACAAAAATAAAATTGCTAGATGGAGAGAGAATAATCCTGAATTAAGATATATTCATATAGGACTAATTCAAGTAAAAATCACTGCTTTGTTTGGACAAGGTACTGATACACCCATCTTAACAATCATATTAAATAAAAGATTTCATGATCCAATAAGAGCAATTATTGGAGGATTACAATCTAATTTAGTAAATGGAATAGTATAGTTTAACATAAAACCAAATTTCTTTGTGTCAATAGATGATCCTAATATAGGGGATATTGTTAGGATTCGTCTAAGAACACAAAATATAGGGATGAAAAAAAATTCCTATGATCTCGCAATTCAATGAAAAACTATCCATGAATTAACAAGGCTGCCTGAAATATTGTAGACACCCCATTTTTGACCGCTCTTAAGACTTCGGCGCCATTGATTGTTTACTTGGTGATGAAAGATGTGTAGTGCAGAGATTCAATTTCTTCGGCAAAAGGAGCTTCAAATCCCAACTTCACACCCCTTTTTGGACCAAAACTATTTTAACCAAAAGATTTTAGACCTTAAAACCCTCTCTTTTAAAATAGTTTTTGAAAGAGTTCCTACGATGTTCCGACGCTCGCATTTTGTTAAATGTTGCGTTTTTCGGTAAACCGAGCAAGGACAAAGTAGAAATGAATGAAAGAGAGATGAACTCTTTGAAAAATCTTTCAAAACACTTTATTTAGGGGTTTGGAGTTGAAGAAAAGAGGAGAGGAGAGAAGAAAACTAGTTTGGGAGAAGTTCGGCATGAATCCGGGTAGGATCGAAACTGAGCAATCTTCACTAAAATGAGCATAACTTTTTGCATACTTGGAGTTTTGATGTGAGGCTTCCACCATTGGAAAGAATACTTCTAGGGCTTCAATGTAGGCTTAATAATGATCTACAAAGGAGTTCATATGAAGGAGATATGTCCATTAGAAGTTGAGCCCAAAAAGTAGATTTTTCTGGCCAACCAGAGGTGGAGGATGTTGGCCATAAATGTGCTCTTCTGGCCATGTGCCGGACATGAATGGCCTTTGCTAACCCCCTTCCGTCCAATAGTGATCCATGCCGGCCAACAATGATCGTGTGCCGGCCATCAACGAAGCAGTGCCGGCCATTAATGGAAAAAGTCAATTTTTTTGCAGATATTTGTTCTCCAACTGTTACAACTGTCCCTTTTGAGATATTTTCGACCTGGAGCCTCATTATTATATATATAGAGAGCCTTCTCTATGGTTTAAAGGGTTAGAGCATTTTGGGAGTGATATATTTTGGGAGCTTCTCTCTCTAGATTTCTCTCTCTCTTGAGTTTTTCTGCTTGGAAGCTTGCATACATCAAGCTTTGGCCTATACATCCTTGACCAAAGTGGTTCATCTTTGGGCTGAGGTTGCTTAAAGCTCTCTTGGCGCCTCCTTTGAGCTTTAAAAGTTGTTTTAAGCTCAGATTTGTGTCTAAAGTGTGTTGTGTTTCAAGAGGTATAACTGTCACCCTTCAAACTTGTTTTGAACACTTGTTTTGCCACCTTTGCAAACTGTTTTTGAGCTGGTTTTCAACTATTAAAAACTCTATTTTTCAGTCCCAAAAATGGTAGTTTGAGCCTATTTTGTGCTAGGGGGTTGTCTCTCCCTTTTGTTTCTTAGCTTGTGTAGCTTTTTGTGCCATCTTTCATCACCTTTCAAACCAAATTTTTTTGGCCTTTTAACCATTGAATTCTAGGGGAATTTTAGTGGTGAAAACCATGTTTTGAGGTCCAAAATAGGGGGGGTGGCCTCCCCTCCTTGTGTCTTCTTTGCAAGTGTAGATGGCCTAACATGTGAGCATGTATTTTGACCTTTTTGTAGCTTAATTCAAGCATGTTTTAGGCTCTATTTTGACATATTTCAATTCTATTTTTGGCTGGTTAAGTCACTTGTTGCTTGCTTCTTGCACTTGTAGTGTAATTATGCTTACTAGCCTAGCATGCCTAATGAGTTAGCCTATCATTCTAGCTTGTGTTAGCTTGACTCTAACACATTTTTGCTAATGTTTTGACATGTTTTAACTCTGTTTTGAGTGATCTTGGTTATATGAGCCATGTATTGCATTGCTATAGTGCAAATGCCTTCACTAGCTTAGTGTTTTAAGGCCTCTAACATGTCTTGCATGAGATGGTTACATGTTATAGCATCATTTTACATGTGATTTTAGCATCATAACTTCTGTCATGTGCACATGTATTTCACCCTTTCATTACTTTTGAGAGTTGTGCTTTGAACCTTGCTTGCGAGCTAACAAATGAGCGTGTTTTTCTTGCCTTTCATGCTTCCATCTCAGCATATTTTATCCACTGTTTTGGCATATTTTAGCTCTGTCCAGAGCTAGTTTGGTCATTTGAGCTTGATATTGCATGCCTCTAGTGTAATGCTTTTCACTAGTTTAATGCTTTTGGCTCTTAACATGTTGTGCATGTGTTGCTTGCATGTTATAGTATTATTTTTCATGCCATTTCAACACTGAAAATTCTGCAACCTCCCTCATTTCTTCACTTTTCATTTGTTTTGAGGGTTGGTTAGTCTTAAGGTTGTGTTTAAGCTTGAGATTGAGACTTGTGCTCAATGGTTTTAGCTATCTTTTGAGGGTTTCTACTAACCAAAGGCATGATCTCTCTCATGTCTTAAGCCATCTTTTGGTTGACCCCTCTCTCATTAGAGGACACTCATTTTGGACTTAACCGACTAAATAATGGCTTGGTAATGTTAAAATGTGTAAACAAGAATTGGACAAGTAAAACATGACCAAGATAAGCATGTTATGTATGCATTGCATTGTATTTAATCGGACGTTATATTGAACACAAGGTAGATTGGTCCATTTCATACTTAAAGTGATGAAATGAGCCAATCTCCTTTGTTTCCATCACCCTTGATCATGCATGATAGGGTGGTGGCCTAGAGTCTTTGTTTTGTACATTTATTGAATGTGTACAATGTAATGACCCCGAAATGTACGTCATAATTATCGATAATTAATTACGTGTTTAGACGAATTAATTGAAGAATCTCTGTTTGACTTGGAAAATATCTGTTGGAATTACGACTTTGGGACTGAAGTTGTTGACCGTAATGGGTTCAGAAAATGAAATTGAACACGCCTATGTGATACCGGGAATTTTTAGAGTCATTTGGGACGATAAATTGAAGACTAAATTTCGTCTGATTCGTTAAGTCTCGTTTGGCTCAAGTTTTTGGTACAAAAGCTATTTATATGATATATATGATATATAGATAAGGCTTAACCCTTGTTTGACTCAACAAAAGAAAAGAAAGATCTGGAAGAGAGAGAGAGAGGAGAGAATTCGGGAGAAAGGGAGAGACCAAGAGGGAAAGAAGAAGAAAAGGGGAAATCAAGTTTAAACTTCTCCATCCAAGTGTTTAAGGTAAGATTTTCATGAAAGTAGTTGTTGATCCTTGGCATTTAGCATGTGGAACTCAAGATTATGGCATAAGATCATGAAATTTAAGTTTAGAATCATGGTTTCCATGCATGTTTGGCTCATTTGAGGAAGAACCTCCATGGATATAGAGATATGAAGCTTGTATGTATATGTTCATGGTTTTTCATCTTAGTTCATGGGTTTGATCTTGTTTATGATCCATGTGGGTTTTGAATTGAAATTATAATGTTTAGTTCAAGTTGTTCATCAAGAGTTTTGGGACTTGGGTTTCATTAATTGGAAGAGGTTTTGACCAAAGAGAGAGATTGAAGCTTGGAAGAAGAACCCAGAATTTTCACAGTCCGCTCGAGTGGAGGTTTGGCTCGGCGAGCGGATTTCTGACATCCAAAGATTTTTGGCTCAATTTTCATCCTCGGCGGACCTATTTTTTTTCAGAAAATTCAGGGAATGTTTCAAGGCATGATTTGACATCCTCATCGCATTTCTAGCATGTTTAAGCCTTAATTAAGTTAAGATAATGAGATTACGAGGTGAAATGAACATGAAAGAATGTAATGAAGGAAATGAATGATGTGAATTATGTGATTTATTGATAAGGAATGTTAAGAAATGTGTTATAATGTTGATGTTTGCAGGTCAAATTGTGAAGACCGTGCCATCGGTTTTGTAAACCTGCTGTAAGTAACATTTCTGTAAATGATATGTTCTTATGAAAGTATGTTCAAAAGTGATATGTTATGATATGGTTTTCGAAATGTTAATGTTTTCTGTGAACGAATGTCCTATTTGCAAATCTGGTATGGCATCCATAGATAGTTTAGTCGTGGGGGCGAGAACATGCAGGTCCATGCGCTTTATTCATGGGGGACGGCATGGAAGGACAAACCCATGACCAGTTTACGAGATCTCGGTATGTGTTTAATCGGTGTACGGACTGGTTACTCTAGTCGTTGGAAAGGTTATGGAAAGGTTATGTTCTTATATGTTGACTGTTTTATTATGGATTTATGAAATGTTGGAATTCGTTCACTAACCCTTTTACTTAAATGTTACTTGCTGAGCTCTAGCTCATTGTTTATATTTATGTATTATAGGTGAGCATTCTGGAAGTCAAGCCTAGGCGGACTCGAGTCGAGCTGCCGTTTTGGAAGCCTATCATGAGTTTGTGTGCCTTTGAACTGGGGCGAGGCCTGGAAGGCCGTTTTGTGAGCTCTTGTTTTGCTTTTGTTGTACAGTTGTAACTGAATGATACGTGTTGTACTAGATCGTGTTATGTAATGAATGTGGGTAATTAACGTTTTGGCATATAAATGTATGTTCATATAAATGCACAGCTCTTTGGACCATTAGTTTCTTTATTTTGCTTCCGCGAGCCCCGTTTATTTATGTTTTGTACAAAAAGGCCTGTGGTAATCTAGGATTAAGTTTGGGGTGTGACATACAACTTGGATCTTTGGCCATCATGCATGAAAATGCTTGATTGGTGATTTTGGATCCAAGAATGCCATTCCTTTGATGTTTTGAGATGATAAGGAGGGACATGGTACAAACATGTCCTTGGAAAACCCTCCATTTTCCTCTGTCTGTGCTCTGTTGTAGTGTGGCAATTCAGCACACCAGTTGCCGGCACTGGCACACTGATGGCCGGCAGTGCTTCATCATTGGCCGGTAGTGCCTCTCCTTGGCCGGCAGATGGCCGACAGCAAGCTCTCATGGCCGGCGAGCCACTGGCGAATTCCTCAACATTGAATTGGTAAGGTGGAGCAAAAAGTTCTTGGAGCAACCCTGCAAACAGAGCCTCTCAAGAGCAAACCGGAAGGCTTTTCGGGGCGAAAACCGAATGCATGCATGTTCAACTTCTTAAAGCAGAGCTGAGGCAGTGTAGTTAATGCTTTACTTGTTAGTTAGCATGGTTTTGTAATTTAATTAATTAGTTTCTAATTAGTTAAGTGTTGTAATAATTAAGTAGCTTTAGCTCAGCTATTTCTTTATATTGTGTTGTAATAATTAGTAAGTAGTTTACTAGTTATTCAATTGGTTGTGTAATAATTGGTCTAATTAGTTTAATTAGATTAGTTAGATTAGCTTAGCTTAGTGTAGCTTAGCTTATTTAGTCTTCCAACCCCACTTCTTTCTCCCTTTTATTTAACCGCTTTCGATGGTTAGTTTTAGGGCATGTTTTGATTAGCATACCTTATGCTTTGCATGTTTGCATCCATTCATTTGTCTTGCATGCACCGGGCTCGGCGCATCATTCAAACTATATCGTATTTCAATACTTCTTTGAATACATGTATCAAAAAGTTGCATTCATATGCCATCTTAAATAGCCGAGCCTATTTAATTGCATTGTTGCATGTGTTGCATTAGGCATCTTGTATAGTTAGGATCGTGCATATTTCTAACTAACTTTTGTTTTGGCTTAGAGTACATTGGGGGTTTTACGTTTTAGCATGCTTGCCATGAGGCTATTTGCTTAAGTGCTTAACTTCATAAATGCCTGTGAATGAAGGCTTTGTTACTTGAATTGGGACAATTCGACGAATGCATGTTTTAAGCCCACTTTGGCAAATCCGCGCTTTAGCCCAGTTACGAGTGGCACTTTCAAACCATTTTCAAAAGCAAACATGAGTCGACTTCGTTCCAAATCTCGCGATTTAGTTTATACTTGCTTGTGTGCGTCACATAGTAAAGTTAGCTAATAAATCAGAATAAGAACACATGAGATTTATAAAACAACATATCATGCTTAGTAGAGGCTGATCCATTGATCGGGCGCGCGGGGGTGCTCATTTCAGGACCTTCCCCTCTCGTACCCAAGTTCCCGAGCCGAGACAACTTTGGTGATGACGGATACATGGCCTTCAGCACGAGTCAGGGTTTCCTAAATTTCTCAAAACAAAATATTTAGGTGGCGACTTTGTAATCAAGCAAAGCAGTCCAGTTTTGGCATTATTTGATTCAAAAATCTGATTTTCCAAAATGATTTGCCGGATTGGACTCTTTGGTGTTTATCAGTCTCACATTGCACTTTGTGATATTAGATTCAGAACCGTGACAGGAGTCCGAATTGTAGGAGACCAATTCACGCCTCTCCAAAAGAGGGGCGCGCGAAGAAAGTTGGGTCTACAAACATCAATTAAACCAATTGATACAAAAACAGATGACATGTGAGAACCAAAACCATATGAGACAACAATCCAACGAAAGCTTATAAATTGGTCAGATTTAGAAATCCCAAGAAATTGGTTAATTTCTGAATTAACAGAAAAAAAAAGAGCAAGAAAATCTGTTAGCAATGTCGAAATATAGGCATTTGGTAGTAATCTGTATATAAAAAATAACATATTAAGATAAACAACACAAAATTTATCAACTGACTAGAAAAAATTCAATAAACTAAAAATTGCACTCGATATAGCAGTAGTTCTCAAACATAACCTATTCAGCTTGCTTGTTTCCATTTTGCAAAAAACACTTTTCAAAAAATTGTACTTTCTTATTTTTCGTATTTTTTTATTTTTACTAAATTTTTTAAATATTTTAAGCAATTTTTTTACTTTTTAGACACACCTAACGTAAATACAGCTAAAAAGTAAAAAAAATTGTAAAAAAAATCTTTTAAAAATTCACTAAATACCAAAAATACAAAAAAAAAAATACAAGAATTTAGTATATTTTTTGTATTTTTATGTATTTATTAATTTTTTAAAAATATTTTTTCACAAATTTTTTACTTTTTAGATCCATCTAAGTAAGGTGCATCTAAAAAAGTAAAAAAAAATGTTTAAAAATTTAAAAATATTCACTAAAAACAAAAAAAAAAAAACAAAAACTAAAAAACTCAGTTTTCAAAAAACTTAATAAAAAAAACTCAAACCAAAGACACTGATTAGTATTAAGATAGTGCAAGTTCCTATTATGCCAGGAACACATCATAGAATTAAAGAACAAAAAATGTTTCAAATCTATTATTATCAAACAAAACATGATGAAGTAATTTTTGCCCCTAGCCAAGGAAAGTGAAAATATACTTATGTTTTGGGAACCTTTAATTTTAAAGGCTATAAACCATATTGTGATACCCCTGTTCCGTAATTAGCTGATTGGTCCTTAATCTGAATATGATTATGTGTTTAGCATGATTTTGTGTGCCATTATGTGATAATATATGATATTGAATTTCTATCTGTTCACCGTAAGAATATCTGTTTGAATAATCTGCTTTGGGAATTAAATTGAGGGCCCTATCAGCCACAGAACCCAAAATTGACTACGCATTTGTAATTAGCATAATTTTTAGAGCCTACGGTGAAATTTAATTAGAAATTGATTCGGGTTAGATTAAATCGATTAAATTGGTGGATTAGTACCCAATTGCCTTATTATTATTATATTGACTTAGTGGGATTTGTTGTGCTTAAGTACTACACCTCATTTCTCTCCTTTAGATGATTGTGGCTGATCAACTCTAAGAAAAGAAAAGAGAGGGCTGGCTATTAAGAGAGAGGGAGAGAATTGGGTGATTTTGGCTCAAGATTTGGGGAACTTGAAGATTAAGCCCAAGATTTTGTTATAGTTTGGGAGATTGAACTCTTGGGTAAGTAAACTCATAGATTTTTGTTTGTAAATTGTAAATTCAAGATTGATTAATGGCCAAGAGCATGAATTAGTATGAATGTAAGGGGATTGAGTTATATATGTTGCATTTAAAGTCTTAGAATACATGCATGTAAGAATTGGCCATGAACCTCCATGTTTGAGCACAATGTGTATGATTTATGTTGAATATTGTTTAAAAACCATGTATCTAAACCCCTCTTCACCAATTAAGTTGATATGAATGTATATTTCTCACATACAAGAGTAGATCATGAAAGAATAAGCTTTGCATGTTAGAATTTGATGTGTTGGTGATGAATTTGGATTAATTTGAGACATGCATGTAAATGAGATAAGAAATTGAGCTTTCTAATGTTGTAATCTTGGAGTGGTATCATGTTAATATGTGTATATTTGAGATTTGAGCCATAACATGCATATTTGGTTGGTTGGAATTCGAATTGGAGCTCAAGAACTCAACTGAAAACCCAGATTTTGATGTCCACTCGGCGAAAGGGCCGCCGGCGGAAAATCGTGCTCCCAGCACTTTTTGCAGAATTGGAGGTGCACTCGAGCGGGATATCTCGCTCGAGCAGGGAGCTATGTAGACAGGAAGTCCGCTCGAGCGGCCGAGTTCACGCTCGAGCGGGAATTTGAGGTAACCAGCACTTTTGCAGGCTTAAGGGTCCGCTCGAGCGGGGATCTCATATTCTGAAATTCTGAAAGGGCATTCTGTGTTCTGTTTTCCGTTCTCTTTTACTTGTAAGCACTCTTAGGCATATGTTAAGCATTGTAAATGAGTTAATGAGATAAGAATAAAGCCTAATGAGGAGTATGTGAATTAAAGAACAGATTGAACTGTTAGTGACCCATTTGTGTTCATGAAATGTGTAGGGTCAAGCTCCAGAGCAAATCCACAAGCCGATCACGGTGAGTAATATCGATGTTTGAATACTTGTGAATGTCCAATGGTTTACTCCTCTATAAGCTGTATGAGTGGCTAGTTGGGATTCTGGACAAAAGTCTGACATGAATAGATAAATGGACCAAAGGTCGTTCTGATAAACATAAATGGACCAAAGGTCGTTCTGATAGAAATGTGTGGATCGAAGGTCGTCTTGACATGAATGAGTGGGCCGAAGGCCGTTTTGACACGAATGTATGAACCGAAGGCCGTTTTGATAGAAATGAATGGACCGAAGGTCGTTTTGACATATATGAATGGACCTAAGGTCGTTTTGACATGAATGAGTGGGCCGAAGGCCGTTTTGACATGAATGTATAGGCCGAAGGCCGTTTGACGTAAACGAATGGGCCAAAGGCCATTTTGACAGAGCTGAATGGGCCGAAGGCCGTTCTGACATAAATGAACGGGCCGAAGGCCGTTTTGTCATGAATGGAAATCTGAATGGGCCAAAGGCCAGAATGTTTGGAACTACAGTCACTTGATTTGAATTTCGTATAGTTATATATCTATTAAATAGAAATAGGAATTGGGCCTAAGGCCGTTTGGAACATGTTGCTCTACATTGTTATGTAATTTCTGTATTCGATTTGATATTATTCACTGGGCTTTTGCTCACGCTCATTCATGTGTTTGTAGGTGAGCCAAGAGAAGTCCGCACCAAATTTGAAGTCTCAGATGGAACAACTAAGGTTTTGAGAGAGTCAGCCCTTGTGTCTCACGTACGAGAACTGTCTTTGCCCTTTTGTTATGTATTTACATTTTTTCAGGTTGGCGAAGTTTTGAATACGTCTGTATATAGTTTTCATGGGTCGACTTAGTTTGGATGATCCTGTCTGTATAGAATCTCATGTCATTACACTTTCTGTTGTGAGTTATTAACATATGTACGTATGGAATGTTACGGTGTGTATATAAGCACGGCTCTATGGACAAAGTTTTAAATTTGCTTCCGTTTGGCCCCTTTTACTCTGATGAGTCTTATCTTATTTGGTTTGAGGCTGTAGGTGATCTCGTGATTACTGGCCGGTTATGGCCTTAACCCATAGGGGCGGGTTCGGGTCGTGACACATATAGTCTTAGTTCTACTTGATACTGGTGCCACAGTAAACACATGCAGAATAAATGTTATACCTGAAGATAAATTGATTTTAATGAAACATGCTATCTTAGTTAAAGGAGTTAGTGGAGAAGACACCTCCTTAATTCTAAAAGCAAAAAATATCACTGTTTGGTTTAATAATAACAAATTTGTTATTCCAAAAGTTTTATGCTTCCTAAATATTCATGGAGATTTTATTCTTGGAAATAATTTTTTATTTGCATATTTACCAATAAAACAATCAGTTTAACTCTCAACCAGCAATTAATAACAATTCCTTTGTTGGAACAACATCGTTATATATGTGATCAAGAGTTCTCGCCAACTAAGCATGGTGACTTAACATCATATATAAATACTCTTGATGAATCTCATTGGATTTATAAAATTTTAACTGAAAATTTTAGTGACAATCCTTTGAAACTATTGCATCGTATTCCATGATATTGCAGTTTAAAATTAAAAGATCCTAATATAATAATTTGGGTAAAACCAGTGATCTATACCCACCAGGATATAGATGAATTTGAAATTCAAATTAATGAACTTCTGGAGAAAAATCTCATTAAAGTAACTACTAGTCCTCATTCATGTCTTGCATTTATGGTTCGAAATCATGTAGATATTAAAAGAGAAAAAGCTAGAATGGTAATTAAATATAAACGACTTAATAATCACAAAGATTTTGATGGATATTATATCCCAAGAAAGGACATTTTGATAAACTTAACCCAAGGATCAAAAGCCTTTAGTAAATTTGATTGTAAGTCGGGATCCTGACAATTACAATTAACAAAAGAGTCAAAACCATTGACTACCTTCAATACTCCAAGAGGACATTACCACTAGAATATAATGCCATTTGGATTAAATACTGCACCATAAATCTTTCAAAGATGGATCGATTCTATTTTTAATGAACTTAAAGATTTTTGTGTAGTATATATAGATGACATTCTTATTTTTTTCCAAATCAATGGAAGAACACAAGAACCATCTTAAGCAATTACGTAATAAATTTAAAAAACATGGAATTATTCTCTCTCCTAAAAAGATAGAAGTAAAGAAAGAAGAAATAGAGTTCTTAGGTTTAATCCTCACATCAACAGAATTAAAATTACAAGAACATATTATTTCAAAAGTAAAAGAATTTCTAGATGAATTAACTAAAGTAAAACAACTTCAAAGTTTTCTAGGAATTCTTAATTATGAATGAAATTACGTCAATGATCTAGCAAAATTGGAACTTCCTTTATTAGCAAAATTAAAGAAAGATATACAATTTTGTTGGTCAAAAGAAGATACTAATTTAGTTAAACAAATTAAAAAAAAAGTATTACAGTTATGCCTACAGTTTATTTGCCTAAAAAAAGGAGATAAGCTTATTCTTGAAACAGATGCCTTAGATTTATGTTAGGGATGTGTATTAAAAGCAATACCTTCTCAATTCTAGACTGAGTCCGAAGAAACAAATAGTTATGGAATTAAAAAAACCAACTTCCATAAAAACTGAGAAATAGGAATTAATTTGTGGATATAATTCTGTCAAATTTAAACTTGTTGAAACAAGTTATATTACTTTTGAAAAAGAACTTTTAGCAATAATACTTGCTTTAAAAAGATTCCATATATATCTTGCTCCTGAATGCTTTATTGTTAGAACAAACAATCAAGCAGTAAAAGATTTTTTAGTTAACAAGAAAAATAATAAAGAAGGGCGCTGACTTCAATGGTATAATGAAATTGCTACATATACTTTTGAAGTTGAACGTTTGAAAGGAACTAATAATTTTCTTGCAGATTTTATCTTTTTAGCTATGAAAAAGGGTAAACAACCCGCTGAGTCCGATAAAGAATGGGTGACAATTGCCATTGTTTTTTCAGGTAGACAACCTGAAATTTACACAAATTGGAAAGATTGCAATGCGCAAGTTGTGGAATTCCCTAGATCATGATATCAAGCATATAACAGTTTGGCAAAACCTAAAAAAGCTTTCTATAGTGCTCTATCAATGCTTATTTTTCAACAACAGCAAACCAATTCAATCCCTTTTGAATTTCAGAAATCTAAACCAGATGAATATGAAATTAAAGACTTAATCCTAGTATTCCCAGAAAATTTTATAATGAATTTAATGGAGTATGGAAAACCCACATTCCAAAAAATAAAAAAGGTTTTCAATTACACATGTTCAATTTATCATTTCAATTAGTGGAACAAACCACTAGAATAAATGAGTTACAAGAACTTTGTTTCCAACTCATTAAACAAATGAGTTGGGATTAAGATTTTAAATTTGAAAAAATAAATACTTTTCTTTGAATTTTTGAATTCATAAACCATGAATATTTAGATCTCTCTTTTGAAACAATTAGAAGAATATGTCTTTTTGAAAAATTAAGAACAATTCTTCCTTGTGAAAATTTTAAAATTATTAAAGATAAAGCAGAAGATCATTGTGAAAGAATTAAACAAATTCTTTCCAAATCGATTAATAAGATTAGTTTACAAGATGATATTCCAAAAACTACATTATTCTTAGATACCCAAGAATGGTTTTACGAGGATAATGATTGGAAGATGTAAATCATAAAGTATTATAACGCAGCGGATTAAATGTTTAGATCATACCTTTTAGCGAAGAACCTTGTGGGTAAATCACGTGCTTCCTGAATCTGATCAATCAACCCAGCAATGGGGTGATATTACAATAGTGAATATCACCAACACAAACCACAGTGCAAATGGCTTTGATCGTTGTTTTTTGGAGAGAGTCAGAGAGAGAGGAGAGTCTGGGAAAAAAGGTTATGGGTAAAAACCTCATAACGTATCTGATATACGTATCTCCCATTCTTAGATGTATATAATCAATAATAACCAATAAATATCTATCTATCTATCCATATCTATTGATATGATAGATATAGATATCCTGAATGGTTATCCAAATAAGTTTGAATTAAAATTTAAAGTTACATGGATAAGGTTCAAGAGGTTCAGGCTCAAAAAGCTCAAAGGGCCATGCCACATGGGCGCCCAATTTCTAACATCTCCCACTCGCACATGAGTTGGCATGACACTGCCACATCTCTATCTCAATCTCCCAAAAAATGAACAATCTCATACTAGCCAATGCACCGTGCGACTACTGAGAACGCCTGCATGTGGGAGCTCTATACTAGAAACTCAAAATGAGCCAGCATAGAGACATCAACCAAAAAAAAAAAAAAACAAAAACAAAAATAGTGTCTCATATACCCCAGACCCATCTAATTACACCGGTCCAAAAAACTTCTCTAATCCCTCAAAAAGAGCATGTTTGACCCTCTCAATTCTTGCAATATATTCACACTCAATCCGCTTCTCATACAGAGCGATGTGAGTTACCGGCAGTGAATATACATCAGTGGTGTAATACTAGATGATCTTCCATTTGCCCTCATGCCATTTAGTTTAGGATTGAGCGCTTTCCCAGTGATGTCCCTTAAGGCCGAATCATACATGACCGCAGGTAACATACCAAAGTAGCAGAACATCAACCCCTTACCTTATGACATAGTCAAAAGTCACAAAAGGGTACAAAAATGAAAGTCATATCAATAATGACACGTAAGACTCACACGGTGAGGAAACAGGGATCCATTCTCTCACTTCATTACTCAATCGCCAAGCACATATAGTATGAATACATGTTACGATGGAGTAACTCTTCCAAAAGAGTGACGTCATACTCGATACACCGTACAGATATTAGTCTAGTCGCTTTCTAGCGCCTAACCCGAATTCTCTATCTGCTCGCCTTCTAAGCACCAAATGAGATCTCGCATCTGGCTAATCATAACAGGCACAACATGGAAGGTGGGTACTAACATCCATGTTTGGTCCTTAACACGACCTCATCTTGGTTGTAACCAAGGCAACATACATAGTGGATAATTTTAAGCCTCTCTTGGCTCCAAAATAAAAAATAAACCACTAGTCTCATCCTTACTCGCTTCCAAGCGCCAAGGGCGATTGCTCGTGTGAGTGAGCCAATCTTGCCTGCTGACATCATCATCTGCTAATCATTATGACACAAACCATAATAGTGTCAACATCCCATCATTTCAAAATAAGTGATCGATTTAAAAAAAATGACCACAGCTTGCGCAATTCTAGATTCCAAACATAAGCCTTATCAGCACCTCTTGCGATAAGTATATACAACGGAATCCACCATGTGCGCCTCACATGAAGTGATTCAAGATCACTACCTCTTGCGCAATAACCTCTCTAAAGATATTTTGATGACCAATTTGCATTCATTCTTGATGCGCCCAACTAGAGCATTGAATCTTACAATGAGCAAATTAATATACTACTAGTAAAGTATTTTATCCACAATCTAATGAGCAAGGTCAATGTCTAAACAACTCAGTTGACCATTTACCAAAGATAACACTTATCATGCCGAATATGCCCACATAGCGTACTTTAGGCTCCCACTACAAAGAAAAGATCAAGGAATATAGATCATCTGTTTCTCCCAAAGACAACCCGAGGATACACTCAATAGCTAAGGCTCTGGCTTTTACCGATAGCTAAGTCAATGGGTTTGCAATTTTGCATCTAGAATTATTCTAGGATATTCCTTATGTAAGTCATCGAAGACAAACCGAGAATTTTCCCAAAACAATCCCTAAGGATCATACATCCGAGCATATAAATTACATCACCCATGTCCATCATATCTAAAATAGAGGACTACCCACCCTAGGTGGCGACATCCTTATAAATTCCCGGCTCATAATGACTAAGTAAGGAAAGACTTCTTTTGGACCATTGATCATGCCTCAGTGGTCTTCAACGATCATCGTTTGCCTATCATGGCTTGACGAAATCTAAGAACACTATTTGGATAACTGTTTTAGGCTGTAAAAGATTTATTGGAACTAGCAACCTCTTTGCGCTCCTAACTTTTCACCATAAAAACAGAAGGTAAATCCTTACGGATCTACTTATCCAATTCTCTAACGAGAAAGTTGGGTCACAATGTCCACAAATCAATGTTCCGAACTTATGTCAATCATAGCCTAAGTCACAATAACCTCACTCCCCAGGAGGAAGTCTTCTCATAGTCTACACTTTCCTCAATGGTGTGACTTTTCGGTATCTAGTGAGCCTTATGCCTCAACAATGACTATCCAAATTACGTATAACTTTAGAACAGTTTCGCGTCATAATGGAAAGTCAACCAAATTATAGAAATGGTTAATCCTCAAAGACTTTTGTCTTCAACTGCGCAACATTAATCCACTTTCTAAAAACAGGGGACTAGAGCCTTTGGCATTATCCTAGGCTCTTTATCGTCTTGCGGAGCACTCATAAATGTTTCCTTCTCAATCACCCAGTGATGACGTGGAAAATTTTCACATTTGCTACCACGCAACTAAGAATGTAAAGTATTCTACTCTAATGGAGTAATCCATTAGTAGGCACATTGCTCCCACTGTCCCTAGGATATTGGAAATTTCTTTCCATTCTCAACTAGGCTACATAAAAGCGCTATGCTTAGAATTCTCAATCTTATAGAGTTCCAAAACTCTATATACGTCACCTTTACTAAGAAAACTTTATGTGACTTAGTTACACTACCACAAAGCTGCTTACCTATATGCACATAACCCGGAGGGTTTACATGACCGCATATAATAATGCGCCACACAACCCTATGTGTTTACAAGACAGCATACAATAATGCGCTATAGAACCCTAGGTCTTAACTTCGCAATCTTATGAGAAGTAAAATAAAGATAAGTTGTTACTTGATTCTGAGACGCCCATAGATGGCTCTCTGCTAACCCATTACTCAAATGAAGTGTAAAATCTGATATGGAGGGCACTTAGTTAGGGATATAGTCAACAAACTAGTGCAATTCCCAATTGGGAAACATTTTGTGCCATTATCCACCTAACATTAACAATATTTAATTCCTTATCTCTACTACACCATTGTGTTGTTGAGTATTAGGAATAATCAATTTTCTAAGCATCCATTTCTCTTCACAGAGTTTTCTAAAATAACTCAAATAGATACTCACCACCTTGATCAAAACTAAAAGCACAAAAAGCTGTTAGCTAATTGATCTCAACCTCATATGTGCAATGTCAAAAAATCATCTCAAAACTTTTGACTTATGGGAGATCAAATAGTCTTGACTCGGATGCATATTGTAATCTATAAATGTGTCGAGATTGAGGCCTAGCTATCATACCCTTACACATATCTAGTCACTGTAACGGGCCCGCGATGGAACTCACGGGTTACAGTTCGAACTCAGTTTGTCACGGTTCGTCATCTGAACCAAAGAGTCCAAATCTGGCAAATCGTTTTGAGAAAACAGATTTTTGAAAGAAGTGCCAAACATGGACTACTTCGCCAGATACAGAGTCGCCACCTAAATATTTTATTTTGGGGGAATTTAGGAAACCCTGACTCGGTGCCAAAGGCCACGTGTTCGTCATCACCAAAGTTGCCTCGGCTTGGGAACTTGGGTATGATCGGGGAAGGTCAGCTATGAGCACCTCCTCTCGCCCGGTCCGAAGACCGGCCTCTATTAACCATGATATCTTGTTTTGAAAACATTACATACCCTTATTCCGGTTATTAGCCTAGAATTACTATGTTATGCGCACGACAAACAAGTATAGACCAAATCGCCTGAATTGGAACAAAACATTTCATGTTTGTTTTGAAAATGGTTTGCTACTTGCAAGTAGGCTAAAATGCAAATTTTGCCACCCTCGAGCGGGCTTTAGAAAAGATGGTTTTGCCACTATCCAGTGGGCTTAAAACTCTCAGTTTTAAAGCATTTATTCCAATTTAGGTAATTTGACCTCCATCCACAGGCATTCAAGCAATTATATAATATAAGCAGCTGGCCTCATGGTAATCATGCTATTATGGTAATATTCACACGCATGCGATATGCTAAAGCATAAAAGCTTACCTAGTACTCCAAGCCAAAACAGAAACTAGTTAGTAATCAATGCATGATCCTAGTTCATGTTAAGTGGCTAATGCATCACAGGCAAAATGCAACTATAATAGGCTCGGTTATCCTAAACATGGCATGTGACATGCTGCAATTAACAAGTACTCATCTTGGAATTTGAAATACATATGCAGTTAGCGTGATGTGCCGAGCCCGATGCATGTAAACAAATGCATGGATGCACGCATGTATTGCATAAGGTATGCTAATTTAAATATGCCCTAATCTACCATTGTAAGCAGGTAAATAAAAGGGGAGAAAGACGTGGGATTGGAAGACATGCACACACTCACGCACACTTATTAGAAATACATCCTCACACGGAGGGATTAAAAGAATATACAGTCCTGAATAGCACAGTCCAAATACAGAATAAATTATTACAAGAATTCTATTTATCAAATTAAATCAAATGTAAAAAGAAGGGGGCCTCAGCTCTGCCTCGGGATGCGCGAATGATGCATGCTCGATCCGTCTTGCCCGGAAAACCCCCACCATACCACTGCCGCCTCTGTTTTCAGCATCACCGCCTCTCCAAAGACCGCCAAAGTCCTGTGATACCTTTATGCACACCGCTTCACACCATCTGGATGAAATGGCCACCGCCATGTAAAATGTCCATTAGGCTCATGAGGTCATCTCCACACACCAATGGCTGCCGGCACTCTATCTTGCTTCGGCGAAAAATTCTGTAGAAGAAGAGTTTTTTTTTTAATAGGGACAGGCGATTGTATGGCATGGAATTTTGGGCATATGTAAGCATGGCCATGTTTCCTATCACGTATGGGACTCAAGGAAGCATGGCCTTTGGTCCTTGGGCCACCAATTATGCATTTTGATGCATGATGGCCTAAGAGACCAAGATTGTAATTCAATGGAAATGTATGCAACACACAAATGGGGACCAAGACCCTATCACGTCAAAGTCAAGGGCCTCGGTGACATGAGAATTGAGATGTGTTTTGTCACTTAAAATACAAACGCCTCTCATCTCTCACACTTGGTTTGACACCCCAAACCAAGTAATGCAATGCATGTTATGCAAACATGGCTCAACAATGCATCCTAAGGCTAAGAGGCAAGGCATGCCAAATGCAATGCAACCTATCATGGCAAGTATGTAATGCTAAACATGCAAGATGCAAATGCAATGCAAACAAAGATAATCTAAGCAATAGGATCATCATGCCACAACACCTAGTGAAGCAACCATGCAAGGAACATGAGACAAGCATGCAATAGTGGGCTTAAACCGTAAAGGGGCAGACCTCAATTCACCCCGAAACAGTGGCCAAAAGTGCCTAAAAACATGGATAAAATGCTTAATAAGCATGCAAGTTAATGGGCCCAAAGCTAAGGCACAAAAGAGGGTACTCCACTACCACTAACAAGACCACCCATGGCATGAACCAAGCAACCAAAAACAGATGTTTAGCATGTAAAACAACCCCCAAAGCCCCTGATATGGCAGCCCAAATGCCTTAAACATGCAAGCATGCACAATGTCCATTTCAAAGCACAAGAGACCAATATTTCAAAGCATGAAAGACATGACAAATGGAGACATATAAGCATGGCATGGGGACTGAAATAGCATGATGAATGATTCCAAATCGCCTAAATAGCCTAACCAATGCATGTTCATGGATCACATACTCAAGGCTTACAAGCCATAATGCAAAGCAACTTCGTCAAGCATGCCAAACATGGCAAAATCAGTGGCCAACAGACCTAAAACATGACAAAAGAACACTAATACCTTCATGAAACTAGGCTAATACATACAAGAATCATGGCCTAAACACAAGATGCATCTCTATGCCAAATAGAGGAATGCAAAGCAAGTATAATATGCATGCTAAGGGTTACAAATCCAACCAAGGACAGAGATATAATATGACCCAAAACACCCAAAAAAACTCTGAAATGGTACCCAAAACAACCAAGCATACATGTTGCCTTTTAAAGCCAAAAACCAAGGTAAAGAGGGACAAAGGGGAAAGGGGTGTCCCTCCCTTATACAAGACTTCAAACCCTCTCCTTTACCACTAAAAATCCACTGGATTTCATTGGTAAAAGGAACCAAACACTCAAGCAAACAAAGTCTCACAAAGGAAGCACCAAAAAGGAAAAATAAGGCCTAAGAGGGTGAGTTTGAACTCAAACCTCAAAATGACCTCAATGGAAGTTCTTAAGCACAAAAATATAAGACTTTTTTATGTTATACACAAGACCCAAATCAGCATACAAGACAGGTAGAAATCTAGTGCAAGTTTGGGAAAACTAAAGTAAAATGCTTACCCTTGAAGAAAACCTTAAAAACAGCCAATGCAGCCCTCCTCTTCTGATCAAAAATCAGTCCAAAACTCAAGAATCAACCCTCCAAGCCTCCCAATCTCGAGCTAAGGTGTGATAGTGTGTGTGTTAGTGCAAAAGTAAAGTAAAAACACACTTTTAGGTCTAGAAACACACACAAAAAAGGAAAGAGAGGGAAAACCTAGAGAGAGGAGATATATGACAGATATATAAATACAAAAGCTCTGGTTTTTGTTCAAAAATGGCTAACCCCTTACAAAGGGAGAGGCATGATGCTTATATAGGCAAAACAAAGCCAAGAAACTTAATGGCTAAGCTAAAGAGAAAGGGTTAAGGGGTGCAAAGGGGTCTTGGCTTCTTGGAGAAGCTAAGACAGCTGGCCAAGCTTCCCCAAGAAGCTTGGCCAAAAGAGGTCAACCTTCTAGAAGGTTAGGGGGTTCAAAGGCTCACAAGAGTCATCCTCGTGCATGGGGAGTGGTGTTGGTGCATTCCAGCTGGCATAGCTGGCATGCACCATGCCCCAAGGGGTGCAGAAGGGTCATCAGCCAACCAAATAGGTCATCGGCACAATAAAGTGCCAGTCGGGCAAACATAGTGCCGACCGGCCATTGTTTTTAAGAAATCATGGCCGGTGGCACAAATATACAGCCGGTGATGGTAGGGGAGGGCCGGTGGGGTGTGGGGATGGCCAACAAGCCATTCCCTGCCCTTCAAGGCAAAAACACAAGTGCTTGGTGCCAAAAACCATACACGAAGCAGTCGAGTCAGGAGGTCCTGAGGCAAGGCGTGCAGCCGAGACCTCCGGGAACTCGAGACGAACACAAACAAAGGCGAGCATCGAGTGTCCAAGCGGTGACGTCCAAGTCTTGAGGATGGTCAAAAATGGGATGTCTACAGTCACAAAAAAACATAGTGGACTAAATGCGCCAATACAAATGACCTTCTACGGCTTTCCTACTTACTTGTGTGCACTCATTGCAAACAAAGTTACACATTTATATGAGAGTAGGATGTCACAAGCGAGTGGGCCCAAGAAGGCCTACTCAAACCATCGTGTCATCATCTCATTAATGTGATTAAGTATAATAAGCCACCGGTTCATGACCAATGTCATAAACTAATTCCAATCATCTTAATGTGTGAGTTCTCGAAGATAAGTTTAAAAAGTTTAGGCCCAACTAGGTAATGACTCAGGACTAATTCATATTCACTAGATCATAAAAGGATGTCATGGAGATATCAAGTGCGCCTAAGTCACAAATTTAACTAGTAAGTGCTAATCCCCTGCACCTTCAAGTCAATTTTATTCTCCATACACTTTAATACATCTAGTTGAAAGATGACGATACTCCTCTTGCCATATCTATTTCTCGCTTCATAGTTACTTGCAATTAATTCTACTATCCACAAGAAGGAGAGAATAAGCTATCAATTTGTGACAGCTCTTGAAGTAACTTAAGCGGAATTAGGCTAAAGAGTGTAATTCAACACAATACTCTCACAAGTGATGCGTCAAATTCTTAGAGTCATAACAACCTTGTCGGTCTTGACCTTTTCATTACTATGCTGCAACGTTTGCGCTTAGTGGTAAACGTTATTCAAAAACGTTAGCCTAGTAAAGGAATAATACAAAGAAGCCCCTCCTCATGTCTCACACTCAAGTGTGGAAACAGTAAGTGTCCAGACTTAGACAAGTTGGCAATGATAATAGATTTTGCAGCCACTATGCGCTAATCTTTTCACTTCACGTGATATTTCAACGCACACTATTATAGTGTATGAAATTTTGCTCCATCCACTCCCAGTAATTAGGTAGAGAGCAAAACACTGCTCATACTGGCTACTCGTCTTACATATAATGACTAATTCATTTAGGCTCGCATTTTTTGGATGACGTGACTCTGGAATGTTACTTCATCTAATGATGCAACATCATTAAAAGTCAAATTACAAAGTCAATCCGCGCAGCTCAATAGTCAAGATCATATACAGATCTATTGAGGGCTTAATAATTTCATAACTCCAAAACTCACCAACCAAAACAACGTAGCATGCCGTTAACCATAGCGCACACATTAATTTTTATTGTGCCAAATAAGGCAACAAAACCACGGCGACTTTGAGTCATGTTTCCTTACTTTGGCTCAATTAAGGTTTGACCTAAAGTCTCCAAGACTTTTGCTCATCTAAAGAATGGGATTACGTTGTTCACATTTGAACATCTCTACTAAGTCTAGGTCAACCAAATTAACTTCCATAAGCTAAGTCAATTTAGAGAGAAATTCGCATTGGGATTAATTTGATTAGCATAATATAATTTTGCATAAAAACCTAAATTAAATAGTGACAATATTACACAAGTCGCAAGATCGAAAATCCGCTATGCTCGTAATCATCTCTTGTGCCACAGGTGACAATTATCTAAAATTTAATTTAATTTATGCGCAAAATATTGGTTTTCGAGAGTTAATTTACAAAGATTTCTCTCAACCGAATAACCTCTCACTGACTATGGCATGTCTAAAAGCATGATAAAAAATTATAATTCCATACAATAGCATCATAATGTAGATTCACAACCAATTCATGCTATGTCATAATTAACAATGGAATTTAAACAAATAACAATTAATCATACTATTCTAATTACAACATATTATAAACCAAAAAAATATGCTATATACAATATTCAGATTATGCCACAATAAAAGTACATCATCCTGAAATTTTCTGGAATTTTTTTTGAAATTTTCTGGAATTCTGAATAACCAATAAACACACATAAAATTAAAAATAAAAATTCCAGAATCTGATAAACTGAAAAAATATTCCAGTAAATAGTAAAACATTTTAGAAGTCTACAATAAAAATTTCAACCCCAGAAAATTATTTATGCAATACCAGAAGCATTTTAAAGCATAAATAATGAATTATTATTTCAGAAAAAATATTTTTTATTTTCATAAAATTTCTAAAATTCTACAGAATATAGAAAATTTTTCTGAGTCTAACGGTTCTAACCACGTTTAAAACAAAGCGATAACGAATAAATTATGGCCATTTAACGCGATTTAGAATTTAAGACAGAACAAACAGAGCCTTAAAAACAAGCCAGCACGGAAAAACGGCTCGGCTCAAGACGCTGCTCAAGACACGGCGCTCGGCTCGAAGCAGCGGATTCGTAGCGTGCGCGATGACGTAGCGCAGCGCTGGCGATGGCCAGCGCTGCAGCGTGGCAATGGCGTGGGAGCTCGTGGAAACGTCTTAAGGCGTCAGGTGGCGCGTGCAGACCTTGCGCTGCCTTCCAGGGTTTTTTCTGGTCCGATTTCGGTACTCTCGAACTCTATTTTCCAAAATAAATACATTTATAGTCTTAAAAATGACACTAATGATCATAAAAAATGAAATATTTTGGATCTCTTCCTCTTTTATAAATATTCATGAGTATCGATGTGTACATATATATATAAATATACACATGATAAAAGAAAGCAGGAAAAAACCCATACATGACTCTAATACCAATGTAAATCATAAAGTATTATAACGCAGCGGATTAAATGTTTAGATCATACCTTTTAGCGAAGAACCTTGTGGGTAAATCACGTGCTTCCTGAATCTGATCAATCAACCCAGCAATGGGGTGATATTACAATAGTGAATATCATCCATACAAACCACAGTGCAAATGGCTTTGATTGTTGTTTTTTGGAGAGAGTCAGAGAGAGAGGAGAGTCTGGGAAAAAAGGTTATGGGTAAAAACCCCATAACGTATTTGATATACGTATCTCCCATTCTTAGATGTATATAATCAATAATAACTAATAAATATCTATCTATCTATCCATGTCTATTGATATGATAGATATAGATATCCTGAATGGTTATCCGAATAAGTTTGAATTAAAATTCAAACTTACATGGATAAGGTTCAAGAGGTTCAGGCTCAAAAAGCTCAAAGGGCCCCAATTTCTAACAGAAGGTCTCTAAAGAAATTGACTGGGGAATAACTAATTAAGTTATTCTTCAAAGTTCTCATCCTATACAATGGAAAGATTTTCCAAAGGTGATCAAGGCAATGCTCTAAAAAGTAATTAAAAAAAATTACAAATGGGGTAAATTTTTCACTTTTTAGATTGCTATCACCATTGGATGGCGTGAAAGAAAAAATTCGATCAGTCATATCAAATTTGGTACTTGAAAAAGATTAAAGAATCAGAATTAGCTCATGATGGACTATTAATAAATTCAAAGGGCGAGGTTGTTAATCCCCATGAACTAATTTAAGTTTTGTGTCCTGAACAATGTTGGGTAGAAAGTCTAATATTGTTGTCCCAAGTGGCAAAAAGCATAAAAAGTTGTAGTGAATTGCCTTTCATGGTTACCGATGAAAGAAGACTATTTGTTACTATAGAGCCAATTTCATATACAAGAACTCTTGTACAACAAAGTGAAGCAAAAGATTTTCTTAACAATCAAGCAAAAAGAAATTTGGTAGATCTTCCTCTAGATTTGACAATGCCAGCTAATGAAGTGGAAGCTTTCAGAGCACAGGAATGAAGTCAAGCCCAAGATTCTCCATTATTCGAAGATAGTGTCTGCATAGTGGGCCCCTGAAAACACATTACAGATATGCCGAATCGATTACATCCTTATCGAGCACACGTAGTAGCATCTACAGCAATAAGAAAAAGATAAGATTAACCAAATCTTATCCAATACAATATCTCTTTTTCAAAAAGCGAGAGGGGGGGAATTTATATGTAATAAAAAGTCTTTGTATTTATTATGTTTATAGGTTTTAGACTTTTTGACTTTTAGCTCTAGACTTTTGGAAAATTAGGGCAAGCCTAAGTCTAGACTATTGGACTTGACTAGGCTATTAACTTTTTGTTGTTGTATGTGCAAAGTTATATTCTATAAATTGGCATTAAAGCCAACATAATGGATCATTATAAATTCTCAAAACTCTTTCTTTGTTTGCTTACATCTCATAGCATGGCTGTATATAACTTAAATTCAAAAGGTATATAGTAAAATAGATATGGTACTTGGTTATTAAAGGGGAAGGGAAAAAAAAAAAAGGTGGTGATAAGTGCTCGTATTGATAAAATGAGAGACAACAGTGATGGTGGCAAAATAGGAGGTTAGTGATGGAAAATAGATAGCCTACAATAGGTGAAAAGAAAATATAGAGAAAAAAAAGTTTGGAAAAAGATGATAAATTGTACGGTATTATCATATTTGTTGTGCTGAAATCCCCAAAAAAACCAACCACATCAAGATAGTTGATGACTTCAAATATGGAGCAAAAGAACCATACAAATCCAAGAGAGAGAAACAACCACATACTAAAAAGATATCAAGATTTACGTGGTCCGGCTTAAGACTACATCCACGGACAATCACAAAGAGAAAGATTGCACTAGAAAAGAGAACAATGCTCCGAAGAGCTACAATGGTGACAAAGCAATCTCTTATAAATAACTAAGCTCACCAAACCTAAAATACAAGTTCTCTCACTAAACCCAAATGTTCTCTACACAAGTCTCATGAAATTAAAGTTTTAACCAAGAAACATCAAGTGACCAAAGGCTACATCAAAGACCCAAAGGTCTACCACAAATGGGGGCGCCAAGGAACCAAAAAGTCTTGCCAATGGAATTGAAAAGTTGAACTAAATTAATGAGAGTCTCTTCACTTATTCATAGCCAAAGAATCCTTCCTAAAACAAAATAGGTTTTTTTTTTTCAATCCATTCCAAAACCAATTAGAAAACATTAAATCCAAAACTTTAGGAAGTCCAAACGAAGTCAAATAAGTCTCTTATAAATCCAAACCAATATGGGAGTCAAAACCAAGTCAATTTTGACTACCCACAAATTCTATTCCAATTAGGAAATTAAATACCAAATCTAAATCATATTGGGAATACACATCTAACAATCTAACAAATCTTGTTCGCTTTGTGCATCTATCGCACTTGTTCACTTTGTGCATTTATCGCACATGTTCGCTTCATGCATCTATCTGTAGACACTCCATTTTTGACCGACCTTAAGACTCAGACGTCATCGATTGAGCACTCAGTGATTGTGCATGTTGTGCTCGTTTCGAGGTTTCAGAGTTTTGGCTGAGAGCCTTGCCTCTGAGTCTCGGAACTCTTTGTGCTTTGGCTCGGTCTGCGGACCAAGTATTGTTTTCCTTGCCTAAGGGAGGGAGTGGTCTTGTAGACCACTCTTTTGTGGTCGTAGACTACTTTTCCCGTTTGGAGACCAGTTTTCGATTTTCGGGGCCTTCGGCGACACTCCTTGTCTCGGGACCGCTTAACATTCTCCGTTTGGCGTGATTTTTGAACCACACCTTGTTTCCTTGGCCTAGAGGGCCACTGTGGTTTGGGAGACCACTTTTGTGGTTGCAAACCACTTTTGGTGCTGGACAGCTAGTTTTCGAGGCTCCCGGCTGCGCGCTTTGCCTCCCGAACTTTCGTCTTGTATCCATTTGGGTTTTTCTTTGGTATGAACCTTGTTTTCCTTGTTTGGAAGGTGGTACAAGGGTGGGAAACCAGTATTTCCCCTTTGAGACCACTTTTCCTCCTGCCAGCTAGTTTTTTGGTCTGACAACTGGTCTCCCTGATCTTTGAACCATCAAAAGTGGTCGGTCACCACACCATTTGCTTGTTTTCATGCTCTGGACCTTCTCCCACCATGGCCGACCAGTTGTTGTTCTAGGAGACCACTTAAAGTGGTCGACCGACCACCTTAAGTAGCTGGCCGACCACTTTAAGTGGTCGGCTGCTTTTTGTCACCTTTTTGGAGATATTTTAGGCCAGTTGGCACAGTTGGAGAGCATTTGAACCCTCCCCCATACACGTGTATAGAGGGATGGCCTTGAAGCTTAGCTTCCTTAAGTAGCTTTAGCTTTTTTTCTCTATAAGAGGGAGGCTCCTCCTCCCTCCTCTAGGTTCAAAAATTTGGGGTTTGAGTTATACATATAGCTTTGTCTCTATATTACTCTTGTTCTTCATTTTGTGTCTTAAAAGTGTAGTTTTACCTCACTTTAACACACAAACACACACTCAAACACCATACTCTTGGAGCTGAGGTCCCTTGAGGTTGTTTTTGGAGTTCTTGGACTGGTTTAAGCTTGAAAAACCTGTTGGAGTTGTAGCTTTGAAGGTGGTCTTCAAGGGTGAGTTTCTAACCCTTAAATCCCCCATTTTTTCTTAAGCTTTTGAACCTATTTGCATGTTGTTTTGAGCTTAAATTCCTATTGTAAAAAGTTCTGTATTTTTGTGCTTAAGATCTTTGTTTAAGGTCACTTTTGTGTTTGGGGTTGTTTACCCCCTCTTAGGCCTTATTTTTGTGCCTTCTTTGTGAGCTTTGGGATCACCTTATTTTGGCCTTCTCACCACTGAAATCCCTAGATTTCAGTGGTGGGGATAGTGTTTTAAGGTCCTAAAAAGGAGAGGGTCATCCCCTCTCCTTGTGTCTTCAATACTTGCTTTGAATGCCTCATGTGTGAGCATGTTTGTTAAGCTTGTGTTGGCCATATCTTAGCTTGTATTTGTGGTTATTTTGCTGAGGCTTACCACATTTTTTGCTTGGTTTGGTCACTCCATGCATGGTTTATACACTTGTAGTGTAAATTACACACACTAGTCTTGTATGCTTCATGAAGTAGTATGTCATTCTAGCTTATGTTGAGTCCATTTTAGCATGTTTCAGGTGATGTTTTGCCATGTCATACCTCTGTTAGGGTTTGGTTTGGTTAGCCTTTGCATGCTCCATGCACTTGTAATGCAATTCCATGAATTAACCTAACATGCATCATGCCTTGATATGTCATTCTAGCATACTTTTGACTTAACTTAAAGAAGATTTTGTCCATATCTTAACATGCTTTAGCTCTGATTTTGGTTGTTTTGGCCATGCATGACTTACTTTGTATAGCCATGGTTCAATCTAGCTTGTTAGCTTTGTGCACCAAGTCCACTAGCATGCTTTACTTGGACTATTTGAATGATTTGACATCATTTATTATGTGATTTCAGTCCATGTTTCATGCTTATGTACTTGCATTTGTCACTCATTCAATGCGTTGGAGGGTTTGCCCCTTTATGCCTTAACATGAATCATTGCCTATGCCTTCATGCCTAAGCTTGCGAGCCATCATTTCAATGAGTTTTTGGGGTTATTATGCCATGATATAACTCTGATTTTTGTTGCTTAAGTCATTCTATGCTTGGTGTAGTGTAATTCACTTTATTTGCCTTGTATGCATCATGCCTTATGCCCTTCATGCTAGCTTGTTTTGGCTTCTTTCCATGCATGTTTTAGTATCATTTTGGCATGATCTAGGATTGTTTTTGGTTGCCTTTTCCATATCCTTAATGCTTTGTATAGCTGTAGTGCAATTAGCCTTGCTAGCTTTGTGTTTTGGTAACTCATGCATGCTATCTTTGAGCTATTTAGATGATTTGGTATCATTTAATACTTCATTTCAGAGCTTATAGCATGACTATATTCCCACTTCTTTCATGCTTTGAATGCCTTTAAGTGTTGTGCATTGTCGCCTTACTTATGGCCTAGCATGTATGCCATCTTGCCTAGGTCTTTGAGCCTCCATCTTAGCATGTTTTGGTCATTGTTTTGACCTATTTCAGCTCTGTCCATGGTTGGTTCATGCACTTGTGCCATGTATTGCATGTCTCCTTTGTAGTCCTCTTTGCTAGCTTTCATGCTTTAGGACCTTCGCATGCTATACTTGTGTTTGTTTGAATGATTTGGCATCATTTCTTACTTAATTTCAGTGCATTTAGTATTGTTACACTTCCATGTTTACCACTCCTTGAGCACTCTTGAGAGTTGTGCTCTTAGGCCTAGTTGGTTGGCCAATGCATTGTGCATGCATGCCTTGCCTTTTTGTGCCTTTGTTTCATCATTATGGCCTCTATTTTGGGCATGGTTGAGGTCTGTCCATCTTGGTTTAAGTCCATTGAGCATTGTGTATGCCATGTTACATCGCATCGTGCATGTTATGTTATTGTTTGCATTGTGCATGTCATGATCATATTGCATTGAGTATGCCATGATCATATTGCATTGAGTATGCCATGATAGTCATTGCATTTGTGTATGCCATGTCCATTGGCATTGTGTATGCTAGTTACATTGTATCATGTCGTTTGCATGCTTATTTTGCCTTGCATTGAGTATGCATGTCCCTAACATTGATAAGTTGCCCTTGTTGCATTGCATTGTGCATGCATGCATTAGCGTTGTTTGCATGTCATTAGCTTTGTTAAGTTGATCATGTCACATTGCATTGAGAATGCTATCTTACATTGCTTTGAGTATGCCATGTAGTTCTTTACATTGTGTATGCCATTATGTTACATTACATGTTGCATGCTTTTTATTGAGTTGCATTGCATGTTTGCATATTATGTGTTGCATTTTGTTTGGAATAGGTGTTAGTCCAAACACGAGAAACGAGGGGCATTTTATACTTACAGTGATGAAACGTACCTTAATTCTCTGTCGCCGACACTCTTGATCATACATGATAGAGTTTTAGGCCTTATGTGTTTACTTGTGCATTTATTTTACATTGAATTGTGCAACTTCGCCTCTCGGCCATCATGCATTGAAATGCGCGATTGGTGGCCCGAGGGTCGAGAACTACACTCCCTTAAGCTCATGAAATGATAAGGAGGGTGGTTGTGCATACATATCATGCAAATACATTGCCATCTCCTTTCTTGCTCTCTGTTGTAGCAAAGTGGAGTCTAGCAGCAACAACTGGTCGGCCGACCAGTAAACCTAGTTGGCCAACCACTTTTTCTGGCTTTCAATAAAGAAAGTGACTGGCAGGTGGCTGGTGACACCAACAACTGGTCGGCCACCCTCCCATAGGTTCCCAAGGTGGAGTTTTAGCTTTCTGGAGCTTGGTGCAAGGTTCTAAGGGCAATTGAGAACAGAGGCAAATCGAGGCATCGCATTGGATTTCCAAACGAGGCGACCGGGCATACATGCATTCTTCTCCCTCTCGAGGCTCCTGTTTTTATTGCTTTCCTTAGTTGCCATGCTTAGATAGCTAGCTTATTCTTTGTGTTGTATTTTAATAGTTAATGCATTTAGCTATTTCAATTTGTTTTGTAATAATTAGTTAACTAGGATTAGTTAATTAGTTTGTGTTGTAATAATTAGTTTAATTAGCTTAGATTAACTAGTTAGCTTCTTATTCGGTCCCTCCGTCGAGAGGGCGTATTGTTGTAAATAAGCGTGCATGTGTGTGATGCATGTCTTCCAATCCCCATTTCTTTCTCATTTTTTACTTAACTGCTTACGATGGTTAATTTTAGGACATATTTCATTTAGCATACCTTATGCTTGTATGCGTGCATCCATTCATCTGTATTGCATGCACCGGGCTCAGCACATCATACTAACTGCATTGTATTTTAATTCCAATTTGAATACATGTACCAAGTTACATTTCACATGACACTCTTAGGATAGCCGAGCCTATCTTAGTTGCATTTTCGCATGTGTTGTATTAGTCATCTTAACATGAACTAGGATCATGCATGATTTCTAACTAGTTCTCTATTTTGGCTCAGAGTACACTGTGAGTGTTTACGCTTTAGCATACTGCATGTGTGTTAATGCTGCCATGAAAGCATGCTTGCCATGAGGCTAAACTGCTTATTTGATATAACTGCCTGAATGCTTGTGTGTGAAGGTTGGATTACTTGAATTTGAACAATTCATCAAATTCTCGTTTTAGCCTACTTGCGAGTAGCAAACTTCAAATCATTTTTACAAACGAATATGCAATGTTTTGTTCAAAATTAGGCGATCTAGTCTATACTTGTATGCTGTGCGCATCACGTAGTAAGATTAGCTAATTAACCGGAATAAGAGCACATGTGTTTTCAAAAACAAAATATCATGCTTAGTACAGGCCGATCTTTGATCGGGCGAGCGAGGGTGCTCATTGCATGACCTTCCCCTCTCGTACCCGAGTTCCCGAGCCGAGGCAACTTTGGTGATGACGAACACGTGACCTTCGACATGAGTCAGGGTTTCCTAAATTTCCCAAAAAATAAAATATTTAGGTGGCGACTCTGTATCTGGCAAAACAGTCCATGTTTGACACTTTTTTATAAAAATCAGTTTTCCAAAACGATTTGTCGGATTTGGACTCTTTGGTGATTTATCAGTCTTACATCGCACATTGTAAGATTAGATTCAAAACCGTGACATTTGAGTCCGAACTGTAGTAGCTCAGAACAAAACGATTTCACGTCCTCGAGCGCGGACATCGGAGAGTTCTCGGGAGCGTGTCTACACTATCGCACACCCCTCTCTTTTATCTCAGGACGTATAAAACACGTGCCTGAGTGGTTATTTCTCAAGACGCATGAAACACGGCCCTGGGTGGGTTTTACCTCAGGACGTGCGAAGAATGCGCTTGAGTGGTTGTTTCTCAGGACACGTGAAACGCGGCCCTCGGCGGGTTTCATCTCAAGACATGTGAAACACGACCTCGAGCGGTTTTTTCTTAGGATGTGCGAAGCATGGCCTTGAGTGGTTGTTTATCTCGGGACGCGTGAAATGCGAGCCCGAGCGATTTTTCTTGTATCTCAGGATGCGTGAAACGCAACCTTAGACGGGTTTCATCTTGGGACGTGTGAAACACAACCCCGAGCGGTTGTTTATCTTGGGACGCATGAAACGCGACCCCGAGCGGTTCCTTTGTATCTTAAGACACGTGAAACACGATCTCGAGCAGTTTTGTTCTTGGTTTCTCAGGATGTATGAAATGCAATCCTGAGTAGTGTTTTCTTTCCTCGTCTCTTATTTTGGCGTGGTCAGAGTGTGTTTTGGTTCTTTTCGCTTTTTAAGCTTGAAGTTGCCATTTATGTATTTTATTTTGCTTATTGTATTCATTCTTTCTTATCGCCTCTTGTTATCACTTATTGCATCATCTCGCATGATCATGAGTTTTCAAAATAGTCGGCTTCGCGTAGTGTGTAAGTCCAGCTTTCGAAGTTGCATTGTGCATATCATTTGCATTTTGCCCCAGAACTATGCTGGTTTGATTCCTTGCAAAGGGATACGTAGGCAGCTTGCAGGCGCAACCATTTTATTTTTGTCTTGATTGTTTGTCCAAGTCTTACGGCCTTGTCAAAATGGGTCGTCTTTGGGCTTTGACATCCACTCACGTCATTTCATAACTCCGAGTTCTGTCAAAGAGGGGCAACTGTAGACACTCCATTTTTGACGGCCCTTATGACTTGGACGTCCTCGCATGCACACCTGATGATGAGTCTATTTGCTCGTTAAGTGCTTGAAGTCCTTAGCATAATGCCATAACTTTGAGCCTTTCAAACCTTACATCATTTTTGTCTCATTTTTGGACCATGCCTTGGTCTTTCTAGCCTGTAACCTCTGGTGGCCTACTGGCCATCCCTAGAGGCCTCTGGCCATCACTTTTGGGCAGCCGGCCGCTGATGTGGCTTGCTGGCCACCAGTATATTTTGCAGATATTTTATGCCAGTTGTGCCAGCTATTTGCATGGATGCATGCATCTTCACCCACGTGTAGGGCTAGATCTCCTTGAGGGAATTTCATGTTTTCTATATATAGGGACCCCCTCTCTCTTGTAGTAAGGTTAGAAAATTTTGAACTCAAAAATTTTCCTCTCTTTACAAATTCTCTACACTTTTGACTACAATTCCTTAACCTTTGCCTATACACCCTTAACCAAATCTCACCATCTTTGAGCTGAGGTATTATTGAGCTTGGTTTGAGCTCTAGAGGGTGTTGTTTGCTTGGTTTTGTTGCTTGGAGTTGCTCTTCTCTTCAAAGGTATAAGACTTTGTTTGTAACTTTGTTTTATTTGCTTCTATTCCTACTGTTTTTCCATTGTTTTAGGTTGTCAAAATTTTGTATTTTGGGGCTGAAACTTGGGTTTAAGGCCATTAAAGGTTGAGGGGTTGATAGTCCTTCTTTATACCTTGTTTTGGAGGCCTTTGCCCTTGTGTTTCCCACCCTTTTACTATCTTTTTTCAAGCTTTTAAACACTAATTTTCAGAGCTATTTCAGTGGCCAAGATCATGTTTTGAAGTCTAACTTTGGAGAGGTTAGCCTCTCCTCCTTGTGTCTTGCTTCTTAGCCTAGGTTGTGCCATATTTTAGCATTTTAATCTAGCTTGTTTTAGCTCAATTCCAACATGTTTTAGGATACATTTTAGCCTACTTTAGCACTGTTTTGGGCTGTAGTTTGCATTTGAGCTTTGTTTTACGTGCTTCTAGTGTAATAGTCCTCATAAGCTTGATGTTTTAGGTCTTAGACATCACTTATTTGAGTTGATAGCACTTATTTTTGGCTTTTCATACTTCATTTCAGTGTTAATAATCTCTGTATCCTCCTTCCTTTCTTGGCTTTTAATTTTGCTTTGAAAGTGGTTTCAAATCACTTGCTTGCCCAAGTATGAAATTGAGGTTTCATACTTAATGGTTTAATCCCTTAGGGGGTTCATTACCAACTGCATGATGCTTCTTTCATACCCAAAGCAAATTGTGTTTTTGAACCCTTTTTCCATTAGAGGACTTTAATTCACCTTTTGGACTTAATTGGATTAAAGAATGGTTGGTAAATTAAAATGAGTAACTAAAACTTGGGACTAAAAATGAGCAAGATAATGTTTGGTTGTGTTCAATCGCACGTTAATTGAACACATAGAACTTAGACCATTTCATACTTGCTAGTGATGAAATGATCCATGTGTCCAAGGTCAACCACTTCCCTTGATCTTTCATAAAAGGGAGAAGGTTTGTGTCTTTTTTTCTTGCATTTATTGAACTTGCACTCTTGGGTTCACAAGCCATCATGCAATGATATTGCTTGAATTGGTGGTATGTGGCTCAGGTTCACCACTCCTTGGATTTGTTCATGAAAATGAGGGGTGAGTTGTGCAGATAATCCTTGAAAATACCCTGTATATACTCTGTTTGTCCTCTGTTGTAGCAAAATGAACCTATGCATCAGTGGCCGGCAGGCCACTTTCCATAGCCGGCTGGTGGCCGGCAACATTTATTAGTGGCCGGCCAGCCACTAATGCAAAACATAGCGGAGTTTTGGTAAGGCAGAGTAGAGTGAGCAGCAGTGTTAGTGTTCAACTGTGCAAACAGAGGCATTCAAAAGCAAAATGGTGGTTTTTTTGGGTGGAAACCGAAAATGTGTATGCACATCCCTTGTTTTCTGAGGCAGAGTAGTTAATTGCTTAGTTTAATTATTCATTACAATTATGTTGTAATTGTTTAACTAGTTAGTTAACTAGTTAATTAATTCAAGTGTTATAATAATTAGTTAAGTAGTTTAGCTATTTATTAGGTTTGTAATAATTAGCTTAATTAGCTTAGCTTAGCTTAGTTAGCTAGTTTATTCATTCGGACTCTTCTTCGTGAGAGCGAAATGTTGTAATAATGTCTATGTCTTCCAACCCCACGCCTTTCTCCTTTTTATTTATCTGCTTTTGATGGTTAGATTAGGGGCATCATGTTTCGATTAACATATCGCATGTTTGCATCCATTCATTTGTCTTGTATGCACCAAGGCTTAGTTCATCATTCGAACTTGCATTGTCATTTATTACCTCGTTGAATACGTGTTTAAACGCATGCTATGAAATTGTTGCAAATAACATGTTAAGTAGCCGAGCGTATTTTAGTTGCATTATTACATGCGTTGCATTAGCCATCTTGTATAGTTAGCTTGGAGTACTAGGTGAGTTTTTAGTGCTTTAGCATACTTGCATGTGTGTGAGTGACTACCATAACTAGCATGCTTGCCATGAGGCTAAGTGCTAACTGTTTGAGTGCTTGTGGATGAAGGCTTGTTGCTTGAATTGGAACGATTCAATGAATGTACGTTTAAGCCCACTTTGTCAAGTGGCAAATTTACAAACTTTAAGCCCACTTTGTTAAGTGGCAAAATCAAACCCTTTTTCGGAAAACAAACATGAAATTGAATTATTCCAATTCAGGCAAACTAGTCTATACCTTGTGTGTGTGCGCATCACATAGTAAATGCTAGCCTAATAAATCGGAACAAGAGCATATAATGTAAATAAGATTCATATCACGATTAGTAGAGGCCGATCTTTGATCAGGTGAGCGGGGGTGCTCAAATGTATTCATGACTTTCCCCTCTCGTACCTAAGTTCCTAAGCCGAGAAAATCTTAGTGATGACGAACACGTGGCCTTTGGCACGAGTCATAGGTTTCCTAAATTTCTCTAAAATAAAATATTTAGATGGCAGCTCTATATCTGGCTAAGCAGTCCAATTTTGGCATTTTGATTCAAAATCGATTTTTCAAAAGATTTGCCGGATTTAGACTCTTTGGTGTTTATCAATTTCACATTGCACTTGTGAGATTAGATTTAGAACCGCGTGAGTCTGAACTGTAGGGCTTATTTCGAACCTCTCGAAAGGGGGGGCAAGAAAAAGTTGAGCTACAGGTAGCCACATGAAATGTAGGAACTTTAACTGGTAAAACTATGAAATTGGTAGATGTCATG
This sequence comes from Camellia lanceoleosa, assembly GCA_025200525.1. Lineage (NCBI taxonomy): Eukaryota > Viridiplantae > Streptophyta > Magnoliopsida > Ericales > Theaceae > Camellia > Camellia lanceoleosa. The sequence continues at coordinate 4,377,328 of CM045769.1, forward strand.
ATTAGAAGGAGACTTAGTATAACTTGCGTACAAAAAACTAAATCGACGGGTGAGAAAACTAGAAAAATAAAGGATACTGGTTTTAAACTATATTACAGTGGCAATGATAGACACATGAATAGAGTAGGAATAATAGTTGCCAAGGAGATTCGGTCATTAGGAAAGGTGATAGGATATGTTAGTTAAACTAGTTATTTGAGAGTATATAGTGAATGTCATTAGCGCATACGCCCCCCAAGTCAGATTAAATGATCAGAGTAAGAGATTTTTTGGGACCAAATGGATAAGGAACTATAAGAGATACCCGTAGAAGAGAACCTAGTTGTAGGTGGAGATTTAAACGACTATGTAGGAAAAGATAAATTAGGCTAGAAATAGTATAATGGGTATGGTTTTGGTGATTGAAATGAGGTTGGAAAAAGTATTTTAGATTTTACGTTGGCTTCTGACCTAGTAGTGGTTAATGCTATGTATAAGAAGAGAGGAGCATTTGATAACCTTTAAGAGTTGGTCAATTAGGAGCCAAATAGATAACTTTCTAGTAAGAAAAGTAGATCGTCTAAAATGCAGCAGCTGTAAGGTGATTTCTGAAAAGAGCCTGATGTCTCAACATAGGATTTTGGTACTAGATTTATGCTTTAAAGGGCAATACCAAGTTAGGAAGGATAGTGGGCATCATAGGACGAGATGGTAGGACTAAAAGGGGATAAACTAGAAATATTTAAGAATATAATGAATAAATGAAGTACTTGGGACTTGGAAGATGATACTAACACTATGTGGAACTCGATAGCCAATTGTATGAAGAGAATCTAAAGAGAAGTCTTTGGAGAGTTGAAAGAAAAAGGACCCAACTCTAAGGAAACTTGAAGGTGGAGGGAGGAGGTTCAAGCAGTAGTAAAAACAAAAATAGAGTACTTGAAAAAGTGACAGAATGATAGAATTAAGGAAAACCTTAAGAGCTACAAATTAGCTAATAAGGAGGTCAGAAAAGTAGTGAGAGAGGCTAAATTAAAAGCCTATGATGACCAATATACTAGACTAGATAGTAAGGAAGGGGAAAAGAGAATATATTATCTGGTTAAGATAAGAGAGGAAAATAAAAGATTTTAATCAGGTTAAGTGTATCAAGAGTGAGGACTCTAAGGTATTAGTAAAAGATGAAGAGATTAAAGAGATGTAGAAGACCTATTTTGAGAAGTTGTTAAATGAGGAACATGGAGGAAGGTCAAAAGGGGAGGAATTAGCTAGTAATAAGGAAAACCAAGACTACAGGTTCTATCACAAGATTAAGAACTTTGAAGTAGATATTGCACTTAAGAAGATGAAATCGAATAAGGCTTTAGGACCCTATGATATCCCTATTGAAGCTTGGAATTGTTTGGGTAAGGAGAGGGTTAATTGGTTGACTAGGTTATTTGGCAAGATTTTGTTGACTAAGAAAATGCTAGAGGAGTGAAAGAAGAGTATTTTAGTGTCAATCTATAAGAATAAAGGAGATGTCCCGAATTGTAACAACTATAGAGGAATCAAGCTGATTTGTCATATAATGAAAGTGGAGGAGAGAGTAATGGAACGTCGATTGCAAGATATAACAGAGGTGTCAGAGAATCAATTTGGATTTATGCCTAGTAGGTCAACAATAGAAGCGATCTATCTTTTGAGAAGAATGATAGAAAAGTATAGAGAAAAGAAAAGAGACATTCATATGGTTTTTATCGATCTTGAGAAAGCATATGATAGAGTGCCTCAAGATATAATCTTGTATGTTAGAGAAGAAAGAGGCGACAAAAGGTTATATTGATGTGATTAGAGACATGTATGAAAGTGTGGTGACCATTATTGGATCATTTGCTGGATAGACAAGTGAATTTCCAATTATTGTGGGGTTGCACCAAGATTCAACCTTAAGTCCTTATCTTTTTGCTTTAGTTATGAATGAGTTCATGAGAAATATTCAGGATGATGTGCTATGGTGTATACTTTTTGCAAATGACATCATGTTAGTGAATGACACTAGAGAAGAAGTTAACACTAAGTTGGAGACTTAGAAAGAAACACTTGAATCCAAAGAATGAGTTGACACTAAGTTGGAGATTTAGAATAAGTAGAACTAAGACGGAGTACATAGAGTGTAATTTTAGTAATAGTAATAATGATAGCAGAGGAGAAGTGAAGATTAGGAACCAAGACCCTACTAAGAGTAAACATTTTCATCATTTAGGATCAATTATCACAACCGCTGGGGAGATTGGAGCGAATGTAGTCCATAGAATTAAGGCCGGTTGGTTTAAGTGGAGAAGTGCATTTGGAGTACTGTGCGATAAATGAGTACCCACTAGACTAAAAGGAAAGTTCTATAGAATGGCTATTTGACCAGCGATGTTGTATGAGATGGAATGTTGGGCAACTAAGAAATAACATATGATAAGATGAGTGTTACTAAGGTGAGAATACTAAGGTGGATATGTGGCAAGACTAGAAAAGATAGAGTTATGAATGAGTATATTCGTGAATGGGTAGGAGTAGTACTAATAGAAGATAAGTTGAAAGCGAATAGATTGAGATGGTTTGGTCATATACAACGGAGACTAACAGAGATAGTAGTGAGGAGATGTGATATAGTGACGGTAAAGGGAAGTGTTAGAGGAAGGGGCAAACCTAGATTGATGTGGGCTAGTGTAGTAAATAAATATATGAATCTCCTTAATTTAACTAACCAAATGGCCGTTAATAGAGTCGAGTAGAGAAGAATGATTCATGTAGCCGACCCCATTTAATGAAACTTAAGGCTTGGTTTGGTTTGGTTTGATTAAAGTTAATTTCATGTTTGTTCAATTAAGAGTTTTTTTTTTTTTTTTTTGGGCTGCAGAAACTGAAAAAAAAATTAAATTAAATTACCATTTCCTTTACATTAGAATTGAGGCTTTTTTTTTTTTTAAGGTCAATTGATATTACATATATCAAGATAATTACATTACATTAGATAATAATATAAAGTCCAACAAGGACAATACTAACAACCATTACAAGGAAGATCAAACTGGACAATCATATGAGGAAGTCCAAATTAGATCGTAATAGGAAAGAAATGAACAACTAAATAAAGACCCTCAAATAATAGGGAGTAAATATTCAATCTTTGCCAATGGCAAGAAATTGACCCTCCAATCTCTTAGTTAAAAGTGTACAAAGTAGCCAACTAACTCGGTTGAATTTCAGTCCCTATTGTTCATCTTAACCTCTAAACAAACTCTGTTATACTAAACCAAAATACAAGCGCTCAAATCAAAATTAGGCCAATGAAAGTAAAACAGAATTAGACAATTGCTTAAGACTCATCAAGTCAATCTAAACAAATTGCAGAACAAAACGAACTAGCTCTTCTAATTTTATGCAATTCAAAACTAAAATCCACCATGGTACCAAGTTTCGAATTCAAAACCAAAGGTACCAAACAAAACAAGTTGTCTTCAACAAATCCAAACAAACCATAGTGAGCAAACAAACTAACCGTTGAACCAACGTAAGGATACCAATTCAAAATCAATAGAAGCTTCAAATTCTCTATTCAAGCAACTTCAAAAGCAGCACTAAATTCAAACTTCAAGTTTGATCAATACCGAACACAAATCTACTCTCAACAAGCTCGAACTAAACATGAGAGCCAAACAAATTTTGAGAAAATCGAAATAAGCTCTCATTCAAACCAACCAAATAAATCGCTTGATGCAAACAAACTCTAACCAAATTCTGAAGTTTTGGAACAAACTCCAAGCTATAAACTAAAGGGTCAAAATTTATGAAGTATTAAGCAAACTCCAGAATCCAAAACAAATTCAAAGAATCACCAGTAGACCCAATTGAGTCAACTAAGTCTCCATATGATCTATCTCCACCAAATCAAAGGCATATGCAAACAAATTTGATTTCCAAAGGATAGATCTAAAAAATAATGAGAAAAACTACAAATAATATATCTAAAGCTTACCTTCCAAAAAGATACAATCATTTTCTTCAAGTTTCTCCTCCAAGGAAAAATTGCTAGAAGATTTCTCTTCACCAATCTTCTCTTCAATCTTCAAGAACCACCAACGATACAAACTTCAATGGAAGCAAGCGAACAAAGCCTAGATCGTTACCCAAGCTTTGATACCAATTTGTTGTGTGGAGATCCCTAGTAAATCTAACCATACCAAGATAGTTGATGACTTCAAATATGGAATAGAAGAACCATACAAATCTAAGAGAGAGAAACAACCACATACTAACAAGATACCAAAATTTACGTGGTTTAACCTAAGCCTACATCTATGGATAATCACAAAGATAATGATTCCACTAGTAAAGAGAACAATGCTCCGAAGAGCTACAATGGTGACAAAGCAATTTTTTTTATAAATAACTAAGCTCACCAAACCCAAAATACAAATTCTCTCACCAAACCCAAATTCTCTCTACACAAGTCTCACAAAATTGAAGTTTTAACCAAGAGATGCCAAGTGACCAAAGACCACATCAAATAGTAGAAGGCCTACCAAAAAAAGCCCCATGGGGGCTCCAAGATATCAAAAAGTCCTGCCAATAGAACTAAAAAGTTCAACTAAATTAATGAGAGCCTCTCCACTTATTTATACTTAAAGAATTCTTTCTAAAAAGAATAGGTTTTTTTTCAATCAAATCCAAATCCAAAACCAATTAGGAAATACTAAATCCAAAACCAATTAGGAAATACGAAATCCAAAATTTTAAGAAGTTCAAACCAAGTCAAATAGATTTTTCATAAATCCAACCCAATATGTGAGTCAAAATCAAGTCAATGTTTGACTACCCACAAATACTATTCAAATTAAGAAATAGGATACCAAATTCAAATTATATGGGAAATAGACACTAAACCAATCTAACACTTTTCAATATTTATAATATTTTAACATTATTGTACGGTATATAAATTACACTCATGTTTCATGAGATTTAAAAAAAAAATTATAACAATTTCTATAATTATGACATAATGATATTGACATCATTTTTAGTAAGGTTGAAAAGAAAAAAAAGTGCAATAACTCACAAATTTCATTCATAAATTTATCCACAATAATGTGGTAAGGGGATAGAGCCCTTAATCATTGTGTATAATAAATTAAAAGTTGACACATATTCTAACATGTCATGTGTGGACAGATTGTGGGAGTTTTTTTTAGAGGTTTCAAATATTTTTCAAAAAAAAAAAAATAACGCTAATGATGTGAAGATATTAAAATAAACCAAGTAAAATATGGATTTTAATATTTTATATGATTGATAAAAAAGTGACTAAATGTTATATTAATTAAAATTTTAAAGATATTTTATGTAATTATATTAAACTTGTAATTTATTGAGAGGGTAATTTATACCTAAATTGGGCCGAGCTGGGTAAACGGGCCGTTCTTTGGGCCACAGTAAGAAAGGCTGGATGAAAGGGGCTTATAGTTAGTCCGGTCCCAGTAAGCCCTGTTGTTATCCTGGTCCCAGAGAGCCCTCTTGTTATCCCGGTCTGAAAGAGCCTTGACGATAGTCCGGTCTAAAGAAGCATTAAAGTTAGTCCGGTTACCATACTCAGAGTTAGCCTGGTCATGGCGTATTATGGTTAGCTCGGTCAGAACCTTGCTATTTGTTAGCACGGTCTAATCACACCATGGTTTGCACATAAGAAACCGAGGTAAGAGCAGTGAAAGGAAGAACCGAACTAACTATAGTTCGGTCTACTCTGCAGCTCAGCATAACCATGCTTACCTCGGTCCTATTAGAATCCGACCATGGTAAAACCATCTCACTTGGTTTAAGTAGTGAGGGGGGTGTTGAAGGATAAGCATTATCTTTCAGGAATGTGATTCCTAGGAGGACTCTACGTAGAGGAGTAAGAGTCCTACTTGGATTGTGCCACGCGGAACCTATAAAAGCTCATAACATCACCTTTGGAGAGGTAACACAACTTTGATTCCCGAATACACATAGCTTTTTGTCTATTTGTTTATTTTGCTGACTTAGGCATTGGAGAGGTATCCAGCACACACCCGCTGTCTAGCTCACGTTTGTGTTTTTAGGGAGTAAAGCGACGTCATACGGAGGAGCGCAATCTTGATCAACAGGATTATACGAGGACAATATTTCGTGCTCGTACAATTGGCGCCGCCTGTGGGAAAAAAACAAAAAGAACAAACCTCTTAATCAAGTTATCCTCACTAATCAGAAGTAATGGCGCACAACGAAGAGTTGCCACAGTCCGCCATTGATGGACAAACCCCAAATGAAGGTGGGAGGCGCAAAGGTTTACCTCCTATCCCTCCCATGGCAGACTTGGAGCCCCAGCGACAGAACCCCCGGAAGGATGCAAAGGGGAGGCGGAACAACAGCCCCCGTCGATCTCAAAGTCCTGAAAGGCAGAGGCGAAGAATCGACCCTCAAGCTCTTGAGGATCGCGTAAAAGAGCAGGATGAACTAATAAGGAAGATGGCGGCGGATATGGAGGCCATGAAAAGCCAGATTAAGGGAAAAAGGGTGACAACAGGAGAGGAGCGTAAAGGCAACACGCTCCCTCGCCACTCAGAAGATCGCAGTAGGCATACCACGCCATCACAAGCAGAGAGTAGGAGCCTTAGAACAGGCGACACTCAATCCAGGAATTCCAGAACTCGTCACTCCAGGTCTGAGAGGACGAGATCTGAGAGGTCGTACACAGAGGGAAGCACTTATCGGCCCTTACGCACGCACCAGACGTTATCCAGACAGACGGAGTTACCAAGATCGTCTGACTTATAGACTATGCTAGAAGAAAGGGTACGGTGGAAGGAGGATGCCGGGGCGCGCGACCCACACAGAGTTTCTTCCCTTCAGCGGTTAGCTCATCGGACGCATGGAAGCGTAGAGATAGGAATGCCAATATTGCGCTCTGCTTACGAACCTACGGACAAAGCATTAACGAGGCTGCAGACCTCGTCGTTCGTCCTGGCAATTGAGAACGCGCCCTTACCTTCTGGCTTCCTGCAGCCCAAATTCACCATGTATGAGGGGAAGACAGACCCCTACTCGCACTTAAGCTACTTTTGCCAGGTTATGGCAGTATATCGACGAAACGAGGCTTTGGTGTGTATCCTATTCCCATCCAGCCTTGGTGACCTAGGATTAACCTGGTTTGAAAGGCTACCAGAAGGCAGCGTCGCCTCCTGGGCACAACTAGCAGAGGCATTCGTGACAAGGTTCAAGACAAACACCAAAACGCCAGTGGAGATCGACCAGCTTCTCTCAATAGACATGGGCGACAAGGAGACATTAAAATCCTACAATAGTCGCTAATGGAAGACCTTTAACCAGATTGAGGATTGCCCTACCAATCTCGCCATCGCGCAGTACAAAAGAGGTCTTCCAGTTGGGAATAGGCTGAGGGACTCAATCACCATGACGCTACCTCTTACAATAGAGGCCTTAATGGAGAGGGTACACCAGCACATTCGGGTGGAAGAGGATGGCGCCTGTGCTAAAACGAAGTCTTGCACAACCACAGTACCGGATAAAAAGACCGCGGCAAAGGTCAACACAGTGGAACGTCCAAACAAAAACGAACGAGGCAGGCGGGACAACGGAGAAGACCAGGATAAAGGATGGTTGAGAGTCCGCACTGCCATCACCACGGTATTCAAAAAGCCAATCTACCGAATTCTAAGCGAGATATGCGATGAACCTTTCGTCAGATGGCCTGCCAAGCTAGGAGAGGCTCAGAAAGACTACAACAAAAGATCACGGTGCACCTTCCATAAAGAAAAGGGGCACCGCACTAAAAATTGCGCACCATTGAGACAACATCTAGAGGAGTTGGTGGCAGCCGGTCACCTGGACAAGTACATTGAAGAAGGGGCGCAGCCAGCCCCCCAGGACCACGACCACCCAAATGGAATGCCAATCGACGCCCCACCTTAAGGCGTGATCAACGTAATCCATGGGATATTCGAACCTGAGCGCGTATGCGAGCTTAGGGACATGATAAGGAAGGCTGAGCACTTAAGGAAGGTACTAAGCACCCAACCTACCATCAAAAAGGGGAGAACAGAAGCCACGAACGTCATATCTTTTTTAGATAGAGACTTGGCAAGGATATACTACCTTCACAATGATGCACTGGTCATCACTCTTTGAGTCAAGGATTTTGACGTCAAGCGGATTTTGATTGACCAAGGGAGCTCATGTGAGATAACGTACTACGAAACATTCAAACAATTAAAACTAGAAGACAAAGACTTGGCACCTGCTGTATCTCCCCTGATCGGATTCAACTCAATGCCAGAGTGGCCAGTCGGCAAGATAATCCTTCCAGTTAGGGCAGGAAGCGTGACAAAACAAGTGGAATTCTGAGTATTGAAGGTCCCTTCCACTTACAACATAATCTTGGGAAGAACATGGCTGCATGACATGTGATCGGTAGCTTCATCCTACCATCAAGTGATGCGATTCCCCAACGAAGCCAGGGTAATCGAAAAGGTCTATGGAGGCCAAATCATATCCAAGCAATGCTTCGTCACAGTAAGTGGCAGCCGCGCTACCAAAGGATTTGTTCAAATGGTGGAAGAACCAGAGAGCAATGAATTGTTCGCGGATGTTGGCAAAGCCGCTGAACAAAAAGCAGTGGAAGACTTGGTACAGGTAAGAATAGATGAAAAGAACCCGGATAAGTTCTTTTTGCTTGGCTCATCTATGTCTAGCACTGAGAGAATAGAGGTCATGAAATTCTTGACCTCCAACATCGAAGTGTTCGCTTGGACACCGTACGACATGCCAGGCATTGACCCAAGCTTCATCTGTCACCAATTGAACGTCCACCCAACTGTCAGGCCAATCATTCAGCGCACTCGCAGATCGGCACTCCACCACGCCGAGATAGTGGTGGAAGAAGTAAAAAACCTGTTAGAAGCAGGAGCTATCAGAGAGGTGCACTACCCAGATGGATCTCCAATACACTAGTGGTGCCAAAAAGAATGGAAAATGGCGTGTCTATGTAGACTATAAAACAGTCAACAAGGCATGCCCAAAGGACAACTTTCCTCTACCCCGGATAGACCAACTGGTAGATCTAACGGCGGGACACAACCGACTTAGCTTTCTTGATGCGTACAGAGGCTACCATCAGATCGCTATGTACGAACCAGACCAGGAGGTCACATCTTTCACAACGCCAAGAGGACTGTACTACTACAAGGTTATGCCTTTTGGCCTAAAAAACGCAGGGGCAACATTACAATGGATGGTCACTAAGATGTTTGAACCATTGTTAGGCAGAACAATGGAGGCTTACATTGACGACATGGTGGTCAAGAGCAAGGATAAGAATGACCATCTTAAGGACCTAGGTGAGATGTTTCAAATCCTTAAGAAACACAAGTTACGCCTCAATGCGTCTAAGTGTGCATTCGGAGTAGGATCTAGCAAATTCCTAGTCTTCTTGGTGACCAACCAGGGTATAGAAGCAGACCCCTCTCAGATCAAAGCAATTCAGGATCTGGAGAGGCCAAACACAGTAAAAGAAGTGCAGCATCTCACCGGTATAGCAGCTGCGCTCAACCGATTCATAAGCCGGTCGTCAAACAGACTACGACCATTTTTTCAAGCATTGAAAGCCAAGTTCGAGTGGGATGAAGAATGCGACCGCGCTCTGGAAAGCTTGAAAGAATACATGTCTTCTCCACCACTGCTTGTGACCCCAATACCTGGAGAAGAACTTTTTCTGTACCCAGCTGTTTCACAACACGCAATTAGCGCAGTGTTGGTCCGAGTGGAAGGAATCCAACATCTACCCATCTTTTATGTTAGCAAGACATTGCTGGGCGCCGAAACAAGGTACTTACCATTGGAAAAACTAGTCTTGGCCTTGATGATGGCCTCAAGGAAGTTGTCGCACTACTTTCACACCCACACCATAGTTGTCCTCACAGCTTTTCCATTAAAAGCTTTGTTTGAGAGGGCGAACTTTTCTGGGCAAATCTTAAAGTGGGCAGTAGAGTTGGGACAATTCGAAATCAAATTTCAACCTAGAACCGCAATAAAGGCTCAAGCTTTGGCAGACTTTGTCGTGAAATTCACCCTAGGAAGTCATCATATATGCCCAGTCGACCTGACTGAAACAACCGAACTAGGGATGGAAGTTAACGCCGGAATAACGCGACGCAGGTGCATAACCCAGACAGTCGCAGAGACAGAATAACCCGAGTAAAGTGGGAAAGGAAGAAGCAAACCATGCTACACCAAGCCAAGACTCACCAACAAATAAAGACTTGGCACAATCAGACAGTAAGGGGCAAACAGCAAGCATAGACCAAGAAGAAAACACCAGCAACACTCATGACCCTAAGGCATCATCTGATCCCTCCACTTGCTGGAAGCTATTCATCGGAGAGATGTGGAAGCTCTTTGTGGATGGAGCATCCAACAGGCATGGAGCAGGACTTGGCATAGTCCTCATCTCGCCAGACGGCCTAGTAGTGAAGTAAGCAGTCCACCTTGGCTTCCCCCACATCAAACAACAAAGCGAAGTACGAAGTGCTTCTGGCAGGCTTAAAATCAGCATCTTACATGATGGCCACCGAGCTAATGGTTTACAGCGACTCACAGCTAATGGTAAACCAAATTTCAGGCGACTACGAGGCAAAGGATGACATGATGGTCAAGTACCAAGACTTAGTCAAAAAAGAGATCAAGAAATTGAAGTAGTGCAGATAAAACAGATTGGTAGGGAGGAAAACAGCAGAGCAGACGAACTAGCAGGCTTTGCTTCAATGGCAGATATATCCATCCCTCATCCATTGCTTATTGACTACTTACCAAGACCAAGCATTGAAGACCCCGAAGCAAAAGAGATATGTTGCGCCGAGCTAGGCCCTTCATGGATGGATCCCATCATAACGTTCTTAAAAGACGGCGTCCTACCGGAAAAAAAGAAAGAAGCCAACAAAATTAGAGCAAAGTCGCAACGATTTTGGCTCTCCCCATCTATGGCATTGTACATGAAGTCATTCACAGGACCTTATCTAAAATGTGTCCACCCCAGCAAAGTGGAAGCATTCTTGTTCGAGATACATGAAGGCGTATGCGGAAGCCACCAAGGAGGAAGATCGTTAGCTTACAGAGCCATTTCGCAAGGATACTGGTGGCCATACATGCAAGCAGCTTCAGAGAAGTATGTGAAGAAGTGCGAGAAATGTCAAAAGTTCGCACACCAAATACATCAGCCAGCCAGAGAGCTCCTACCACTGACTAGCCCATGGCCCTTCGCAATGTGGGGACATAGTAGGACCACTTCCAACAGCACCCGGAAACAGGAAGTTCTTTCTTGCAGTAACGGACTACTTCACAAAGTGGGTGGAAGCAGAAGCACTAGCATCAATAAAGGAGAAAGATGTAAAGAAGTTTGTCTGGCAGAATATCATCACTCGGTTCGGCATACCTAAAGCCCTAATATCAGACAACGGCACTCAGTTTGATGGCAGAATCTTTAGAGGCTTTTATGAAGAATACAAGATAGAGTTCTACAATTCTACACTGGCATACCCCCAAGCAAATGGCCAAGCGGAAGCATCAAACAAAGTCGTCTTGGATGGATTAAAGAAGAGGTTAGAGAAAGCAAAAGGCAAGTGGTGGAAGAGCTCCCTCATCTTTTATGGGCTTATCGTACCACACCTCGACGATCAACAGGAGAAACACCATTCTCCTTAGCCTATGGCATGGAAGCAATAATCCCACTGGAAGTTGGCCTCCCCATAATTCGAAGTGAAAATTTTGATCCAGACATAAATAGAAAAGCCATAACATTAGAACTCAACCTTGTGAAAGAAAGAAGAGAAAGAGCACTGGTGCACATTGCCTCGTACCAGCAAGAGTTGTCCAGAAAGTATAACAAAATAGTACATCCAAGGCAATTCAAAATCGGAGATTGGGTATTGCGCAAAGTGATGGGAAATACCTTGATACCTGGAGATGGCAAGTTAGGGCCCAATTGGGAAGGACCTTACAAAGTGGTTGGGTTAGCCGAAAAAGGGGCATACCAATTGGAAGACAAGTACGACAAAGCCATTCCCAGGCCATGGAACACTACTAATCTCAAACTATTTTATTTTTAGCCTTTCAGTACTTGTAATTTTTCTTTTTTTTTCGCAATAAAACAAGTAGTTTTCTTTTCAGCATAATTATTTTATTCTGTAAAAGTTGTTTTAGTGAGCTAGGGGCAACAAAAACAGAGTTGGCCGGAATAACCAACTTTGTCCTCTCCTAAGCCCAGGATAAGGATCCAGGCTGCAAGAAGTTTGGCAGGAAAAACCAAACACTTTATTCTAGGTTGACAGGAAAAACTAATTTAGAGGTTGGCTAGAAAAACCAACACCCCTCCTAAGCCCAGGATAAGGATCCAGGCTGCAAGAAGAGTGGTAGGAAAAACCAAACACTTTACTCTAGGTTGGCAGGAAAAACCAACTTAGAGGTTGGTTGGAAAAACCAATACCCCTCCTAAGCCCAGGATAAAGATCCAGGCTACAGGAAGTTTGGCAGGAAAAACCAAACACTTTACTCTAGGTTGGCAGGAAAAACCAACTTAGAGGTTGGCTGGAAAAACCAACACCCCTCCTAAGCCCAGGATAAGGATCCAGGCTGCAAGACGTTTGGCCGGAATAACCAAACACTTAACTCTAGGTTGGCAGGAAAAACCAACTTAGAAGTTGGCTGGAAAAACCAACACTTGGTGCTCTTCAGCCGAGATAAGGATCAAGGCTGAAGAGCGGTTGGCTGGAGAAACCAACAGTTATTATACTTCAGCCGAGATAAGGATCTAGGCTGAAGAGGTTGGCTGGAAAAACCAACACTTATTATTCTTGGTAGAGATAAGGATCTAAATTTGAAGGGTTGGCAGGTATGACCAGATAGATTGCAAAGTTAAGACCGAGATAAGTATCTCGGCCAGAGAATGTTCAGGTTTCAGTAAGAAAATAAGTACAAGCATGGAAATAAACCGAGCTAACAGTTGGAACAAAAGAGATTTCATTGATCATGCAAAGTCAAAGTACAAGGAGATGGGGCCGTAGCCCGGTTACAATTCTTGTCCAAAAACAGAAAGAAGAAAAATACAAAATCAGGCAAATAGGTCGTCAAGATCAGCATCCAGTTCAACTCGGAGCTTTGGTTTCGATCAGAACTCGGTCTCGATTGGGAGCACGGTTTCAGTTGGTAGCTCGTTAGTCAGATCTTCCTTTATTGGCTCATTCGAAATGGTGATTAGCGAGATCATTAACTTAGGGTATCGTTAGGCACGGTTTCTTCATCATCAGAAGCTTTGAGAAATTGTTACTGAGTGGTAGTAGCATACTCTGCCAGTGAGCTCGGTATGAAGTATTGAGGAGAATTGAAGACCTCGGTCTCAGGCCCATAACCGAGCTGCACCACAGCACCCCTCCACCCGCATTTGAAGAACAGGTCCTTCGCAGCTTCACACTGCTTGATATACAAGGCTTCGCCCTCTTTAAAACCGCGATCTTCCGCGTCCTTCAGCTTCTTCTCAAACTTTGTTATTTCGGCACTCTTTTTGCCTTCAAGCTTGGCCAACTCGCGCAAGTATTTGTCTTTCATCACGACGAGGGCCTTTTGTTTATCAGCATTAGCCGAGGTAACTAGCCCAGCGAGACACACTACCTCGGTCTCTAGCTCGGCCACCTTCTGCTGGGACACTTTCAGCTCGGCTGCCTTTTCATTTGCCTCGACCATGGCTTGCTTGGTAGTTTTTCGAAGTTCCAACACAAGCTTGTGAGTGATGTGGTTTTTCTATATGGCCTGCAAAAGGATGGTAAAACACTTTTTCAATATAACCAAGCTGAAAGTTAGAAAAATATCTTTAGAAAAAATAAAGCAAAAAGGCAACTTACCAACACCATTGATTTTGTGGACGAGCGAAGGGCCTTCAGCTCGGTTAGGTGGTCGTGGTGCCTCATGTCAGCTGGAAGGCAAACACCTTTAGCCAGGTTGAATGCCATCAGGTGGTTTTTTTGTGCGACCACTGAGTTAGAATCCGTGATAGCACGGTTCTGAAAAGTGATTTTTGGAGCCCACCTGGAGGAGGTAGCTCGGTCAGAGCGCTCCGGTTGTGGGCTTGGTGGAGGGCTTGGCGGAGTTATTTGTGGAACAAAGATTTCGTCTTCATCAACGAGGCGTTGCTCGGTTGTGGAAGTCCGAGCACGCTTGCTTGGCCGCGATGACGAAGGCTGGTGGGTTGGCAGAGCTACCACGGTTTCTTGAGTTTGACCGACTAGTGGTACCTCGGTCGGATTTGTTTCGGTCAGAAGGGCTCGCATGGCTCTCTTCTTGGCCATCTCTTGTTTGGCGGTTAGTGGGATGAAATTGATTTGGGGCAAGGATGGGTCTGGTTCAGGAGAGGCTTCTAACAAGAAGTTAGTTACTTTGGACTTTCGCCTGCTGTTGTATCTATACGTCGGTTCAAAATTCAATAGCTCGGCCCAGCCTCTGGTAGGATATCGTAGCGCGGCACGAAGAGTGGCTAAGTTGGGATAACTATACTGTGACTTGAGAAAGTTCAAATCTGCATAAAAGAAGAAAGACGGGTTAGTCTGGTTCAGACTATTAAGACCAAGGTAAAAGAAAAGCGTAGAATTCAGCCGAGGTAACCCTACCAGCTACACCCTTGTTCCAATTTATTCTATGGCCAGAGATCTGGGCTTGGTGGTCTTCAAAATTCCCAAATACCCAGAAAAAATCATCATCGTTCACGTCTTTATCCGGAGTATCCTTTATTATTTTTTCACGCCGACGCCTTATTCGTAAATAGTAAATCGAGCCATCTTCAGCCAATCCTATGGAGTATTGATGAAAGAGCTCGGCTAGGCCGAGGTTAAGGCCAGCCCGGTGGTTTAACGCGGCAATGCCGTTTATTATCCGGTAGGAATTGGTAGAAAGTTGGGTAGGGTAGAGTTTGGTTTGCCTAAGGAATTCACAGAGGAGGGGCTGTACAGGGAAACGTAGCCCACACTCTACGATTGAAATAACATTAAAAGGGACAAAGCCTTGCTTTCCCCAAAGAATGGTTTCTGGTTCGGCCAGGGAGAGGTGGACATCATTTGGAATTTGGTAGTCCTTACGAAATTCGGCTATGGCCCATGGTGAGTTTACTAAAAATCTATACTTCCCCATTTGTGGTTTAAGTTATATACAGAATAAACTGGGTGTAAGCTCGGTCAAAGAATGGTGTTGAGTAGCTCGGTTGAGCGCTCAAAGGAGTGCCTGGGCAACCTAAGTCTGCAAAGTGAAAAACAAAGGTGTTAAGCACAGATCGTTAGACCGTGCTAAAAGAAATAAAGGCAAGATAAATGAAGTCCTAGCTCGACTATGTGAGATGCTATGGGTCTTAGCTCGGTTTCAGCAAGGGATTTGTTAGCTCGGTTTGAGCAAGGCATTTGTTAGCCCGGTTGAGCCTCTAGGGGCAGCGTTCTTAGTTCGGTCTGAACTAAGAAGGCTGGTGTAGCCCCAAGTTATAGCTCGGTCATGGTTGAGGCTTTCAAGCCTGCTGTTGGGCAGACCTAGTACGGTTCGATAGCTCAGCTAGTTGACTAAAAAGGTGGTTTTACTTGTTGAAACTACTGGCATAGAGTGTTAGTTCAGTTGGTTAGTCTGGCTAGTTTGACATCAACTACAAACAACTTTTTAGTCCAGTTACATTGTGATTTTGGATCGAAACCAGTGTTTGTCAGATTATTTCATGAATTCAAGTGGTTCTATTACTAAGTTTTTTCCAGAAAACGCATGGCCAAACAGAAAATGTGTTTTGTGAAAACACAAACAATATATTGTGGATTGTAAAAAACAAGTGCGAAAACAACAAAAACAAGACAGATAGCTTACCAGGTCAAGAGGAACTAGAAGATGTAAATGGCATTAGAAAGAAGCACGAGCTTTGCAGTTGCAAGGTTGAGGAACTATAGAGGCTCAGAAATGAAAGAGAGAGAAGGAGATGAATAGTATGAGAATGATTCAAAAGAGAACGAAAGGATTTTTGTGAAAAACCCAATGTTTGGGCGGGACTGTTCAAAAAACACGAGGTACGAAGACGGCGTGACAGCTGCCTTCAGCCAATGAGAGCATGCCACGTGTCCTTGGAATGAGAAGCGATTCAGTTACTGTGTTTGAAGAGACGTTTTGACCGGATAGGTAGAGTCCGGGGTGAATTTTAGTTCGGCTGGAAAGGCTAAAGAGTTTTAGCTCGGCTGGAAAGGCTTAAGAGTTTAGCTCGGTTGTAAGGCTAAAGTTTTTAACTTAATTTGGTAAAAGCAATTAAATCCTATTATCTTCTTGCAGATGGAATTAAGGGCAATTGAGAGGGTAATTTATACCTAAATTGTGAAATTTGGTAACCAGGGCCGTTCTTTAGGCCTGATGAAGAAATTTGGATGAAAGGGGCTTATAGTTAGTCCGGTCCCAGTAAGCCCTGTTGTTTTCCCGGTCCCAGAGAGCCCTCTTGTTATCCCGGTCCGAAAGAGCCTTGAAGATTGTCGAGTCTAAAGAAGCATTGAAGTTAGTCCGGTCACCATACTCAGAGTTAGCCTGGTCATGGCGTATTATGGTTAGCTCGGTCAGAACCTTGCTATTTGTTAGCACGGTCTAATCACACCATGGTTTGCACATGAGAAACCGAGGTAAGAGCTGTGAAAGAAAGAATCGAACTAACTATAGTTCGGTCTACTCTGCAGCTTAGCATAGCCATGCTTACCTCGGTCCTATTAGAATCCGACTATGGTAAAACCATCTCACTTGGTTTAAGTAGTGAGGGGGGTGTTGAAGGATAAGCATTATCTTTTAGGAATGTGATTCCTAGGAGGACTCTACGTGGAGGAGTAAGAGTCCTACTTGGATTGTGCCACGCGGACCCTATAAAAGCTCATAACATCACCTTTGGAGATGTAACACAACTTTGATTCCCGAATACACATAGCTTTTTGTCTATTTGTCTATTTTGCTGACTTAGGCATCGGAGAGGTATCCGGCACACACCCGCTGGCTAGCTCACGTTTGTGTTTTCAGGAAGTAAAGCGACGTCATACGGAGGAGCGCAATCTTGATCAACAAGATTATACGAGGACAATATTTCGTGCTCGTACATATATTATATTTTTTCTAAATTTTTAAAAATATCTTTTATGTTTTTATAACTTTAAGAATAAGATTGCAAACAAACTGAGCTGAACTGAATTTTGCTGAGCTCGATGTCGATTCGTTTGCTTATCGAGCTCGTTTATTGAGTTTGTGCTCAACTCAATAAGTAATTGGCTCGGGTTCGATTCGGCTCGATTCAATTCAGCTTGACTCGACTCGTTAATATTAATGAAACTTGAACTCAGTTTAGCTTGATAAGATTAAGATTTTTTTTTATAATATTATTTAAATTATTTAAATAAAAATATTTATATATTATTTAATATATAAATAATATTGATTATATAATTTAAATAAAAATAAACGAACGGAATTTATTCAAACTCGAACTTTGTTTATTTACTAAATAAATCTAATATTCAAGCTCAATCTCAATTTATTTACTAAACGAGTGGAGTCAAACCGAACCCTTGCCAAGCTGAGCTGATCTGATCCTATGAATTTGATTCATTAAGTCCTATTTAACAGGTTCTTACAATTTTTAAAAATTTGTGGGACGGTTGTAATTATCCGAAAATATGAATACTGCTAGTCTTCCATCAGTTGGATCTCTGGACGCAATTTACCTTCTCTCACGATAACGCTCTGAACTCTCTCTCTCTCTCTCTCTCTCTCCAAGATTTTCTTCTCTAAAACTGAGCTCCAACATGGATACAATGGTGTCGAACCCAACGATTTTGTTGGCACGGCCATTTACACCGGTTCGTACTGTGGCCTCCACCATTAACTTGCACAGCACCAGTTTGTTCACACCTTCGCCGGAGAAGCTCGTTCTCCGTTGTCGAAAGCTAAGGTTAGGGTTTCGTTCTTCTTCTTCATTTCGCAGCAAATCGGTGATTACCTGTGGTGTTACGGAGATAAACGAGAAACAATTCTCTGAGGTAGTATTGAATTCTGATCGTCCGGTTCTTGTTGAATTCGTCGCTAATTGGTGCGGTCCTTGCCGTTTGATCTCTCCCGCCATTGAATGGGTTTCACAAGTACGAATACTTCATTCTCTTTATCGTTCTCTTGATTTCAATTTCATTGAGCACGAAAAGTGGATTTGATGAATTAGGAAGATGAGTTGAATTTGAAAAGAGGATTTGGAATTTTAAATTTACTGAATTTTAGTTTTAAACTTTGCAATATGAGTTGAATTTGAAAAAAGGACTTTGGAATTTTAAATTAACCAGATTGTATTTAGGAAAAAAGTGTGAGCAGTTAACAATTTTATAGGTATTATTGAGAAAAAATGAATGACGAAGTTTCAGAAAATGTTCATACGAAATATAAGATGTACACATTATATAATAGAATATAAGAATAGGTGTATATTTGTGTGTGTTTTTTGTTTTCTTTCTTGTTGGAAAAATAATTCTTGAATGGATGCTTTAATTATTAGCAGAGTGGTTTGGTACAAATAAGTCCAAATGAACACAAATCAATGAATATAAAAATACAAGATTATAGATATTGGGCTTTCGGCCTGCAAGTCTCTCAAACCTCTCCACAATCCCATCCAATACCTAATATCTGATTAGAGCATCTCCAACCCTTCACTATTTTTTTTAAAATTTTTTTTAATTTCTAATTTGATTCCAAATTTGAGTAAAAAGTTTGATTTGATATGAACTGCTCTAACCCTTTCATCAAAATCTTTTTAAAAATTATCATATTATCCCAAATTTCCTTTCTCATCAAATTTGATTAAAAATATCATCTCCAAAGCTTTATCTCTTTAAATTTTCATCTCATTCAAATTTGATGAAAAAAATGTTTCTCCCTTTATTTGATACACATTTGATGAAAGGATTAGAGATGGGTTTTGAGCACTTTTTCATCAAATTTAAATTTGATGGAAAGAAAGGTTAAGAATTGGAGTTGCTCTTATAAGCTGGACCAAGTGGAAGCCAAAGATACACCGTAGGCAAAGGTCACAACTTGAAATCTGCCAAGCCTTGAATGTTTTGGACTTCCCCTGGAATGAATTCATTCTTCCCAGTATTTACTTTTACCATGACACAACCTCAAAGCAAGTGAAGACACACTGCAAATAACTCAATTGCTCATCCTCTACTTCACAAAAAACGTAGTGTCTTCCATAAGATTAGCATGGGATATCTCTTCCACAGTCCCTATCCTGCCTCTAACTTCAAAACCAGTTACCCCTTTGAACAGCCCTACGGACAATGGTGGCTTTAGAATTTTTCTTCAGTCAATAAAGAAGTTACACAAATTCTATAAAGAAAATTATTCACTCTTGTCAACATCTATTTCAATAATTTGACAAAGTTTAAAAACTTGTTTGGTTTGCCTTTTTTCAGAAATGGTTTTGGAAAATTTTTTTGGGGAGAGAGTTTTAAAAAAAGTGATTGATTTGATGTGTATGAGAGAGAGTGATTTTGGAAAGTAGGTAACCAAACAAAATTTTGAGATTTTTTTTGGAAAATTTGTTTGGTTTGATTACTCTTAAAAATTTGTTTGTAGAGAATTTTTCCCAAAATTTTTTCAGAAAAACAAACCAAACAAGGCCTAAATTTCTTAAAAATCTCAATTAAACAAAGAATTTAGTACATTCATAGTAATGTTTTTACAAAAAAATAAAAAAGAAGAAGAAGAAGAAGAAGAAGAAGAAGAAGTAAATACATAGACTTTGACATTGCCTTTCATATTTTAAAATCATTGTATAATCGACTCATTACCAATGCTATCAAATATCTCATTTTCAATGTATGCGACTAAAAAAATCAATAATCAGCTGATCTCCCATTTGATTGTTTTGAATTTCATCACTGGAAATGTCTTTTCCATTGCAGTCCCTATTGGTAAAAGCAATAAGATATATTCTTTGCACCCAATCACCTCTATCCCATTGTTCCAAACACTATCTCTACTGGACGATCGACCTCTCCAGCACCGACTATATGGTGGGAAAGAGTTTGGATACATCACCACAAGGGAAACTGGGATATAGAGGATCTGTACCAAGTAGAATGAAACTTTTGAAATTTCGTTTTGACTGTTTGCAATTGGTTCAAATTTTGTAAATCAGCTGGGTCAACTTTACCAAAAAATATAAATAAAAAATTCTTTTTAATAGTCTTTCAAAGTCTAGTGGAACACCACACCCATCTCTCTAGTGCTGCCCTTGACTTTGGATCAACCTACTCAATGCTTTCATGACCAAGATGAACAAATAAAGGGATAAATGGTCTACTTGTCTTAGCCCCCTAGAACTGGAGAAGAAACTTGAAGGAGAGCCTTTTACCGTAATGGAAAATTTAATTGTATAGATACACCGTTTTATCCAACGCCTCTATTTCTGGCCAAAACCTATTATGCCCATCACATAAATGAGGAGATCCCAACAAGTATGATCGTAGGCTTTCTTAGTCCATTTCGCAAATAACACCAAGAGCCTCTTTGCTTCAACCTGCTATCCTCAACTTCATTAGCCACCATAACTGCATCAAGGATCTGCTACCCCCAACAAAGGCATTTTGAGTCTTGGAAATAATATTGCCCACCATCCTTTTCAATCACAAGGCAAGCACCTAGCTAGGAGTTTATGAAACACCCCACCAAACTAATGAGCTTGAAGTCCTTCAACACATAGCGTCTCCTTTCTTTGGAAAAAGAGCAACGAAAGTGACATTTAGACTTATTTCAAATGAATTAGTCTCATGGAAGGGATTGAATAAACCCATAATCTGGGAGGCTAACAAGAAAGCTTTGTTAAAGACATTTGGGCTTGGAGCTCTATTCCTCTCATTGCACGCTTTCAACTGAGGGTGTGTACGGGTTGGTTTGTGTCAATTTTGGAGGAAAATGATCAACCGAACTACCCTTGGTAGATAGAGAATTTTTTAATCCTCCATTAACCCACCCATCCTCCAAACCAGCAGGTTGGTTGAATACTTTTGTAGTTTCAAACAAGTGGTTTGGGCGAGTTGGACAAGTTAGAAATACAAAATGAGAAATAACATAAGTGAACATACACCCTAATTTTTTAATTATTTAATTATTTTATTTATTATTAAATTTTTTTTTTTAATAGTTGCAACAAAAAAATTTATTATTTATTCCAAATCCCAACACAAAACCCACAAATTTAGTGAATGCATGTTATCATTCAAAATCCTATTTCGCAAATTAATGTACAAAACAAACAAACTAAGCAAAAATATGGGATGAAAATGAGGGGTGGATGTCATCTGATTAATGGTATTAGGGTTAGGGAGAGATTGTGCATGGGCAAGTGCAAGACAATTTTGCATATACATATCGATGGGTTGGATCAGTTTGTAAATGGATATAATCTAACCTGTCCAACCCAACTCGATCACCTTCTCAAATTGCACGGGTTGGTTTGGGATGGTGAGGGTTGGTAGTTTTTTTGCACACTACCTTTAATGGTTCGTAAACATCCTCTTCCGTAAATTTCACTTCCAAATTATTTCAATCACCTTCAGAAATGATATCAAAGCCTATATCATCAAGATAAGGTCTTCTGGGACTATCCATTGTGGGAGACCTCATTTTGTCTTTGTCTTATACAAAATAATAAACAGATACGTTCACACCAATGGTCTCAACACACCAAAAGTGTCTAGGTTTTTGGTGTCACTTAGGTGGTAGACGCAATTGATTACGGTCACATCATTTTTTAGGAAATAATGCGCATAGAAGCATCCACTTCAAGGGACAAACAAGTCTAAACCCACACACAAGCACACTAAAAGGGTCTAACTTTTGTAGTAGTCATAAAAACTCATGAGTCTCACATAGGTGGTACATTCAATTGATGGGAAATTATAGGAAATTATACACACACATTCACACAAAGGGCAAGTCCAGTATGGGGTTGAAACCTTTATTTACATTGTGCCGCTACCTTTTATTTCAAATTTTATAGAACTGTGGGAATCCTATACTTTAGGAGTTCCATTTCCAAAAAATATTTCTATAGACCTTGAAGCTTGGTAAAGAGAAGCGTGCAAGATGTTTAAGGGAGGACAACAAAGCTGTGTTGTCACGGAGTTACAAGCTATGGAGTGGTGGAGTTATGGAGTCATAATGTTAGATAATAGCAGAATCATGTGGTTTATATGTGCTTCTTTCCTTTTGTGAATAAGTCGGGTAGTGTTGTGTCACTAAGTTAAGATGATGTGTTGTCTCCAAGAATGGTCTCATTTTGAAGGTATGGTCTTATATTTGAAGGACCAAATGAAGGATGGGACACCTTTTCTTCTCGTTACATATTCAAGTTCAATATGAAGATTTTAACTAAATCTTCTTTTTGAATTTGAAACCACCATCTTAAATCCATTGGTGACTTATTATTGCATTTGCAATGCTTTTAATGTGATAGAAAAATTTATAAGCAGGATTGGAGCTATGCTAGGTGTGTCCTTAAGTCAGGTCAAGTGACCCGACTGAATTTTAAGAGATAGGGTATGCAGTTTAATACTTTCCAACTTTTTTGATTTTTAGAATTGATCCCACTAAAGGTTTGGAAAATAAACAAATGGGATCAAATTGTTTATATAAAAAAGTGGCATGACTGTCTCAAAAAATGAAAAATTAAATATAAGGTAAAATTAAAAACATCATCACTTTTCTTGACGTAAATTTTACTTGATCTAAATTCTGTGCATCTGTGTGATTGTGTTCGAGAGTGAGACAGAGATGAAAACGATTTAAAAAAAGTAGTTTTCATCCATGTGATTTTTTTTGAAATTAATATAAATGTAATTACATTAAACTCTATTTTTAAGTGAGCTACAAATTAATCAAACTAAGAATGAAAAAAACGTGTACCATCTGTGCAAAAGAATTTTTAGGTTCTGAAGTGTGATATCAGACATTTGACATAGTTATATGTTCAAACCATAACTGAATTACACAGAGCAGTGTTAGATTGGTCACCAACACTTGTAGAATAATAAGTTAAGTTCTAATTTATGCTGCAAAGGGAGAAAAACATGTTTGCTGTAAGCCTGTAACTAATGGTCAGTTGCAAATACAATTGCTCCCTAGCGACTGATATACAGGGTTCTAGCCCCAAGTTTAAATGGATGAAAGACATTATAGATATATATGTAATTGAATGTCTCATCACATATAGACACAAAATGTGCATATAGTAATACAATATTTGTAAACTACGAGTGTAGCTAGGCATCCATGCATAGAGGCTTATATAGGTACTACTTTATATATTCAGGCATATGAACATGTATAGGTGTAGATTAGCGCATATAGGGACAACTATAGGTACAATTATATGCAAATGTACTTTAGATGTATAGGTGTACACATACATGCTATGCAAACCTAAAAGCTTTTACACAGTTACACACATTTGTGTACTTGCCTATATATGTTACATGTGATTGTTGTGGTAGGTGGAGAATAACTACAGTCAAATAAACCAAAATTTATTTTTGTTTTTAAAAAACAAAGACATTATGTATTTTCATAAGAAAAGCATTATTTTTTTTTCCTTCTTGCTTCCATAGAAGTAGTTTTTAGGCATGAAGCAAACATTTATGTCCTTGGTTGGTGCTCTATTTTTTCCCTTTTCTCATGCTTCTATTGTTGTAATTGTTGTAAAATTTAAGAAATTAGGAAATAGATATTCTAGAAAACTGCATCTGGAAAGAACCTTGGTTTTCATTGCACAGTGAATTTTCCAAATCTATTTAAGCACGCATTTCTGCTTTCCAGGAAAGAGGTTGTTTAAACTTACGAGAAAGATTCCTATGGAGCTTAGGTGGAGATCTAACCATTAGAGCCATGCCGCCTCACAACTCCAAGTTAGGAGTAGGAATAAAAATATTTATGTTGTTCTTCTGAAGTTTTAAAGGGCGTTACTGAAGCTTGCCTCAAGGCAAGGCGAAGGCAAAACAGATATAGGCTTTGGTTTTTAGATGACACTCCCTAAATGTGTGTGAATCAAAGTTTGAGGTGTGCGCCTTGTATGCCTTTTGCACATAAGCATGTGGGGAATATGTGTATGAAGAGATTGTGTTGAACTGTTGTTAAACTTAATCTAATACATGGTTTAAAACATAAAAAAAGAATCTCTTTTGTAACTATATTCCATAGGAAAAATCAATGATCAACCAAACAAAAAATAATAATAATAATAAAGCTAAGACTTAAGTGAAGAGCTCAACAACTGAAGCTAAGAATGTTGATTTTATCACTCTACAGTGAAATCTTCGACACCTTGAGGAGAAAAATATTTACATCTTTATATTTAATTTTCAATATTTTCACTATTTTTAAATATTTTATTTATTTACTAAACATAAAAATTCAGGATTCACAATGATTATGCCTCATAGCCTTGATGCTCATGCCTCGCCTTGCTAGGGTAAAACACCCTGGGTTATGCATTTGCCTTTAAAAACTTTGGTTTTTTCCTTTCCTACTTGTTCCCCCACTAAATCAACAAATTTTCATTTACTTCAATTTTTGTTCTGGTTAATTTGATCTTGAAAATCTAGTACCCAATTTAAACTGCTAATTTTGTCACTAGAAATTATCTCATAGATGGATCATACAAACCAATCTCTCTACCATAAACATATATCTGGTGAAGTCCATCTAATACCTTGAAAAAGATCTTGGGCTTTTAATCCCAGCCTTGTGGCATGGATTTGGATCACAGAATCAGTCTCTTCAAAAAAAAATAAATAAATAAATAAAAATAGGGGTAAGGCTGCCTACCTAATTCCTCTTCCATACTTTGCTGTTAGCGGGAGCCTTGTGCTATAGTATGACCTTTTTTTGTTTTCTTTCTCAGTTCTCAGTTAAGAACTGTTCAAGCAAGCTCCCTATACAAGCTAAATTTATATCATTTACATTCACTGTACCTAGCCCAACCTTATCCTTTTACTGCAAATTTCAGTCCACACGATAACAGGCAAACACTTTCTGGACAAGTTCCATTTTGTTTTGTTTTGTTTTTCCAAGAAATATCCGAGAATTATTAATGCTTGAAATTGAATTGAATGATCTGCTAATATCCAATTTCTCAGTCAACCAAACCAAATCAGAGAAAAAAAATTTATGTTGTTTTTAAGCTTTACCGAGCATAACTTCTGTATGGGTGTACGTCAGAGAACAGCGTGTCTAAACTTCTGGGAAAATGGGGACCAGATTGCTGGTGGTTTTTAATTAGTGACTTTCTAATTTTTTTAAGGGCAAGACTGTGCTCCCAGTATTTGTTACTCCCATGTTCCCACTGCTAGGATAATACAATCTCTTCTGAGCATTCTGATTCTCTACTTTCCTAGCAAATAATCTATTATATTTGCCCCGTTTCTTGGATCTATAGATTCTATATGATTCCACCATCCATTTGTTGAGTAGCAGATGTGGAAAGATTTTGACTTTCAGAACCCAAATCGTGATCAAATATGGCCTAACAAGCATGTCTTCTGTTGAAGATGCTGACATGATAAATTATTTTTAACAATAGATGTCCTAGAAATCTTTATTTACAGTACATTTTTTTTTTTCTATAAATTGATTTTGTTTCTCTAATTGATGTTTCTTTGTGAATAATTAGGAATACAAAGAAAAGTTAATGGTTGTAAAAATTGACCATGACTCAAATCCACGATTGATCGAGGAATTCAAGGTTTATGGTTTGCCGACTTTGATTTTCTTCAAAAATGGTCACGAGGTCCCAGAAAGTAGGAGGGAGGGTGCAATCACGAAGGCAAAGCTTAAGGAATATGTTGATGCTCTGCTGGAGTCAGTATCTCTTACTTAACATCTCTACTATTTCTTACCAATCATGGTCCATTGATATTTGAGATACTTGACTAGGCCGGATAAAAATGTAAATTTGGAAATTCGTCATTCAATATATGTAATTCTGTAAGTCCATTCGGTTTGTATATTTGAGCTGTTCTATATGTGCATTGTTGGATAGTTTGACGTTAATTAATATGTATTACAATTACACTTGCAATATTTGCTTGCCCTGTTGGTTATTTAATATAGTTGGTGAGACATTCTGTTTGATACTGGACAGTGGCGTAGAATGTATTATGTTGTGTTCTCTAGATATGTTCTCACTGCATCGAGCATCGGTAGATTGAATTGGATTGCTTTGCATATTGCTATTATTTGGCTATATAATATGTGTATGAGTTTTTAAATTTTTTTGGGATGTGCTATAATTTTGTTCTGAGAGTTTCCAAAATCTAAAGCAAAAGTCAATTGATGCAGGATAGCGTCTTGAGGACTTTAAAGCTAAAGTTTTGTGGGTTCTGTATTGTTGTGAGGACTTTAAAGCTGAATTTTTGTGGGTTTTGTATTGTGGTTTAAAGCTGAAAAATAATGGAAAATTTTGGGCTTCTACTATTGTATGAAAGAATTAGGTAGTATTTGATTCACTAGAACGAAATAGAATGGAATGATGATTTCATCAAAATGTTCATTCCACTGTTTGGTTAACTAATAAATTAGTGACAAAATGAATTACAAATAGAATCATTATTTACCATTTCAAGAGAATAGTCATTTTATATGAGAGTCTAATGAATGATCATTTCTATTCCATTCTCATTCATTATAGTGAACCAAACCTTTGGTTAGGGTTAGGTTTGATGTTGTAGGAAGGATGGGGTTGTTCTGGGTATTGTGAATACTATTCATGAAAAGTGTCTTTCTGATTTTAGGTGCAGAAATTCAAGGAAGAAACGAGAGAAAGAAATTCAAGGAAGAAAGGAGAAAAAATAGTTCTAGAAATCACTCGTAGTAGGGTCTTAGGCATGATAGTGTTTGATTGCATCACACAATTTATTAAAAACAAGTTTTAATTTGTAAAAAAAATTTAAAATATCAACTTTATTAAATTAGAAACATCACATGATTTTATATAGACTTTTAATACTATTTTCTGGCTAGCACTAGGATTCTAAAAGAGGAACCTTGTTTGATTCCAATTTTCAGAATTCAATTTTTTGAAAATTGAATATTTATTTTTATATTTTGTTGTTTTTAGTGAATTTATTTTTAATATTTTAAGCAAATTTTTTAGGGAGACTTATTTATAAGTCCTTTTTCAGAACTTTATGCCAGGCTAAGCCCTGTGTAATTTCTTATAGAGTCTCAAATCCTATTTTCATAAGAATGTATTCCACAAGATCCTAATCTTTTTACCCCTATTTTCACACCTTCTCTCTCTCACTCCCAACCACCGAATTAAAACTATAACATTAAAACTAATTTATTAAAGAAATAATAAATAAAAATGGTTATCATTTTTTTTTTGGTAGCAAATTTTTTTTTTTTAAATTTAAAAATAATATTTTTGGTGTTTGTTATTTGGGACATTTGTTGTCGTTTACTTTTCTCGCTGCGATTCCTCGTAATTTTTTTTAGCTGAATCCCATTTTTTTCTTCATTTTCCCTACTCTCCTCCTTCAAGACCTCTTCTTTCTTCTCTTTCTCAATCCATAGCCCTCACTGGGTGTCTCAACCCCATGAAATATTGAAAATCGAAAGCAGAAAAAGCTCAGACGAGGAAGAAGAAGAGAAGAGTAGTAACGCGGTGTTCAAGGTGTGTTAAATGTGGTTTTGGTTCTGTTTTTGTTAAATTTGTGTTGTTTTGTTCATGGAGAATGCTTATTTTTCAAGGCATTTTGTTAATAGCTTAAAATCTGATGTTGTTCTAAGATTTTTGGGTATTTAGTTTTCTTTTCCTGTCTAATAGCTCAACAATTATTACTCAGTTGTTTGTGTTCAATAGTGTTGTTCAGTTCCCAGAAAGTATTTGTGTAATAGTGAGTGGTCTTGGAATTAAAGAATTCTTGAGTTGAATTCAACTCATTTTGGGTTTTGAGTTATTGATGTTTTTAACCCTGAGGGTTGTCATGAGTGGTTGGTGGGTGTGCTCCCCACACAATTGCTGAGGTTTCGATTCTTGGGGTCAACTGGTTTGGTGAGTTGGTTCAGCTATATGTATGTATGTATGTATGTATGTTGGTTGATCCGACGATATTCTTCACATATATTATTGATAATTTTTTAAATTTTACAATTAATAATACAAAATAAAAATATATTAAGATTATATATCTATTTCAAAACAAACGGATTAAAAAAATAAAAACTTATTAAGTTTGCGAAACGTAACGTGACACATTACGTTACGTTTATGTAAATGTCACATTACGTTTATATAGGTGTCACGTTACGTTACGTTTATGTAGGTGTCACATTACGTTCATATTGGTGTCACGTTACGTTTATATAGGTGTCACGTTACGTTACGTTTACGTAGATATGTCACGTTACGTTTATATAGGTGTCACGTTACGTTACGTTTATGTAGATATGTCACGTTACGTTTATATAGGTGTCACGTTACGTTTATGTAGGTGTCACGTTACGTTTATGTAGGTGTCACGTTACGTTACGTTTATATCAATTTCCTATATATGGTTTTATTACTTATTTATGATATTAACAACTAATATTGAGGATAAATGTGTCAACAAACTTCCCACAGGACTTATGGGAACATAAGTTTTTTAGTAGGACCATATGTAGTATAAGTCTCCCTAATAGGGCTTCTAAATAATTTTTCCAATTTTTTACTTTTTAGATGCACCTAATCTAGATGTACTTAAAAAGTAAAATATTTGTAAAAAAATATTTTACTTTTTAAAAAATCAATAAATACACAATAATATGAAAATGTATTGAATTTTCTTTTTTTTTTTTTGTATTTTTGGTATTTATGAGTGAATTTTTTTAAAAAAAAAATTCACAAATATTACACTTTTTAATTACATTTGTATTTATTTAAAAAGTAAAAAACATGTCTAAAATAGTAAAAAAAAAAATCATTAAAAACAAAAAAAAATATAAAAAATAAAAAATTCAATTTTTAAAAAATTGGAACCAAACATTCTAGATCCTATTTAAGAACGAATAAGATTCATAAATAAAAACAAATAAATAGCTAGACTCAAGAGGAGCTATGAGTGGCCAATATATCTCATGTCTATAAATTCTACAAATTACCCAAATATCTCTCCCCTTCAAAGAGAATTTAAAATCTTTATAAAACTAAACTGAAAGAAAACAAAAACTTCAAATAAAGCATGAACAAGACTTTTTTGTTTTTGAGGAAAATTAAAAGACAAATATGTAGATAGAACAAAGTTCAGTACAGCATGTTCACATCCAACATATGAAAGGAACCACCAGCAACCAAAAAGCCATAGCAAACAAGATAAACCCATCAAGCAGCCACATTCAAAACCACCAGCCACTGCAGCAAAACCCTGCAAAAAAGATAAAAAACACATTCAAAAAGATAGAACAGGATGCTATCAAAATCGAAACATCTGGATCAAGGAGTTCTACACCGACATGGCCGAAACAGGCTTGGATTGCTGATACTATCTTTAATTCGTAACTCTCTCTTACGCTTGCCTTGATCATGGTTGTACGGGGAGCAAATATTCCGGCAAGCCCGTACTCCTTTCTTCCAAGCTCCGTTTTCTTACAAAGTGTTCCTTTTCCCTTTGACATATCGCTTCAACTTCTCCATTTCTGCTGTCATTCGCCGGATGACGGCATCCTGGTCCTTCAACTTGCTTTCTAGACGCCTGGCGTGTGAATCTCTCCGCCGCCGATGACCCTCCGGACTCCGTGAATGTCCATAACTCCTCTCGCGCTTATCCCGCGCGTCGCTTGACTGTCCTCCCTGATATGTCTCCCGGTCCCCCATCGGAGAGATGGTGGGGGGTCCCTCTCTACGTTTGCCCGACTCCGGAGTGACTTCGTCGATGGCGGACACCTGAATCTCTTCGTTGTTCGCCATAGAAGGCGATCAGATGAGCTTCGGAAGACAAAGTTTTATCTGTAAGTTTCCCACAGACGG
Source organism: Camellia lanceoleosa (assembly GCA_025200525.1). NCBI lineage: Eukaryota > Viridiplantae > Streptophyta > Magnoliopsida > Ericales > Theaceae > Camellia > Camellia lanceoleosa. Next base: position 4,407,461 of record CM045769.1, read on the forward strand.
CGCCAATTGTACGGGGAGCAAATATTCCGGCAAGCCCGTACTCCTTTCTTCCAAGCTCCGTTTCTGTCCGATCACCTGAAAGCACAACGGCGGTGAGCTACCCGGCGGTATGTGGCCGAAAAACCCCTCCGACGATCAAAGTAGCACACACCTAGGGATAGAGAGAGAGAGAGTGTTTGAGTGTAAGCATTTTCTTACAAAGTGTTCCTCTTCCCCCGTATGAGGGGGCGCAGACATGCCTATATACCCTCTGCGCCCCATATCCACTCCCAGTCATCTCCTGACACGTGGCTCCGCTATTCCATCTGTCAGCGTAAACCTTGTTGAACATCACCTAATCTCAACTGCATGCCTTCTATCCGTAGTCTTTGTGCTTCATACCCAAGCACTTCACTAGCTAAGCCCAAGGAGAACCGGGCTAGGCGGCATCTCGGCAAAGCCGAGCCCGGCGCATCTCCTGTGGTTGGCCTTCCTGCCGATCAAACGATTACCTCGGCTGACCACGCCTTCCTGGGCGCCGGTCCAATCGAGCACTGCCTTGCCGAGCAGCTCCTTTACGATCTGGGGCGGCATATACTTGGCCTAACTCTTGCCCGGCCCAAGTCCTGGCAGTCCATCTCCGGGCGGATCGCAGGTCATCTCGGCCCGATGCTCCATTAGGCTCTCAACCTGCTCGGCCGTTACCTCGGCCCAATTCCAGATCATAAATCTCCCTCTCAATGGTCATGGGGTTAAGGAAATGAGTCAATAGCTTCCATATCGTCTGGACCCACATTGCGATATCTTGGGGCTCTGATTCACTTAGAACACCCCATACGAAAATTCACATCTTGCTTAGAGACCTGTTCTAACAGTGGGTCATCAAGATCACTCGCAACTGGAAAGTGGTGTTTCGGCTTGGGAATTTCCTTAGCATGTGCTATTGGTTCAAAGGGGTCATGGAGGGGTACTTCAGGCTGAATATCTTACTTATCAACTTCAATATCTGTCGAGGAAGTCTCTTGTCTTTGAACCTCGACAACCGACACACTTTTCTGGTGTAAGAACTTAAATGAACCAATGGCTGTAAGGTTGTGACGCAGGTTACGATCAATTAACAGGACATTGCTGCCCAAGATCACTTTTCTCTTTTGCTTGAGAGACTTTTTGTGAGTAGCTCCACTTGTGACACCCTCTCCTAATTCGCCACCATTGCCTTCAGACAAATCATTGCTCCAAGATGTAGCCTCCTTACCAGAATCAACTCCTTTGTCACCATTAACCGAAAAAACGGATCAGAAACAACACTACTGTTCAAATCACTACTTGAACCCCATGGCATTGTCTGGCACTACTCTGGTGAATTGTTATTTGTGACTGGGTATTCATCCATAATATCTAAATCTTCTTTCTCAAGAGTTTGCGCAATAGTTTCCCAATCAAAGAAGAAATAATCACAAAAGGTATCTTTGATTAAAGCGATTTCAAGAGGGTCCAAACCAGAAAACAAGTCGTGTGGCGATGGACGTCTCATATTGTTTTGATTTAAGTTTGTGTCCATTGCAATACCTTTACCTTTCTCTTCCTTAGAGAATCGCCTGATATCCGACTTAGAGTTGAGAAGGAAGTCCTTTTTCAACATTAGTAACACTCCAAAGTCACCAAGTACAAATCAGGAAAAGCAGAGTAGAAGCACAGAAACCACAAAACCACACCCACAACAGCAAAAGACAAACAATGCAAAACCAAGATCAAGCACAAAAAGACCAAAGAAACCAAGACCTCTAGCAACTAAACAAAAGAACAACAAAAGAAAAGCCCTAAATGCAGAAAATAACCTAAAAATCCCTAAGAGAGAAGTCCATAAAAAGCTGATAAAGTCTAGATTTGTTGGGATCGGGATCGGGCTTGTGAGAAATGAGAAAAGGGATTGCAAAAAAAGACTGGGAAAGGGAAGGGGAAGATTAGGTTACCACCGGACACAAAGCTGAAAGTGGCTTAAAGCACAACTGGTTAATTGCCCGTTTGGTAGAGTTGTGGAAAAATAATTATAAATTATAACTTAACAGATTATAGTTTATAGTTGTGAACATAAGCTGTTAACTTGTTTGGTGCATCGTGAAATTATAGATTTAAACAGCAAAGTAGTGTTTGGTTAATAAGCTATAAAATAACTTTTTACTGTATAATTGTCCTTTCTATCTTTATATGATATAAAAATGATTATTTTGTCATTTTTTTTTCAGTTTTAATTTTTAAAAAAATATTTCATTAATAAAAGTTAATATAATTAGTATTAATTAGTATCAATTAATATAAACATTGATACATTTGCTAAAAATGTAATGGAAGTATTATTGTCACAATTATTTTCTATTATAAATTAATTAGTATCAATTAATTGCTTAATTAGTATTAATTAATACTAAAATTATTAATTAGTATCAAGTAATGTCTTAATTAGTCTCAATTAATACTAAAATTATTAATTAGTATCAATTAATATTAATATTTAATTTTTATTAGTATCAATTAATATTAATAATCAACAATTGTTAGTAATTAGTATCAATTAATAATTAATCCATTATAAAAGTATACAATATTAATTTATTAATAATTAATACCAATTAATATTATTTTTTTAATTAATATTGATTTTTTTTTCTTTTTCTTTAGAAATATACAATTTTTTATTTTTTAATTAATATAAAAATATACAATATGAATTCGTTAATAATTAATACTAATTAATATTTATTTTTCAATTAATATTGATTTTTTTTCTTTTTCTTCAGAAATATTTGATTTTTTATTTTTTTAATTAATATTAATATTTGTGTATTGACGAGAGCATTTAAGTAATTTTAGTCCTCCACACCAGCTGTACGCTTAAGTCAAAAATTTAAGCACCCATGACCAACTTTTGAGATAAGCTGAGAAATAGTTTTGATTTAAGTTATAAGTTGGTTAAGTTAAACTGCACCAAACACAATATTTTAGCTTAAATTAAGCTAAGGCCTCGTTTGGGAACAGACTAATTTAATAATTTTTTAGCTATTTGGCTAATATATGAGCTAAAAAAAATTAGTATGTTTGGGATGGCATTTTGACTTTTTATGAAAAGATGTGCAAAAAGTAGAGAGAAAAGAGAATCTTTGACTTTTTGATATGAATTGTTGACTTTTTAACTAATTTAGTAACTTTATGACTTTTTAACTAAAAAGTTTAGTTGCCAAACGAGACCTAAAAACTGAAATAAACAGTTTATAAATTCTACCAAACACGCCTCCGGACACCGGACACAAAGCTGGAAGTGGCTTAAAAGGGATTGCAGAAAAAGATTGGGAAAGGGGAGGGGAATATCAGGTTACCACCGGACACAAAGCTGAAAGTGGCTTAAAGCACAACCGGTTAATAGATCTTACCTCAGCAACATCCCCCTCCCCCTGCGAGAGACGCGAAGATCGGGCTTGTGAGATCAGGAGATTCAAGATCTCCCCGGAGAGATCGCCGGAAATCGCACCTTAAAATTAAATATGCAAAATGCTAGAGGTCTCGAGGATTACACTACCATTGAACAAGACTTAAAATGACTCAAAATCAGATTATGCAAGTTCCCATGTGGGTTAAGTCTTGAATGAGAGTCAAATTCCATAATTCCTTGCAAGTTTGAATTTGCTTTTCCTTGAGTGGATTGCATAACCAATCCAACTGGTTGGCTTGCTTGGCTGCCACTCCTTGAGGAAATTTTTTCCAAAAGTTGCCCTTCAAAAGCTCGTACTGTTTTCGTTTGATAGTTCTATTTATCTTTAATCAGTACGTAAATCCCTCTATATTATATAGTGTTCCTTACCCTGCAATTGGTTGATGGAAGATCTTTTTGAAAGTGGAAAAGAAAAATTGGTGGTAGTTTTCCTAGATTTAAAACCAGCTACCAAACTTAACAATAATTAGTTGAAAATCAAACATAATGCAAATGTGCTCTCTTTGAAATCACATTGGATGCCTTTGGGTAATAGAAATACTAAGGTCTTGAGTTTGAGTCACCCCAAGGGGATATGGAAGTTTGCCTGGTTGTTAACGTCAAGGCTCTAGGATTAGTCGAGGATAGTGCAAGTTGACCCGGACACCCGGATATCCAAAAAAAAAAAACTTTTCTGATGTGGTTTCCTTTAATGAATAGGACATTGGTTCACTCTGTTTTATGTCAGTTTCTGGGCTTTTTTGGGCAAATTCTCTTTCCGGGAGTTCTATAAGTAGATGGATTGGGTGTAAACATTTTAGTTTTTATTGATCTTATAAAGGAGGGAAAAATAAATAAATAAATAAATAAATAACAGAGAGAACTATCACACCAGAGAATATGCACACATAAAGTTGAAATCTTCATTAATGAACAAAGTTCCAAAACTATGTATCTACCTGAACAAAAGGCCATATTTAAATCATCACAAATTTATTGCATACATTGTCCTTCTACCTCTATTCTCTTTTATAACAGAACGTTAGACAATGCCTGCAAATTACATCTACAGCCAGCCAAGTCCTTTTTCTGCAGTGCTCTTCATGATAATTGTCGTACGTTGGACTTTTATTTGATTTCATCAATAAAATTTCTCTTTGCCGATTAAAGTAAAAAAAATCAAAACAATAATTTTGTTAATTTAAAACTCCACATCCAATAAATAACTGCTCAACGATTTTCAAATCCAACCCATCTTCATCATCCATCAAACCGTCCAAAATTTAGACATTAAATTGCAAATGCATTTTATTTGTGTCCACCCGCTAGCATATATATATATATATACTTAAGACTCAGAATGAGAGTCATACACTTTTGATGTAGCTGGTGGACGCATGAACACCAACGGCATCGTCCGGGATGTACTTCCCCCAGAACCAATGTGCCTTCCACACTCTATTCATCTCTTCGATTGGCACATTCTTTGTCTCTGGCAACAAAAAGTAGACAAAAAGTGTCATTATGAGCACGAATCCAGCGAAGAAGAAGAAGAGTCCAAATTTCATTTGGCAGAGCATGGAGAGAAAGGCTTGGCCAATGATGAAAGTGAAGAACATGTTGACGGAGACATTGATCGATTGTCCTGCAGATCGGATCTCCAACGGGAAGATTTCACTGGGCACCAACCAACCCAATGGACCCCAAGACCATGCGAAGGCAGCTACGTATAAGCAAATAAATGTCAATGCGATGTCACCCATGCCTTTGGAGAAGGTTCCTTCTCCCTTTACTCCAAACACGGACCCAACAATGCATCCCACTGCAATCTATATAGTGAAATTTCACTGAGTTAGTGTGCTGTCTTGTGGGTCATACCAAAATGAAACTAGTTATAGAATCAGACATAGACTGTAGATGGATGGATAAGATTTCTCGGAAGTGATCCTGCTAACCTTGTGAAATCTTGTCTGTTAATGTGTATTATGTGTCTGGTTCTATTTTGGTAGTAGAACTGAAATGAATTTTGTCCACGTATTTTAATTCTGGGTAAAATTCTAGAAAGTTTTTCTGTTTGGACTTTTATCAAGAAAGTAAGGTGTAGTGTGTAGATTTAAAATTAGTATGTTATGGTTCATAGTCAGAATGAATTTTGTCTACATTTCATTTCTAAGTAATATTTTGGATAATTTTGTTGTAGTATATAACAATTATTGGCACTTGCTTGCTTGCTTACCAAGTCATCTTGGCAAACTCTTCCTGCTACATCAGTCAAAAATAGAAAAGTAGAGCACGGGCGAGTGTTTTTTGAAATTTTTGTTATTCTTTTCACTAAATTAGTTTTTAGTAATTTTCAGAACTGAAAAACCAGTAACCCAAAAAAGTTACTTGGAGTTTTAGCCTAAAAAAAAATAATGTGTGATCCAGATTGAACTCTTGTGTAGTTTGGTTTACACTTGAAATAAATCTTAATCACATGATGTTTTCTCTAGGGAGCAATGCTAGGTATCATGAAAGAACTTTCATAAAAATGATCATGAAAGATTTATGACTATTGAATTACACTTAAAATAAAGCAACACACATTAATTAAAGTAATTCAAGAGTCATAAATATTTCATGATCATTTCATAAAAAAAATTTCATAGGTCCTAGCATTCCTGTCTTCAGAAAACAGATTATGAAAACAAAACTAGATAGAGTTACCTGGCAAATGATCATTTGAATGCCACCTTGCAAGAACAAAAACCTTCTCCCAAACTTATCAACAGTGAATACTGAGACCAAAGTAGCAACCACATTAACAAGGCCAGTAATCACAGCACTCATCAATGCAGCATTGTCTCCAAACCCTAGAGTCTTGAAAAGCACAGGTGCATAGAACATGATGACATTAATGCCGGTGAGCTGTTGAAAGAAGGGAATGAAACAGACGATGACAAGGTGAGGCCTGTATTTGAGCTCCATAATGTTCCGCCACGGATGCTCTATTTGCCTTGACGCCTCGCTCGCATCGATGAGGTCTTGGAACTCGGCATTGACATCATCGACTCCTCGGATTTTTTGTAACATTTCACGGGCCTGGTGGGTCTGGCCACGCTCGATCAGGGAGTTGGGGGTGTCGGGTAGGAAGATGGCACCAACTGTCATAATAATGGCGGGGACAGCAGCGAGACCAAGGGAGATTCGCCACCCGTAATCGCCCTTCATTTGGCCGGTGCCATAGTTAACTAGGTTTGCGGCGGAAATTCCGATCGTTGTCGCCATTTGGAAGCCGATGTTGAGGGCTCCTCTAATCTTGGCCGGTGCCATTTCGGCCAGGTAAACCGGTACAGACTGCATTAAAGAAAATGATATGTTTACGGAATTTTTTTTCCAAAATATTTATAAGAATGATGTGGTGGTGACATTTAAAAAAAAAAAATTCTTAATAAGTGTTTTGCTTTTAAACTGATAAAATCGTTTTTATTTGTAAACAAAAAGTTTGTACATAAAACAAATCTGAAATGATGTGAATGAAATTTTTTGAAATTATGAAAATAAAAATAACATTTTTTTATTAGAAATGAAAGAACCACAAAAAAGGTGACATTATTTTATATGAAAATTTTGTATGAAAGCTCCCTTAGTAATCAAAGAGAGAAAGGCGCTTCATAGCTGTAATGTGTCTTTCTTGTTAAAATTTATTTATTTACTTTTTTTTTTTTTTTTTTCTCTCACGAGGTCATTCAAAGTTCCATCTTGACTAATTTTGAGATATATGTAGCCTTCCGTCTCACATATATAAGTAATTATTAAAGTCATATTTTAAAAATACAAAACATTTTTAGAAAATAAATTCAAAACTACTTGGCTCCTTTAAAATACAACATAGTTTTATAACTCCTTGCTAATGTCTTTTTTTGAAATAACATAAAAGAAATTCTTATACATGATATCGATTACAAAATCAGTTGTGTTCGATTGTGTAATTAGTTTATGTGCAAATAGAACTATTGGAGTTTTTTTGTTTTTTTGGTATGTTTTACCTGATTAGCATATCCAATGCCAACACCAAGCAACAAACGACCAATGATAAGCATGAGGACGTTTTGAGCAGCGCCATTTAGGATGGCGCCAATTAGGAAAATGGTACCTCCAACAACCATAGAGATTTTCCTTCCGAACGCCCTCGTTGTTGCAGCAGCAAAGAAGGAAGCGATCAACGCCGCTAGATAAAGCGACGATGTGAACAGTGTCAACAAATGGCTGTTGAATTTGCAGTACTGATTCCCAGCAGCTGCGTTCTTCTCCTTCTCATATACAGCTGGAAAAAACTTCTGCAAGAACTGATCCATGGATGTTACTCCTCCTGCATCAAATATATAATTGTTTAATGTGACCTTTTAATTTGAATTAAAATGTTTATAGAGATGAGTTTTATTTATAAAAGTGATGCTGTTATTATATCATTCTTGTGTGGTGTTTGTTGTATAAATTTTCTATAAGAATACTACTTTTTTAACTATCATCATTAAAGACCATTTTCTTTGAGAGTGACTTTAGGTCAACTATAGCTTTGAGTAAAAATTTAATTTGATACAAAACACTTCAATTGACAAATTCATATTCGAGCATAAATTTGAATAAAATCTTCAACAATGGCAGAGTTGAGTATACATTTGTCGTTTGTCTCCCTTGAATTGAATAAAACTTAATTTTATATAAGAGTGAGTGAAGAAGAGAAGGGGTTTTTGCATGATTTTTATATAAATTTTAATTTGATGTAAGTTTAAGTTATGATTAGAAATGTTTTTTTACCCAAAAAAAAAAAAAAAAAAACTAAAACTAAAAATTTATACAAAATCATTTAGTCACATCTTAGGCCTATCACTTCAAAATAGAGAACCAACAAGATAACTGTTAATTACGAAAATGCCACCTCTTCATCTTTTTAGTGAAAGATTTTGTATGAATTTTTTTGTAAAATTAACTATTTCCTTTTCTTTAACTTAAGAAACAAGAAACAATTTAATTCGTCTAAAAGATTAGTTCAAAAAGTTAGAAAATTATATGCTACAAAACTTAATGTTATATGAATCACATTTAAAATTTTATGTTATCCATATATGTACTACTTTTTCAATCTCTATAACATTACTAAATGGATGATTAAATCCAGAGCAAGCTATCAGAACAGAACAAAAAGAGAAGATGGAAAGGGACAGATACAAACCTGAAATACCAATGTCATAACCGAAGATGAGACCGCCTGTGGCTGCAACCAAACAGGTTATCACCACAAAGCCGGTGACCCGACCTTCATACTCCCCTGAACCTCCATGACTCACCACTCCTCCCCCTGCCATATTTCCACCAAACCCAAAATTTTCTTTTCTTTTCTTTTCTTTTCTTTTCCTTTCTTTTCTTTTCTTTTCTTTCTTCTTAGTTAATATACATACATACAAAGAAACAAAAGGTCTCTTAGTAAGAAACTCTTTATTTTTTTTTGCTCTTCTTCCTTGAGTGAATATGTGTGTGAATGGATGCTTTACATATAGGTGTTGGATCCGATAAATTCGTGTAATGTGTTGGGAATGAAGGTTAAAAATAGAAAGGAAGTGACATAATTTTCCGTGAGATCAAAGAATTGTTATCCATGAAAGATGGATGCATGATGTTACTGTAAGCATATGACGCGGGCTCGCTGTATAAATTGTTTGACCATATCTCTGTTCTACGATCGACCGTTAAGTTAGGTTATTACAAGATAATATTCAGTATATTTAGTTTTAATTTTCTGAAATTAATTTTCTAGAAATTGAGTTTTTTGTTTTTCATATTTTTTTATTTTTAGTGAATATTTTTAATATTTAATTTTTTTTTAATTTTTTTTACACACCTAACATGTATATACTTAAAAAATAAAACATTTGTGAAAAAAATATTTTAAAAAATTAATAAATATAAAAATATATATATATATATATATATAAATGTATTAAATTTTTATATATTTTTATATTTTTCGTATTTAATGATTTTTTAAAGATTTTTTTCACAAATATTATATTTTTTAAGTATATTTATGTTAGGTGTGTCTAAATTTTTTAAAAAAAAATTAAATATTAAAGAACAAAAAAATTATGAAAAACAAAAAAAATAAAATTTTCTAAAAAATGAATTTTGGAAATCAAAACTAAATAGAGTGATTGTTTTTTTGGGATAATCAGAATGGTGTCAGAGGAAAAAAAAAAAACTACACAATCATAAAAAAGTTTACAATTTTAATTATTAATATGTATAAATTTTTTCATTAATTTATATATATATTTTTTTGTAAAAGTACACTAATTTGATATTATCCCTTGTGTTTTTTAGATAAAATTATGAATCAGTTTGTCTCTAGTTTTTATGACAAGCATTTTTGGCCCACAACAAGAATAATTATCGTTCTTCTTCTTTTGTCTCATGTGTATATATTATTCTAGAGAAAATTTTTTTTTAATTCGGATAACCTTAGGCCTCGTTTGACGTTTAATTAAAATAATCATATTTTTTTAGAATTTTTTTTATGCTCAGTGATTTTTTTTTTATAAATGTATTAAAAATTTATACTTTTTCAATCCATCTAGTGCATCAGAATATATATGTTTTTTAATTTTGTTTGTTTGTTTGTTTGTTTGTTTTTTACTTTCCTCCTTTGTCTAGTTGAGTACAATCAAAAAATCTTAATTTTTTTAGAAAAAAATTAACAAAAAAGTTGCTTAGTAAATTCCACATGATTTTGTCATATTTATTTTTAAAAATGAATGTTTTTGCATCATAAAATATTTTTCTATCGATCATGGCCAAATCTAATCTTATTAACTGTAACTTATCGACTATAATCTGTTGATTTAAATCATAATTAAATTATCTTTTTAAAAATAACTATGACCACATTATTATTATTATTATTATTATTATTATTATTATTGGTAAATATGATTCAAAGCATCTAATGGGTTATGACATTATAGAGAGAATGGCAACGTGAGCCATTTGTATGGCAATGTGAACTTCCCAATGGAATGTGGCTCTTGAAGAAACTGCCTTCAATCGAAACCGTCTGCATCTAAGCCTATAAATAGGCTGAAGGAGGAGACAAATGGATCATCACCAAATATGAAGACATCTTTTATCATTAGGATTTAGGAGTAGTTTTCAAGTAGTTATGAATTATAGTTGTGATAGCAACTTTAATTTAAGGAGGAGGAACGGTTGTAAAGTTAATTTGCTTCTCTAAAATTGTAATTATCTTGTACTCATCAAGGCATTACAATTTTATTTTCCTAGTTGTTGTTTTTAATTCGATCACATATTTTTTTTCTCTCTCTTTTTATTTTTCTTGGCGATCATTCGATTGTTGATTAATTGTTTAGTAAAATTTATGTTAAGACTAAGTCAATTAAGGCCTAACAAAATTTTTATTAACATAATGATATGTTTTTAAAATTATATTTATTGTTTGCTTTTAAGAGCAAATGTGATGAAATAATGTGATTAAAATTATTCAATTATTATAATTTTACAGTATTACTTAGATCGTCAGTCCCATTGTGGTCCAAAATGCTAAATTGAACTAGTCCAATCACAAGCCCAACTTGATAAGATTTTTATTCAAAATATTTATAGAAAATGAATTTTTTTTCATAGTAGGCGATTAATTATATTAAATTGAAAAATTATAATCCAAGAATGCATCGTTACAACCCTAACAATCACCAAGTGCAACAATCACCATAATAAATAATCTATAATAACATGAAATAATTATTGAAAATTATATGATAATAACATTTTTGTAATCATAAATTAAAGTGATTAGGATTTTAATAGATGAATTCATATATTTCATCATATATTTTAGGATTTGCCACTATAAATTTGCTCTATTATGCTTGGTTTCATTTTTACAATATGTTTTTATGTTTATTTTTATTTAAAAAAAGAAATTATTTTGACAAAAACAAATACTAAAAAGCTAGTTACAAACTTTTAAAATTTATTTTCACTTCCAAAAAAGATAAAATCACCAGAAAATTATGATTTTTTTTAAAAAAAAATTTTAACTTCAAAAAATTTCAGAAAACCAAATCAAAGATTTTGGGTGATGAATTGCTATTGGTTCATTGACCTCTCAATTATAAAATTCATACAATAACATCTCTTTTAAAAGAAGTGGTCTAAAGGAGTAAGAGTGACACATTTTTATAATTGAAGGGAAATTCTGAAGTGTCAATATGTACTATCCATAAACGAGGGGTAAGATGATATTCATAAATAATTGAAGGAGCTTAATGTAATTAAACCTATATATATATATATATATTTGCAATTTGTTTCCGTGGCAAATAGCCCATAGAAAAGTATATAAACCTGACGAATAATGCACAGCTATGATGGCTCTCAAGAACCCAAACACCATCATCAATTTATCTTCAAAGCCTCATAATCATATAATATGCCTTTTAGATAAATGCAAGAACATGAGAGTCCTCAAACAAATCCATGCTCAGATCATCAAAGAAGAAGACAGCTTTGAGACTCCACTTGAAGTCTCAAAATTGGTGTCATTTTGTGCTGTTTCACCCCATGGAAACTTAGACTATGCCAAAACAATCTTTGCTCAGCAGCAAAACCCATCTGTTGAACTCTACAATTCTCTCATTAGAGGTTTCTCTTCAACCAAGCACCCTCTTCAATCGCTTTTATTGTACCAGAAAATGCTCTGTAGTGGCTTGAAACCCAATAATTTCACTTACCCATTTGTGATCAAAGCTTGCACTGAGTCGTCAATGGTCAAATATGGAATTCTAGTCCATACCCATGTTGTGAAAAATGGATTAGAATCCGATTCTTACATTCAAAGTTCATTGATTCATTTGTATGCAAGTGGGAAAGATTTGAATGCTGCAAAAAAGTTGTTTGACATGTGCTCCGAATTGGACTTAGTTTCTTGGAATGCAATGATTGATGGGTATGTAAAATCTGGTGAGATGGACCTTGCACAAGCAGTATTTGATCGGATGGCGGTTCGAGATGTGATTTCTTGGAACACTATGATCAATGGTTATGGGATTCTTGGGAGAATAGAAGATGCGAAGAGACTGTTTGATGATATGCCCAAGAGGAATGTGGTGTCTTGGAACTCAATGTTAGCGGGTTACGTTAAATGTGGGAATGTGGAAGATGCTTTTGATCTGTTCTCTAAAATGCCTTATAGAGATGTCGTGTCTTGGAATGCCATGTTAGCGTGTTATGCACATAGCGGGAAGTCGAACGAAGCTCTTGCTTTATTTGATGAAATGCAAGCGTTGGCCGTAAAGCCAACTGAAGCCACAATGGTCAGCCTACTATCGGCATGTGGTCATTTGGGTGCTTTGGATCATGGGTCGCATTTGCATTCTTTCATCAATTATTACAAAATCGAAATCAATTCCATAGTTGGTACTGCCTTGGTAGACATGTATGCTAAATGTGGTAGTATTTCTCGTGCTTGTGAAGTTTTTTATTCAATTGAATTCAAAGATGTTCTTGCTTGGAACACCATTATAACCGGCATGGCCATGCACGGCAACGCCAAAGTTGCCCTACAACTTTTTGACAAGATGCAAAATGATGGCGTGGCACCAAATGATATAACTTTTGTAGCTGTGCTTAGTGCTTGTCGTCATGCTGGGATGATAGAGGAAGGTCGGAGAATATTAGATTGCATGAGGAGCTCTTATGGGATTGCACCCAGGGTGGAGCATTATGGTTGTGTCATTGACCTCCTTGCTCGGGCTGGGCAATTGGAGGAAGCCATGGAGCTCATTGGGACAATGCCTGTGGAGCCCAATGCTAGTGCTTGGGGAGCGTTGCTTGGAGGATGCAGGATTTATGGGAATGCTCAGGTGGGTGAAAGAGTGGGGAAACACTTGATCAATCTTCAACCGCAACATAGTGGACGGTATCAACTCTTACTTTATGCTTGGTACAATATTTGTTTGTTATACCATACTAAAGCAACTCTCTCTTATACTTGAATTATATTAAAAGTTAAACTACTGAGTGACCTCTCCAGTATTTTGAGCTAAGAATGGCATGAGTTTAGATCTTTGGCAACACCCACTACCATCCTTTTAATTTTGGTATCGGTTTCTGATCTTGAATTGGGAATGAATGTTTGCTTGGAACATGAGGGTCAGTTCAGTTTGGTATGTGCTTTGTATTGAAGATTGTCAATTCTAAATTAAGATGATCACATACATCTTGACCTGTACATTTGACAAACTTCCATTCTTCCCTTTTAGATTCAATGTCTCTCTTTCCAACCATTTCTACGTTTTCATTGACCCATTCAACTTTATGAAGTCAAACAACCCAATGTACTAACTTTTTTGATTAGATAGCCATCACTTACTGATTGTTGTTAGTGCCCCAATGTGAAGCAATCAAACAGGTTAAAGGGCTTACATCTTCAAGGGTTTTGAATTATTTAAAGATGTTTTAAAAATTTTATCACATTGATTTAATATCTCATTGAATGCATGCAAAACCATGTGGTTTAAGCTTGAAAATTTTACTATCATTTACTTTACCAACAAGGGGTAAGTAGACTGTTCATTATAAAATTTTATGTAATCATGTTATTGCCAATTTATTCATTTTATTTCTTATACAGATATATCCTTCTTTCGAATATATATGCTGCTGCAAAGCGATGGGATGATGCAAGAAAAGTGAGGAATCTAATGAAAGCTAAAGGTGTTTCTAAGGTGCCAGGGGTAAGTGTGATAGAACTGAAGGGGATTATTCACCGATTTGTTGCTGGTGATTGGTCCCACCCTGAGTCAAATAATATTTATGAGAAGTTGTGGGAGATATCAACACGGCTAAAGACTACAAGCGGCTATTCACCGGATACAGAACAAGTCTTGCTTGATATAGAAGAAGAAGAGAAGGAGAACACATTGTCCGTTCACAGTGAAAAGCTTGCTATTGCTTACGGGTTTATTCACTTGGGTCCAGAGGAAGCCATTAGAATTGTGAAAAACCTTAGAGTTTGCAGAGACTGTCATTATGTTATAAAGCTGATTTCAATTATATATGGTCGGGAAATAATCGTGAGGGACAGGAACCGGTTTCACCACTTCAGAGATGGTGGGTGCTCTTGCCTAGATTTTTGGTAGGATTTATGGGTCTCTTCATCAAAACTGCTAGTGACTGATCTCCAACAGAAGATCATGCTTGTACATAGTGAACTTCTACAGATGGCATATTCTGCATCGACCTTCACAACCACCTTCTCCCAGAATGAAACCGAATCAAAAAGTTTGATGGCTCAAATGCAATCCCTCCAAAACCAGAAAACAGCCTTTTGCATATGATTTTGGGGTGACTTTTCCCCTATCTGATGTTAGAACAGGTTGGATTGACCCAAAATTGTGGGTAATGTTTTGACCCAGGATTGTTTTGCCTTTTACTAGAAACCGTGATTTATACAGTTAAAAGTTGATATCAAACTGTGAGGAAGATTCTACACAGAAAAGAAGAGAAAGGACTAACCACTTCCTCTCAGAAAGAAGTTGAGTTGAAAAGCTCGAAAGCTCAACTTTAATCCCTCCAAAGCCAAAAACAGCCTGCTTGCCCATCCTTTGATCCTTTTCCTCCTTCCAAAGACAACAATCCCTGACCTCTTTGCTTTGGAGATTCATTCCCAGTTTGCGTTGGCTAAGGATGTTAGGAAATTGCAGGATGATTATGTGACTAATACTGTTGATCACACTGTTTTGCAACATTTTACCACAGTTAGTGCTATTTTCCAACTTTCCATGCTACATTTTCATGTTGGAATGGAGCTTGGAACTCAGACAGCTTGAATGCTGGTTTAGCCTAGGCAGTGTTGGACCATCAAGGGATGACGATGATGATTCATGATTGTTCAAGAGGGTGTTTTCTGCTACTCTGTTTCGGCCTTAATCACAGAGAAGAAACCATGTTTGGAAGCCTCAAAATGCTGCAATTAAAGAATATTGCCGAAGTAGAATGTAGTCTTCAAACAGTGATCTCATATATTAAATGTTTATGTAATAGTTTTGCTAATGTCGTTTGTAATATCTAAAGTGAATAGACAGTGAGTAGAGCCAACACATAAATTGGCTAAAGCTGCCCCCAAGAAGGGTCACTGATTCAACTTATTTCATTTCAAGGTAAGATATGACATTAATTTTTATAGTTTTAAGAAGATTTCGCTTTGTTACTTGTAGTTTTAATTTTATCAATTTTATTCTTCTATTTTCATTTTCATGTGAAACTAAGGCCTCATTTGGCAAGTAGCTTTTTTAGTTAAAAAGTCAAAAAGTCACTAAAAAAATTAAAAAGCCAACAACCCATATCAAAAGTCAAAGATTTTCTTTTCTCTTTACTTTTTACACATTTTTTCGTAAAAAGCTAAAAAGTCATCCAAACATACTAGTTTTTTTTACATCACATTTTAGCCAAAAAATTACTAAAAAAGCCTGTTCCCAAACGAGGTCTAAGATTAAAAATGGAATTTGGATAAAATTATACGGAGCATCGGTATAATCTATTCATTTTTTTTTTATTAAGCAAGAATTGTTAAATTTCTACATGAGTAATAGGTGTTAATTGTCCACCTGAAATATTAATGAATAATGGCATAGAAGTTATATTGAAAGGCAAATAGAGTTGTGAAATTAATATTGGTGAAATTAAAATAAAGAGAATCAATGTGAAATCTTACTAAAACTATAACAATTATGTTTTTGAACTTTCAAAAGGCACAAATCAATATGAATGTGTCGACTCAGTTGGCGAAGCTTTCATTTCATATTTTTTGGATAGGCTGAATTACATATAATTAGCATTTTCAGGAATAATAATTTTAAAATTATCATTTCCTTTAAATTGTGTATCATATTTCATATTTAGATTGACTCAGGATTTGAAGGTGAGATTAATAGTCCAAATCCTTGCTTAGTCTTTCATTTTGTATCTCACACTCACTTGATATTCAATAATCCTTTACAATGATTACTATGTCTGAATGGACTATTAGTCCTTTTTTTTTTAAGGATAAATTATATATACATTTCTTGAGATTTGTTTAAAGTACAGATTGTCTTATGTAATTTGAAAAATTACAGATATCCTCTTGTTAAAATATTTTATTTAATAGA
This sequence comes from Camellia lanceoleosa, assembly GCA_025200525.1. Taxonomy (NCBI): domain Eukaryota; kingdom Viridiplantae; phylum Streptophyta; class Magnoliopsida; order Ericales; family Theaceae; genus Camellia; species Camellia lanceoleosa. The sequence goes on from CM045769.1 coordinate 4,424,111, forward strand.
ATTAACCAAAAAGAATAAAATTTATAATTGTTCTTCTATACAATAATAAAATTACCTAAATTATTAATTGAAATATATTTTTAATATCATTAAAAATCGCTAATTGACTTAATGATTTATTAATAAAATGTGTGATTTGTTATGAAATTAAAAATCTCAGGGAATGAAATGTAATTTCCAGAATTACCGAAGCGATTCGTAATTTAATCAAATCTTAAAAGGTGTATTTGTAATTTATCATTTTTTTTAACGTAATGGACTAGTTTGGGCCACAATTTTGTTAATTAAATATCAAATTATATATTTTGTTAGATTATTAATTTAATCTTATATTCATTTCTGTCCATAAAAACACGATCTTAGTGTTTGGCTAACAATTAAAAATCAAATGATGTAATACATTTCATATATTATCATATATTTTTATTTTAATGATTTTTTTATTACAAATATATTATCAACATTAACCATTACTCGAGATTTGTTCCATCGACGCAAAGGCAGTTTTTTTTCGAAGAGAAAAATTAAGAATCATGAAAATTTCATGAAAATAATCATGAAATATTTATGATCTTTAGATTACCTTAATTAGTGTATGGTGCTTTATTCTAAGTATAATCTAAAGATCACAAAATTTTCATAATTATTTTCATAAAATTTTTTTTATGATACCTAACATTGTTATTTTCCGAAAGCCCTTTCCATAAATTCTGAAATTAATTAAAATATGTCACCGATTATTTAGGGGGGGAAAAAAAAAAAAAAAAGAAACAAACAAACACGTAACCACAACCCCATTGTTAGCAATTTCTTCATTTTATATGTGACCCAATCCATGCTCCCATTTCATTTTTCAAAACGTGGCGTGCGCAACGGTCATGTGGCTCACGCACAAATTCTCGATTGAACAACGAACCCTCCATAGCTGAGTCAATTCATCAAAAGGCTTTACACAGTTGTCATGAATATGCATCTTCGTCTCAAATCAATCATGCCAATCAACCCATACAATCTGATCCAACTCTTATCTTGTGTGCACAGACATAGCTCAGTAACCTCAAGATCCTTTTGTACGAAGACCCGAAACACCAATCACTCTCTCCTTCCTTCAGATCATTCTAGAATCGTTGATGGACTCATTTCCATCTTCACCAAGGGACCCTTTTACCCAGACAGCCTTGAAATGAGGGAATTTGGTTCGAAACTCAATACTTCCATTGTCGAAACCGTGTTAAAATCTCTCAAGAGCTGGAAAATAGCTCACTTGTTCTTTAATTGGGCTTCAAATCAATCTGGGTATAGGCACAATTGTTATACTTACAATGCCATGGCTTCGATCCTATCACATGCTCGACAAAATGCTCCACTGAGGGTTCTGGCCGTGGAATTGGTGGATTCTCGGTGTTGGATGACACCGGGTGGTTTGGGGTTCTTTATTAGGTGTTTGGGTGGTCAGGGATTGGTTGAAGAAGCCAATTTGGTATTTGATCAAGTGAAAAAGATGGGTCTTTGTGTTCCAACTAGTTATAGCTATAACTGTCTGTTGGAGGCCATCTCTAAGTCTAGTTCAGTTGATTTAATTGAGAAAAGGTTGAAAGAGATGCACGATTCTGGTTGGGAACCCGATAAGTACACATTGACTCCGCTCTTGCAGTGTTACTGCAAGGCAGGGAAGTTTGAAAAAGCTTTGGAAGTTTTCAAAAGTATAAATGAGCGGGGTTGGGTGGATTCTCATGTTTTCGCTATCTTGGTGCTTTCGTTTACCAAGTGGGGCGAAGTAGATAAGGCTTTTGAGCTGATTGAAAGGATGGAATATCTGAATATTAACTTAAATGAGACGACAATTTGCAATTTGATACATGGGTTTGTGAGAGAGTCTAGAGTGGATAAGGCCCTCCAGCTGTTTGATAAAATGAAGAAAATGGGTCTTGCTCCCGACATTTCTTTGTACGACGTTCTAATAGAAGGGCTCTGCAAGAATAAAGAGCTTGAAAAAGCTTTGTGCTTATATTCGGAAATGAAAGAGTTGGGAATTTATCCTGATGTTAGAATACTCACGAAGCTTATATCACAATTGCCCAGAGAAAGTGAAATGATAAAGTTACTTGAGGAAGGTCCAGAAGAGCTGGGTAGTGAAGAAGATATGATCCTGCTGTATAATTCTGTTCTTAATTTCCTTGCTAACAAAGGTTCAGCCCATAAAGCTTACTATCTGCTACGGGCAATGATGGGGGATGAATCTAATGGTGATGTTGAGGTGGACAAGCTCTCTAGGATTAAAAAACTTGTTCGCCCAGATTCCCATTCTTTTGAAGTAGTAATTAACAGCTTGTGCTGTTCTGATAACTTGGATATGGCCCTATGCCTTTTTCGAGAGATGGATCAAATGAATTGTAAACGGAGTACACTCCTTTATAATAATTTAATTGATAGTTTGAGCAATTCAAATAGAGTGGAGGAATGTTACAAACTTCTGAGAGAGATGAAAGAATCGGGATTTCAACCAACACATTTTACATACAATTCCATCTTTGGGTGCTTATGTAGAAGAGAAGATATCACTGGAGCTATTGACATGGTGAGGGAGATGCGCATTAATGGGCATGAGCCATGGATAAAACATACTACATTGCTCATAAAAAAGTTGTGCAAACATGGTAGGGTCGCTGAAGCTTCTAATTTTCTTGGTGGCATGATTCAAGAAGGTTTTCTGCTTGATATAATTCCCTATTCTGCAGCTATCGATGGCTTTGTCAAGATCCAAGAAGTGGACCATGCTTTGCAGCTATTCAGAGACATTCTTGCTCGTGGGTATTGTGCTGACGTGGTTGCGTATAACATTATAATAAATGGGCTGTGTAAGGCCAAAAGAGTATTGGAAGCCGAGGATGTTCTGAATGAGATGCTGGAGAAGGGGTTTGTTCCCTCAGTTGTTACCTACAACTCACTCATTCATGGATGGTGTAAAAGTGGTGATATTGATCGAGCCCTGCTTTGTCTTTCCACGATGGCTGGAAAAAAAGAATGGGAGCCCAATGTCATTACTTACACAACTTTAATTGATGGACTATGCAATGCTGGAAAACCAAATGATGCTCTTGATCTTTGGAATGAAATGAAGGGAAAGGGGTCTTCTCCCAACAGAACTTCTTTTACAGCTCTCGTTCATGGGCTTTGCAAGTGTCTGAGACCTGATGATGCTCTAGGCTATTTCCAGGAAATGGAAGAGAATGGCATGAAACCTGATACATTTCTCTATGTTGCTTTAATAGATGCTTTCCTATCTAACTCGAACCCACTCTTGGCTTTTGTCATATTAAAAAAGGTGGTCCACAGAGGTATTCTTCCAGACTCAAGTGATAAGAACTACATAGCTATAAAAGAAGCTATATTTAAACTATCTAGAGATGCCAGAACTGCATCAGACATTGAGAGTCTTATTGCAGAGGGAAGCATTCCTATCATTCCTAGTATCTCAGATCTTGGAAATGAAGATGGACACGAACCTGTCGCCTGATAAAAGGACCTATGTCTTCCATTCTCAGTGGGATTGAATATTTGAACTTAAGGAAATTGTAGTGATTGTCATACAAAATTTGAGGAACTTGAGTTAATGAAGCCAATAGCAATTCAATTGGGCTATTAATTTGTTTAGAAAGAGGGCAGAAGTCTTGCATCAGCGCCTGATGGTTCCACAACTAGCATTACAAGCTCTGGAATCATTAAATGAGGTACGCTTATCATGGACACTTCAGCAGCATGTGATGTTAAGCCCTATAAACCTCAATCTATTGCATTTCCAAAAAATTAGCTATGAATACCTTTTTCTAATCACTTCAATATAATTTTTGCAAGAAAGAATGATATATGCTATAAGATCCAAATACATCAAGAAAAGAAGATGGTTTATAGAAATGTACAAAAAATGTTCAAGTACACAAGCTATAGATGTGCTGCAACTTGGTGAGAAAATTCATAGTTTTCACATCATAGTAATCAGAAGTTGACCAAACTTGTCAGTTGAGGCAGGAAATGGATGGTGATCCAGTCATGCTCTTTAATTGGATCTTTTTTTCCATTGAACCAGATTGAAGCAGTGCAAACTGCTTGAACCGGTTGATTTTTATAAAAACCAGAGTAACTTGTAGGTGAACCATTTATTATTTAAAAATCAATCAACTTCAAGCCTATTAAGACCCGAACCTAGACACTTTGTATGGGATAAAACACTATTTGGTATTTACCACTAAACCATTGCTCATTCTTGCTAATTGGTTTCCAAAATAAGTTTTTCCCCATACATAGCCTCATATATGCCTCATCTTTATATGCCAACTTAAAAAATAAAATAAAAGTCATATTCATATAGATGTTGAACCACAGTTGAACAAGAGTGCCTCATTATGTGTTATTGCTACCATATGCTAGTAAATTTTGAAATGCTTAATTTGGTGATGTTATTTTTAATTAATTTCTTGATTTACTGATCTTTGGACTATGAAGCATGAATACGAACGAATATGGAAAACAAATACAATGATACGTACGATAAAACCTTGAAAAATTATATTTGGGTAATGGCAGGATATGTTCATATAAATTTTTTGTTTCAATATCAAATCTAAACTGTTTAACTTAGCCTATGCTTTTCACTCACACTTGTATGAAAAAGTGTTGTACGAAAATTTATGTTCTTGTTTAATTATTGAAATTTGATTTAGTATTGTTAAATTTTCTCATTTAATTGTTTAATATATATTGCGGCATTGTTTCAGAAAAGTTACAATTTATTGAGCATATCATAACATTATTGTAATATTTTTTACATTTTGCTTAGTGTTATGATGACAATGCAGAGTTTTGATGCCATTCAATGTATCGTGCAGATACCATGAACTCATAAAATGAACGACTGTGATGATGAAAGTTCTGAGGGAAGTGTTGAAGAGCTCATGGGACTACAGATGAAACTTCTGGTAAGTTGTAAATCATCAGTCTCTGGATACGTTGTTTTCTTTGTCATGGTACTTTGATTCTTGAGTGTTTGTAAATTGTGTCTTATGCAATCTTCCTGCCGGAGATGCTAGATCTTGCTATAGAATTGCAGCAGTGTATTGTAATAGATTCTAGGAAGTTCCAAATTTGAAATTTTAATATCCCGGTTCCTAAAAAAGTGTTAGCAATTTAAAATATTTAGCTTGATGAATACGTCTACTGTCATAATTTTATAGGTGGAAGTCTCTTAACCTCGTCTCTTGCTGCCCTCCCATCAGGGTTATGTAGAAAAGCAAAGATGAAAACTCCATAGACATATTATGTAAATATCAATTCTATTAACATAATAATAGAAGTAGGCATTTTATAGAAAGATAAACGATTCGTTCACCCCTTTTTGTGTGTGTGTGTGTGTGTGTGGATTTAAAGGGTAATTAAGGTGATACTCCTTTTGTTTTTTGTTTCTCTATTAAAATCAAAATTATTTAACAGAAGTCCTTTGCTTTATCTAAGTGTTTAATATAATATTAATATTAGGTGATTATAGTTGGGGTAAAATCTGCTGTGCTTGGCCTGTAGGTACCTGTCCAAATGCATGTATCTCTTTATGTGTGCTCATGCTGTTTGTGTATATCTTGCTTACGAAGAAAAAATGAAAAAATAATTTTTCATATGTCTATATAAATAGATATATAGGTACCAAGCAAAATAAATAATTTGTGCAATTACATTCTCTTTTCTATGGCATGATTTAGTGACCAAAAATATAATTGATAAATCTGGTCTCTTCCTTGGCTGTTCGTCTGAGTATGATCCAAGATCTACACAACTTCATAAACCTAAGAGTCATTGGCTGAAGATCTTTCAATTTATCACATTTATCCAAACAAACTGCAAATAGTAGAAATCTTAGTTGCACGAAGTGGAAGTGAGGGTTGGGACCGGGGAGCAAGGACAGATGATGGAAGAGTCTAAGGTTGGGAGTGTCTATTGAGGTGCTTATTTATATATTTCATATTCTAAGAAATTTTTTTCTTAGTTGTAATATATATGTTAAAATACGAATAAATATTGGAGAGTATTGGAGAGTCAAAGATTGTTGTCAACTACAAACTTATTTTATTTTGTAAATTATAAACAAATATTATGTAAATACAAAGTACTATAATAAATTTGAGTTTTTTTTTTTTTTTTTTTTTTCCTGTAATCTTATTCCTGCCACAGATTTTCTCTTGCTTGGTAGCTTTTTCTTTTGTTTATTGGGGATTCATATGTTTGAGAGATTCCATCCCTGTTGAGGACACAGTTCTTTTGTTAATGGAAATGAGGTTTAAACTTTATTCTTGCTTTGAATTGTGAAATCGCTGTTTTGGAACAGATTCATTACCCTTACTAGGAGGTTCCTGCAACTAAGGAACACTGTGTAGTAAAATGGAAGAGGGGATGAAAGGAAAGGAGAAATAATAGGGGAAGAGAACAAGAGAGCATAAGCAACTTGACGGGCTTGTCCCTATAATTTTGTCACGTGAAGTAGAAAGGCATTGGTTCCTCAATAGTAATCTTATAAACGGTAGCCATAAATTTTAGTATCCTCTGTTATCTAACAAAACATTTAACTGTTTGCAATATATTAATAGCCACATTCAACTGTTCACAATATATTAATAGCCTAATCATCCCAATACATCCTCATAGTTCCATCACTTTTAAACCCTTCAAAAGAGACTAGATGTTGGATATTGTGGATCCTAATGAGTACCAGATACTAACTACTTGATTGCTCATCCAACTTCGCGCTAGGTTGGTGATCCAACTTTATGTTTGGGGTTTGAGGGGGCTTGCTTCCCAACAAGAATTCTGAAATAAAGGTATTTTAGGATTTTCACACTTGACCTGGCCGTGATAGTTGACTTCGTTTTACCATTATTAAAACCTTCAATATCACAACACTCAGATTGTCTCACTATCTGTCTGAGGAATTTCACTACTTGAGGATTTTGTGGAAGCTAATCTGTACTTCTAACTCATGCTTGTGTGCATTGGCTTGGGGCTTATGTGCTTCTTTGCCCAAATGGTTGGGGTCGCTTTCCCCTTTGGTTGTCAGAGATATGTTTCTCAAAGTTTGAAATTCTTTTTCGAAAATGATAATGTACATACCTAGAAATACAGAGCACTTCTCTTCCTTGATCGTGCTATTCAAGATGATATTTTATATGCTGAATGTTATGTGAAAAGCAAATGTGGTTAGTCTAGTCAATCCTTTTTCCTTTTTTCACATAATTTGGTTACTCAAATTCAAGGGAGTATTCATCATGTTGCATATTAACGCTCCCTGTTGAAAATATTTTCTGAAAAACATTTTCCATATTTTTCTAGTGTTTGAAAAGATAGAAAGCGGAAGTCAACAAAAAAAGTTCTGTGGTCAATAGAGAACAAGCTTATTTGGGCGAAAAATGTTTTCTACTTTTGAAATATTGAAAATATTTTCCGGACTAAATCTTACCAATACCACTACATTACTACCATCTCCATTGCCACCACAGCCCACTACCATCACCACCACACCACTACTAGTACAATAGTTTCAAGGTTGCAATTGCAACCAAATATAGGAAAACATTTTCAGGAAAAAGTTATTTGTAGAAAAAGTTTTCTATTAGAAAATGTTTTCGACCGAAACAAACAGAGTGTAAAACTGAAGATTAAGAACAGTGAAGTCAACTACCATTTTATCAGTGAAGTTGGATGAAAATGATGATAGTCAAATTAGAAACATAAAGTCCACAATCTTTGTGATATATTGTAGCTATGTATGGATTTAGCCTCCACCATAAACTAAACAATAAAACTTATCTTTTGTGGGCACAAGCCTTTAGGAAAGCATTGGGTGGCAGGGAACTTTCTTTTTGAAGTTATGATCTTGTTTGATCCTCCTGCTGATGCTAATATGGAACTGGATGAGCGTAGCAACAATATTCTATTATTTTTCTTGTTATGATGTGTAGTTATGGAACCTTTGGAGGAATAGCAGTTAGAACTTAGTTCTAGTGTTGATGTTTCCATCACCATTATTAATGGTGATTTCGAATGCTGTTAATTTGTGAGATTTTTAATATGGAGAAGAAAGTTTTTGGAATATATTATTTCACACGAAAATGTACTTAGTCTCCCTCAACAAGAGAAGTTTTTAGGTGAGTAATATTGTACATTCAAGGAGATGTTACATGAGCTACATTACTAATAATGACCTTTAGGACCATATGGAGCCTAGTGTTTGGTGGTATCTCAACTGTTATGTAACGCTATTACATAATCGTATGGGCAGTCACTGGTACCTGTTACGATTGCTATAGCGGTGTGATTCAATTTCACAGGTGTAGTGCCATTGCCATTGCCATTGCCATTCCATTATTCCTGTAACAGGCCGGTACATAACAGTGGTGGCATCTGCTACATTTAAATGTCAATCTTGTGCTCATTTTCTTCTCTTTCAGTAGAAGGTTTATTTATTTATTTATTCATTCGTTCTTTTAGTCTCTTTTGTTCCTTTTCGTTGAAGTCAATGTGCCTTTTGTTCCTGTCTCTGCTTGTCCTGGTTCTGTTCGGTTTTGTGTGTCTGATGCGTTGTGTTGTTGTTTGCTTATTTTTCTATTTGGGTGGGTGTCTTGCGGCTTCTCTTCTGTGTTGTCTTTTTGTGTGTTTGAATCCCTCCTTTTGGTTTTGTTGGGTCTGCTTTGTTTTTCTTCTTTGGGGTTTGGGTGTTGTCTTTGCTCTGCCTTTTTAGTTTTTCCTTGTTGGGTTGTGGTGGCAGTGCCTTTTTTTTTTTTTGTGGTTTCTTTTGTTCTTCTGTACTTGTCTGGTTTGCTTCATGGTTTTTTTTTTTATGGGGTTTTAGTCTTTCGAGTTGTTTCCTGCTCTGGTGTTGTGCCTCTGCACTGTGTTCTATGTTACATGACTCTTCTATTTTCCTCAAAATAATCATGTCTGTCGGATAATAAGGGTGTGGAACATTTGGTAAGTTGGTAAAATCTCTCTAGAAGATCAGACTAGTTGGTAAGTTGTTAATATAGTTTGGAGTTTGTATCATTTTGATTCTTAATCTTTCATTTGTGATACATTTTATTCTGAATTTTAAATCTCGTTCTAAGTAAGGATAATCAAAGATATTGCTTTTTTTGCAAATGGAAAATTCTCCATTTTAAGGGCAAGTTGCCATACAATTCATTTTGTATTAGTTAACTTATATATTGTTTGAAATATAATAGTCTTTTTTTTTTAATGAATAATGCTAGCGCTTTCTTGGTTATAAAGTTCTGTTTGATTTGATTTTCACAATCTATTTTAGAAAAAATTTCCAAAAAAAATAAAAATTAAATTGGTAAAAAATTTGTAAACACGCTTATTATTTTTATATAATTTTATCTTTTGGGAGGGTAGAAATATATTTTTTAAATATAGCGACAATTTTGATATCATTATTAAACCAATCCATTAAATCAAAAAATTCAAAACTTAAAATATTTCATATATTAATCATATTAAAAGCCTAATAACCATCCATTACTTGATAATCATAAAAAAAAATTATCTCTTAATAACAAAAACAACAATCCATTAAATGATAACCATCGAAAAACATAAACAAAAATAATCATCCATTACATGATCATCAACCAAACACATACTAAAAATTAATTTGGTACAAAAATTTAAAAAAATATAAAAGATTTATCATTTTATATATTTTATTTTTGGTGAGTAAAAATAATTTTAAAAATTCAAAAATATTTTTTTCATATTTATTTTTGTCAAATTAGTTTATATTTTTTTAAATTGACTATTTTGCTCTTGAAGTGGAGCATTTTCTATTTGCAAAGGAAACAGTGTCCTCAATTGTTTTTATTTGGAATGAAATTCAAAATTTAATATTAAATATATTATAACTGAAAGATCAAAAAATAAAGTGACATATTCTTAAATTACAAGGAATATTGATATAATTCACCCAACAAAATAAATAACAGTAAAGTGGAGTATTATGAATTTATGACACAAGAAATAATTAAATGTTGAAAGAAAAACTTGTCAAAATCTCTCGTCATAACAATTTAAAAATAGTGTAAAATTTAATATTGTATTGGATTATGTTTAAAAAAATATATTAAATCTTTAAAAAATTATTTTAAATCATAATAAATGTGATTTTAAAATAAAAACATCTTCGTGAGGAAAATGAAAATATTCACGATTGAAGTTGCAACAGTTGTTACACTACGCCTACTACACTTTGCAACTATGTTGCCGCCACTATCATCATTATAGCAACCACAGTTGATAATTGAAACAGTAGGTAGATAAGTCGAGTAGAGTAATAGATTATTTAAATTTAACTTGAAATTTTAATTAGTTTTAAAATATGTTTTATGTTTGATTTGTCTATTTTTAAGTCAATTTTAAATGAGTTTTAATAAAATTGATCACAAATCTAGTTTGAGTAACTTGCTTTTTTATAAAATATATAACTAAATCTATCTTAATAATTGTTCAAACTTAATATGAAAATTTAATAAACTTTAAAATATATTTATATTTAATTTATTTATATAATAAGTTGATCTCAAACCATTATACTCTTGAATCTCTTATCTCTCATTAACTATCCTGTTTGGGAAAGGATTTTTTTGACTTTTTGACTAAAATAGTATTAAAAGACAAAATAGATTAAAATAGTCAATAAAATAAAATATCACATCAAATCTATAATTATTTTACTTTTTTTTTTCCCTCACAAATATTATATCCAATTCCAAAAAAATTTAAATTTTTTCCAAACACGACTATTTTAACCTATTAAAATAATCAAAAACTAAAATAACCAACTTTCAAAACACCCGATTGGGATGTAAGTTAATTTTTTGACTTTTTAGCTATTTTAGTCTGGGGTTAAAAAGTCTCGTTTGAGATGAACTTTTTGACTTTTGTAAGAAAAAAAAAATGATTATGATTTGAATGTGACATTTTATCTTAATCTATTTTATCTTTTTATAATTAAAATAGTCACCAAAAAAAAATGCCAAACATAATCTCTAGAAAATAAATGAATCGGCAAGATTTATTTATTTACTTATTTACTGGAATTCATTTTTCAGAAAAATTATTTATTTATTTTTCTTGTCCTACTCTACAATACAAGTCTTAATAACAAGGGTAAATTGCACTGACAACCCCTCTGTTCTTATGAAATAACATTGATACCACCCAAAATCTCTCAAATCACACTCACTTCCCCTATCAGTGCACAAAGTTATATGACATGGCAAAATTACTACTATACCCATGTTATTTGATACTATTATATATTTCTATATTAATAGTATTTTTCTCTCTGTTTTTTTCTTTCCCTCGTCTCCCTCTTTTTTTTTTTTTTTTTCAATACAGAATGGTGATCAACAATCATTAGGTCATGTTTTTTGGCTTCATAAACGAGGAGATTAGACTATCAATCTTGTGGGTTTTTTATAGCCCATGTTTAGTTGGCAAAAATAGAAGGGGACTATTAGTCCCATGAGACTATGAATACTCTCACATAGGAGATTAGGTTGGCTAGATTTTGGGTGAGATTAAAAAAAATAGTGAGGGGATTGAGTATATTTTATCTAAAAATTTTATTTTTTTAATTTTATTTTTTTTTACCAAGTGCACCTATTTGTTTTAATATTTGTTCTAATTTTTTTTTAATATAGACATAATTTATTTATTTATTTTATATAAAAATAATTTAACAATCTCATCACTAATCATCTCCCATATTATCATCAAAATAAACACACTTTTACTTAATTTCATCACTAATAATTCTTATATTAACAACCTCTTCACTAACCATCATTTCACTAATAATCTCATCCAACTTAATCCGCAAAACAAACGTCATTGTTTTAGCTATCCAACCATACCATCGTAACCACAATGACCCGTCCACCACACACCCATCCATCCCGAAAAACGCACACCCACTAAGCGTTGCCCGCTAAGTTGCACCAGACCAGACCAACCCCAGTCAAATTCCAGCCACCATCCATACCACCGAACTGATTCACTGATGTAGGAGAAGAGGCAAAATAGGAAGCCAATCAATTCTTTTTAGGTCATTTTTATAAGGAACTATTATTTGATTTGAACAACTAAAGTAGAACGTATAAATTCACAAAGCAATTCGTTCTATAAAGAAATATCAATAAAACCTGTTATTTAATTTGATTTAATTTCATTTGTAATTATAACCTATGAAACACGGATACTTCAAATAAGAAGACGTATCCGTATCGTATCCGTATCTGATACCGATACTTCTTGGATACTTACGGATACATATCAGATACTTATTAAAAGTATCGGATACTTCTTAATTAATTTTGAAGTATCGGATACTTAGTTTTGAAGTATCGGATGCTCCAAATTATATCGGATACTTCTTAATTAATTTTGAAGTATCAAATGCTCCAAGTCACATATTACTCATTTTACGAAATTAAAATTGTATCGTTTCTTATATAACATCATAATATAATATAATTGTAAGGATAAATAAGATATTTTTATAATACTTTGCTTAGTTTTTTTATAAAAATAACATAGTAATCTAAAGTAATAGAATTAATTAAATTGACATCTCATCATTGTATCATGCAAGTCCCCTATAACTACATAGAAGTAAGGATTAATAAGATAATACAACAATAGTAAAATTAAATATCAATAAATAAATAAGCAAATAAACTTGCATAGAATGTTTTTGACTAGTGCAAAAGGAAAAAGCATAGGGTCAAGTTATAGATTGTTTTGATATTATAATATCAACATATTAGATTTGATATTGAAATGAAATATTTGCAAGACGTATTGAAAATTAAAAAACTAAACTAGCTACTGCCTTAAATTAATACATAATTCTTAAATATTAGTATTTTGCATGATAATGTTATTGTGGTTTCAACATTCTTAAGTTTATGTGTAACTCACTGCTAATAATTTATTTATTTTTTATTTTTTACAAACGTATCCTAACCGTACCCGTATCTTACTTTTTTAAATTTTGCTGTATCACCGTATCTGTACCTCGTATCCGTATCCGTGCTTTCTAGATCATAACAAATGGCTTTCCACCAGAAGAATTGAAGTACTAAACAAAGATTAGTAATTCAAACATTTGGAGCTACACGAATACAACCCGAGATGTCTAATGGATAAATGTGTGTGTATATGTATTTATATCAACATGATAGTTCAGTTTATTTGTACTCTTTCTTTTATCTTTTTCTTTTTCTTTTTCTTTTTTTTTTCTTTCTTTCTTTTTCTTTTTCTTTTTCTTTTTATAATATGCCTCTCCCCCTCAAGAAATATGATTAGTAGCTCTGAATGTTTTCGCTATTTCTGAATTCAACATAATTTCTTACTTTGATGATTCATGAATCATTCTCATGGGTTCTCTTATGTTTTCATAAATGAGTTGCTTGGTATTGATATTGGTTTTCCATTTGATGAGAAGCTAGTTTTACAACTACAAACATGCTTACAAGGTGTTTGATAAAATATTCCAACCCGCCTTGCTTTGTTCTTGAAAAAATTAAGTTTGATTGTACATATGGTGTGAGTTTGATTTATGTACATAATTCGTTTTTCATGATTTTGTGGGTGGATATAGGTTTGATGTTTGAAAATTGGTGGGTTGGTAGGATTTGATTTGTTTGTGTAGTTTATGATGGTTGTGTAATGGGTACATTAGTGATTAAGTGAGGAGATGGTGAGGAAAGGTTGTGGAATGTTATCACAACTACTCAGCCTCCCCCTTCTCTAACTACCACTTCCTTTATGTCTCATCAAAAATTCCTTCGAAAAATCATTGAAAGGATAAAATGCTTTGAGTTTCACTATTATACTCTCATACAACCATTCATTACCCACCTTGTATGCTTTGATAGTTAAGGTGTTCTTCTCACTTCTTCCATCTTAGTCAAAGGTCTTAATTCTTCCTTCATCACTTTGATCCCAAAAAAAGAGAACCCTGCTGAGTTAATTGATAATAGACCTATAAGCTTGGTGAATTCAGCTTATAAGATATTAGTGAAAGTCCTTTCCAAAAGGTTGAAGAAGATATTACCCCACCATCATTAGTGAAGTACATACAACATTTTTGAGTGGAATGTTGTCACGACCCAAACCCGCCCCTATAGGTTTGGCACCGTAACCGGCCAGTAATCCGAGGATTACCTACGGCCTCTGAACAAATTGACAAACAGTAAGGGGCTGCGGAAGCAAATATAAAAAATAACAAGATCCAATGAGCTGTGAGAACGTACATGGGACAGAAAATTTAAAACTTATTTATATACACAAGCAGGCTAGTCAGATACACCAAATATGTACAAAGTATTTACAACTTGTATTCCCAAGATCTGATGTTACAAAACAGACACAACCGACTAGCATGAAACAAAACAGCTATGGCAAGGCTTCGACCGGAACCTCCTCGGGAGGCACAACAGTTGGCTGACAAAAAGGAACAGAAGGCCCTCAACTCTTGCCCTGGTCATTTGCCGGCTCAACTACATATATATAGTAAACTGTGAGTGAAAGCCTAGTGAATAATAGCGGGGTAAAGGAGTTTAATGAATGATGTCCATCATAGAGTTAGAAATCAGATTCATATAAAAAAAAAACGGATTCATATACTTGTTCATCATCATTTCCATAATCAGGTTTGTAACATAATCATACGTGGTACATCCAATAACATTCACAAATCTGATGACCCATAAAGGGACAGCCTTAAAGGCTTTCTGATGACTCATGTGCACAGAGACGTTCTAATGACCCATAAAGGGACCTGATTACCCATAGAGGGACCTGATGACCCATAAAGGGACGCATACCATGTAGTGCTAAGAATGCCACGGTTAACTTTCAGAATCTTGGACAATCATTCATTCATTTCCAACATATCATAGTTTTTCAAAGAATCAATCATTTCAGATCATAGTTATCAAAAATACATAACATTGAACATAAATTTACAAAGTTATTACTCACAGTGGGCGCTGAAACATAGACGGAGCCAAACGGTCAAACAGAATGCGGCGCACGACCTACATAACACATCACGGATACACACTTGAAACACGCAACCCAATTGTACAAAACTCACCTCAATGATTCTAAGTGTGTACCTAACCTCTTACCCTTATTATGGAGCCTTAAACATGGCCTAGGAATGCCTGGAAGGGAATGAGGGTGCAAAAATGCCTTAGAAAACATTTTTCAAAAGTTACTAAAAACAGGGGTCTCGCTCGAGCAAGCCTTCCTTCGCTCGAGCGGGCTTGCCAAAACAATGGGTTCGCTCTTCGCTCGAGCGGTCTGCAAAAATGAAAAAAAGTACTGGTTGCTGATTTTTTCTACGCGATGCTCGCTCGACGCCCGCTCGAGCGTAAGACATAGTTCTCGCTCGAGCGTGCGTCTGCGTGCACCAAGATTCTGAGAGCTTGAAATTTACGCTCGAGCCATCATTCCTTCGCTTGAGCGGAGCTCAGAGTAAACGGTGGTCGCTCGAGCATAGAATCCTTCGCTCGAGCGAAGAAGCCAAATTCTGGAATTTCCAGATTTGCCTCCCAAGCTCAAACCAAGCATTCTACAGCTCAAAACTCGACCTCTTGGGCTCAATTTCTGGAAAAACACTTTAAACTCATAGTATACCAAGTTTCAAAGCTCAATTTGTAAAACCATTACCTAAGGGTGAGTCAATTTGAACACGAATTCAATAAATCACCAAAAACAAGGTTTAAACAAACATGCATGAGTCCAATTGAATTTCAAAGCTCCAAAACATGATCCAAAGCAAAATTAAACTTAGAATTTTGATGAATTCATGGACTTGAGCAAAAATATGGGCATGCATGTGAAGATTTGACACAAAACAACTCAAATGGCAAGGTTGTAAACATGCATGCATGAATTTCTACCCAAGCCATCATTTAAACCAAATTCTAAACCCCACCCTTAAATGGACCATGAACCATGCAAGAGTAATCTTGAATACAACAATCAGAGGTTGAATCCTTACCTAAGTCTTGAATTTAAGGTGTAGAAAGCTCCAATTTACAATTATCTTCCAATTCCCTCTAGTCTCCATGCTAAATACCCGAATGAAATCAATTCTCTCCTCCACTCTCTCTCTTGGTCGACTAAGGCAAGAAATGAGCTGATGGAAATGTTTGTGTTCAATGTAATAAGGCTTCTAATTGTGTTGGCTAAGTGGGCCACTAAGTGGCACTAATGTAAATAAGTCCAACCCTTGACAATTAGCTTAATGTAATCTAGTTTAATCATTCCAAATCAAATTCTAATTGAACCTACCATAAATTCACATAAAATCTAACGAGTCCAAAACACTAATAAATTTCAGTATCGGGTACCGATAAGGCTTTCAATTCATAGATTAAAGATTAAAACATGAACAGATATTTCGATATTAAACAGATAGAAGCACATAATTCACGCAATACACAAGCAACTTAATTCCAGATTTCCTCTTAATTACTATTAGGCATGATTAAGTCCCAATTAACGTTAATCGTGCAGGTTATTGATCCTTCCCTTAAAGGAGTTTGGTCCCCAAACTCGAATTACCTTCATTCGGAATCAACACGGGGTTCAACGGAAACAATTTCGGATATCTCTTTTTCATGTCTTCCTCGGTTTCCCAAGTTGCATAGGTTCCCTCGTGGTTTTGCCAATCAACTTTTACCAAGGGTATTGTTTTGTTTCTCAACCTTTTAATTCTGCGGTTCACAATCTGGATAGGTCTTTCTTCGTAAGTGTAATCATCTTTCAGAAGTACATGTGTCGGTTCAATGACATGGAGTGGATCTCTCAAATACTCCCGAAGCATCTATACATGAAAGACGTTGTGTATATGTTCCATGACAGGAGGTAAGGCTATCTGATATGACACCGGATTGATCTTTTCAAGAACTTAATAAGATCCAACATACCTTGGCGCCAATTTTCCCTTTACACCAAACCGAGTTTGACCCTTCATTGGGGTCACTTTGATGAACACATGGTCCCCCACTTCATATTCCCTTTCTCTTCTTCGAACATCGGCATAACTCTTTTGTATACTCTGTGCAGTTTTTAGACGTTGTTGTATTAGTTTTACCTTCTTGGTTGTTTCTTGTACAAGTTCTGGTCCCAATAAAGGTCTGTCACCTACTTCAGCCCAACATATTGGAGAACGACACTTTCTTCCATACAAGGCCTCATAAGGCGCCATTTCAATGTTGGAGTGGTAGCTGTTATTGTATACAAATTCGGCCAATGACAAGTATGTCTCCCAATTCCCCTGGAAGTCTAAAACACACATTCTGAGCATATCCTCCAGAGTTTGGTTTGTTCGTTCAGTCTGGCCATCTGTCTGCGGGTGATAGGCATTGCTCAATCTCAGTTCTGTCCCCAAAGCTTGTTGCAAACTCTGCCAAAATCTTGACACAAACTTCGAGTCCTTGTCAGACACAATAGACACTGGCACTCCATGCAATCTCACAATTTCAGCTATATAGATGTTGGCCAATTTATCAGCATTATAAATAGTTTTAACAGGCAGAAAATGTGTAGACTTAGTTAAACGGTCAACTATAACCCAGATAGAGTCCATACCTCGAGAAGAACGAAGCAATCCCACAATGAAGTCCATGGTGATGTGCTCCCATTTCCATTTCGGTATTGGGAGTGGTTGTAGCAAACCAGCAGGTCGTTGATGTTCAGCTTTAACCTGTTGGCAATGTAGGCATCTAGCCACAAAGTCTGCAATACTCCTTTTCATTCCAAGCCACCAAAAATTCTGTTTCAGATTATGATACATTTTCGTGTTCCCTGGATGCATAGCAAACTTACTATTGTGAGCTTCAGTTAAGACACGTTTTCTCAAATCATCACAGTCGAGTACACAAAGGCGGTTCTGAAATTTCAACACATCATTCTCAAACACAAACCCCGGCCTTGGCTTCGAATCAAACTCCTCTGTAACCTTTTTCAAATATTCATCTTCACATTGTTTTTGTTTGATCTCATCGAGAATAGCAAGTTGGGCAGAAATAGCAGAATACAATCCATCTTGTTCTAGGTCAACCGACAAGTCTTTCCGGCTGGATAATAAACACGATACAGTTGCACCAGATTTTCGTCTCAAGGCATCTGCTACAGTATTAGCTTTCCCGGGATGATATAAGATTTGCAAGTCATAATCTTTGATTAGTTCCAACCAATGTCTTTGTCTCATATTCAACTCTTTTTGGGTAAAGAAATATTTCAAGCTTTTATGGTCTGTATAAACCTCACAAGTCACCCCATACAAGTAGTGACGCCAGATCTTTAAAGCAAATACCACGGCTACCAATTCAAGATCATGTGTTGGGTAATTCTTTTCATGAGGTCGGAGTTGTCTAGAAGCATAGGCAATCACCTTTCCATTTTGCATTAGTACACACCCCAAGCCTTTATAAGAAGCATTACTGTATACTTGAAACCTATCAGTACCATTTGGCAGAGTTAAAATTGGTGCAGTGTAAACACCCCATTTTTGACCGCCCTTAAGACTTGGGCGCTACTGATGGTTTACTTAGTGATGAAAGATGTGCAGGGCAAAGGTTTAATTTCTCCGGCAAGGAGAGGGCCAAATCCCAACTTCCCACCCCTTTTTGAACCAAAGCTATTTTGAATGGTTTTTAGACCTTAAAACCCTCTCTTTCAAAACTTTTTTGAAATAAAGTTCCTCTCGATGTTAAACGCCGATTTTCGGTAAATGTTATCTTTTTCAGAAACCGAGCAAGGACAAAGTGGAGATGAATGAAAGAGAGATGAAATCTTTGAAAAATCTTTCAAAACACCTTGTTTAGGGGTTTGAAGTTGAAGAAAAGAGGAGAAGAGCGGAGAAACCAAGTTGGAGAAGAAGATAGGCAAGAATTGCTAAGAGAGGGACGAACAGTCCTCACTAAATCAAGATTATTTGTCTATACACTTGGATTTAAGCTATGAGGCCCTCACTGTTGGAAAGAAGACTTCCGGGGCTTCATTTTTCATTCAAGAATCTCTTAAATCCGAGTCCGGAGGGCGGAGATATGATTGGTTGAAGTCGGGCATCATCCCAGTTGGACCGAAACTGAGCATCCTTCACCAAAACAAGCATAAATTTTTGCATAGTTGTAATTTTGATGCAAGGCTGATGCCATTGGAAAGCTTACTTCCGGGGCTTCAATTTTGACATAAGAATGACCTGAAAAGGAGTTCATATGAAGAAGTTATGCCCGTTTGAAGTTGGACCTGCAGAGCAGATTTTTCCTGCCGACCGGCCAAAACAAATGGCTGACCGACCAAATAGATGGCCGACCGGCCAAATAGATGGCCGACCAGCTAGAAAAGATGGCCGACCGACCAAGTTTGCTAGCTGACAACCTTCCGGAGTATTCTACAGATTGAATGGATGCCAGCTGTGCCAGTTGGAATGCATAGACTCTGCTCCCCATGCACGTGTGTGGCTGTTTTGCACCCTTTGCACCCCTTTTGACCCTCTTTTTGCACCCTTTGCTCAAAGCTTCTTGAGGAAGCTTTGACCCCTTGTCTTGGCTTCCTCAAGAAGCTTGCACCTTTGCATTAGCTTCTCTTAGAAGCTTGGTCCCTTTGACCCTTTTGTATAGCTTCTTTGAGAAGCTTTATGCCATTTCCTTGCTCTATAAAAGAAACCCATCCTCCCCCATTGTTTTGGTTCAGCAAAATCAGACCTAATACATACATATAACATATATATCACCCTCTCTCTCTACATTTGGGTGTGTTAGAGTGTTCAAAGACCCTTGTTCTTGGCCTATTGCACCACACCTCATAGCCATACACCACTACCATTGGACTGAGGTTCTTGGGAGGGTTTATTGAGCTCCAAAAGCTGGTTTTTGGCCCCTGAAGTTGCTGGTCTCGAATTTGGTCTTCAAGGGTAAATTTCTTCCCCTTTTGAGCACTTTCTTGTACCTCATTTTAGCCTGTCTTTCTTGCTGATTTGAGCTTGGTGTATAACATAAAAAATTTCTGTTTTTTTGTGTTTAAGATACTTCATTAAGACCACTTTGATGTTTGGGGTTTTTTGACCCCTCTTAGGTCTTGTTTGGCCTCATTTTTGTGCATTTTTTGTGAGCTTCGGGACTACCTTGTATTGGCCCTCTCACTACTGAAATCCAAAGGGATTTCAGTGGTGGGGGTGGTGTTTTAAGGTCCTAAGAAGGAGAGGGCCATCCCCTCTCCTTGTTGTCTTGTTTGATGCCCTTTTTGGCCTTACAAAGGGGCCTATATTTGCACACTTCTTGAGCTCGGTTCAGGCATTTTTCAGTGGGTTTTAGGACCCCCATAAGCCATTTCCAGAGTTGTTTTGGTCATATTGAGTGTCCCTCTTGCATGTGTATAACAACCCCTTGCATGGCCTTCCAAAGGAGCACCTCATTCTAACATGTGTTGGCTCTATTTCAATGGGTATTTGGTGTTTATTTAGCATGCTTTATCTCTGTCCCATGTTGGTTTGTTGACCCTTGGCATGCATCATACACTTGCTTTGTATTTCTCTATTTTGCCTAGAAATGCATCTTGCCTTTGGACCACCATGCTTGCATATTTTGGCTTAGCTTTGTGAAGTTTTTGGTCATGTTTTAACATGCTTAAGGTCCGTCTTGGGTCTTTGGAGTCATGCTTTCCATACTTTGTATAGCTTCTTTGCATTCTAGCTTACTAGCCTTGGGTGTGTGGGTCACCAGCATGCTTTACTTGGCTTGTTCTCATGATTTGGCATCATTGGAGACCACATTTCAGTCCATGTTCCATGCTTGCATACTTGCATTTTCCATCCCTTTCATGCTTTGAAGAGTTGATGGCTTATGCTCCATGTTTAAGGCCTTGTACATGCATGCTTGTGTTTGTTTTCATGCCTTTGTTGCATCATTTTGGCCACTGTTTTGGACCTAGTAGAGAGCTGTCCAAGTTAGTGTAATACCATCCTTTGCATGTTGATGCATGCTCACCTTGTGTGTTGTGGCATACTTGTGTGTTGTTGCATGTTTAGGTTGCTTAATATGATGCATGCCTTGCACACTTGCATGCTTAGATCACATCTTGTATGCTTGTCACTCTCATTATTATTCCATATCTTGCACACTTGCTCACTTAGGTTGTGTGCCTAACATGCATTGTGCATTACTTGCTTGCATGCTCATGTTGCATGCTTAGCTTACATGCTTAGGTTGCATTTGGCATGCATGCCTTGCCTCTTGATTAAGCATGATAGAGGTTGGGCTTTCGTTTGCTTGGTTTGCATTACTTTTGAAATCAAAATGCACAACTTGGCTTCTTGGGCCATCACGCATTGAAATGCGCGATTGGTGGTCCGAGGGTCGAGGACCATCCTCCTTTGAGTCATGAATATGATAAGGAGGGTGGTGGTGCAAACATTGCTTTGGAAATGCATTGCCATACCTTGTCTGCCCTCTGCTGCTGTCAAACAGGTTTCTGCAGGAAGCTTTGGCCGACCGGCCATCTATAGTGCCGACCGGCCATCCATTGGTGGCCGATGGATTAATAAGTGGCCGGTGAGTATTCCCCATGGCCGGTGGCCATTCCTCTCAGCCGGTGGCACCCCACAGTGTTCATGGAAGCATCCCTGGGACTTGCACAATTTTCAAAGAGCAGAGCAGGGAAAACAGAGGCAACTTGTGCATGGTAGTGGCTTTTCAAGTGAGCCGAGCGCCAAGATTGCATTGAGCCCTCTTCCCGAGGCCTTTTACTGCTTTAATAGTTTAATTAATTTGTCAATTAGCTAAGGGTTTTGTAATATTTAATTAGCTAGGGCAGTTAATTATTTATTAGGTTTGTATTATTATTCGGTCCCTCCGAGTGAGGGCGTATTTGTAATAAGTGTGGGTGCGTGTGTACATGTCTTCCAACCCCCACTTCTTTCTCCCTTTTACTTACCTACTTTGATGGTTAGTATTAGGACATATTTAAATTAGCATACCTTATGCTATGCATGCGTGCATCCATACATTTGTTTTACATGCATCGGGCTCGGTACATCATGCTAACTGCACTTGTATTTCAAATTCCAAGTTGAGTGCTTGTTAATTGCAGCATTTCGCATGCCATCTTTAGGATAGCCGAGCCTATTGTAGTTGCATCCTGCATGCGTTGCATTAGCCACCTTAACATGAACTAGGATCATGCATATGATTACTAACTGGTTTCTGTTTTGGCTTGGAGTACTCTGTAAGTTCTTTCGCTTTAGCATCCTCACATGTGTGTGAATGTTGCCATGATAGCATAAATACCATGAGGCTAGCTGCTTATGTGATATGACTGCTTGAATGCCTATGGATGGAGGTTGAATTACCTAAATTGGAATAATGTATTAAAATTGTGAGTTTTAAGCCCACTAGATAGTGGCAAAACCACCTTTTCTAAAGCCCACTTGAGGGTGGCAAAATCTGTATTTTAGCCTACTTGAGAGTAGCAAACCATTTTCAAAACAAACATGAAATGTTTTGTTCCAATTTAGGCGATTTGGTCTATATTTGTTTGCTGTGCGCATAACATAGTAAATCTAGGCTAATAATCGGAATAAGAACACATAACGTTTTCAAAATTGGATATCATGATTAGTAGAGGCCTTCGGGATCGAGAGGGGTGCTCATAGCTGACCTTCCCCAATCGTACCCAAGTTCCCGAGCCGAGGCAACTTTGGTGATGACGGACACGTGGCCTTTGGCACCGAGTCAGGGTTTCCTAAATTTCCCCATTAAAAAATATTTAGGTGGTGACTTTGTATCTGGCAAAGCAGTCCATGTTTGGCACTTCTTTCAAAATTTATTTTTCTCAAAACGATTTGCCGGATTTGGACTCTTTGGTTCAAATTTAGAACCGTGACACAAAATCGAGTCTGAACTGTAGCGAGGTCCCTCGCAAACCTGCTACATGCAGTCACTAATCTGGTTTTCAACTCTTGAAAGGCTGTCTCTCTCTGTTCGGTCCAGTCAAATGGCATGTTTTTCTGTGTCAATTGAGTCAATGGTAAGGCGAGCTTAGAAAAGTCTTTCACAAATCTTCAGTAATAACCTGCGAGTCCTAGAAAACTTCGAACTTCTGTCACATTTGTAGGCCTAGGCCAATCCACAATAGCTTCAATTTTCTAAGGGTCCACAGAAACACCATCCTTGTTAACGACATGATCCAAAAACGCCACACTGTCAAGCCAGAATTCGCACTTGGACAATTTAGCATACAATTTCTTTTCTCCCAAAATCTACAAGGTGGTTCTCAAATGATTCTCATATTCTTTCCTGTCTTTAGAATATATCAGAATATCATCAATAAACACAACAATAAAGTCATCCAGATATGATTTAAATACCCTATTCATAAGATCCATGAAAGCAGCAGGTGCATTAGTCATCCCAAACGGCATTACTAGGAATTCATACTATCCATATCTAGTTCGGAATGCAGTTTTCTCTGTGTCCTCGGCTCTAACTTTTAATTGATGATACCCAGACCTGAGGTCAATTTTAGAAAACACTTGGGCACCCTGAAGTTGGTCAAACAAGTCATCTATTCGGGGCAGAGGGTATTTGTTTTTGATAGTCACCTTGTTCAATTCCCGGTAGTCTATACATAACCTCAAAGACCTATCATTCTTTTTGACAAACAAGACGGGAGCACCCCAAGGTGAAGTACTCGGACAGATAAATTTCTTATCTAACAGTTCCTGAAGTTGGGTTTTCAATTCTTTCAGTTCGGAAGTAGACATTCTATAGGGAGTCTTGGAAATAGGTTGTGTCCCCGGTAACACCTCAACAGTAAATTCAATTTCTCTGTCAACTAAGTCCCCCGGTAAATCAGTCGGAAACACATCAGGAAAGTCACAGACAATAGGGATTGTTTCTACAGTAGGACTGTCAGATGTTGTAGTCAGTATGCAACACAGATAACCCTTACATCCCTTCATAAGCAATTTTACAGCTTTCATAGCCGAGATTAAGTATGGGGAAGGAACGACCCCATTCCCACTAAAAGTAAATTCAGGCATACCCGGCGGTTTAAACACAACAGTTTTGTTTGCACAGTCAATGGTAGCATAGTATTTAGTCAACCAATCCATCCCCAAAATACAATCAAAATGATGAATGTCCAAAGGTAATAAATCCACATGCAACTGCATATCACTAATCATAATATCACATGCCGGATAAACATAAGTACACATTATAGAACTTCCAGATGGTGTAGACACAGATAACACATATGCCATAAGTTCTAGTGGTCTAGTCAATTTCCGAGAGAAAGCATGCGATACAAAGGAATGTGTAAAACCAGAATCTATCAGTACACAGGCGTTTTGTGAACATACAAAGAGTGTACCTGACACCACAGCATAGGTGTTTGGTACGTCACCAGGCACCAGAGCGAATACTCGACCTTGTCTTAGAGGTTCTTTCCCGGCATTTGCTTTTGCATTTGGTTTGGCCGTAGAAGCAGATCCAGCTGAACTTGCCGCGAGATGGTTGGCATTTTCGAACCTGACGGGACAATCCTTCATCACATGACCAGGTTTCCCACATCTAAAACAGACGCCCAAAGTTCGATAACAAGTCCTTTTGTGTTTCTTACCACAGTCCGGGCAGGTCGGTGCAGTACCACTATTCTGGCTTGAATTGTTGTATGACCCTGTGTTTTGTTTCTTATTTCCGTAGAATGAACGACCCTTTTTGAAGCTGTTCCCCGATCTTTTCCCTGTCCAATCAGTCCATGGAACAAGAGTTTGTTTCTTTGCTGCTAGAATGGATTCCACCATTAACGCCCTATCCAAGACGCTCACGTATGTGGGTAGGTTCAGGACTCCCACCCTATCCAGTATGTCCAGATCCAATCCATCCTCAAACTTGCAGGCTTTCTTGTAGTTCGTGTCCACCATGTGCGGAGCGAACCTGGCTAGCTCGGTGAACTTGGCCTCATACTCAGCTACAGACATTCTGCCTTATTTGAGCTCCTGAAATTCTGAAACCTTTCGGTTCCGAAAGCACTGAGGAAAATACTTGTCATAGAAGATTGCATTGAACTGAGTCCATGTCATATTTTCGTGACCATTTCAGATCAGGAACCACCACCTTCGGGCTTTATCTTTCAGGGTATAGGTGGCTAGAAGAACTTTTTGGGTTTTTGAACACGGAAACACCTCATATAACTTCTCAATTTCAAGCAACCATGTTTCTGCCTTCAGCGGCTCAATCCCACCATAGAATGTCGGCGGTTTCATTTTCATAAATTTCTGTGTCATGTTAATGATGTCACTATTATCTACTTCAGCCTGTACTGGCGGAGGTGGAAGGGGCAAGGGTTGTTGTCTCTGCTGTTGCATTACCACTTCGGTTAAGGTTGCTAGCATTTGTTCCATTCTATTCATTCGGGCATTAGAGGACCCTGCTGTATCATCATTTCTTGCATTGTCCATTGTTATAAGTAAACAAGACTTCATGTATTCAAATTCATTTATTTATGCTGGAATTATATTTTCACACAAGGCACATGACATGCAAATGGAATGCCCCTACTTCTTACTAGAACATCCTAAGCTCATAAAGACCTGTGTGTGCGGTATAACTCGTGCTCTGATATCACTCTGTCACGACCAAAACCCGCCCCTATAAGTTTGGCACTGTAACCGGCCAGTAAGCCGAGGATTACCTACGGCCTCTGAACAAATTGACAAATAGTAAGGGGCTGCGGAAGCAAATATACAAAATAACAAGTTCCAACGAGCTGTGAGAACGTGCATGGGACAGAAAATTTAAAACTTATTTATATACACAAGCAGGCTAATCAGATACACCAAATATGTACAAAGTATTTACAACTTGTATTCCCAAGATCTGACGTTACAAAACAGATACAACCGACTAGCATGAAACAAAACAGCTATGGCAAGGCTTTGACTGGAACCTCCTCGGGAGGCACAACAGTTGGCTGACAAAAAGGAACAGAAGGCCCTCAACTTTGGCCCTGGTCATCTGCCGGCTCACCTACATATACATAGTAAACTGTGAGCGAAAGCCCAGTGAATAATAACAGGGTAAAGGAGTTTAATGAATGATGTCCATCATAGAGTTAGAAATCAGATTCATATAAAAAAAAAAAACGGATTCATATACTTGTTCATCATCATTTCCATAATCAGGTTTGTAACATAATCATACGTGGTATATCCAATAGCATTTACAAATCTGATGACCCATAAAGGGACAGCCTTGAAGGCTTTCTGATGACTCATGTGCACAGAGACGTTCTGATGACCCATAAAGGGACCTGATGAACCATATAGGGACCTGATGACCCATAAAGGGACCTGATGACCCATAAAGGGACGCATACCATGTAGTGCTAAGGATGCCACGGTTAACTTTCAAAATCTTGGACAATCATTCATTCATTTCCAACATATCATAGTTTTTCAAAGAATCAATCATTTCGTATCATAGTATACTGAAAATACATAACATTGAACATAACTTTACAAAGTTATTACTCACAGTGGGCGCTGAAACATAGACGGAGCCAAACGGTCAAACAGAATGCGGCGCATGACCTACATAACACATCACGGATACACACTTGAAACACGCAACCCAATTGTACAAAACTCACCTCAATGATCCTAAGTGTGTACCTAACCTCTTACCCTTATTATGGAGCCTTAAACATGGTCTAGGAATGCCTGGAAGGGAATGAGGGTGCAAAAATGCCTTAGAAAACATTTTTCAAAAGTTGCTGAAAACAAGGGTCTCGCTCAAGCGAGCCTTCCTTCGCTCGAGCAGGCTTGCCAAAACAATGGGTTCGCTCGAGCGAAGCCTTCTTCGCTCAAGCGATGCGCAAAATGAAAAAAAAATCTTGGTTCGATTTTTTCATGCGATGCTCGCTCGACGCCCACTCGAGCGTAAGACATAGTCCTCGCTTGAGCGTAGGTTCTCTCGCTCGAGCGTGCGTCTGCGTGCACCAAGATTCTGAGAGCTTGAAATTTACGCTCGAGCCACCATTCCTTCGCTTGAGCGGAGCTCAGAGTAAACGGTGGTCGCTCAAGCATAGAATCCTTCGCTCGAGCAAAGAAGCCAAATTCTGGAATTTCCAGATTTGCCTCCCAAGCTCAAACCAAGCATTCTACAGCTCAAAACTCGACCTCTTGGGCCCAATTTCTAGAAGAACACTTTAAACTCATAGTATACCAAGTTTCAAAGCTCAATTTGTAAAACCATTACCCAAGGGTGAGTCAATTTGAACACGAATTCAATAAATCACCAAAAACAAGGTTTAAACAAACATGCATGAGTCCAATTGAATTTCAAAGCTCCAAAACATGATCTAAAGCAAAATTAAACTTAGAATTTTGATGAATTCATGGACTTGAGCAAAAATATGGGCATGCATGTGAAGATTTGACACAAAACAACTCAAATGGCAAGGTTGTAAACATGCATGCATGAATTTCTACCCAAGCCATCATTTAAACCAAATTCTAAACCCCAACCTTAAATGGACCATGAACCATGCAAAAGTAGTCTTGAATACAACAATGAGAGGTTGAATCCTTACCTAAGTCTTGAATTTAAGGTGTAGAAAGCTCCAATTTACAAATATCTTCCAATTCCCTTTAGTCTCCAAGCTAAATGCCTAGATGAAATCAATTCTCTCTTCCACTCTCTCTCTCTTGGTCGACTAAGGCAAGAAATGAGCTGATGGAAATGTTTGTGTTCAATGTAATAAGGCTCCTAATTGTGTTGGCTAAGTGGGCCACTAAGTGGCACTAATGTAAATAAGTCCAACCATTGACAATTAGCTTAATGTAATCTAGTTTAATCATTCCAAATCAAATTCTAATTGAACCTACCATAAATTCACATAAAATCTAACGAGTCCAAAACACTAATAAATTTCAGTATCGGGTGCCGATAAGGCTTTCAATTCATAGATTAAAGATTAAAACATGAACAGATATTTCGATATTGAACAGATAGAAGCACATAATTCACGCAATAAACAAGCAACTTAATTCCAGATTTCCTCTTAATTACTATTAGGCATGATTAAGTCCCAATTAACGTTAATCAGGGTCTGGGTTATTACAAATGTACATACTTGATGGAGGTGTTGATTGTCAATAAAGTAGTAGACTGGTGGAAAAGAACCAAAAAAAAAACAAAAAAACAAGGGGATCATCCTTAAGTTGGATTTTGAGAAAACATATGACTCACTTAATTGGGAATTCTTGCTTTCAATTATAAACTTTGGTTTTGGAGAAAAATGGATGTGTTGGATAAAATCATGCCTATCTTTAACTAAGGTAGGTATCTATGTTGGTAAATGGATCTCCCAAAGCAGAGTTCTCACATCAAAAAGGGCTAAGACAAGGTGATCCATTATCACATTTCCTATTCAATATTGTGGCTGAAGGATTGAATTTACTACTGAAAAGGGCTAAGGAGATTGGACTGATAAAAGGAGTTATTGTTGGTCAAAATAAATTGTGACTCTCTCATGTACAATTTGCAGATGATACAATCATCTTCTATGAAGCTGATTGGGAGGAAATTACAAGCATCAAGAGAGTTCTAAGATGTTTCAAGGTAATGTCAAGGCTGAAGATAAACTTTCACAAGAGTATGGTGTGTGACGTTGGAGTGCAAGAAGATTTACTAAAAGAGTTTGCTATTGAACTTAATTGTCTTGGTAAAAAACTTCCTATTAATTATTTAGGCTCACCCTTAGGGGTAAATCCTATGAAGGTAAACACATGGCAGCTAGTGGTGGTTAAGGTTAAGAAGAAGCTAGGCTCATGGAAAAGGAAATTCTTGTCATTTGCAGGTAGATTAATACTCATAAGATTTGTGGTATCAAGTCTGCCAATTTACTTTCTGTCCATCTTTAAAATGCCTGTAGGTGTGGCGAAGATGATAAACAAGTCGCAAGTTGATTTCTTATGGGGTGATTCTGACCGAAAGAGAAAAGTACTTATGGTGCAATGGGATGAGATAACTTTGAACCAGAACCAAAGAAAGTTGTGAGTGAGAAATTTAAGAGAAGTAACTGAATGCCTATTGTTAAAATGGTGGTGGAGATATGGGAGAGATGATAAAGCTTTGCAGAAATAGGTTGTATGTAGTAAGTATGGCAAGGTTGGAGGCAGCTGGGTACCATCTTCATATGAGGGTGTTATTATGTCCAGATTGCGGAAGGATGTTTTGATGTTAGCTTCAACTTGTCCTACCTTGGTTGATTTTTATTTGAGCAAGTTTAAATTAACAGTAAAGAATAGCAGAAACATTCAATTTTGGAATAACAAATGGCTTAACAACAGTTGCTTGAAGAAAGAGTTCTCTAGATTGTATTATTTATCTGTAGAAAAAGATATTTCACTCATGTTTTATCATCATAGGAGGGGTTCTTCAAGGGATTGGTAGATACAGTTTAGATGAAATTTGCTAGCTTGGGAAGAGGGAAATGCAGACATTATATGACAAGTTAGAGGTTGTCCCCATTCTCAGTATGGACAAAGTTGACTCATGCAATTTGGGGGCTCAGTTTTCAGGGCTTTTCAATGTGGTTGAGTTGTGGAGGTGGTGGGAATCTACAAAAGCCCTGTTCTTACAACCACAAGAGGGTTGTGGAATAATGATGCCCCTCCCAAAGTTAAATTCTTTGGTTGGTTAGCATGGAAATGAAGGATTAAAACATCAGTATTTTTGCAGAGAATTAGAGTACTTAATGAGGATGCTAACACTGTGTGTTTGTTTTGCAATTTAGAAGAAGAGTTAGTGAATCATGTTCTGTTTTTCTGTCCCTTGGTATAGAAGTTATGGTCTGTTATTGTAATAACCCCGATCCTCAATTAGCCACTAATCGGTAATTAAGGATGTTAATTAAGTGAATAAAATAAATTATGGTTTATTATGTGATTTGTATGATATTTGGCTTACTATCTGTTACTTGTAGGAATATCTGTTTGGAATTCCACTTTAATATGTAAATTGAAAGCCTTATTGGCATCCGAAACCGAAATTGATTACATCAATACATTATTTGGAATTTTTAGAACACTATAGCAAATTTTATTAAAAATTGATTTAGTCTGATTCGTTAAGTTGTGTTTGGTTGGTGTAATGTTCCAATTAATATATTATAGCATCATAAATATAAATATGAGCCCCTTAAGCTCATTTGAGCTCATCCTTGCCTATTTTGAGTGCAAAAATCTGAGGAATTATTTTAGAGAGAGAAAGAGAGAGTAAAATTCTAGAGAGAGAAAGTAAGAGATTAAGGAGAAATTGAAGATTTTGCTTGAGTTCATCAATTTTGTGCAAGAATCTAGCTAATTGAAGACTCTAGGTAAGACTACAACCTCTAGATTGTGCATCTAAGTCATTTAACATGGGATTTCTTCAAGATTATGTGTTTAATTGTGTTCATGAGCTTAGGATGAAGGAAACATTGCTAAGTCATACATGCATGCATTAATTTGTCAAGAGCTCTCATGCTTGAGCATCATTCATACCATTAGAGATGAAACTACAAGCTAGAAGTCACATGCATGCATAATTCATAAAGGTTTGAGGCTCAATTATATGTGTTGGAAGTGGTAGGAAAGAATTTGAATGAATTTGAGGCACATGCTTGGTATATATAGAGTTTTGTCATATTAAGTTTGAATTTGAGCAATCATGTAAAAATTGTGGACAATTGACACTTGCATGTTTGAATTATCATGTTTTGAAAAGGGATTTCTTACATGCATGGAGCTTATGAGCTCAATTTACAAGTTTCATGAGTTTTGAAGAAAAGAGTTTGAAAGATTTCACATGCATATTTGCTTCTTAAATTTCAAGTTGAATTGTGAGCTTTTGGAAAACTCTTGGGCCATGATTTTAAGAAATAATCCTTAATTCTTTATATTTTACAAGTTTATTATGTTATCTCAAGTTTTGGAGCCCAAGAGATGTGTTTTGAGGGGTTGAATTCGAGTTTTGAGCTTGGTGATCAAATCTGGAAATTCCATAAATTTGATTCACGCTCGAGCGTGGAACTCTACGCTCGAGCGTGCACTCTGAATTCATGCACCATGCTCGAGTGTAGGTCGAGCACCCGTCAAGCGTGAAAATCTTGCATCCAGTACTTTTTGAGTTTACAGTCCGCTCGAGCAGGGAAAAGCATGCTCCAGCGGAGCTTCATTGTCTGCATGTACGCTCAAGTGGGGAGATCCACGCTCGAGCGTAGACCACATTTTCAAAAAATTTGCCTAAGTGTTCCAAGGCATGTTTTGGCATCCTCATTGCATCTTAGACATTCCTAAGCCTTAATTAAGCCATAGTAATGAGGTTATGGATTAGAAACACACTAAGGAATGAATGTACTAAGTTATGAGATTCAAGAGTGTGTTTTGAGCAATGTGTTAAGGAAGAACAAGAATCGATATGATGTAAGATAAGCCGTGTTTGCCACATGAATGTGTAATGATAAGACATGCTTGTGTTATGTATTTTGTGATTGTAGGTCAAAACTCGATGATTGATTGACCACTTACTGGAACCACTGTGAGTAACATTATTGTAAAGATACATTCATATGAATTATGTTCCAAATGAAATATGATAAGTTCTGATTTCTGAAATGATATCTGTTTTCGTGAACGAATATTCCAAGTTTGAAATCTATTATGGCATCCATAGATAGTCCCAAGTCATGGGGGATGGCATGAAAATGCGGGTCCATGACATACAAGTTTACGAGATCTCGTTAGCCACTTCATTGTGGTGATATATGTTTAATCGGTATCCGGAACCGATTACTCTAGTCGGAAGACGTTCTGTGATGTGTTCTATGGAATCCACCATTATTATGTTCTGATATGAGAACGATTATGATTATGCTCTGTTCTGTTTTCTGCTTATGATACATTCGGATTTCGTTCACTAAACCCTTTACCTTAATGTTATTCATTGGGTTTTAGCTCATTGTGTGTATATATATGTATAGGTGAGCATTCTGGAGCCCGAGCCTGAAGGTTTTTGTTTGGATCTGTGTTCTGTTGTCAGCCAACCATTGTGCCTCACGTGGAGGTTCCCGAAGCGTCCTGTGTTTAAGTTCTGTGGTTTTTGTTTATTTAAGACTTGATGTGTTGTCGTTGGCTGTACTTAAAATACTATAATGTGTGTGGGTATAATGTATGACTATCGGTTATGTATATAAAATTTTAAATATTCTGTTTCATATAAGTCAGCACAGCTCATTGGACAACTATAATTATGTATTTGCTTCCGCTAGTCCCTTAATTTTGTTAATCTGTTTAGAGGCCTTCGGTAGTCCAAGGATTACTGGCCAGTTACGATGCTAAACCTATAGGGGCGGGTTTGGGTCGTAACAGTTATTATCAAGTGGTGGGAGATGGAATGGGTAATACCTGGTTCCATTGAAGGTTTACTTCAGTGGTGGTCTGGTGCTAGATTTAAAAGGCAGGTTTTTAAGGGTCTCGTTTGAGAAGTAGGCTATTTTAGTTTTTGGTTATTTTAGGACGCTAAAAATTTTTGTGTTTGGAAAGATTGTTGAATTTTTTTGTAATTGGATGTGATGTTTATAAGAGAAAAGTGAAATGATTATGAGTTTGAAGTGACATTGTATCTGCTTTGTTCTTTGGTGATGCCAACTACTCAATCTTGATGGTTTCTGTTTTGCTCTTATTTTGCTTGTTGTTGGTAGTATGTTATTAGTTGGCTATTGTTGTGTTTTTCTTTTGGTTGGTTTCTCACCAACCTTGATGGTGTGCTAACACATGATTGGGTGTGCATTCCGATACCAACCTAGTTAGGATCGCTTTGTTTTCGCTATGATACTTTTTGTACTCATTCGTTTCCTCTATTGATGTAATAATTATTCATTCATCAATAAAGGTTCTTTCTTTTGCTGATTTAAAAAAAAAAAAAAAAAGATAATGGACAAGGGTGATTTTGACATTTTAGAATGTTAAACCAATGACACAAGCAAAATTTGTTAGGTAAACTCACAATTGACTAACAAATAGGTCTATTTGTTACACAAAATTCTAATGTAGGAAAGGAAAGTGAAATTTCAAAGAATAAAGGGGATGATAGTGTAATTTTAGAGAAATTTAGGGAGTTTCAGTGTAATTTATCCTAATTATAAATATTTGGAACTTTCCTAAAATACAAACCGTTAAAAGTCCCTATAGAGAAACCACTTCATTTTTAGACTTTTGAATAACACCAAACTTACAAAAAGATTATTATACAACCTAAACATTCCTAAAATACCAACTCCTTAAGTCCCTATTGTAGTTAAGATTGCAAATAAATCGAGTTATTCATAAATAAGCTTGACTTGGCTCGGCTCGTTAACGGCTCGGCTCGTTTAGCAAACGAGCTGAGCTCAAGCTCGAATATTGGGCTTCGTTTGGGAAGCCTTCGTTGGGGTTTTTTTTGACTATTTTAGCCACAAAAAAAAAAAGGCTTTTTAGCCTAATAAGACAAAACATTACATCTAACTCATAATCATTACATTCTTTCTCTCACAAAAAAGTCAAAAAAGTCAAAAATCCTTCCCAAACCAAGCTTTTTAGCCCCAGACTAAAATAGCCAAAAAAAAAACAAAAAAGCCAACCCACTTACCAAACAGAGGCTTAAGCTCGTTTAGTAAATGAGCCAAGCTCGGCTCGTCTGGCTCATTTATTTTTATTTAAATTATATAATAAATATATTATTTATATTAATATATAAATAATATATAAATAATTGAATAAATACATTATTTATATATTAAATAATATTTTTTATTTAAACATTTTTATTTAATAATATATATAATATTAAAAAAAAATTATCGAGCCCAGCCGAGCCGAGTCGAGTCGAGCTCGAGTTTCATTAATGTTAACGAGCTGAGCCGAACTCGAGTCCAATTTTTTATCCAGCCGAGTTCGAGCTCAATAAACGAGCTCGATAAGTAAACGAGTGGAGCTCGAGCTCAGCAATGCTCAGCTCGGTTTGGTTCGGTTGCAGCCCTAATTGTAGTATATTGGGAAGTAGAAAAAAAAAAGTTAATATATTATTTTATTTTTTTAGCTTTTTTTAAAAAAAGTGAAAAAAAAAATAGAGATATGATGTGATCTAAATAAACCAATAAATCAATAAATTGACTTTTTTTTCTTACTTCCCAAAATGGCCCTAAACAACACCAAACTTACAAAATGACCATTATACCCCTTAAAACTTAAACTTTTAGCTGTTGATTTGTTTGTTTGATGGAATTTTATTTTTAAGATGAAAGTTGATAAACAGAAATAAATAAATAAAATAATATTCTATTAATTTTTAGATAATCAAAAAAGAAAAGAATTTACGTCAAAATATTTAATAGCACGGCAATCTATTTAACCCTATAAGGGTTGGACTTCTCTCATATTGGGATCTCAATATGAGAAAACTTAAGGGGCCTGTAGAGCTCACCACGGGTTTCGTTTCGATGATCTGAACTGTTCATTTTATAGGACTCTCAATGTATATTATTTATAAAAAAATTTAAGACGATTCGATAATTATAACTTTTTCATTTTATTGTATTTGTCTATAAAAAAATGAATGATTTATTTCAAAAATGTATTTGTCGTCTATTTTTCAGAGACAAATATGATAAAATAAAAAAATTATGATTATTGAATCTAACTAATTTTTTTCATGAATAATATACATTAAGGATCTTACAAAATGAATAATTCAGATTATCGAAACGAGACTTGCCTTATAGGGTCCTCAAATTCTTTCATGTTGAGATCTCAACATGAGAGAAGCTCAACCCTATGATCTATGGACAACATCATTCTAGTAAAACTTTTTTTCAATTTATATTTCAACTTTACAAACAATGATCAAAAAATTACACCACTTATTTTGAAATAAAATTATATATATATATATATATATATCTATACTATTAATAAATGAAATACTGTAGTTGGTATTCTGAAATCATCCTCCACTTTAAAGTCAAGTGTATCCTTCACTTTAATGCAATGTTTAAATAACTGGATTAAACTAACAAGTTCAACTGGTAGATCAAGTGACTAGACCTAGTTCCGATTCGGATGAGCCATAAAAATCGACCTAGACCAAAAACCAGCCTTGTTTGCAAGAACTGGAAAAACCAGTGGTTTAATTGGTAAAACTAGTGAACTGATCCCAGTTCTTGATCAACCTGCAAGTTGGAAAATTTTGCTTGCATTTGGTTCTTTTTTGAAATTATTATTCCAATAAAATATTTTCAAAACTCATAACTAAACACGCAACTCAAAACTATTTAAAATTCAATTCAAAAATTATTTTCAAAACTCATAACTAATCACACAACTCAAAACTCAATTTAAAACTCTTTTTAAAATTCAAAACCAAATTTTTTTCAAAACTCTATTTTTTAAAAAAAAAAATATTCAAAATTTTTTTATTTTTTTAAAAATTATTTTTAGAATCATGATTTGAGTGTGGAGTCGTATTTTGACTTATGAGTTTTGTTTGGTTATAAGTTTTGAAAAGATTTTTGAATTGTATTTTAAAATTTTTTAGATTTATATTTTTAAATATTTTATATTTTAAATATTTATTTATTGATTTTAATGTGCATTATATTTCATACATTTGGGTGCTCTATTTTTTTAAAGATTAAAATTTTTTATTTTTTTATTTTAAATATTTTATTTTATTTTATAAATATTTCTTTAAATATTTTAATTTTTTTGTTATGTATTTGGTTACGATTTGAGCGTGGAGATTTGAAAGTACGTGGAGTTTCGAATTATATGTTTAGTTATGAGTTTTAAAAATAATTTTTTGAATTGAGTTTTGAGTTATACGTTTGGTTACGATTTGAGTATGAAATTGTGTTTTGAGTTTAAAATATTAAATTTAAAAAATTTTAATATTTACAAAATAAAATAAAATATTTAAAATAAAGGTATTTAAATAAAAATTATATATTTAAAATAAAAAATAAAATTTTCTTAAACATTTATTAATATTTAAAAAAAATAAATCTAAAAAATTTTAAAATACAACTCAAAATTGAAAAACTAAAAACTCAAAACTCAAAATACAATTCAAAACCCTTTTCAAAACTCATAAACAAATAAATTTTCTTTTTTCAAAACTCAACTCACAATTCCACACTTAAATCACCATTTCACACTCAAATAATAATTCCAAAATTAAACCAAACGGAGCCTTGTTTTTTTCCCTATATATATATATATCAAGAACTTGACTAAAAACTCTTATTTCAAGAGTCTGTCTCATTGAAAACTTAAAAAGATTATGAAAGTTTATTCCTATAAGAAAAAATTGTTCAAAGAGAACCTAAAAATGTTATATGGGTTTCAATCAAATTGTTTGAAACATATTTGATTGGAAGGAGAGTTGAAAATTTCATTTCTCTCCAAAATTAATCTAACATTCAATTAATTTGTTTGGAAGGAATTTTAATTTCTTTAAAACTAGTGAATTTTTTTTTTTTTTTTTATCAATTATGACTTTATTAAATATTATTAGAAAATACTATGTAACTATTTTTGTTTTTATTTTTATTTCAGTACTTATATATATATAATTATATATTATTTTGACTGTTTTGACCCGACGATTGAACTGGTGATCTGTTCGTCCGATTCCTTTTCTGGTTTGCTTATTGATTTGATTTTCAAAACATTGCTTTAATGCCAAGTGTCCATTTTGTCATAAATATATATATATATATATATTAGACAAATAACTTTAATGCCAAATGTCTATTTTGTCATAAAAAAAAATATGTATATTAGATAAATATATAATGAATATGAGATTGGAACTATGGATAAATAGTATAATAAAAGAACTCTTATCACTTGAATCAAATATAATAGATATAATAAATATTTTATTTTATTTTTACTTATTTAAATTACTCGCGCATTGCATAGACCAATCACTAATATATATATATATATATAAACAACTTTAATAAACTAAAAAATGAAAAAGACAAAAAGAAGAAAAAACAATTCTTCCCCTAAAATACCTATAAATAAACCCCTTCCATTTTTCAGACTTCTTTGCCTCTCTCCAACCTACCTTCTCTGAACCATCACCTTCTCTGAACCCCCCCAGACCATGGCAACACAGCTAGCTATTGCATATCAACATGGCGGTTACAACCACAACAGCACCACCAGCAGGCTCCTCAACTCCATCTTCATGACGACCGTGAACACGGCAGCGAAAACCCTCGTGGCGGTGGCGTCGAGGACGAGGGCGGAGCGGTGGCGGCCGGCGGACCACATGAGGTTCATGGTCATGCTCATGACTTGGTTTTCTGTTTGGGTTCTTAGGGTTTTGATGGATCACTTCCCTTGTTCATCAATATTCCGATCAAATTATCTACTTCAAGGGTACTCCTCCACCGTTGGTTCGTTTGACTTTCCACCGCTACCATCTTCGGCATTGACTCCTTCTTCTTCATTGGATTTGGTGTTGCACGATGGCTCTGATGGTCCTTCTGTTCAAGCCCTAGGTCGATCTATCACACATGTAAGTGTTGTCTTTTTTGTTAACTAACTTGCAAGAATAATATATAAATAAAAAAATATACACATTAAAATTTATTAAAATACAAAATATCATTGTTACACGACTTTAGTGAATAAAAGTCCATCTTTGGTTTGTTTGCGAAGTTCAAAAAAAACATTTAAAAATTAATCTAGTGAGTAAAAAACACCTGAAGTTCTCATGATTTTTCACTTTTTTCGATGAATTTTTTAATGTTAATTTTATCAAAGTTAATTTTTGTTTTTATTTAATTATAGAAATATTGTCGTCTCATCATTTTGTGAATTGATTATATATAAAAACTGTGCAATTTTTTTTTATTTGGGTTCATTTCTCGAAATCTATTGTTTGAAGATTTTTTTTAATATAAGTTTTAAAATAGTTTGTTGAAAAAATACTTATTGTTTTCAAATAATTTTTTTTATATGAAAATATTTTTTTAATATTTATTATTATGAAGTTAGTTTTTATTTAAAAGGAAGCACTCACAAATTATCTTGGAGGACATTATGGTAATTAGGGGTGGAGTAATGATTGTATACACTTGTCGTACTTAATTCCAAATGTTTCTTCTTAGTGTGACACGTGTTGCATGTTGGGTTTGTCGGAAGCGAGGAAAACATTCAGATTTTTGTTTTTGTTTTTATTTTTTTATTTTTTAAGTTTTTGTTTTGTTTTTATATTTTTATTGCTATAATTTGGTCGGGTGCAAAACATTCTTATTCCTTGAGTAACCCCATCTTGATGGAGGTGTCACAATTCTTTAAGCATAAATTTTTTTATTCATAAACTATTATTCTAATGATTTATATATATATATATATATATTTTAAAGAAATGAGACTTAAATAGGTCATTAAAATATTTTCAATTCAACTATTTTACATGTTTTAATAGCTCTTAATCATGCATGATATATATAGAACTTATTTGTTCATTTCGATTTCTTTTAGTTTAACTAAAAAAGTATGTCTAGTGGATTTTTTTTTTTTTAAACTTTCAAAATAAAAATTATTTATACAAAAAATAAAATTTGACTTTTAAAGTTATTTTTACCCCAAAAAACATCATATGAAGATAATAAATTTTCTTTCTTTTTTCATACTAATTTTTGAAATTCTGAAAATTCAACCGAACAAAAAATATTAAATTTGGGTATCATTGAGGTGTCACCTTTCAACTCATAATAATTTATTGGTGAAGCATAAGATTGTATCAAAAATTTAGTACCAAAAATTGTAGTCTTGCTCGTCATAAAATTGTATTCAAGGTTTTTTTTTTTTTTTTTTTTTTTGGGTTACTTTTTTATGTTTTTATAAGCTTGAACAATCATTATAGATAGAAAATAAATACCAAATAACTATTTTTGTTATCTATTTGTTTATTTTATCCCTTCAATTTAGGCATTATTTGACATCCCCTATCAAAGTATATATATATTTTTTATTTTTTATCTTTTTTAAATCATATTAGATCATTCTAATTGTCCTCTTATTTGCAATAATTTATTTATTTATTTTTCCTACATCTCTAAGCTACTCTTTTTTTTTTCTTTTTTCTTTTTCTCTCTTTCTTCTAAGGGTTGTTTGGAAAATGTTAGATTAGTATACTTTTTAACTTTTTATGAAAAAACATAAAATATGAAATGAGTTTGAAATGATGTAGTAGAAATGTGATTTAACTTAAATAAGATGATTGTGCTAAAATAATATGTGTTATTTTAACACATGCCAAATAACCACCTAAGTAGAGTGTCAATTCTGTTTGAAATTTCATAGGGCTATTTTAGAAAGATTATTAAAAGCTATTTTTTTTATTTTTTTTTATAAGAAAAGGAAGTGACTTTTAAGGGTGGTTTGTCATCCCTTAAATAATTCATCTTTTTATTTTTTTTTTCATCACATCACTTCTCTACTTTTCAGCACATCTTTTTATAAAAAAATAAAAAATACACTTAATTAGATCATCCTAAACAACCCTTTAATTCCGTTTCCAAAATAGGGATAGACAAGATTTTATACGGTGTCTATACATGCAACACGCCACGTGGCACTGCGGAAGCATTTATTTTACCTGCAGACCGTTAGTCATTTTGGCACATCAGGCTACCACGTGTCATACTCAGTGGTTATTTTTGCTTTGTAGTGTAGATCATATAAAGAGATTAGCGGTATTCTTTGGTATTGCTTTTTAAATTTTTTTTTGAAGTTTAAAAAAAATTAATTTGATGAGGAAATAATTTAAAATTCACTATTTTTATATGATTTTCTCATTTTGAGATAAAAATAATATTAAAAATTTAATTTTTATTTATTTATTTATGGTTTAGTTTTACCAAACTAGTTTGTAATTTTTAAAAAACTTTTCAAAAGAAATTCTGAAAATTAAACCATACAAAGTCATAATTTTGATGAAAATGTTAAAAACTATTTATTAAAAATTATACGCAATAGGTGTGAGTTTCATAGGGTGAGAGTCCCACGTCATATTGTTTAAAAATTTTGATAAATTTTTTAGGATATCTAGTATTGTTCAATCCAAGTGAGACCCACACATGGATTAATGTATTACACATTACATGAATTGTGTCTAATTTCGTGATTGAATTATATATGTACACAATATTTTTTAAAGAAAAATACTAATGATAATCTTTCGAGGCATCAACATCATTGATACATATATATATATATATATTCAATATTAAAATTTATAAAAATAACAAAAATATTTTTAAAATGGGTAAAAGACGTATTGAGCTTTTAAATTTTTTGACATTTTGTTCCTCTTAATGATTAATAGGTTGTCATTAACATAATTAGTTGAAAATACTAATTTGACAGATGGAATATGTTTTTGAATCTTGGATTGAGAACGAATTTGTGAATGGGAATAAATTAAATCTTGCTTATATATATATATATATATTTTTCTTTTCAAATCTTTCGACAAATTCAGAATTTAAAAATTACATAGTGATGGAATTCTAGAATTTAACATAGAAAAAGTGAGAAATATTTTTAAAAAAAGAGAATGTTTTGCCTTTTGTTCCAGTTTGAACTAGTCCAAGTTGTTCAAGCATCTAATAGATTGTGATAAAACAGTATTTTATGGCAAACAAAAGGTTAGGGTGTGTTTGGTAACGCTTACGTTTTCAGTTTATATTTATAAAACTTTTATAAACTGATTTTTGTTTATTTTTAGAAAAACATAAACTACAAACGCGTTTGGTAATTGACAAAATGTTTAAAAAAATTTAAAAATATAAAAAATGGTGAGAAACGACAAGTGGTGGCAAGTGGCAGCGGAAGACGGTGGTGGAAAGTGGTGACGATGGGTGGTGGGTAGCTGGTGGTGATGGATGGTGGCGGGTGGGTAGTGGTGGTGGTGGATGGGTGGATGGGTGGGTGAAGATGGCGGGTGGTAGCGAGTGGGTGGTGGTGGTGGTAGTAGTGGCGGGTGGTGGTGGT
This sequence comes from Camellia lanceoleosa, assembly GCA_025200525.1. Taxonomy (NCBI): domain Eukaryota; kingdom Viridiplantae; phylum Streptophyta; class Magnoliopsida; order Ericales; family Theaceae; genus Camellia; species Camellia lanceoleosa. The sequence goes on from CM045769.1 coordinate 4,465,332, forward strand.
GGTGGGTGGATGGGTGACGATAGCGAGTGGTAGGTGGTAGTGAGTGGGTGGTGGTGGTGGCGGGTGGTAGGTGGTGGTAGTAGGTGGGTGTGAATGGCGGGTGGTGGTGGGTGGTGGGTGGTAATAGTGGGTGGCAGTGGCGGGTCATGGTGGGTGGTGGCGGATGGGTGGTGATGGTGGGTGGGTGGGTGTGTGGCGAGATGGTGGGTGGTGAGTGAGTGGTGGTGGTGGTGGTGGTAGTGGCGGGTAGTGGGTGGTGGTGGCAGGTGGGTGGCAAATGCCCCGTGGTAGTGGGTAGTGGCGGGTAGGTAGCGGGTGGTGGTGGTGGCGGGTGGGTGGGTAACGGTGGTGGGTGGTGGTGGGTGATGGTAACAGGTGGTAGGTGGGAGCAAGTGGGTGGTGGTGGTGGCGGGTGGTGGTGGTAGGTGGGTGACGGATGACGGGTGGTGGTGGTGGGTGGTGGGTAGTGATGGTGGGTAGGTGAGTAATGGTGGCGAGTGATGGGTGGTAGCGAGTGGATGGTGGTGGTGGTGGTGGGTGGTGGTTGCAGGTGAGTGGCAGATGGCGGGTGGTGGCGGATGGATGGTGGCGATAGGTAGGTGGCGGGCGAGTGGGTGACGGTAGCAGGTGGTGGGTGGTGGTGGCAGGTGGGTGGCGGATGGCGGGTGGTGGTTGGTAGTGGTGGGTGGGTGATGGGTGAGTGGGTGGTGTGGTGGCCGGTGATGGGTGGTAGTAGTGGTGGTGGTGATGGCGGGTGGTGGTGGCAGGTGGGTGGCTGGTGGTGGTGGGTGAGTAGGTGACGGTGGCAGGTGGTAGGTGGTAGCGAGTTAGTGGTGGTGGGTGGTGGTGGCAGGTGGGTGGCGAGTGGGTGGTGGTGGTGGTAGTGGTGAGTGGTAGTGGCAGGTAGGTGACAAGTGGCAGGTGGTGGATGGTGGTGGCAGATGGGTGGTGAGTGGTGGTGACAAGTAGGTGGCGGGTGGTGGTGGCGGGCGGTGGATGGTTGTGGCAGGTGGTGGGTGGTAGCAGGTGGATGGCAGGTGGGTGGTGGGTGGTGGTGGTGGTGGCGGCGGCGGCGGTGGTGGCGAGGGGTGGGTGGTGGTGGCGAGTGGGTGACAGGTGGGTGGTGGCTGGTAGTGGTTGGTGGTGGTGGCAGGTGGGTGGTGAGTGGTGGTGGCAGGTGGTGGTGGGGGGTGGTGGCAGAAGACGGTGGTGGAAAATGGTGGCGGGTGGTGACTGATGTTGGGTGGTAAAAAAAAAAAAAAACCTCAAAACTCAAAACGGAAATACATTTTTTGTGTTTTTATTTTTTGGCCAAATTTATAAACTGAGACCATTAATTTATAAATCAAAAATTTTATCAAACAAATTTTTATTTGAGTTTTTTAAATTTTTATAAACATAAACAGAAAATTAAAAACATAAGTGTTACCAAACGGCACCTTAAAATTTTTCTAACTCCTACTCAAACATTTTTTTGGCTCAAGTCTATACGAATTTAATATTAATAGTGAGTCAATCGACTAATCTAGTTCTTTATTTAACATAAAATTGTGACATTGGATTATTACGACATGCCAATTAAAATTTAAACTGAAAACAAGTCAATTAAATTAAAATTTTATTTTTTGTATAACATTATTGTTCGATTCATAATTATACTCTTCACATTATATTTAGCACATCCCCATTGGCATTTGTAGATATTTGCATTGTTAAATGAAATGCCAGCGTCGTCGAGAAAGTACCAGTTCGCAGTGGCTATGGCTGACAAGATCGTGGACGAGAACTCGAGGAACGGCCACGTGGAGCTCCTGCAGATCAATCGTGTGGCTCTCGGTTCCGCATTCGCGCGTACGCTAGGTCTTCTCTACCGCTCCCTCAAAACCAAACAATCCGTAAATTATGGCGGTGGCGCGTGGACTTCCACCATCGTACGCGCACTTCCACTCGGCTCCTACGTGGCGCCATACTTGAAGGGTTTAGGGTTTTGCGTCAGCGCAATTTACTCTACAGTGGCCGGTGGCGGCCAATCGGAGAAGCGGCGGAGGGTGGCGGCGGACGGTGAAGATAGCACAGCCGTGGTGGCGGAGAAGTACGCGCAAGAACTGCTGTGGATAACCAATAAGCTGAGGGTGTGTGGCGCCGTGGATGAAGCTGTGATGCAGTGGAGCCTAGCCGCGGGTCTAGCAGCTCTCTCTCTCACAGCCAATCCGAGGGTTCAAGGTTCCATTGTCAAAATCTCATGTGAGTGACCAATCTATTTCTCTTACTCTCCTATAATAAATTTTATTACAAATTATATTTTGCTTAATTTTGCTTTAACTCACTCGATTTTCACTCCAAATTTTTGATTGCACATATGAGCGACGTGTGAGTTAACTTCAATTAATTTAATATTTATTTTTTATCAAAAATTTAAACGACAATACTAATTGGATTAAATTTATACAAAACTAAAATTAAAGTTCAAATTGAGTCAATTGAAAGTGTAGTAATCAAAATGTATGAACTACTAATTTAATTTGCTCTAAATTTTATTTTCCTTTCAAAAGTATCAACAAGTCCTAGAATTTTTACAAAATACTTTTTAGTAATTTTTTTTTAAAAAAACATGTTCAATTAGTTTTTTAATTTAATAAAATTCTCATCTAGCTTTCTTATAATATAATTACACTTTGATTTATATACTAAAATAGGTAGAAAAATAAATGACATGAAAATAGATAGTAAATAATTTGTTTATCAGATTTTTTTTTTTTTTGTTGAAATATCTAACCCTAAGTGAAAATTAATATTATAAATATTAAAATTAACATCACATTGTTTTTTTTGGTCTAAACATCAAAATAATATAGCTATGAAAATTTGGATTATTAGACCTAAATAATGGCTTTTTGTTTTTTGTTCGTTTTGAACAGGTATATGCTCATGGTATGCCATGCTAATTTGATTAGAAAAAGAAGAAAAACAAATTTGTTTCTATGGAATTATGTCTTTTATCAATACCTATTGTTTTATAAAAAGAAAATTTGTTTTTATCAATAATTTTCATATATTTTATCATTTTAAAATAAAAGATTCGACACTTTGGCTCAAAATTTCAAAAATATCACAATCAGAATGTTTATATTTGTGTATAATTTCTGTCTAATATTTTCTCAACATTCTTGGCATGTAACTTATAGAAGTGGGTCTCGTTAACAAATTTTATAAAATTTTATTCATTTTTGTTTATTTTACGTTCTATTTTGTATTTAGGGTTGATTTGAGATGTCTTAAAAAAGTGCACTTTTTGACTTATTTGTGAGTTTGGGTTGGGTTTAATGTGATGTGTTAGAGAGGTGATGTGATTTAAATAAGATGATGTGACTTAAATAAGATAGTGACTTTTTGACTTTTTAACTTATTTAGGCTCCGTTTGGGAAGAAAAAAGTCAGGCTTTTTTTGGCTAAAATAGCTACAAAAAACAAAATAAACTATTTTAGTCACAAAAAAAAAACATCAAATCCAACCCATAATCATTACAATCCTCTCTCACAAAAAAAACCAAAAAAGTCAAAAAGTCAAAAAACTCTTCTCAAACCAGACTAAAATAGCCAAAAAACTAAAAAACCAACCCACTTCCTAAACGGAGGCTTAGTACATGCCAAACTAGCCCTTAGTTTACGTGTTTTTAACCCAACTATTCATGTCACATGCAGCTACACTTTTTGGAGAGCTTACCAGAGGAAACCTAGCTATTCCAAGCCAAGTAAAGTTCAAGCTGCTGGTGCTTTGGCTTCCATTGTTTTGCTATGCAGACAATGGCCTTGCATATCCAGTCTTGACAGGCTATGAAAAGGTGGAAACTGAGAGAGCAATAGATGAAGTGATCTCAAGCTTGCCTGTAGTGGATCAAGAAGTGGTCCTCACAAATTGGCTACAAGACTTTGCGATTTCGCCCTCTGAATGGCCTAACCTGCAAATATCATACGATCGGTGGTGCCAGTCAACTCGCAAACTCGTCCCATGAACGCAACACTGGATGTCTTGAGGGCCGCTTAGTCTTTCTCTTATTATGTAGTGGCTAAGTTTCCATTGAAACATCTACCATGGTTTGTTCTCATTCTATGTATATGTACTTTGGAACCCTAATAAATGTTGTACCTAGATGGTGAACATATTCACCCTATGGTTGCTTATCTAAATAAAACCTGCCATGTGTACAATCTATCCATAAACTTACATGCATATATATAATGTAATGTTATAGAAATAGAAGTTTCATTCAAAAAATTTATATAGAATTATGTGGTTTTTAGTGGTTATTTTATTTCAAACTAAAACATACTTTGACTTTGACTCATATTCAATGTTTGGTTGAATTTAATTTTCTGAAAATTGATTTTTTTTTATTTATATTTTTAGTGATTTTTTTATTTTTAGTGAATATTTTTAAAATTTTAAGTATTTTTTTTTATTTTTTTAGATGTATTTTACCTAGATGTATCTAAATAGTAAAATATTTATGAAAAAATATTTTAAAAAATTAATAAATACACAATAATAAATGTAATTTTTTTTTTGTATTTTTGTATTTTTGGTATTTAGGATTTTTTAAAAGATTTTTTTTCACAAATATTATACTTTTTAAGTGTATTTATGTTAAGTATGTCTAAAAATTTTAAAAATTACTTAAAATATTAGAAAAATTTAGTAAAAATAAAAAAATTACGAAAAATAAAAATGTAGAATTTTCTAAAAATTAAATTCTAAAAATAGAAACCAAACAAATTAAGGTGTCAACTTGATTTCTGCTATAATTGTTGAGTTGCGTTGAAAGTTTTGAGTTGGTCTATTCTGTCTAGAGCATCTCCAATTGAGATGCCTAATCTTATAGGAGCAATTTCAAACAAATGGAAAGAATAAACAATTACAAATAAGTGAAAGAATAAAAAGTAACTACAAAGGGGAAGGAAACTTGAAAAACTTTGGTAGTGTTTGGTTTAATTTTTAAAATTTTATTTTATTTTTAAATCATTATTTGAATTTAAATTTATAATCAAATAAATTTTTAAAATACAACTCAAAATTATTTTCAAAACTCATTTATTCTCTTTTTTTTTTAATATTTATTATTATTAATCAATCAATCAATTATTTTTTCTCTCTCATCTTTCCTCTTTCCTCTTATATTCTCTCACATTCTATATATCAATTAATAAAAAAAAAAAAAAAAGAGTACACATCATCCCCAAACAATTTTTAAAACTCATAATCAAATAAATTCTCTTTTCAAATCATAATTCAAAAGTTCAAAACTCAAAACACAATTCTACACTAAAATCACAATTTTAAAACTAAACCAAACGGATCTTTGTTTTTGCAAACACTCATATATGCTTTATTAAAATAATTAACAAACAAGTCCCTTTCTCTTCCCTTGAATTTTTCAAAATGCCATTCCCCTTCCCCTTCCCCTCCCCCTGTTCCTCTTCTTTCCACAACTTCAAACGTCCACATACCCCCAAACCCTCCTCATTGCGACCCCAAACTACTTATCAAACTATCGCAAAAACGTTTTTAGTAAGTACAACTTGTGTTTGGGTTCAAGTGCAACACATTTTAGGTTCAGTGCAATGTGTACAACCTGTACAATTTGGACTTGCATTAAGAACATATGCTTTTGTATTTGTGCACATGTTATACTTGTACAAAACTTATTCATTTCACAGTACACAGGAGTAAAGGGTTCAAGGGGTTGGAAATTATCTCTTTATCATTTTTATAGGCTTATTATGAGTCAACTTTGAGCTCAAATTTGAGTGAGGCCCACAATATTTTTTGAGTTGGGTCTAAAGAGGTGACGTGTTTTTTGTCGCATAATAAGTCACACGGTGCAAACAATTCGTTAAAATTATTTATGAATGAATAGAAAGTTAACGTCGTTTTCGAATTCGTGAATGAAAAATTGAAGAGTCAAAAGTGGATTTCTTTTAAATGGTTGTTCCACATTGAAATTTTAAAAGAGCTTATGTGTATATATAAACTCTAGGTGAACAAACTTGAGTTAGGCCCCAAGGGGCACCCCAAGTTTGTAGAAGGGAGGAATTATAGACAAAGTAAGCTTTGGCACAAATCACCATACGCACGTTGTCGCCGCCATCCATCCGACCAGTCAGGTCGGTCCTAATACTAATTTATTTGAATTTTTTCCCAAAAAATCTTGCGGGAAAATTATTTTTTTCTAAACGAAATTAATTCAAATTTTGCGCCAAATTTGAATTCAACCTGTCCAAACAGTGCCTCTTCCAGTTCCATTTTCCAGCAGATTTCAAACAGTTTTGAATTATGCATCTGTTCAATTTGAATTCTATACCTATTCATTTCAATCTGCACCTGTTCGGCTCTACAGATCTGAATTTGTATCTGTTTAGTTCAAATTGTACCTATTCGGCCTTTTCTAACAGTCACCAATCAGACTATAAATTAGACCCTCTTCCAACAGTTTATTCATTCCGAAAATTCACTTGTTGCCTTACATTTTTGCTCTCTTGCATATATTTTCTTCATATTAGTTTTTAGAGAAATTCTGAGAGTACAGAACACAGGTTCTAATTCGCTGTTGTAGACACCCCATTTTTGACCGACCTTAAGACTCAGATGTCACCGATTGAGCGCTCGGTGATATTGCATGCTGTGCTCGTTCAGAAGTCTCAGAGTCGCGGCCGCGCGCCCTGCCTCCGGACTTCCGAACCATCTTCTCTACCTTGTCTCGGTTTGCGAACCAGGCTCGGTCTTCTCTGTTTTCTTTCCTGAGGGAAGGGAGTGGTCCCGTAGACTATCTCCCGGTGGCCGTGAGCTACGTTTCGTGGCCGTAGGCCATTTTGCCCATTTCGGAGTTCCGGTTTTGCTGAGCCGTAGCCGCGTGCCTCGGCTCGGGACCGCTAACCATCTCCGAGTTCTCCGGTTTTGGCGAGACCTCTGTTTTAATATTTCGAGAACCACTGGGGCCCCGATGCCCTTCGTGGCCGTATGCCACTTTCGGTGCTCATAGCCGGTTTTGGGACCCCAAACCGAGCGGTTTGGTCCCGAGCATTCATTTTGCATCAGCCTTCTCCGGTTTTGGCGGAGACCTCTGTTTTAATATTTCGAGAACCACAGGGCCCCGATGCCCACTTCGTGGCCGTATGCCACTGGTGCCTATAGGTTTTGAGGGACCCCAAACTGCCCGGTTTTGGTCCCGAGCATTCATTTTGCATCGGTTTTCTCTGATTTTTGGCAGGAACCTCTGTTTTGTCATTCCAAGGGACACTGGGGTCGCAGATACCCACTTCGCTACTGAATACCACTTCCGGCACCTGCAGCCAATTTTCGGGATCCCGATTTGCTCGGTTTTGGCCCCGAACGTTCATTTCTCATTAGTTTTTGTTCAAACTTGGCAGGTACCTCTGTTTCAACACCAGGAAGATCGCTGCGGGGTGGGAGGCCAGCAATTATCCCAGATAGCCAGTTTCGCTCCTTCGGAGCCCGTTTTTCTCACTTCCGGGCCAATGTTGAACACCTTGGGGATATTTTCTTCCAACCAAAGTTACATATCTGTGATCATGGGACATGGGAGGACCCTAAACAAGCATGGTCGGCCAGCAATTTTGATTTTCATTTTTGAGCCCCTCCTTCAAGCTCTATGTTGTGACTTCTGCTTCAGAGTTGCCAAATTCCAACCTTGGGGCCTTATTCTACACACTTGGGAGGACCCTAATGTATGGTGGTCGGCCACTAATTCAACACTTCATTTTTTGGGGGTGGCTGGCCGGCCACAAAAGGTGGTGGCAGACCACCTTGCAGAGAGATTACTGGCCAGTTCGCCTTTCAGTTTATTCACTTGCTTTCCAAAAGTGTCTCCTCATCCAGGGATATTTTGGGAGGAAAGCTTGGGTGCTTTCCTCCTTTACACCCCATTTGTTGTCTATTTGAAGGGCCCTCCTCTCCTTCTTCAAGGTTGGAAAATTTGCCTTCAAGGATACTTCTCCAAACTCCTCCATTTTCATAGCTCAAAACCTCAAAAGCTTTCAAGACACTAGGGCTTCCCTTCAACAACACCTAGCCTGACCTTCTCTACTACCATTCCAGCAGCTAGGAAGTGGATATCAGAGGTTGAGAAGCTACAAAACAGAGCCAAGAATCAAAGAAAGACAAGTCTTCAAGGGTAAGTCTTCAAAACCAACTTTTAGGGCTTTTCTTGATTCATTTCTATATTCTATTTGGTTGAGAATTGGGGCTCCGACCCTACTGCTTTTGCTTGTTTTGAGCCCCTCTACAACTTTGTAGAAGGGCTCAACTTCATTTGAGGCTTCTATGATATACTTGTTTCAATATCTAGCTTTTATGCCATTATCTTGCATGCTAGTTTAGGCCTATTTCCTTTTATTTTTAGGGGTCCGACCCCTACTGGTTTTGTGCTCATTTTGAGCCCCTCTACAACATTGTAGAAGGGCTCAACTTCATTTGGCCATTTTATCCACCACTTCCTTCGAATTCCATCAAGTGTGCCCATTTTTGTATGCAACTTTTGACCTATTTCTATTTGTTTTGGGACTTCGACCCCTACTGACTTTGGTCTTATTTTGGTCCCCTTTACACATTTCATGAAGAAAATTTTGTCATTTGGTGCTTTCTTTGCATGACTCTTGTTATAGCCTCTTTTGAGCTCCATTTTTGCATAGAATTGTTAGCATGATTTTATTCTGATTTTGAGGATGCCATCTTCTGCAATTGTGCTTATTTTCATCTCATCTTCAATGTTGTAGAAGAAAGTTTGTCCATTTGGGGTTTGCATATATCACTTGTCTCAATACCCCTCTTTTGGCCACTAATTTTGCATGCTATTGTTGATCTATCTATGCTTGCATTTTGGCCATGTTTGTTACTGAAAAATGCCATATTTGGGACTGCCTTGCTACTGTTCTTGCTGCCATGATCATATTTTGCATGTATAGCATGGCTATAGGCCATTTCGGGGCTTAATTTCACACTTTCGGGATGAATGCATGCTTCGAGTGTCATTTCGTTTTGTTTCGGGGCTGTTTTCCCCTTTATTTAGGTGCTGAAATTCCATTGCCATGCTTACATATCATTCCCTATGCCATTTGCATCATTTTTGCATTGCCTCGGTTTGCGTGCCAATGCACGCCTTCGGCTACCTGTTTATCCGGCAGCCTATGTGAGTGTGGTTGAGGCCCTCTCATGTCGGCGTAAGCCCAATTTGCATTTTCATGCTTCTACATCATTGCCTCGATTTGCGTGTCCGCGGGCACGCAGCGTTTAACGACTTATTTTATCCGGCCTCTGTGAGTGGTGAGGCTCTCCCATGTCGGTGTAAGTCCATCGTTGCATTCCGTATGCCATTTCATCTCATTTCATCATCGCCTCGGTTTGCGTGTCCGTGTGCACGCATTTCGAGGCACTTCGGTTTTTTCCGATTTTACATCGCACGTCATCGCCTCGGTTTGCGTGTCCGTGTGCACGTATTTGAGCGCCGGTTTATCCGATTTACATCGCGCGTCATCGCCTCGGTTTGCGTGTCCGGTGTGCACGTATTTCGAGGCACGCCGATTTTATCCGATTTTGCATCGCATCATCGCCGCCTCGGTTTGCGTGCACGCATTTCGAGGCACTTCAGTTTTATCTGATCTCCATTTTAGCATCGCCTCGGTTTGCGTGCCCGTGTGCACGCATTTCGAGGCACTCTGTTTTATCCGCTTGGCATTGCGTATGCCTTCGCCTCGGTTTGCGTGCATGCACGCATTTCGAGGCACTCGCTTTATCCGCTTGGCATTGCGTATGCCTCCGCTTCGGTTTGCGTGCAGCACGCATTTCGAGACATTCTGCTTTATTCGGTTTGCATGCGTATGTCTGCGCGTGCACGTGTTTGCATCCATTTGAGCACTTCTGTTTTATCCGGTTTATATTTCATCATTGCCTCGGTTTTGCGTGCGGTGAAGCACGCATTTCGAGGCACCTCATCTTATCATTCGGCATCCTATGTGAGTGTGGTGAGGCCCCCTTCATGTTGGTATAAGTCCATCATTACATTTCGCATGTCATTCCGCATCGCCTCGGTTTGCGTGCCCGTGGACACGCATTTCGAGGCATCTCATTTTCATAGCAGCGTACATGCTAGGATTGTATGTTAGTTGCATTTCACGCATATCATGCATATTGCACGGGAAATGAGGCGCGTTCTGTACTCCGAGTAACGGAACGGGTCTCAATTCCCAAGTCACCGACACTCCGGATTACCCATGATGGAGTCAGGTTTTGTTGTAGCATTCATATGCATTCATCCCATATTGAGTTGTGCAATTCGATTCCTCGGCCATCATGCATCGATGTGCGTGATTGGTGGCACGAGGATCGAGGCATGCATATATTTGTGAAATACATTGTTGTGCCCTTTTCCTGCTCTCTGTTGCAGCAAAATCAACAATCAACAACTTTTAGGTCGCACGCATTTAGAAAATTGCAAGCAGAGGCTAATCAGGCGTCGGTGGATTTACGCCCAAGCGGTCAATATGCAACATCTATCGAAGCGAGGCGGTCCACGGCTTGCGCCGATTTAATTCTTTTGTAATTAATTTGTTAATTAATTAGAATTTGTATTATTCGATGTATATTGTTTTATTCGGGTCTGTATTATTATTCATTCGGACCCTCTGCGCGAGGGCATAAATGTAATAAGGGTGTGTGAGTGTGATGTATGTCTTCCAACCCCCATTTCTTTCTCCCTTTTATTTACCCGCTTTGAATGGTTAGATATAGGGCATATTTCAATTAGCATACAGTATGACTGCATGTTTGCATTATTCATCTGTATTGCATGCATCGGGCTCGGCACATCATGCAAACTGCATTGTATTTCAATTCTAAAGTTGAATACATGTTAGCTGTTGCATTCTATATACCATGTTTAGAATAGCCGAGCCTGCTATGATTGCATTTTTGCATGCGTTGCATTAGACATCTCTACATTCTTAGGATCATGCATGGATTTCTAATCAGCTTTTGTTTTGGCTTGGAGTACTAGGTAAGTTTTATGCTTTAGCATCCTTGCATGCGTGTGAGTGTTGCCATGATAGCATGCTTGCCATGAGGCTAACTGCTTATGTGATATAACTGCCTTGAATGCCTGTGGGTGGAGGTCGAGTTATCTGAATTGGAGCAATTCATCAATTGTTTGTTAAGCCCACTAGATTGTGGCAAAATCTGTATTTTAAGCCTACCTGCGGGTAGCAAACCATCTTTCACAAACAAACATGAGATGTTTAGTTCCAATTCAGGCGATTCAGTCTATACTTGTTTGCTGCGAGCATCACATAGTAACCTAGGCTAATAATCGGAATAAGAGCATACAATGTTTTCAAAATCAGATATCATGGTTAGTAGAGGCCGGTCTTTGACCGGGCGAGAGGGGGTGCTCACGATGTGCCCTCCCCAAATCGTACCCAAGTTCCCGAGCCAACTTTGGTGATGACGGACACGTGGCCTTTCGGCACCGAGTCAGGGTTTCCTAAATTTCCCATTTTAAAAATATTTAGGTGGCGACTCTGTTATCGCAGCGATCCATGTTTGGCACTTCTTTCAAAAAAATCTGTTTTCCTTCAAAACGATTTGCCGGATTTGGACTCTTTGGTTCAAGATTGAGAACCGCAACACAAATCGAGTCCGTATGGCGAGGTCCCCAGCGTTATTCTGATTCTGGCGACTCCGCTGGGGATTTAGAGAACTTGACTCGAACTCGTGATATCTGGCTTTGACTACACTTGTGTGTTTCTTTGCATTGCATTTGCATTGGTGCGCCTAGGACACCGTGTTTGCCATATGCCATTCCCGAACGATTTGCCGGAGGCTTGTCTTGTCAAGTCATGTCCGTAAAATTTGATCGGCTCTGGGCTCTGACAGCATGGGAACACAAACCCCGGTTTTACCGGGGCACCCTTTTTGACCATTCGACCTAGTGCATATTCGGATCCGTAGTGACCATTCCAAACTAGGACAGGTTGCTTACCCGTTTATAGGTTGTTTGAAGCCGCTGTGTGCGTAGTGAAACCCTAGTTCCTGACAAAATAGGACAGGGAAACCCTACCCCGACATAGGGGTGTTTTGGCTCTCACTTATCTGCTATGTGCTTGTTAGAGTGTGCCGCTACAGGGAATGCATGTATCAGTATGAGTTTGGGTATCAGGCCTGCGGGCATCAGTTTATGAATTCGGGCATCAGGCCTGCGGGCACCAATTCAGTATTTTGGGCATCAGGCCTGCGGGCACCAATTCAAAATTGTGGGATTCAGTTTACCTGAGGGTAACAGTTTACAGGCAGAATTTTGGGCAGGATTCAGTAGAGGGCACACTCATTCAACTATGCTCGTATCTGTTCAGATGAAATCAGGCTGAGATGCTGTCTGTTTTCTCTTTTGCTAGGGTAGTCTGGGAACCATAGCTTCAGAGGGCTCCAATATCCCCCGAGTACACCAAATTTGTGTTGATAGACTTTGTCGGGTCGATTGATTCAAGGGCAATCGGTGTTCCTTTACAGGCGGGGTGAAAAGGGCGGTCAGCACAAGTCACCAGCTTCGGATTACGGATCGATGATCCTTATCCACCCTACCAGTGAACAGTCAGGCTGAGGTCTCAGTTTCTACTGCAGGGATAGATACGGTCGGTCGGATGGATCGGTGAGAACACGTCGGTGGAGGCAACGATGCGTCAGATGCAAGAAAGTATGAAGCTCATGCAGCAAGACGCTGTCCGCCAAGCGGAATTTTCCAAGCAGCAAGCCGCAATCATGGCTCAGCAGGCTGAGCTCATCACCAGGCTGCAACAGCAAAGCGGCGCGTCTGCGTCACAACAAGTTCCTCCCGCGGGAGCTCCAGCACCTGGGGAGACGCCAAATGTCCAGAATGTTCAAGAGGACACGGGTCTTCCAACGGGGCTGACTCCGCCCCCGCTTCCGCTACAACTGTCCAAGACCCACACACCTGTCAATCACCCGGACTCTCCCTTCGAGTTTGAGGTAGATCATACCGCTCTGAAATTGAGCAAGCTGGAGAAGCTTTTTAAGAAATCACAGGGGGTGAAGGCCATCCCAGATATTGAAGACGGCTATACTGATGTGGCCGTGACATTCTTGACGATTTAAGATGCCCCGGATCGATCGCTTTGATGGATCCGGGGACCCCATGGTCCACCTCGGCTATTCTCGGACATTCTAAGACCAATGGGTTAACCCGACCGCAAAAGCTTTCCTTGTTCGGTCGAGCTTTATCGGTGTGGCATCCACTTGGTATGCAAAATTTGCCGAAGATGATGTGAAAACAAATGGGATGAGATGGCCGAGGCCTTCCTTGCACAATATTCAGACAATACGCAAATCGAGGTCACAACTCGTGATCTCGAGACAACGAGGCAGAACCCAAGGAGTCTTTCTCGACTTCAGAACTTCGGTGGAGGGCAAATGCATCAATGATGACCGTGAGGCCTACAGATAGAGATCAAATCCGATGATTGTGCGCAATCTCCAACCGGTTAATGAAGAAGATGATCGTAGTCCCTTCCCGACCTTCGCAGATCTACATGATATGGGAATGCAGATCGAGGATGCAATGAAGCAAGGTCTGCTTGACCAAGACCGGATCACCGGAGAACCTTCAACCGCAACAACAACACAGAGCACAAGCGGTGATGCGCCGCAAGATCTTCCGAAGTGGGCATGGTTACCACCACCACATCAAAAAAGGCTACCCCATTCACCAGTGTGTCCGGGAGTAACTCACAGATGGCCAAATATCCACCCCGAGTCAAGAGGGTTTTCACTCCACTTCATATGCCTCACAAAGGCTCTAGAGGTCTTACTCCGGAAGGACATTTGAAACCATTGGAACAACGGCCCCTACCCGATCCTATCCTCGCAGCATGACCGGACTAAATATCAGGCCTATCATCAACAAACCGGTCATGACACCGACAGTTGCTTTCGCCTGCGCCATGATGTACAAGATCTCTTTGACAAAGGGGTCATTGCTGCACCAGGTCCTGCAAAGTCTATCGGCACTTGATCAGTGAACTTGTGGGGATAATGTGATTATGCGATCGGGGGGGTGAACTACCTGCGGGCGACTCTCGATTTACTCCAGCTGTGGTGAATGGCATGCACCGTCTTGAGCAATGTACAAGTGTTAATTTTATGCTCGACTTGGGTATTGGGTCGGGCTTTTGTTGTTTTGTTTTGAGTCCGCTTTTTGTTTTGAGTCATTTTTTTGTTGGGTGCATCTTGTTGTATCGAGTCGATCTGTTGTATAGGAGTAGGGTGATTCCGGGTGTTACCTCGGGTGTCACCATTTCGTTTATGCTTGCTTTTTATTTTGTTTTGAGTCTGCTTCGTCAGGAGCCGATTATGCCAACAGATTTTGAATGAAACAAAGAAGGATTTCCATACTCGCATTTGCTTCGCCAGGTGCTAGTTGTGCCGGATTTGAATGAAATGGCGATGCATTCCACCGCTTCTTGTGCCTTGAAGTCATTGTAATGACCTAAGTTTTTCAAAACTTTTTGAACACTATGGTGAAAACAAAGAGGAGGAATTCCTCGATTTGCAAAACTTTGATCAAATGAGAGAAAGAGAGGCATACTAAGCCCTTAATGAATGAAATCATGCTTGTTAGTGTAGTCTTGAGAAGGACCACAGCTTTGATCCAGATTGGTCCTACATCGTTTCAGCCATGAGCGATTTGTCGCTTAAAAACTTTCAAAAAATGTTTTATGCGGTCTGCGAAGACATGTGTGGAATCGCTCTTGAGATTGTGCGACCTAGGATCGCCTCACCGAGACTCAACCCTTTGCTTCTAAGCCTTGACCTTGAATTGAAGGTTCAACGGTCAACTATGATGTGAGGCTTGTGTGGCCAAATTTGAGGCGGCCTTGAACATGAGGCCAAAGTCGATCAAGAAGGTCGACCTCATCGAGAAGCTTGCAAAGCTAGAATGTAAACACCCTCGAACTAGGGGCAAAAATATCCGATGTGTTCGAAGAGCCAAAGGTGGATCTTTCTGCAAGTCAATACAACAGCCACTCTCCTGGATACAGAGGGTTTCAATCCTAAAACCATTTGGCATGGACTTGTTACACTTTTCCCCTTTGAGGGCTCATTTGGCCGAAACCCGGAAGGCGACCTGGCAAAAGTTAGAGCAAGAAAAATGCAAAAAGAAAAATGCAAAAACGAACAAGAAAAGAAAAAAGGAAAAGATACAAAAAAATTCAAAAAAGAGAAAAAGAAAAAAGAAAAAAGATGAAAAGAAGAAAAAAAAAGAATTGAAAAGAAAGAAGAACAAAGCTCGTAAGGTCGAAAACCTGCAACAGGCGCCTTGGCAAAAGTTAGAGCATAAAAAGGAGAGGGTAAATACCCGAGTGTACCTCACACCGAACTACGTAAGGCTTGATTCCCATCTGTGGGGTACGTAGGCAACTTCATTCTGAAGTCCAGCCGTAAAACACTTCAACTTGATTGTGTCCATGCGATGGTTCTGACCATCTTTGCCTCCTCTCAGATCTCGAGAGTCCGGTTGTGTTCATCGCTCGAGGATCGACAATGTCTTCATGCGTGCCGTTCAAACAAGGGCAACTTTCCGTTGCCATTCAAACGCGCCATGCTATCAAACAAGGCAACTTTCCGTTGCCATTTATGCGCCATGGTTGCTCAAACAAGGGGCAACTTTCCGTTGCCATGCAACCTCCTCAAGCAAGGGCGCTTTCCTCCAGATTCGAGGTTGTGCATCTCGAGAGTAGGTTCCGCGCTTGTTGAGCATTGGCCGTTTGCAAAAATAGTTTTTGAGAATTTTTACTGAGGTTGACTAATTTTCTCGAAAATTGTTCCATCTTTTCCAAAAAACTGAACCATTTCTTGGACCCAAAAAAGGAAAATTTTCAGTACTCATAGCCTGACTTGCATGATTTCAAATCAAAAATCGAACAAGCATGTTAATCTAACTCCCATTTTGGCCAAATTTTTTTTAGAAAGCAAAAATAAAAAAATGGTCAAAATGATGAACTAGGGGCACAGTTGAGTCAGGTGTTCTGTCTTTTCCCCTTTGTCAACATACTTGCCAGAAAGGGCACTCTACCTGCCAGAAAAGGGCACAACTGAAGCAAACCGCAAATGGGCTGAAAGCTCTCTCACATCCTCCAAGCAACGAGGTATCAAGCCTTGAAGCACGAATCTGGAATGGATCAAGACATTCCACTCCATCATCTGACAGAGATCACGTCCAAGCTCCCCGGCAGAGCATTATCAATCGATGTCAGCTACAAATTCGCTACACACCCAGTTGTAGCACAACCCCTCTGTGGGAGGGACTCACTAGCTGTGAGCGGGAGAAAGAAAATCTAGCAGAATGCTTGAGGCACGGGCCCACAACTTGTTTATCCATCAACCACCCGTGAGGGATTGAAAAATGAGAGATTAAAGAATAGAGAGATGTGCGATGAGAGAAAAGTAAGATAAGGGTTTTGTGAGAAAAACCGAGCTTGAGGGCCAAGTGATGTGAGAACCACAAATGAGAAAGGGTGGGAAACACTACCCAGTGAAACAGGCTTCCTGTGCATGTCTGAGTGTTGTGTCTTTTTGTTTTAGCTCGTTTCTTGTTTTGAGTCGTTTCGAGTGTTACTCGATGTGTTTAGGTTGTGTGCCTTTTATTTCTGTGTTGAGTCGTTTTGCTGTGTCCAGTCGTAGGCTCAATACCTAGTCAAAAACTTATCTTTCAATTTCAAAAACAAAATCATTGTGTGCTCCAAGTGCCGTGCCGTTCTCCACATTGTTCAAAACAGTATTTGTTCTTTCATAAAACCGCAGGGTTCAACCCAGGTCATGTGAAAACAGTAGAACAAGGACCCATCTGAAGCTATGAGTTTCGAACTGCAAAGCAAAAGCAAAAGAGGAAAATATTGGGCATCTGAGTTTGTTCCAGCTTCAGTAAGCTCCGAGATCGCATTCCATATGCACCTTGTCAGGTCTTGCCAATGTTCCGAAGTATGAGTGTGCCTCTACCTCAAGCTCAAAATCAAGTCTACTTCAAGCCAGAATGGCGATCAAGAGTGCTCTCCCTGAGTACCATTCCCTGCCAGAGGCATCTTGGCCGTGTTTGCGATGAGTTCCTAGGAGACCAACTGCGACGGTGGAAACTAGAGTTCGAATGGCCGTGGCCTAGAACGCAAAGGTTCGGGATTTCCGAGACTAGAGTCTGGTTTAAATACCCAGAGGCGCGCCCTCGGCTTGAATCTGTATGGCAGCCCCATAGATTGAGGCAGTGTATGCACCTCAATCACGGATCTTGAACCAACCTAGTCTGTCACCCGTTGGAGAATAGGAAAGTTGTGAGTATGATCAGAAGACAAGCGGCACCGTGGCTCCCACATGCGATATTGTTACTTGTTAGCATTCGAGCCTTTGTCTGTGAGTTGAAGGTAAGTGTTCAAGAGCACGAGGAGATCCCGTCAGAGTAGAGCGGTTCACCGCCATTCACCTCGTGAGGTGCTTTCTAAAAGCGCCGCTTTGTCCATTTATTGCTTTCCGTAAGCATCATGCATTGTATTGCATTGTACCTATCAAGTTTCTTTCTCATTTCACTTAGTATATCAATCACACTTCATTTATTTAGTGTATCAATCACACTCTCATCACACTTTATCACATTTAGTATATCAATCATACTCCTGTTCACTAAGTGCATCTATCACACTTCGTGTTCACATTTAGTATATCCATCATACTCCTGTTCACTAAGTGCATCTATCCCACTTCATGTTCACCCTCAGTATATCTATCATACTCTGTTCACTAAGTGCACCTATCACGCTTTGTGTTCACTTTTAGTGTATCAATCACACTCTGTTCACATAGTGCATCTATCACACTTTGTGTTCGTACTAAGTATATCTATCATACCTGTTCACTAAGTGCATCTATCCCACTTCGTGTTCACATTTAGTATATCAATCATACTCCTGTTCACTAAGTGCATCTATCCCACTTCGTGTTCACATTTAGTATATCCATCATACCTGTTCACTAAGTGCATCTATCCCACTTTGTGTTCGCATTTAGTATATCAATCATACTCCTGTTCACTAAGTGCATCTATCCCACTTCGTGTTCACATTTAGTATATCCATCATACTTGTTCACTAAGTGCATCTATCTCACTTCGTGCTCACATTTAGTATATCAATCATACTCCTGTTCACTAAGTGCATCTATCACACTTCGTGTTCACATTTAGTATATCAATCATACTCCTGTTCACTAAGTGCATCTATCCCACTTCGTGTTCACATTTAGTATATCAATCATACTTGTTCACTAAGTGCATCTATCCCACTTCGTGTTCACATTTAGTATATCAATCATACTCCTATTCACTAAGTGCATCTATCACACTTCGTGTTCACATTTAGTATATCAATCATACTCCTGTTCACTAAGTGCATCTATCCCACTTCGTGTTCACATTTAGTATATCAATCATACTTGTTCACTAAGTGCATCTATCCCACTTCGTGTTCACATTCAGTATATCCACCATACTTGTTCACTAAGTGCATCTATCCGACTTCGTTCACATTTAGTATATCAATCATACTCGCTCACTAAGTGCATCTATCACACTTCGTGTTCACATTTAGTATATCCATCATACTCTGCTCACTAAGTGCATCTATCCCACTTCATGTTCACCCTCAAGATATCTATCATACTCTGCTCACTAAGTGCACCTATCACGCTTTGTGTTCACTTTTAGTGTATCAATCACACTGTTCACATAGTGCATCTATCACACTTTGTGTTGCACTAAGTATATCTATCATACTTGTTCACTAAGTGCATCTATCACACTTTGTGTTCGCTTAGTGTATCAATCATACTGCTCACTAAGTGCATCTATCACACTTTGTGTTTGCTTTTAGTATATCCATCACGCTTGTTCGCTAAGTGCATCTATCACACTTTGTGCTTGCCTTTTGTGTATCCATCACACTTTGCTCACTTCATTCATTTAGTGTATCAATCACACTTTGTTCATATAGTGTATCTATCACACACTTGTCGTGCATCTATCACACTATGACTACTTTACGTATCTATCACATGCTCACTTTGTGTATCAATCACACACTTTCGCTTTGTGTATCAATCACACGCTCGCTTTGTGTATCAATCACACACTTTCTCTTTGTGCATCTATCACACTATGCTCATCTTGAGTATCCATCACGCTTTGCTTCATATAGTGTATCCATCACACTCGCCGCTTTGTATCTATCACAAATGCACACCGTATTCACAGTGAGAATTGCAATAATTTTCTTACATCCTTTCGGCACTCCTTTTTGCATGAAATGTGGTTAGATTTGCTTACACTTGCCGACACTGCGTGTGTCAAACTTTTCGAATTACAGGAATCGCATCGAATATATGTTGTTAGCATATTGTACTTGTTGAAATTCTCTCTTTGCGAGCACGATATTGTATGTACGGTTCATTTGAGGTCAAAGCACTGCATTTAATCGCGCAGTATCGATCTTCTCCGTGTGAGACGCGACGAGAATTGAATAATTCTCCGCATTCCTAATCGCATGAGATGTAGTTGTTGCTTTGCATTCTTGCTTAAATCAAGCATCTATTTGTCAATACTTGCTTCATTACGTTTGTCTTGCACTTGCACGATCACTTGACTCGCGGCTATCATTTGCATTTTGCCCCCTCGCTCATGCACACACATCTCTGTTTACCTTGTATGATTGTCTAAGTCTTGGCCTTGTCAAAATGGGTCGTCTCGGCTTTGACATTCACTCGTCACTTCTTGACTTCCGAAGTTACAAAGAGGGGCAAATCAGAGACACCCCATTTTTGACCGACCTTAAGACTCGGATGTCACCGATTGAGCGCCGGTGATATTGCATCTTGTGCTCGTTCAAGTCTCAGAGTCGCGGCGTACCGCCTCCCGACTCCGAACCATCTTCTACCTTGTCTCGGTTTGCGAACCAGGCTCGGTCTTCTGTTTTCTTTCCGAGGAAGGGAGTGGTCAGAGACTATCTCGGTGGCCGTGAGCTACGTTCGTGGCCAGAGGCCATTTTGCCCATTTTGAGTCTTGCCTTTTGAGGCCGTCGAGCCGCGTGCCTCGGCTCGGGACCTAACCATCTCCGAAGTTCTCCGGTTTTGGCGGAGACCTCTGTTTAATATTTCGAGAACCCTGGGGCCCCGATGCCCACTTGGTCAGTATGCCACTTTCGGTGCTCATAGCGGTTTTGGGACCCCAAACCGGCGGTTTTGGTCCCGAGCATTCATTTTGCATCGGCCTTCTCCGGTTTTGGCGGAGACCTCTGCTTAATATTTCGAGAACCTGGGGCCGATGCCCACCGTGGCGTATGCCACTTCGTGCCTATAAGGTTTTCGGGACCCCAACCGCGGTTTTGGTCCCGAGCATTCATTTTGCATCGGTTTTCTCGATTTTTGGCAGAACCTCTGTTTTGTCATTCCGAGGGACACTGGGTCGCAGATACCCACATTGCTGAATACCACTTCCCAAGACTGCATTTCATTTTGGGATCCCGATTTGCTCGGTTTTGGCGAACGTTCATTTCTCATTAGTTTTGTTCAAACTTGGCGGTACCTCTGTTTCAACACCAGAAGATCTGGGGGGGAGGCCAGCAATTATCCCAGATAGCCAGTTTCGCTCCTTCGGAGCCCGTTTTTCTCACTTCCGGGCCAATGTTGAACACCTTGGGGGTATTTTCTTCCAACCAAAGTTACATATCTGTGATCAGGGGACATGGGAGGACCCTAAACAAGCATGGTCGGCCAGCAATTTTGATTTTCATTTTTGAGCCCCTCCTTCAAGCTCTATGTTGTGACTTCTGCTTCAGAGTTGCCAAATTCCAACATTGGGGCCTTATTCTACACACTTGGGAGGACCCTAATGTATGGTGGTCGGCCACTAATTCAACACTTCATTTTTTGGGGGTGGCCGACCACAAAGGTGGTGGCCGGCCAGGAAGGTGGTGGCCGCCACCTTGCAGAGAGTTACTGCCGGGCCAGATTCCTCGCTTCCACTGTTCCAAATTGGCCCACTGCTTCAAAGTGTCTCTCATCGGATATTTTGGGAGGAAAGCTTGGGTGCTTTCCTCCCTTTACACCCCATTTGTTGTCTATTTGAAGGGCCCTCCTCTCCTTCTTCAAGGTTGGAAAATTTGCCTTCAAGGATACTTCTCCAAACTCCTCCATTTTCATAGCTCAAAACCTCAAAAGCTTTCAAGTCCCTAGGCCTTCTCTTCATCAACACCTAGCCTCACCTTCCCTACTACCATTCCAGCAGCTAGGAAGTGAATTTCAGAGGTTGAGAAGCTACAAATCGAGCCAAGAATCAAAGAAAGACAAGTCTTCAAGGGTAAGTCTTCAAAACCAACTTTTAGGGCTTTTTCTTGATTCATTTCTATATTCTATTTGGTTGAGAATTGGGGCTCCGACCCCTACTGCTTTTGTGCTTGTTTTGAGCCCTCTACAACTTTGTAGAAGGGCTCAACTTCATTTGAGGCTTCTATGATATACTTGTTTCAATATCTAGCTTTTATGCCATTATCTTGCATGCTAGTTTAGGCCTATTTCCTTTTGTTTTAGGGGTCCGACCCTACTGGTTTTAATGCTAATTTTGAGCCCTCTACAACATTGTAGAAGGGCTCAACTTCATTTGGCCATTTTATCCACCACTTCCTTCGAATTCCATCAAGTGTGCCCATTTTTGTATGCAACTTTTGACCTATTTCTATTTGTTTTTGGGACTTCGACCCCTACTGACTTTGGTCTTATTTTAGTCCCCTTTACACATTTCATGAAGAAAATTTTGTCATTTGGTGCTTTCTTTGCATGACTCTTGTTATAGCCTCTTTTGAGCTCCATTTTTGCATAGAATTGTTAGCATGATTTTATTCTGATTTTGAGGATTCCATCTTCTGAAATTGTGCTTATTTTCATCTCATCTTCAATGTTGTAGAAGAAAGTTTGTCCATTTGGGGTTTTCATATATCACTTGTCTCAATACCCCTCTTTTGGCCACTAATTTTGCATGCTATTGTTGATCTATCTATGCTTGCATTTTGGCCATGTTTGTTACTGAAAAATGCCATATTTGGGACTTCCTTGCTACTGTTCTTGCTGCCATGATCATATTTTGCATGTATAGCATGGCTATAGGCCATTTCGGGGCTTAATTTCACACTTTCGGGATGAATGCATGCTTCGAGTGTCATTTCGTTTTGTTTCGGGGCTGTTTTCCCCTTTATTTAGGTGCTGAAATTCCATTGCCATGCTTACATATCATTCCCTATGCCATTTGCATCATTTTTGCATTGCCTCGGTTTATGCGTGCGGTGTACGCCTTCGGCGCCCTGCTTTTATCCGGCGGCCCTATGTGAGTGTGGTTGAGGCCCTCTCATGTCGGCGTAAGCCCAATTTGCATTTTCATGCTTCTACATCATTGCCTCGATTTGCGTGTCCATGGGCACGCGCTTTCGACGACTTTTGTTTTATCCGACGGCCTCCTATGTGTGAGCCGAGGCTCTCCCATGTTGGTGTAAGCCCATCGTTGCATTCCGTATGCCATTTCATCTCATTTCATCATCATCGGTTTGCGTGTCCGTGTGCACGCATTTCGAGGCACTTCGGTTTTATCCGATTTTGCATCGCACGTCATCGCCTCGGTTTGCGTGTCCGTGTGCACGCATTTCGAGGCACTTCGGTTTTATCCGATTTTGCATCGCACATCATCGCCTCGGTTTGCGTGCCCGTATGCACGCATTTCGAGGCACTTCAGTTTTATCTGATCTCCATTTTAGCTTCGCCTCGGTTTGCGTGCCCGTGTGCACGCATTTCGAGGCACTCTGTTTTATCCGCTTGGCATTGCGTATGCCTTCGCCTCGGTTTGCGTGCCCGTGTGCACGCATTTCGAGGCCCTCTGTTTTATCCGCTTGGCATTGCGTATGCCTCGCCGGTTTATGCGTGTGCAGCACGATTTCGAGACATTCTGTTTATTCGGTTTGCATTGCGTATGCCTCCGTCTCGGTTTATGCGCGTGTGCGCACGCATTTCGAGGCACTCTGCTTTATCCGGTTTATATTTCATCATTGCCTCGGTTATGCGTGCTGGGCACGCATTTCGAGGCACCTCATTCTTATCATTCAAGATCCTATGTGAGTGTGGCCGAGGCCCTTCATGTTGGTATAAGTCCATCATTACATTTCGCATGTCATTCAAGATCGCCGGTTTATGCGTGCGTGACACGCATTTCGAGGCATCTCATTTTCATAGCGGTACATGCTAGGATTGTATGTTAGTTGCATTTCACGCATATCATGCATATTGCACGAAATGAGGCGCGTTACAGACTCGAAATCTGAGGCGGGTCTCAATTCCCAAGTCACCGACACTCCGGATTACCCATGATGGAGTCAGGTTTTGTTGTAGCATTCATATGCATTCATCCCATATTGAGTTGTGCAATTCGATTCCTCGGCCATCATGCATCGATGTGCGTGATTGGTGGCACGAGGATCGAGGCATGCATATATTTGTGAAATACATTGTTGTGCCCTTTTCCTGCTCTCTGTTGCAGCAAAATCAACAATCAACAACTTTTCGGAGGCTGGCACGCATTTCGAGAAAATTGCAAACAGAGGCTAATCAGGGCGTCCCAGTGGATTTCTGCACCAAGCAGTCCAATATGCAACATCTATCAGAAGCGAGGCAGTCCCTGGCTTGCACGCCAGTTTTAATTCTTTTGTAATTAATTTGTTAATTAATTAGAATTTGTATTATTTCGGACTGTATATTTTTTTTATTCGGGTCTGTATTATTATTCATTCGGACCCTCTGCGCGAGGGCATAAATGTAATAAGGGTGTGTGAGTGTGATGTATGTCTTCCAACCCCCATTTCTTTCTCCCTTTTATTTACCCGCTTTGAATGGTTAGATATAGGGCATATTTCAATTAGCATACAGTATGACTGCATGTTTGCATTATTCATCTGTATTGCATGCATCGGGCTCGGCACATCATGCAAACTGCATTGTATTTCAATTCTAAAGTTGAATACATGTTAGCTGTTGCATTCTATATACCATGTTTAGAATAGCCGAGCCTGCTATGATTGCATTTTTGCATGCGTTGCATTAGACATCTCTACATTCTTAGGATCATGCATGGATTTCTAATCAGCTTTTGTTTTGGCTTGGAGTACTAGGTAAGTTTTATGCTTTAGCATCCTTGCATGCGTGTGAGTGTTGCCATGATAGCATGCTTGCCATGAGGCTAACTGCTTATGTGATATAACTGCCTTGAATGCCTGTGGGTGGAGGTCGAGTTTATCTGAATTGGAGCAATTCATCAATTGTTTGTTAAGCCCACTAGATTGTGGCAAAATCTGTATTTTAAGCCTCCTGCGGGTAGCAAACCATCTTTCACAAACAAACATGAGATGTTTAGTTCCAATTCAAAGTATTCATCTATACTTGTTTGTCATGCGAGCATCACATAGTAACCTAGGCTAATAATCGGAATAAGAGCATACAATGTTTTCAAAATCAGATATCATGGTTAGTAGAGGCAGATCTTTGGCCGGGCGAGAGGGTGCTCACGATGTGACCTTCCCTAATCGTACCCAAGTTCCCGAGCCAACTTTGGTGATGACGGACACGTGGCCTTTTGGCACCGAGTCAGGGTTTCCTAAATTTCCCATTTTAAAAATATTTAGGTGGCGACTCTGTTATCTGGCAAAGCAGTCCATGTTTGGCACTTCTTTCAAAAAATCTGTTTTCCTTCAAAACGATTTGCCGGATTTGGACTCTTTGGTTCAAGATTGAGAACCGCAACAAAAATCGAGTCAGTATGGCGAGGTCCCATGGCGTTATTCTGTTGTCTGATTGTTTGGAGTGCTAATACAATCTGTGTAAGGTTATTGTATCTTGGGAGATAGACGCCATTTATCCGCAAGCACCGGAGCGGTCGAATTTGTTTTAAGGATAGTGTCATACACTCGACTTGATCATTTTTGTGCTTATTCATTTCGGTGAATGAATCTGTAAGTAATTTATTTTTATTTATTTGATTTGTTTCACATTATTATCTCATACACAGAAGATTGCTCCAACAATCTTAAGCCAGAATCTAATTATTTTGTTTATACAGAATTTTGTGTTTTTTTCCTTTTTCTTCTTTCTTCTTCTTACAGGAATTATTTTTTATGCTTATACAACGTAATATTCTGGTTGAAAAATACAAAAAATAGTAATATACTGTTTGACAAATAGTAGTAATATACTGTTTATTTTCTTTGATAACTAGTAGTAATATATTGGTTATCATTAACAATTTCAGAATATTCATTTGTGAAGTTCGTCAGAAATTAATTTTGGTTTTTAGAAATAATTTATGAGTTTTTATTAATTAAAATTTTATTTTCAGTATTTTAATTTTTGAAGTGTTACAGAAATATTTTTTCGTGTGGAATTAATTTGTTTAAATAAAATTTTATTTTCAAGTTAATTGGAAATAAAACTTACAATTCTTGCTTCTTTTATTTTACAGAATTAAATTCTGTGTTTATGATTTAATTTTTTTATGTAGTATAAAATTCTAATTCTAATTTTGTTTTATAATTTAGATTTTATGACTACTGAAACTAGTCAAACTAATGTTCAAACCAGTGGTAACTGCAATTGCTCCAATCCTTTATCCTGTTGTGATTGTGCCAGTCAATCATGGTGAAAAGTCAGAGAAATTCTTAGGAACTGATTTTAAAAGATAAAAGCAAAAAATGCTGTTCTATCCTACTACTCTCAACCTGGCATGCTTTCTCCGTAAGAATGCTCCTACACTTAAAGAGGATGAAATCGACCAACAATTGGTTGCTGCGATCGATGCCTGGAAACATGTTGATTTCCTTTGCCGGAACTACATCTTGAACAAATTTGATAACACATTGTACAACGTCTATAGTCCTATCAAGATGGTAAAGGAACTTTGGAAGTCTTTGGAGAAAAAATACAAAACAGAAGATGCTAGCTTGAAGAAATTCGTAGTAGGCAAATTTTTGAACTTTATGATGGTTGATTCTAAGACTGTGATCAGCAAAGTTCAAGATCTCCAACTCATTTTGCATGATATTCATGCAGAAAGTATGTCTCTTAGTGAGTCCTTCCAAGTTGCTACCTTAATTGAAAAATTACCACAAGGCTAGAAGGAATTCAAAGTACAAAGAAATGACTTTAGAGGAATTGATTGTGCATTTGAGGATTGAGGAGAACAACTGAAATTCTAAGAAGCGGGCTGGTAAGCATCCAATAGAGTCCTAGGGCAAATGTGGTGGACATGGATCAAAAGCAAAGAAACGGAAGTATTCTGAAGAAAGTTTTGCACAAGGCTCTAAAGAAGGAGAAATTAAGAAGTGCAAGTTCAACGACAAATGTTACATCTGTGACAAAGAGAGACATCAGGCCAAAGATTGGCGAAGCAAGCGCAAAGGCAAAGTGATATCAAACAAGAAACCTGCTCAGGCCAATGTGACCAAAGTGGATAAAATTTCCAATAGTTTAGATGACATAAATATTTTTGTAGTCGTTTCTGAGGCAAACCTTGTTGGAAATCCTAAAGAATGATGGGTGGATGTCACGACCCAAAATTTGAACAATTAAATATTAAATTAGGATTAAACCCTAATTAATATTTCATCATCCAAATCCTAGGAGTGAAACAAAAAAACTAAATACCAACCAAACCATCCACCATAATTTCATAATTAACCAATACCTCTAACATTAGAGTAACAATATATAGTCAAAATAACTTAAATAATGTACGGTTACAAACCATGCCAAATTATCCCAATACTAAAGTCATAAAAAAAAAAAAAAATACTAAATACATAAACTAATATCAACCCTAAACTTAAGAAAATTAAAGAAATCCAAGAGGCATGTCCAACAACTATAGTTATTCCACGTCACCACTGTAGCCCCAACTAATCCTGCAAAGGAAGCTCGGCTGCGCTCAAATAGAACGCACTCGAGTTACCAAGAGACAAAACGGGTCAGTATATAGGTATACCGGTATGAGTCCAGATTTAACACCCACGTGTTCACCAGACACAAACAAAAATACATTTAATTCCTGTTACAGGATAAGACAAGTAGTTCCAACTGCACCAAAACGAATGAGTAGTTTCCTGAGATATGGTGGCATTTAATTTCTTGCTCGTATACAACGAAATATAAATTGAGTATAAAATAAACAAAATAAAAATAAAAATATGATGGGTTAGCCCTGCATAAAAAAGTTAGTAAGACCCACCATCTTGCAAAAAAATAAAGTTAGTATAATCTAATTATAAGTAACTTGTTGAAGAAGTATAAAAATGCACCGTTTCACGCTTAAATAATTCGAATTGACCAAAACTCAAAGAACAAAAATTGTACCGAATCAAATTTCCTAAAAGACAACGCAAACGAATTTAATAGAAACTGAGCAGGTTGAGATAAAAACTTGATAAAAGAACCTAGACGGAATTCAATCGAAAAATCTGAAACTGAAAACAAAAAGAAACTACCTTAAGATAATTTTTTTTGGAAAAAGTTCAAAACACGAAAAATGTTCAAAATAATGTTTTACATCAGTTTATGCGAACTCAAAAAAAATGAGCTCGTTCTGTGGGTTAAAACAGTCTCTAAAATCTGCATTGCTAAAATGAATCAAAACTACAATAACCAAGATCATCCGATTATAAGTTCTAATCGATCTTTTTAATAAAAGGTTAAAATACAAAAGTTATCTAAAATCACGTATACATGCCTCTGCTCAAATTTCATACTTTATCGAAGTCGATTACTATTTTCAAGATGTACAAATCAATACAATTCACACTATAACAATAAACTCATATTTAATTATTTGTCTCTTAACTCCACCACTTCAGCCCTCAACTTCCGGCCTATACATATATCCCATATGTCTCCCGAATACGTAACACTACTCCGAAACCAAACTCGCACGGGGATATTGTCTTGAGTTTGACCCACACTCTCCGGATGGTTAACATATACGTACGTGCATAAATCAAAACACTCGTCTATTCTTGAGAACGAGGCAACAATATACATACATAAAGCATCTCACTCATGAGAACAAACATAACAATGTCAAGTTTAAGGTATTCAAATAAATCTCATAATCCTCACTTTTTTTTATACACTCTTTCTCACCAACACTTAAATAAAATAACAATTCATAGAGTCATGGTGGAGTATAAGGAATTTATCTATGAGTTTTAAATTTATTTTAATTTCATATATCTATGAGTGTGATTACAACTATAAAATGAATCTATATAAAAACCCTAAACATGACATACACAATTAATCAAAATATTTAAAATCAATCCATCATAAAAAAAAAAAAAAAAAAAAAAATCTCAAATCTTACATACACAACTAATCAAAATAATTAAAATCAATCAATCATCTAAAAATCCTAAACCTTACATACACAACTAATCAAAATAATTAAAATTGATCAATCATTTACATACAAATACGAAATCAATTCAACATCAAATAAATAAATAAAATAAAAAAATAAAAACAACGAATTAAATATAAATAAAGGGAAGTGAGTTTTGCACTTACAATATTTTTTTGAAGATCAAAGAATTATTTCAAGAACTAATGGAGCCAACAAAACTAAACCCTAATTTTTTTTCTTCTTTTTTTCTCCATATTCTTCTCCTTTTTTTCGCCCTTCTCTTTCTCTCTATCGAAATTGATCTCCTCCTCTGGTTGTCTTTGATTAATCTCTCTCTCTCTCTCTCTCTCTCTCTCTCTCTCTCTCTCTCTCTCTCTCTCGGCTGCCACACCACAAACACATGCCTCTTTTTTTGTTTTGTTTTGCTGATAACTTAATTTTCCTATATAACATGCTTTACTATTATATTTATATTTTATTATATAATACAACATAATTATAACATACATAAATATGATATATATATATATATATTTTATCAATATATAAAATACCCCTTTTTTTTTTTTTTATAAACAATATAAATATATCAATATTCGGATTAATTATCTATAATTAAGTAACACATTAAATTAATTAAATATCACATTAAATTCTCATGTAGTCACGTAATTAATAAAGTCAAAAATAAAATAAAGTAATAATAATAAATAATGACTTACGAAAAAATCAAGGTCGCTACAATATACACACCTCAAAAGAATCTCGTCCCGAGATTCGATATGAGAGAGTACTAAACAAAAAGCTCCGGGTGCATACGCCGAACTTTCTCTTCTAATTCTCAAGTGATATCGTTCTCATCCTCGCTCCATTGCACTTTCACCAAGTTCACTTTCTTGCGCCGCAACTGCTTTATATCTCGGTCTAGAATAGTAATTGGTCGCATCACATATGTTAGATCGTCACTAATCTCCAACACTTCTAGTGATACTATTTGGGAAGGGTCTTGCACACACTTCCGTAATAAAGATACATAGAACATGTTGTGAATCACAGCTAAGGCAGGTGGTAGGGCTAATTTGTAAGCCACATTACCAATCCTTTCAGTGATCTCATATGGTCCCACAAATCTAGGTGCTAACTTTCTTTTCTTTCTGAACCGTATGATACCTTTCATCAGCGAAACCTTTAAAAACACAAAATCTTCGACATTCAACTCAATCCCCTTATGTTTTCTATCAGCGTAACTCTTCTGATAACTCTATGCAGTCTTAATACATTTCCGAATAATGTTCACATTCTCCGTGGTCTCTCTCACTAATTCTGGCCCTAACAATGGCGCATCTCCTACCTCCATCTAACAAGCAAGTGATCAACATGGCCTCCCATACAAAGCCTCAAAAGGTGCCATCCCGATATTGGAGTGGTAGCTGTTATTATATGCAAACTCCACCAATGGCAAGTGTTCTTCCTAACTACCACCAAGATCGATGACACAAGCTCTCAACATATCCTCCAATATCTGATTTATCCACTCAGTTTGCCCATCCGTCTAAGGATAACAAGCCATGCTCAGGTCTAACCTAGCACCCAAAGCATGCTGAAAGCTTTTCCAAAACTCTGCTACAAACAACGGATCATGATCCGAAACTATAGAAACTGGTGTGCCATGAAGTTGCACCACTTCCCGAATATACAACCTAACTAGTTTATCCGCAGCTCGGTGAACACTGATAGGAATAAAATGAGCAGACTTGCTGAGTTGATCCACTATCACCCCAAATAGATTCATTGCCTCGCTTAGACCACGACAATCCATCCACGAAGTCCATAGAGATGTCCTCCCATTTCCAAGTAGGAATCTCAAGAGGTTGCAAAAGTCCAAATAGTCGTTGATATTCTACCTTAACCTGTTGGCATACATAATATTGAGAAACATACTCTCCTACGTCTTTCTTCATACCTTCCTACCAAAATGTCCTCTTCAGATCATGATACATTTTGGTCCTACCAGGGTGAATGGTATATTGAGACCTATGGACATCATCCATAATCTCTTTTCTAAATTTAACAATATTAGGTACACACAACCTGTCCTTGAATCGCAATCTCCTATCTGAGTCCACAGACCAATCAGTAAGACAATCATCGATCAAATCCACTACAAGATCATCGAACTTGTTGACGAGAAACCCATCTAAATTCTGTATCTGACGAACTTTACCCAGTAATGTCGGCTGCACGATCAAACTACCAATGTATGCCCTCTTAGCACTCTTTATTGGTTGAACATCATGCATCGAAATTAACTCCAAGGACTTCCATTGCTGAATCATCAAAGAAGCTATAATCTCAGGTTGTCGACTAAGTGCATCTACGACCACATTTCCTTTTCCCGGGTGGTAAAGGATTTCGAAATCATAACTACTGACGAACTCAACCCACCTTTGTTGCCTCATGTTTAACTCTTTTTGAGAAAAAAGATATTTGAGACTCTTGTGATCAGTTTACAACTCAAAGCGCTCCCCAAACAAGTAATGTCGCCACACTTACAACGCAAAAACAACTGCTACCAATTCTAAATCATGAGTAGGGTATCGTCTCTCATAAGGTTTTAACTGTCGAGAAGTATAAGACACACCCTTTTGATGCTGCATCAACACATATCCTAAACTAGTTCCACTCGCATCAGTAAACACTACTAACTTTTCCCCTTGTACTGGTATAGTTAACACCGGTGCTGTAGTTAACCGTTGCTTTAACTCTTGGAAAGCTCTCTCACAATCATCTGTCTATACGAATTTCATATTCTTGCGGATCAACTTGGTCATGGGTGCTACAATAGTGGAAAACTTCTTTATAAATCTCCTGTAATAACCGACTAGTCCTAAAAAACTTCTCACCTCTGTAGGGTTCGTGGGTTGCTTTCATTCTTTGACTGCAACAACTTTCTCAAGATCTACCGCTATCTCTTGATTGGATACAACATGTCCCAAAAATTGAACTTCTTTCTCTCAAAAGTGACACTTACTGAACTTAGCGTATAACTACTACTCCCTCAAAGTCTGCAACACGACTTTCAAGTGTTCTCTGTGCTTTTCCTCATTCTTAGAATACACCAGGATATCATCTATGAAGATAATCACAAACTTATCTAGATACGGTTGAAAAATTCTATTCATCAAGTCCATGAAATAGGTGGGAGCATTGGTCAAACCAAAAGGCATTACAGGAAATTCGTACAACCCATATCGGGTCGGAAAAGCAGTAAGCGGTATACTTTTTTGTGACACACCCATCTGATAGTAACCCGTTTTGAGATCAAACTGAGAGAACATGGTTGTCCCTTTCAACTGATCAAACAAGTCATCAATTCTAGGTAGCGGATACTTGTTCTTGATTTAATTCACATTATTATTTCATACATAGAAGATTATTTCAACACAAAGTTGCATCGAGAAAAGAAGGTGTTGGAAACGGCGGGAGATGGTAGCAGTGGTGTTAGGGACGACAAAAAAGAGATGTGAAAGGGGTCGGAGAGAAAGGCACACAAAAGGCTATAGTAGTAGTTCTTGACGATGGTGATGGTAAGAATACATACAGTGATGTTTTGCAGGGCAAGAAAAGAACACAAAGAAATGAAAGGAGAGGCGAGGAGAGAGAGAAAAAGGTAATATTATATGGGAAATGAAATGGTAAAAATTAGTACACGATGATTATTAGCAAATCAAATAAGAGTATTATAGTACTATTTTTATAACAATAATAAATAAATAAAAATAAGAGTATTATAGTACTATTTTTATAATAATAATAAATAAATAAAAAGAAGAAGAGAAAAAGAGAGGGAAATGGGGGGACATTTCCCTAAATAAGCCAAAATACTAAATCAATTCCCAAACTAAGCCTAGTTTTGAAAGAATTCCCAAAATAGGCTAAATCGTGGTTCACAACCATGATTTCAACATATATCCGCCTGTCTCGCGTGAAATTTGGAAAGTCTTAAAATCGAGGTTACAAAACGCGCTTTTGATTAAGAAATCGCGGTTACAAAATGCGCTTTTAATTAATTTTTTTTCTTCTGAACTCGCTGTTCTAAACCACAGTTTTATGAAATTTTTTTTTTCTTCTGAACTCGCTGTTTCGAACCACGTTTTTTGGCCAAATTTTTTTTTGCTGAAATCATGGTTGTGAACCACGCTTTTGCTGAAAACGACTTTAGTAAAGCGAAAATATATTTATGAATTACATTATCACCTTCTAACCCAAAACAAAGACAAAATAAAAAATATATATATTTAAATGAAAACGGCTTTATTAAAGCCCAAATAAATTACTGAATAACACCTTCTAACCCAAAACAAAGAAAAAATAAAATAAATTTTTTTTTTTACATCAAAACGGCTTTACTAAAGCTCAAAAAATTTATGAATTACATTATTACCTTCTAATCCAAAACAAACACAAGAAAAAACAAAATAAATTTACTTTAGTTAAGCCAAAAAAAAATGTTGAATTACACATTCTAACCCAAAATAATGACAAAAGAAAAGAAAAAAAAATTAACATGAGAATGGTTTTTGTAAAACAATTTTAACCCAAAAAATTATTCTGAAATACATTATCACCAAAACAATGACAACAGAAACACAAAAAAAAAAAAAAAAAACCAAAAAAAAAAAAAATTCTTCTTCAGAGTTCAGTTAAATTGAAACTAAAAAAAAAAATTTGCCAAAAAGTGTGGTTCAGAACTACGCTTTCACAAGAAAAAAAATTTAGGCTAAAAACGTGGTTCATAACCATGAGTTCAGAAGAAAAAATTTTGGCCAAAAAGCGTGGTTCGAAAAAGCGAGTTTAGAAGATTTTTTTTTTTTTTTTCATAGAAGCGTGGCTTAGAACAGTGAGTTCAGAAGAAATTTTTTTTTGGATAAAAGCATGGTTTAGAACAGCGAGTTCAGAAGAAAAAAAAAAAAAATTAAAAGTGCCTTTTGTAACCGCGATTTCTTAATCAAAAGCGCGTTTTGTAACCACGATTTTAAGACTTCCCAAATTTCATGCGAGACAGGTGCATATATGTTGAAATCATGGTTGTGAACCACGATATAGCCTATTTTGAGAATTCTTTTAAAATTAAGCTTAGTTTGGGAATTGATTTAGTATTTTAGCTTATTTAGGGAAATGTCCCGGAAATGGGCCGTCGGACATAGGGTCCAAGACAGATTTGAAAAGATCCCTTATCCCAGCCCAGCCCAGCCCAGCAACCGCACCAATCGTTCTCTTCTCTCTCCAATCATCACTTACGTCGGCGTCTCAGATTTCTGGGAGATCACCTTCGATTCATTCCAACCTCTCTCTTCCTTTTTACTCCTCTTTCGATCAATTCAGGATCAACAAAATCAAAATCATCGCTTAATCCTCGTTTCTCCTCATTCGATTCATTAATGGAGAACTGTAAAGCGGATAACAATGGAACCAAAACCACAGACTCATCCACCAACGAAAACCCTAACAACAATTCACCATCTCTAGTTCAAGAACAAGAACATGAAGGATCGAACTCCATTGTTAATCAATCTACCCAATCATCCTCCACCAGAACCCCCTTCACCAACCTCAGTCAGGTCGATGCTGATCTCGCCCTCGCTAGAACCTTACAAGAACAGGTATCAATTCAAATTCATATGTGTTTTGGGTTGCTGTTTGTTTCTTCTTCAGTCTTAAATTGGAGTTTTTTTATTTGCTTGTATTGTTCTCGTTTGTGTTTCAGTTTTAGGGCTTTCTAGTCTATACCCTAGTTGTTGAATTGTACAAATGCTTGTGTGTACTTGTATTCGAGTTCTGGATATTCCTTAATTGTGTCAGGCTTTTGAAATTTCAGTCTTCGTGCTAAAAAATCACAAGTTGAAGAATCTCGCAAAGTGGTCGTAGTTTGGAAAAGCATTTATTTAACTGTTTTCTTTATAAAGGATTGCACGCCACGTTTCATTGCTTGATATGGTTTTGGGATTAGGGGATAAGTAATAGTACCTAGGATTTGGACAGGGTTGGTTTTATTTGGCATATTGGGTGGTATTACCTTAAAAGCACTATCTTTGATTAGGATAAAATTTAGTATGGGCAGTGGTGGACAGGATTTATTCCCAGAGGGGGCCGAACTACGTGCATTTAAAATTGACAACAAAATTCCATTAAAAGAGAATTGTAGAAGTCGTTTTTCCACATTGTACAAAATAAAAAGAGAGGATTATATAACTACTTTTTTCACATTGTCTCTACAAAAATTTACATTAAGCACAAAAACTAACTACAATAATCCCATTTATCAAGTAAGGAGTTTGAAAAGTTACTACAAACACTGTTAATGTTAAAAAAATGTTTTGTGAATAGAAAGTTCATACAAAAAGCACATCCAAAATGATTTGTCAATGATATTTTTGAATTTTGAGATAAATGGTAGCTTTTTTGATTGGAAATGAAGAGATCACAAAAACGATATCATTCTAAATAAGATCAAAACTGTGGAAGATAAGTGGAGTTTTTATAAATTTTATAGCCCCCCCTTGGGTCTGCCAGTGAGTATGGTATTAGAGTTGGAGTATTATTTATGATCGTTGGATTGAGGATGGGATCTTATCCTATGGTGGGGGATAAGTGGATTAGCAATATCATGGGACCAGTATTTATCAAAAACAATAAAATAAAATAAATAAAAATAACATGGGAGTGGTATTACTTACCCCCCATTTTGGGATATGATATCACATTTGAGCTCATGTTTGGAGTAAAGGTGTGACAAAACGTTAGACAAGCCACGGGATATAAAACTTGGTCTCATAGTTGCAATTAACCTTTTTTTTTTTTTGGGGGGGGGGGGGGGGGGTGTTTGGTTCGGCTTGGAATTAGCTAACAGTGGGAAGTTGATAAAAGTATTACAAATAGATGAAAAAGTTTATAATTTTAATTATTAATTGTAATAAAGTTTAGCATTAATTAATTTGTAATTATTTTTCAAGTTCTACGCTGATCTGAAATTTTCCCTATTTTTCCCACCTCTTGTATTCCAGTTTACTGTTGGTTTAACTTGGTTGATTGGTTGTTGAGCAGGAAAGAGCGTATATGATGCTAAGGATGAATGGTGATGGGAGTGACTACGGAAGTTGGGAAGCTGGAAGCTATGTTCATGAGGATGATGAAGATTTTGATGATCCCAGTGAAGATGAATATGATGATGAGGAGGACGAGGAGGAAGATGAGGAGGAGGATGCATTTGATGTGCATGCTCATGCAGAAGCTGGAGAGGATAATGATTCAAGTGTTGGTGTTGAACTGGATCCAGCTTTGTTTCCTAATGATGAGGAGTATGCTAGAGCCCTACAAGATGCTGAAGAACGAGAAATGGCAGCTAGGTTGTTGGCTTTAGCTGGGATAAATGATCGTGAGTGTCAATTCAACTTGGTCCCTGTTATATCTCTTGATCATTAAGTCATTCTGCAATTGTGTTGAAAATTCTGTGACTGATGAAGCTTCTAATAAGTGTTGGTGATTGCAGGGGAAGCTGAGGATACGGACGATCATGGTGGAAACTCTCAGGTATCAATTTGTTTCTTTTGATAAGTAATAAGATTTCATGAAAAAGGCATTGAGGCAATGCCACTTGTATACAAAAGGAAACAAAAATCCAAAAAGACAAAATGCCTCACTTCCTCGACCATCTCAGCTATTATTTGTTGTCTTTCAATCATTGTGCTATATGAACCAGTTCAGATATCTTTTCCACATGTTGGGATTTTTTTTGGGAGACCCTTTGATCCCTTAAAAGCTATGTTTGGTTGGAGGATTTGATGAGGGAAACGGAAAGGGAAAGGGAACTAGAAAGAAAAGGAGAAAGAATTGATAGAATTCAAAATCCAAGCTATGTTTGGTTGAGTTGGGAAATGGAGAAAGAAAAGAGCCCAAGCGAACCCAAAAGACAAAAAGTGGTATTGCATTTCTCTCTCACTTTCTTTTCCCTTGTGTTTTCCATTATAACCAAACTAAAAGTGGGTTGCATTTCCTTTTCCCTTCCCATTTCTCTCATCAAATCCTCTAGCCAAATACAGCCTAAGGGATTGGGAAACTGTACTTCTATCTTGACTGTTCTTGTTCACTCTTTTAGACATTTATAACAAGTCTTGCAATACATGAGAAATGAGAATGATCCTTTCGATAGGAAAGCTTTATTATAAAAATATATTTTTTTTAATGTATCTGCATGGAGCATGTAAAATCTAAGAACAGACTATCAAACAATTATTTCTTGCTGTCTAATTTTCTGGAAATTTAGGTTTAAAAATCTACCGGAAAATGCATAAAAAAGACACCAGTTGTCTGGTAGAGCAAGAAAGAATGCCCTTGAGTCCTTGACAAGGTGGCTTATGCATGTGGATACATGTTGAAGATACTTTATTTGCTTCTCAAGTTCTCACCATGTCACCATAGCATACTCTTTGATTTTACAGCCAATTGCTGATCGTTCCTCCACTTAATTTTATGTCCAGTATGAGCTCTTTGTGCTTGCATATATTTTGGGAAGCAATTGTTAGTGCTCATTTGTTTTTTTCATTAGTTTTCATTATTATTATTTTTTTTGTAATGAAATAAGATTTTTAGTCTATGGTTATTAATCCTGTATATGAAATTTAGGTTATGTATGCGTTTGTATGCATATGATTACCAAAGTTGTTGCTTTTAAAGCTAATCTTAACTAGATCTTAATATCTCATGTGTCACTGGGTTCTTTCAGGATACATGGGAGGAGTTAGATCCGGATGAGCTATCATATGAGGTAAATTTGTCTATTGAATCTGACTTTTGGTTGAAGCATTATTATACTTTGCTAATGGAGTTTGGTTTGATATTTTAGGAGCTGCTTGCATTGGGGGAAGTAGTTGGAACTGAGAGCAGAGGGCTTTCTTCTGATACAATTGCCTCTTTACCTTCAATGAATTATAAGACGCAAAGCACTCAGGATGGAAACAATGATTCGTGAGTGCAGTTTTTAGATTATTATAATTGTTAAGGTTTGTGTGGATAACATTTGTCTTCATGTATCAGGTGTGTTATCTGCCGGTTGGACTATGAGGATGGTGACACCTTGACTGTACTTTCCTGCAAACACTTGTACCATTCTGAATGCATAAACAATTGGTTACGAATAAATAAGGTAAATGCATTGTTCTTTTTTAAATAATTTCCCATGCTATTATGCCCATGTAAATATTACCTATTATATTTGGGGGCTCTACTTAGTATTATTTGTGCGGCTTCTTCCTAACTTTCTGGCGTTGAGGAAGCTTTATTATACATGTGTGTTTACATATGCATGCACATGTCATGTTTTTTAGAATGCATTGTTTCATTTGGAGTTTTTATATTGCATAAATTTGATTTTTGATGTTATCTCTCGCTGTTTACATTCATTCTGGCCTACTGTACAAACTTTTTTTTATATGTAAATTCTGATGGGCTGATGTCCATCAATGTAGCAATAATTTCTTGAAATGTAAACAGCCCCCCCCACAAAAAAAAAAAAAACAAAAAAAAAAAAAAACAAAGAGAAAGAAATAGAGAAAAAGAAAATGAGTTCCAAAACAAAGGGTTCCCATTATCCTTGAAGATAAGTAGCATCTTCTAAAGGTACATGGTTTTATGAGTTCAAAGAGACATGTGAATGATCTAGAAGATAGTTGTAGCTTGGGCTGAGTTTCCCATTAGAGCTCTTACCCTAGGGCCTTATTAGCTTTTCATTAATCTGAGCATAAACTGTGTTTGAGGGTTGAAACAGGTCCATATTTTGACATGATCTTAATTTGAGCTTGCATCATTATAAACTTGCTTCTTATGGGTGATATCTAAAGTTTTTCCTCCTCTTTGTGCATGGTTTGACATTGAATTTTTATTCCCATGGTGAAATCACTTATTCCTAGTCATTCTTTCTATTTCTTAATAGACTTCTTGACTCCTCTTCATGTCAAATTTAAGTGGAAGGTGATATATTACTTACGATTCATTCTAAAGAACCCCAATTACCAGTTGTCCTGAAGAATATCAGGATGCTGATTTAGCTGACTTGTAAATCCACCCACAAAAGAGTGTCATTTTTTGTTGGATCCTATGGATGATTTTTTTTTATTTTATAATAATAATGTTTTTTCCATTTAAACTTGGTAGGTTTGGATTTGTTATTTATAGGTGTTAAGGAGTTTCTGGATACTTGTACTGATCATTTTCAGGGCCTGTTTGGGAAACCTGGACTTTGGACTAGTTCAAATATTAAACACTTACTACTGCTTGGGTCATAAGAAAACAAAGTTCAATATGAACAGTTTTCTATTTATATAATGTTTGGTATTCGAATTCTGTTTAAACCTCTGTATGTCAATCTATCACTGTATTTTAATCTCTATCTGAATTCGCATTGCTACATGCCTCACCTTCAATGAAGCCAACACATGCTACCTAGTTTCTTTACCGCCGCAGGTATTCTCATGAATGAAGAAATAATAGAAAATTTTGGAAGAGGAAACGATTGCAAAAGCATGATAGCTCCATCTCCTTCTTGCTAGTCATCACTCTATCAAAACACTAACCATTCAGTCCCTTTCTTTGTGGAAGAAGCAAGAACGTTTTATGATTTGAAGCATAAGGGGAAAAATAAATGAATTTTTTTTTTAACTTTTTCTGAATCCCTGCCTATCCTTTGTTTTCATTAAGGACCTCTTATTTTTCTTCCCTTGGGAGTTGGGACTAATTCTGCAAATTAGAGATGACCACTTCGTGATGGATCTATTCTCCCCACTCCCTCAAACTGTAAAAAGAAGAAGAAAAAAAGGATTAAAAAGGGATAAAAATCCCAGTATCAGTTTTGAAAGGGAAGCATTATTTTAGATGAAATGTTGCGTATAGAGCGGAACTGAAACATTATTATCATTGTTATTATTTGCTTAACCAATAAGAATCTCTCCAAATTTTCGATGTATTATATATACTGTTGTTTTCTCAAAGATATTAGAAACTAAGATTGTTGATTAAAGTTTTTTGGGGCGAGCTAATAGAGATATGTAATGCTTGTTATGTGCTTTGTAGGTCTGCCCCATTTGCAGCACCGAGGTGTCCGCATCTGGAAACAGCTAGTACAGAGTTGGACAGTCTCATTTAAGTTACAGATTTTCTTTAACAAATATATAGGCAGACAACAGTGAAAGTTGATAAAACTTGTTTTTTTAAGTATTGTACACTCCCCCAGTGGAGGGTAAAAAGATTAGTAATATGTCTGCCTTGTATCCATTGTTCTGCCTAAATGTAATTGACACCCTTCCGTGTTTGCTGGTTTACATTTTCATTTCATTCCTTTTTGGTTTCCAGTTGCTGTGAAAAGTGGTTAGTTTTTATTTGCAATTCTTTTCTTAGGCCAATGTTGTTTGGACACTGAGTTTGGCTGTGACCATGGTCAGCTGAGTGGTGTTATTCCTGGTAAGCAGGTCATTGATGGTCCGTATTTATGAGATTGATGCAGAAATAGAAGCCTTTCTCATGGACATGGGCTAGGTTTTGTTAATCCTAGGATTATATACACCATTCAATCGATGATGACTGGAGTAATAGCAGCATTGAGAGAGATTTACATACCTGGTGTGTACTTCATTTTTCAGTCAGTTATGGTGTTGTCTGGACTTGAAGAGATGCTAATGAAGCTTGACCATGTTTTAGCCTTTCACCAGCCCAATGCTAGTCTTTTTTCTTTTGGATGCTTTACTCACCTCACACGGTATTTGATAGCTTAACATGTATACTAATTCAGCCTATAGGCATCAGCACAACCCCTTCCCCGAACCCCAACATCAGCACAACCCTGCCAAACAAACCATCCAAGGATTATCCCATTACCACAACAATCTTAGTTGTCTCTGCTGCCGCCTCTGCTTCCCGATGTTCTGGGTACCATAAATCAAGGAATAGTTGAAGACTTGAAGTATATTGCATGAATAAGGGCAGAAATTAGCATGTCATAAAGTTTTGTTTTTGTTTTTCTGTTTGTGTTGATGTTGTTGAATGTATACGTTTTTGGTTTTTGTATTTTTGGTCCTTTTTGGGTAAATTATACTCAGTGATATCTGTAATTTACCTTGTGTCAACTTTTTAGTTGTATCAATTTTACACTTTTATTTTTTTTTTGAAAAATTTTAGGATAAAATTATTGCAATTATAACTATGATACAATTGATTAAATACGGGGACTTTGACGCTGTGTTTGGTTGGTGGATTTGGGGAGGGATTTGGAAAGAGAAATGGAAAAGGTATGTGAAATTATGTGAAATGTAAGTATATTTTTTTCACATTTCACTTACTTTTTTCATTTCTTTTTCCAAATCTCTCTTCAAATCCCTCAACCAAACATAGCAGGAGTGTAATTTATTTTTTTTCCTTTTGGTGTTAATTTAGTCCATGTAGTTTTAATTGTATTAATTTTATGCTTTATTTTTTCATTTTTCAAAAAAAAAAAGTATGCTTTATTTTTCATATTGTGTTAATTAATTTAATTGATAATAGTTGTTAAGAAATTGAATAGAAACAAGAGCAGAATGGTTAGTTCACTCCAAACTCGATTTGAATTTTTTGATTTTTTCTAAATCAACATCATTAATTTTGAAATAATATCAAAATACTGTTGGATTCTCCAATTTTCAAATCCTAACCCTAACCACCATCATTGTTACCTCTCTCCTTGTCATCCCTCTTTAGCCTTTTATCTTCATAACTGCCCCTTCTCTTTTCGTTGTTGCCCTTCCCAAACCCTCTTTCCCAATTTTGTTGTCTAACTTTGCTGACCTTGAAACCTTAGAAGAAGAAAAAGAAAAAGGAAAGTATGTTAGTTGTGACCGAATAAATATTTGGTTATCCCTCAAGTGATAACAACCCTAAGGAAAATGGGTCCACAAAGAACTGAATAGGATTTAACCCACTGGATTTGAAGGGACCATTTATAGTAGAAGTATCCAAGGTGATTGTTTGATGAAGCACCTATTGTGGCCCCAGTGCTTGAGGTGACTCACTAAATCACCGCCTTTGTTGAAAGACCATCATGATTCCACATCGAAGGCATAAGTACCTGAGGACATATCTTAAAGGAAGTGTTTGAAGCAAGACTCCCCAATGCGATAACAAACTCTGAGGGAGGCCTTCTTTATTTGCAAATAGAGTTTGACGTTTGGAGCTAATAGCAAACCCCAAAGCGTTATTAGCTTGGGTTTGATAGCAAGCTTCAAAGCTTACTAGTTAGAACTGATAGCAAGCCCTAGAAGCACTAGTATATTGCGACAAGTCAGACTCATGACTCCAACAAAGATGGATGCAAGGAAACTTGAAAGCAAGAGACTTCCTTTTCATTTACTCAAGCACATGACTTGTCTCGGTCACAATGGCAGGACCAAGAAAGTCCCCCTAGGCTTGGTATGAGGCACAACATGGCTAAGTCCAAGCCTTGATGTGGCCTACGCTTTGGGAAGTTGGAGAATCTGTGATTAAGTGTCTAAGAGTGAGAGTTGCTGAGGTAGATACAAGTATGACGGATAACATACTATGACTCATAATAAGGTATGTTTGGGAAACTGTATTAAGGAAGTATCGTGCAAAATACCATCGAGGAACGTATCAAAAACGGCACCTTTCGAGGGATGTACCAAAAACAGCACCTTCTGAGGTACACACTAAAAACGACACATACTGAGGGAGACATGTGTCCACCAAAGCCTGGTGGTCAGGACAGGAATATTTTGCTTGATTCTCGGAGACACGTGTTATCACTCTATTCGGCCACTTGGTATATTCAGTACTAAGGAAAAGCCTATAAATAGGATCCATTTCCTAAGGTTTGAGGAGAAATTTTGAGAATTTGGAGAGACGGTGTCCATTTGCACTGCCACATTCTTCTCCTAAACCGCTTGCTTGACTCTTACTCGACTACTCATTCTCCAGCCCTCAGATCATTGACCATTTTGCACAGCTTTGCCTATCTAAGTGATGCTATTATTACTATTCATTTTGAACCTTCTACAGTTATAACACAATGTGTTTTTTTTAGTTATGACTTAAAGTGATTTAGTTATGACATTTGTAATATCCACACTACAAATTGTCATAACTTGTATATGGTGCACACTCCAAAAAAGGGTGTGTATTATAGAAGAACTCTTGGTTTAGAAGAGTAATTTATTTGAGGGACATAACTATAATTAAAAAAATTGGATGATGTTGTGTGCTGAGACTGTATGGTATGTAAATAGAAACTTTCTTTCAAATTCAACACTAATATCTTAATCACTTTAAGGAGAGTGAATAAACTATTTTGTCATTGATTTTAGTCTAATTTCTAAACCAACGTTATTAATTCCATTAAATTAACACAATGTAAAAAAATTCAAAGATAAAATTGTTACAATTATAATTATAAATACCAAAATGATATGAGAGACAAATGAGTATCAATACAATTTCCCTCTCTTTTTTTCATGGCAACTAGACAATAAGATCATATTTGTTAGGATGGACTAGATTAGATGAAATTAGCATATCTAAGACTATTATTCCTAGGATTATTAATTCCATTTGGATTATCTATCATATTCCATAGTTGGATTGAATTAGGATCACGAGAAAAGATTGATAAAATCCTTTCATTTTGC
Organism: Camellia lanceoleosa; assembly: GCA_025200525.1. Classification (NCBI taxonomy): domain Eukaryota; kingdom Viridiplantae; phylum Streptophyta; class Magnoliopsida; order Ericales; family Theaceae; genus Camellia; species Camellia lanceoleosa. The sequence continues at coordinate 4,508,643 of CM045769.1, forward strand.
AATTTAATTAATCAATCTGAATTTCACCCAAATCCCCCATTTTATACTCACTCTCCACTTGGGATTCAATAGTCCCCAATATATGTCCGGATGGACTATTAATTAAGATCACAATTTTTTTGGCTAAATATTGAATTATACATTTTATGAAAGTATTAGTCCAATCTCAAGATCATGTCCCTCCAAACAAATATAAATTGCAGTCCAAACAAATAACTTAAAACCAACGTGGTACCAAACAGTCTATAAAAGTGGTGGTGGCAAATTTGATTATTTTTTTATACTAAATGTTGATTAAGTTTATTTCGCATAAGCTGATTATGAGTAAAAAAAATTAATTCCCTAAAACTTATATTTGAAATTGGGGGTGCAACCTTGTTAAAAATAACCTTATTAATCAAAACCATCCCAACGAAAATACTTTAATTAGCACCTTATGTCATGAGGATTCAAATTGTGGTAATCTCTCATATATATTTAAGGGTAAATTACACTGACACCTCATGAGATTTATATTTATTACTGTTCTCTCCTTCACATTTGGGAAATTACATTGACCCTCTTTGTCAGTGTAATTATTTGACGGTGTTAACTTTTAAATTAAAATGACATATTTACCCTTAACCTTTACATATATTTAAAGGGTAAATTACATTGACACCCTTTGAAGTTTCAATTTAATACGGATCCCCCCCTAACATTGCAAAAAATACACTTCCCTTCCTGTCAATGTTTGTTTAACAGAATTAATTGAAAAGTGTAATGACATTAATACCCTCCACTAAAGATATTAATTTATGGAATTACCATCATCTCTTCCACTTTTATTTTTCTCTTCTACTTTCAATGCTACTAGCACAATGACTATCTCACTGCCACACTATAGGTTTATGTCGGTGACCCACCTTTGTAATCCGATAAAGAAAAAAAAATGCCAAATTTAATATCAGTGGGCTAGATTTATTTAAAGTATGGGCTCACAACACTTAGGTGGTGTTTGATAACGCTAAAAACTAAAAGCTAAGACGGAAAATTAAGTATTGAAAACTGAATGCTTAATTTGTCAAACTAAAAAATGTTTGATAAAAATTTAAGTGCTGAATTAAAAATAAATTGTTTGATATGTATTAGATCAAATTTGAAATTTATTTTTTTTCAAATTGTACATTTTAATTTTTATATTATGATGGTAGTGATAGTAGTGGCGGTGACATAGTGGTGCTAGAGATAGCGATGGTAGTGATAGTAAAATGATCGTGGTGTTTATGGCAATAATGACAATAGTGATGAAAGTGATGGTAGTGGTGGTGGTGGTGGTGGTAATGGTGACATAGCGGTGATGGTAGTGGTAGTATGGTAGTGACGGTGGCGGTGACATGGTGGTGATGGTGATGGTGGTGGTGGTGATGGCGATGACATGATTTGATATTCTTGATTTTTTTTTTTTCTGATTCCATTTATGAGACTGTAGAATTTTTTATTTTTGAATGCATGTCAAGTCAACGTTGGGTAGAGTGCAATATTTTAGATTTTTCTTTCTTGTTTAGGGATAGTTAAATAGTTGGTATTGTTAAAGCATGGGTAATTAAAGCATTGTAAGGTTGTGGTTGATTTATGTAATACAGAGTGGTGTGGAAAAAATGAAAGGAATGAAAAAAAAAAAATGATGGATAAAAGATCAAGGATAAATGTGGTACTTTAAAAAGAATTATTGATGACATAAGCAAATATTGTGTGTTGACTTAACAGTTAATTAACTGAGGGGACAATTGGTAATGTTACTTTAAATCTTGGGAAGGGGATTGTAATTTTCAAAATATGAGGGGGGGGAAATTGTATTAGTTTCAAACCTCAAGGGGTGTCAATGTAATTTACGAATGAGGAATGGAAGAGAAATACAGTGAGGACAAAATTAGTATTTAAAAAAATTAAACAGCTAACATTAACAAAATCTGTTAGTTGACTTAACAGTCAACTAATTAAAGAGGTAATTTGTAATGAAATTTTAAACCTCAAAAAATGAAATGTAATTTTCAAAAGGTTCATGATACTAATGTCATCAGAGCAAACCTGAGGGGCTGTTAGTGTAATTTACCCTATATTTAATGTTATAGTTGGATCTTAATTTACGAAGAGGAAAACAGGGCCGCCTTAGAGCCAGAGCCAGTGAAGGTCGTGCTTTAGGCCCTCATTCGATAAAAGGCTCCATTTTTTCAAAATTTCACAAGGCTCCCATTGAAAAGTCATGAGATAATTTTATTTTGGATTTTATTAAAGAGTGCTCTAAATCCATTTATTAACTCTTTTCAAATGATTGCATATTTTCTTAAAAGTATGTGTCACAAAAAAAAAAAAAAATGTATAATTATTTTAAACAATAATATTAGATATCATGAAACAAATATCATGAAAAGCTTTCATGAAGATTCTTTATTTTTCAATTAATTTATAATGTTTTATTGTATATTATACAATCACTCTTGAATTAATTTGATAAAACTTTTTATGATATTTCTCGATTTCTTTAAATTGAGAAAGATTATATGTCATCAAATTTTTTTCACCGGATTTTATAATCACTTATATGGACATTTATGGTTGGTTTTCTTATTTAGAGATATAATTATTGAGGAATTAATAAAAACAGTAGTTTCTTACCGTATACCCAATGATATAAAATGAAGAAAAAAAATCATGTGATATATAGCAACTTTCTTTTAAATTTTCTTAACTAATATTATTAAGACACTTGTCAACATAACCGTTTTTATTTGAAAATGGTCTCCATACAACCAAAAAAAAAAAAAATTATACTCAAAAGCATAATACGAGTTCCACAAATTTAGAAAATACATCCCGATTTAGTTTATAAATGAAAAGTACCTCTCCTATTTTTAAAATGTTCACATTAATATATATAAAAAATCCACATATTTTATCCCATCTATAATTGTAAAAGGACCCACTTTAATAAAAAAAAATATTCCACCAACTAAGATTAGGTTGAGATTTAAGTTTCATTTAAGATGTGAGTTAGTTTTTAGTCTTGGACTAAAAAATCCATTTTATATTTTTGAGATGAGATAACTTTTAGCCTAAGACTAAACAAAAGAGTGATACATTCGGGTAAATTCGGACTAAACAAATTTGGTGGATATTTAATATTGAAAAATGTGTAAAAAGCCTCTTGAAAATATATAAAATGTTAAAAAGTGTATTGACTTCAATAATAGTGCATTGAAGTTAGTGAAAAATGTATTGAGTTCTACAAATATTTTGTCTTTTAGTAGTATCCTAGGGACACTTATAAGCAAGACTCATTTTCAAACCTAATGTATGACAATCAATTAGAATATCTAAGGCAACTATCTTTTTCATGTATTCTCTAATCATTAACTAATCATCTTTTTAACATATTATTGGCTTTAGAAAATGAGTTGGTATATCATTTTTCTTAATTTAATTTCAGGGCGAATTATACTAGCAGTCCTTGTAATAAAGGGCGTGTGTCACTTTGATCATTGACTTTTCAATTATGATATATTTTATTATAAATTTTGAATCTTATTCCAAAAAAAAGGACAATCAAAGATATTTTATTTGCAAACAGTCTATTTTAAGGGCAAAGTTGTCATACAACTTATTTTGTGTTGGTTAACTTGTATGTTATTTGAAATGTAATGGTCTTTTTCTGAATAAATAATGATGGCACTTTCTTGGTAATAAAGTTATGTTTGGTTTGGTTTTTAGAATCTATTTTCAATTTTTTTTATAATAAATTAAAAATTAAATTGGTGAAAAAAATTAAAAACATATCATTTTTATATAATTTTATCTTTTGAGAGGGTAGAAATAATTTTTTTGATATTATTTTCATTAAATTAGTTTAATTTTTTTTTCAAAAGTCAAACATTGCGACAATTTCGATGTCATTATTTAACCAATTCATTAAATCAAAAAATTCAAAACTAAAAAGATTTCATTTATTAAATATATCGATTACACATTAAAAGTTTAATAATCGTCCATTACATGATAACTATAAAAAAATATCTGTTAACAAAAAAAATCAACCATCTATTACATAATAACCATCCAAAAATATTAATAATAACAACCACATATTATATGATCATTATCCAAACACATAATAAAAATTAATTTGGTAAAAAAATAAAATAATAAAAATATAAAAGATTGATGATTTTTATATAATTCTTTCTTTGGTGAGTAGAAATAATTTTAAAGAATTCAAAAATAACTTTTTGACATTTATTTTTGTCAAACTGGTTTATATTTTATTCAAGAGCAATCTTTGACGGGCGACCTCAAAGACCCCAAAGGACAAGGTGCCAAATCACATCGCTAAGACCAAAAACAAAAAAAAAAAAAAAATTGTTTTTTCAGCCAATGGGAGAGGACCCCTAGTACCCCCACTGGGGGTCTCAAGCTTTTTTGTTTATTCAATTGATGAATTTACCCTTGAAATAGACTACTTTCTACTTGCAAAGGAAACGGTGTCTTTAATTGTCTTTATTTGGAACGAGATTTAAAATTTAGGATCAAATGTATCACAATTGAAAACTCAGGGATCAAAGTGACACGAGCCTCAAACTATAGAAACTATTAGTATAATTCACCTTTCATTTTGTTACTTTGTTCAAGTGTATGCATAGGAATACCATGTTCACCTAATAAGAAAAATGATATACAATTTCATTTTCTAGATTTATTCCCGACATATACAAGACAAATAATTGATTAATGATTAGAAGATATATAAAAGAGAATTGCCTTAGATATTTTTTAATAAATACTAGCACTTACTATGCTACATACAAATTTCTATAGGAAGTGAAAAAATTTAGTAAACAACTTTGATTGGTAGCTCGAAATTGCCTTCCCCGAATCCCCCTAATTTTCATTTTCAGTAAACTGTTTTTTTTTTTTTTTTTTTACTTGCCTTGCATTTTTTTTTTTTTGCCAAAAATGGCAATTCGGGGCTTTCGGGGGAGCATCCCCTCGAGCTCCGACTCTTTTCTCTTTAGTAAAATATTTTTTGTGATATATAGCAGCCCTCATAACTTTAAGTGTCACCGTATCTTCTTTTCGTATTGTTCATAGAAATTCAATTCACATAATGTACCCTAATCTTAAAATTTAATTTAAATCAAAATAATAAAATAAAAATTATCTGATTTTTGAGGTGGTGTGATCATTTTCAACTAAAGATTATAGTACATAAACTCATATTAGTTATTTATTGATATTTTATTTTGATTATGTGATGCAATTACGTGGATTCATGCAATTTTACCCATAATAATTTTTTCTATGCTGTGTGGGATTTTTTCTTTTCTTTTCTTTTTCTTTTTTTTTTTTGGGTAGGATTTTGGTACAGAAAATAATGGATTTTATATGGGTCACACATAAATAATTGTATTAAGATTTTAATTTAAAAGTAATTAGTTCAATTGTGCTTATGTGTTTTATGTTTTAAAAAAATTATATAAGTTCTTCCTCAACACAATTGTTGCAGTTTTAAGGTGTTCTTAAAAATGCATGTCTCTTTCTAGATACTTATAATCACAATCAAATCATTTATTACTTGTCAATGCATTCCGTGTGCCCAAAAACTAATATAGTTTAAATGCAAATTGCATGGTTGGGGTGCCCTAAAATCCATGAGTTATGCATGCACATAAAATTTTTTTTTTTTTTGACTAATTGCACAATTTTCATTTGTTTAATGTATATGAAAAAATTTCAATCTCTTGTTCAATGCAGTTAAAACATGAATAAATTTGTGATTGTCGAGCCAAAACTATCTAACTTGATGACTCTTTATTTGTGATGGTGTGTTTTGAGTTCAAATAGTTAAATTGGTTTGTGCATGGGTTGTTGTTATTCAAAATTCAACCTCTACTCTTCTTGAGATATTGGAGGAACTATTGATGTGATGTCTGGGTATATAACTCGCTTTATTCTTTCTTAATTGTGTTTATTCCTCGTTTCCAGGATTCTGAAACTAGTTTAAGGCCTCGTCGGCTGTATAGGTTCACCATTCGCCACTCTTAAAATCTTCCTCAATTTACATCTTCACTTTTGTTTTGGAGTTTAGTTTTTTAGTTTCAAGAGAGTAGCTGGAGTCGAGATTGGTGGTAATCATCTTGAGCTTGCAAAAATCTAGAGTGGTATCAAAACTGCACATGCGAAGGTTGGAGTCAAATATGCGGGAGAGGCGTCGTACGTGCGGAAAGGTGTGCTGCATGTACGGTGAGGTAATGTTTTCGAGGGTTGGAGCTTGAAATAACCACAGGTGCAAAGGGCACATGCGGGAAAGGTGCCGTACGTGCGAGAATAGGCACTGCACGTGCAGTGAGGTGGGGTTTCTATGAGGTTTGTCCTTGAAATAATCGTACGTGCAGGGGTGAGTGCTGCACATGCGGAAGAGTACTCTCCGCATGTGCAAGGAAGGTACCGCATGTGCGGGAAATGTTGAATGCCTGATTTTTTTTTGCCTTTTCTTTTCCTTGGGCTAAGTGTGTTTCATTTTAACTCATATATCCCTCTCTCTAAAAACCCATTTCATCTCTCTTTTCTCTACAAACACCTAACCACCACTATAAATTCTTGATTTTGTTCAAATCTATTGGAGATTGACCTAACTTTCTTCATAAATTTTGGAGAGCTCATCAAAGGCTACATTTTGTGCGGTGGAGATTGGATTTTGACATCATTGATTTTGGAGCTTTTCTCATCTTTCTCCTCCAAATCTTGAGGTAGAGTGTTTCTTTGAGTTATGTATGATTTTGGCATACTTTGGTCATTTTCCTGATGTTATCTTTGGGTTATGAGTTGGCTTTTGAGTGAGGGTTTTGAATGTGTTTTAAAAAGTGATATTTCCTTTCCCTCTCATGAAATTGATTCTTATTTGAGAAATGTGTGACTCTTGGAAGTCTATTGACTAGAATACCTCTTGATAATGTAAGAAATTCATTTTGGGTGGAAACCCTAGATTTTAAAAGTTGAGAAAAAGTTGAATTTATTGAAGAAAAACTCATGGGATCATGAGATTTTGTTGAGAATGATGAAAAAAAAAATCGTATGTTGATAAATCATCTATGAAATAGATGAATTTTTGTTGGGAAATTGTTATGGATAGTATAATGAGAATACTTGTATCATGGAAAAATTGAATATTGTATAGCATTGTGAATATGGATTATGTCATATGCCACATGGATAGGTTATTGATTATTAAATTGAGAGATGTTTATAACTGCATTATATTGAGGACATAATGTTGAGAGACATTGGAATTGTAAAATTTCATTTACATACATTCATTTGCATAACTTTGAATACCGATTATTATGGCTATGATTTGGAAATAAATTTACTACTTTGAGAAAACAATTGATGATCTTGAAAAGGTTTTGGGATAAATACGTTAGTAAGTTCAGATAGGGACAATTGATGATCTTGAAAAGGTTTTGGGGTAAATACATTAGTAAGTTCAGATAGGGGTGTAGATTGGAATTGTTTAAGTTAGCTTGAGTATCCAGAGTGAAATCGAAAACATACGTAGAGTAGGTACCATGTGTCTTCCGGTTAGAAGCCGGTAAAATGGGGATTGATAGTGTTTGATATGCCTACTTGCAGATACTAGCCTAGGGATTACTTTGGTCATATTTACCACTCCACTGTGTATTATGAAATTGCTGAGATATGTATTTTTGAAAAAGTATTGCATATAGTTTTCAAAAAGGAACAAATATATGAATTTTTGGATCATTACTGTTATAATAGCTTTGATACCATGTTAGAATAGTAGAGAGAGAGAGAGAGGAAATAATATGTATTATATTTAATCAATTTATTCTATGCAATAGAAGACCTATATATATATAGGCTGAAAAAGAATATCCTTGTCACACCCCGAAATAATTACAATAATCCATCCACAATATCCAATATATGACAACAATAACAATAATAGGGTTATCTTCCATTAATTCCATATGATATACAAAAGAGAAGCATATGCATCATACATTTATAAAGCCTAGCCCTAAATCTATAGCATATGTTGCCAGTTAAAGGAGAGGAAAGAAGATAAACAAATAAAAATGTCTTGAGAGCTTACATATTTCTAATACGAGGCTTGGTTACAACCAAAGTGGACTATAAGTCCAATACATTTAAGCCTTTGGCTATACATAACAACCATAACAAACAAAACTCTTGCTCTAGATCCTCTCAAACTAGTGCCCTGGCGGAGACATATCATCAGCACCTGAAATATTTTTCCCATATAGGGTGAGCCAAAGCCTAGTAAAGATAATATAACACAATGTATGGATGTTAACAAAGATGTAAGTGTAGTAAGCACATACAATGCCCGTGATAAAATCATTTATAATTCTTTTACAAAATCATGCTATATCGAACTCATATTCAATCCATGTTATCTCAATTCATGAGTCCTTTCCATTCTATTCTGACAACTAAGCTGAAGATATAACTCAGTGGGTCTCTAATCAATACAGCCATCATACAAAACACTTCCATTTGCCATTTTACGGATATTTCGTCTGTGGGAATCGACACCCATGTATATTCATAGTTTTCGGGACTTTCACTCTAGACACTCTGGCTAACTTAATTTAACGGAATACATCCCCTTTCTCATTCCAAACATGGAGTACATCCCCTTTCTTCTCCCAAACATCATACATGTGCAATGTATTTGTTTTCTTGAAGTTTTGTTTGAATTTGTATTTAATTGACTTACCTTTGGGCTTGATTTTATAAAATTGATCTTCAAAACATGTTATACTATGAGTTTACAAGTGTTTTTTAGAAAATTAGCCCAAAAGGATTGAAATTGATGCTTTAAAAGTTGATTTTGAGCTTGAAGGTTCAATTTGGAATTTCAAGAATTTGGACTTATGCTCGAGCGTGCGTGGGGAACTCCACGCTCGAGCGTACAACCTTTGTTCATGCATGTCTGCTCGAGCGGGTAAAGTGACACTCGAGCGGGAAATGCGTGTATCCAGTACTTTGCATGTGTTTACAGTCCGCTCAAGTGGGGTAATGCACGCTCGAGTGAGGACTTGTGTCTCACGCTCGAGCGGGTATCGAGCGCCCATCGAGCGTGAATTTCGTGCATCTAGTACTTTTACAGTCCGCTCAAGCGGAGGAATCCACGCTCAAGCAGAACTCTTTTGTCTGCATGTTCGCTCGAGCGGAGAAAGCCACACTCAAGCGGGACTCCTGTTTTCTGAAAATTTTGAAAAGTGTTTAAAAGTGCATTTTTGCATCATCTTTCCATCCTAGGCATTCCTAGGGCATGTTTAAGGCATCTTAAGGAGGATATTGATGTAGAACCACACCGAGACAAATTAGGGATTAAGTTATTATTTTCTCAACTGTGTAGCTTAGTGTGTGTGTTCGTTCTGTAACTGTGTAGGGTTGGCATCCGAGGACGCTCTAGCTGCTTATAGCCCAATGCTCTGTGAGTAACAATGTTGTAAAGATATGTTCAATTGAGATTATTTTCTGAACAAATGACTGTACTGCTTATGAAATGACACTGCTTAATGAATAAATGTTTATTCTATTTGTAAACTGTATTCATGGCATCCATAGCAATCTACTATTACTGAACTGTTACTGCTACTGTTACAGAGATCTCTGTCGGTTCCCATGTTGGAACCACTCATTTCTTCGATATGATGGCCATCAATCGATCGCTCGTTCTGTTAAGACCTCTTGTCTTATTTGCTATTGGATGTACCGCTTATGACTGCTATGATCGAATAACTGTTATACTGATAAATGACTGTTTTCAATACTGGAAGGACATTCATTCTTAACCTCTTTACGCATATGTTATTCACTGGGTTTTAGCTCACTGCTCATATATATATGTAGGTGTACAGGCACCGGACCGTTTCTAAGAGCGTCAGGCTAAGCTCCTGTTTTGTCAAGCCAACCTTCGTGCCTCACTGCGAGGTTCCAGATCTGTTCAAGCTAAAAATTTTAGGGTGTTTTTGATTTCCCTTTGTACTGTTTTGTATCTTTGTATATTTGTACCTATCTTTGTCTTTGTCATGGTAGGGATTCGGTCCTTAACCGAATATCTGTATATGATGTATGTACATGCTGCTTTGTTTTGAATGTGTATATGTTATAAAAGTCTTTTGCATACATCACATATTGACTTATTGGACATCTTTTAAACTGCTTTGGCTTCCGCCACCTATGTATCAGACATTCTTTTATCATATGTGCCTTCCTTGTAATCTCGGATTACCAAGATTCTGATGCTAAACCCATAGGCGTGTTGGGTCGTGACAGTATTTAATATGTGACATGGCTCAATATAAATGGATGAGAAAATTAGTTTCAATTCACCTAATTCTCATGCAATTTCTACAATAATCATAGTTATTCTTCATCGATAGCCCAAAACAGATATTTCTAAACAGGTATACAATCTCTAAGATAGATAAATCATCCAAATTCCATAGGTGAATAATAATACATATCCTACTCCACCATTTATGTAACCATCAATCTAGTTTCACATTTTCAATACCAATTCTATTTTATTTATATAAAATAAACATTGGAGGCATTTTAGGGCAAACTACATTTTCTTCCAAAATCCAATCGAAATTTCAAAATCAATAATTTTACTACAACACAATCTCATACTCACTCCTTTACCATTTCCAATACATCTCTTTGTAAACCCCTCTTTTGATTATAACCAAAAGCCCTATGTTTGTTCAAAACTTTCCAAACATCACAATATTGTTTATACAACACAAATAGCTAAGTTAAAACCCATAAAAAAAGTGTAGAAAATCCTTATCTCAAACATAGAAGAGGGAGAAGGAAGAAAAGCCCAAAAGTTGACGATGACAAAACAACGATTTGCTCCAATCAAAACGAAACCCTTGACAAGCTCTACACTTAATCTCAAAAGAGCAAGGTGAGAAGATGTTTCCAAGTGAGTAGATCTAAAGATCTTTGAGTAAAAAAGTGATTTTAAAGAGAGAGAGAGAGAGAGAGAGAGAGAGAGAGAAAGAGGAAAGAGAAGATAGAGTGAATAAAAGGTTAAATGAAGGACCTATTTATAGTGCAAGGTCAAAGTGGAATAAAGTCCCAAAGTCAACCCAAAAGAACAAGTCAAAATCCCCAAGAAGTAGGGCTCAAAACTGACTAAAAATCTGGAAAAGAACTCACAAGGGTCGACCATTCCTAAACTGGTGTCTACCCTTTCAAGAAGAAGTAAAAAAAAACAATGCTGGCAGCAACCAAGGTATCGACCCTTGGACCCAAGGTGTCGACACTAAATTTCAGCAACCAAACCTAAATTCAGCAATAGACAAGAGTCGACCCTTCCTAGGCTTGTAACAACCCCGACCTATTATTAGCCGATAAACCATGATTAATTATGCCTAATGAGTGAGTAAGATGAAATTCTAAATTAATTGCATGTGTTACATTATTTGGGTTTCTATCTATCTATCGTAGAAAGATCTGTTTGTGTTTCTGTTTTGTTTTGCGAATTGAAGGCCTTATCAGCATCCGATCACAAATTTGACTTGATATATGTGTTATTTGGATTTTTGGAGGAATTATGGTAAGTTCAATTGAAATTCAATTCGGAACGAATAAATTAGAATAAAATGATTCCACTTAGTTATCTTTAATTCCAATTAATTAATTTCCCTAACCAAGCCTATATAATGCTTATATATCACTTTGAATCATCTCATTTTCCTCATTTGAGCTTGCTAAAAACGTGAGAGAGAGAGAGGAAGAAGAGACCAAGAGGGTTTTGAGATCAAACTTGGCATTGGAAGGAGTTTGCTAGAGAATTAAATGGAATTGGCTTGGAAACTTAAAGATATAGCAAGCTAGAGCCTAATTCAAGAGTTAGGTAAGGATTTGATCCTTTACTTATGTAATTGAGAGATAACACATGAATTCAAAAGGAATTAAAACAAGAATTAAGCTTTGAGAGGTGAATTAGAGGCTAAATCATGCATGCATTTTCATTCTCATATGTTGAGTTTGATTTCTAAGAAATTCTTTCATGCATGCCATTGTTCAACCCTTGTTTGGGGAATTCATCAAATTCTACATCCTTTTACCTTAATTGATCATGTTTGGGAGGGAAGAAATCATTTTTTATCATGCATGTGTTATACATTGAGTTTCAAGTTGGATTTCAACAATTGACTTGCACTTTAGGCCTTGATTTTTGCAAAACGACTTTTAATTCATGAGGTTCTATGGTTTTGTATATGTTTTCTAAAGTTTTGGGCCCAAAAAAGGTGTTTAACAGCTTTGAATTTGAGTTTTGGACTTAGAACATCAATCTGGAAATTCTAGAATTCGGCCTCACCACTCGAGCGACAGATCCTGCGCTCGAGCGACCACTCTGTATTTTGCACTTCCACTCGAGCGATCTAGAGTTGGCTCGAGCATAAAATGCATACTCCCAGAAGTTTACTATTTTTCTAGATTGCTCGAGCGACAAGAGTTGCGCTCGAGCGAGGACCTCAGTCTTACGCTCGAGCGACCGTCGAGCGAAGAATTCACACAACGAGTACTTTTGCAGAGTTTATAGACCACTCGAGTGACCGAAGTTGCGCTCAAGCGACCACGTTTATTTTGAGCCTCTGCTTGAGCAAAGGAAGCTACGTTCAAGCAAGGACCTTGTTTTCAGCAAATTTAACTAAGTGTTTTGAAACACATTTTGGTATCCTCATTGCATCTTAGGCATTCTTAAGCCTTAATTAAGACATAATAATGAGGATAAGACTTAGAAACACACTAAGAACAAAATGTAATGAGTTAAGTATATTCCGAGCGTGTGTTTCAATGTGTATTTGCTATGTGTTTGTGTTAAGAATGGCAACGGGCCGGGCGGCGACAGGACGGGGCAGGATCGGGGATCACTCCCCGTCCCTGATCCTTAATGGTAGAAATTTCTTCGTCCCTAGTCTCGATCCTTGACGGGGAGCCTATCACCGCCCCCGCCCCCGCCCTCGTCCCCTAACAGGGATCGGGTTTCCCTAACCCCGAAAATTCCCTGGCCAAAATTTAAAAAAAAAAAACAACATAAACAACATAAATATTCAACAACAGATCTGATCAACAACAACAACATCATCAACAGATCTGAGAGCATATATATTCATCAAATGTAAAAAATAAAAAAAAAATCTAACACATTCAACAAAAACAGATCAGATCTAATCAACAACAAAAACATAATCAGCAGATTTGAGAGCATATATATTCATCAAATGTAAAAAATAAAAAGTCTAACGCATTCAACAAAAATAGATCATCATTTTCTTCATCTTTATCAATAACAGATCTGAGCTCAAATGGATGAAGATTTCACACCAGCGTTGGTGAGGCGACAAAAGTGACATAACCTAATGATGGAGGGACGATGGCGATCGGTGGTGATGGAGATGAAAGAGAGAGCGCTTCAGAGAAGAGAGACGAGAGCCAGTAATGAAGATCAGAGGGAGATCGGAGGGAGACAGTGATGGAGATCGGCGTGAGGCTGTGAGATCGGAGGGAGAGAAATCGGCGTGAGGCAGTGATGGAGATCAGAGGAAGGGAAGGAAAGATATCGGAAAGAGGGGAGGGTTTTAGAGAGAGAGAGAGAGAGAGAAAGACTAAACTGAGTCAAAGAATAAGGAACCATATATATATAGAGAGGGTTACAATTGTAATTTCATATCGGGGGTAAACAGGGACGAGGCCAGGGAAGGAGACGGGGCGGGTCCTAGGCTGGGGAAGGTATCACCGTCCGCGGTTCGAAAATGATCGAGGATTTATTTTTGAATACCATCCCCGGCTCGTCGGGAGTTTTTTTCGGGAAAAAATCGTTCCATTTGGGGTTGGGGAGTCAGATCCCTGTCGGGTCGGTTTCAAATTGCCATCCCTAGTTTGTGTAGGTCACGCGCCATAGACTAGCCGAATCACCCGCTTTCTCTTTTTTGCTACTGGAGCCATCTGCGAGTAATAACTCTGTAAAGTTATGTTTGACTTTAATTATTTTCTGATGATATGAAATGATCAGTTTTTTGAAATGCTATGTTTTATATAAAAGAATGATTGTCCAAGTTTCTGAAATGTATTCATGGCATCCATAGTATCATATGATATGCGTTCCGTTATGGGTCATTAGAATGCCTTTATGGTTATCCCTTTATGGGTCATCGAAATGCCTTTATGGTCGTCCCTTTATGGGTTGTTGGAAACGTCTCAGTACACATGAGTCATCGGAATGCCTTTATGGCCGTTTCTTTATGGGTCATCGGATTTGTTAGTGCTAATGGATGTACTACGTAAGATCATATGCAAAATCTTAATATGAATATGAATATGTATCTATTTCTAATTTGTAACCTAAATATGCATAAGACTCTATTTCTGATATAAACTCTGATTTCTGACTCTGTGATGGATATCATTCATTAAAACTCTTTACTCTGTTATTATTCACTGGGCTCCAACTCACTGTAATATTTATGTATGTAGGTGAGCAGCCGTATGACCAGGCCTAAGTTGCTTCCTAGAGAGTTTTGGGTCAGCCAGCTACCGTGCCTCCGGGAGAGGTTCCCATTTGAAAAGTCAAGTTTTGTGATCCATGTCAAAGATGTTTTGTTATTTTGTTTTTGTCTATATGTACGTTGGGCTAAGTCCCTTATGATATTACCTGTATAGTGATGCAAGACTTAAGGAAGTTTGACGTCATTATGTCTGTATATATTTCAGTTTTGGAATTTCTGTTCCATGTATGTCTACATAGCTCTATGGACTATGTATGTTTCTATATTTGCTTGCGTAGCCCCTCTATTATTATGATATTCAGGTCAGAGGCCTTTGGTAATTCCCAGATTACTGGCCAGTTACGACATTAAACCTATAGGGATGGGTTTAGGTTGTGACAGAGTGGTAGCAGATCACGTGTTATACCGCACACATAGGTCCATATGAGCTATAAGATGTCCTAGAAAGAAATTAGGGACATTTCATCTGCATGTGAGAGTGCATGTGTTAATTTCTGTAAATGAGAAAACTGAATCTGAACATGAACACATGAAATTGAAACGAATGAATTGGGATTGAAGGTTCCAATCACTGTGAAAATAATTATTTGCCTATGTTTATTATTGTTCTGTTTATCTATAGCGATGGAAAATGCAAAAAGTGATGATCTAGCAGGATCTTCTAAGGCTCGAATGAGCCGAATGGAACAAATGCTCGCAACCCTAACTGAAGCAATGATATAATAGCAAAGACAACAACCTCCGCCTCCTCCACTCCTTCCGATCCAAGTTGAATCGGATAACAATGAAATTATAAATTTAGCTAAGAAGTTCATGAAGATGAAACCACCGACTTTTTTAGGAGGTATTGAACCCTTAAAGGCAGAGACATGGTTGCTTAAAATGGAGAAACTATTTGAAATGTTTCCTTGCTCTGAGACGCAGAAAGTTTTATTGGCCACCTATACCCTAAAAGATGAAGCTTGAAGATGGTGGTTGTTAATTTGAATTAATAATGGGAACATGACATGGACTTAATTCAACGAGATCTTCTACGACAAGTACTTTCCTCAGTACTTCTGGGACCGAAAGGTTTCTGAATTTCAAGAACTCAAGCAAGGCAACATGTCTATAGCCGAGTATGAAGCTAAGTTTACTGAGTTGGCTAGATTTTCTCCTCATATGGTTGACACAGATTACAAAAAAGCTTGGAAATTTGAGGGGGGACTAGATTTGGATGTGTTTGATCGAGTAGGCATCCTGAAGTTGCCTACATATGTGAAAGTAATTGATAGAGCATTGATGGTAGAGGTCACTCTAGTAGCAAAGAAACAAGCTAAAGCTCCAACAATCGAATAGAAGGGCTAGACGTTCGGATTTAATTTCAAGAAGGGTTAGTCATTCACAAAGAAGCAAAACACAGGATTTTCTAGTAGCTCAAGCCAGAATGGTGGATCTACACCGACTTGCTCAGAATGTGAAAGAAAACACAAAGACATCTATTACTGAGCAACAAGTGCCTCTTTCAGGTGTGGTAAAACTGGCCACATGATGAGAGATTATCCAGTCAGGTCTGAGAATGCCAATCGCCTCGCAGTAAGTTCAGCTGAATCTGCTTCTGTAACAAGGCCAAATGCAAGAACTAATGCCAGTGGTAACACCGGGAATGAAACGCTAAGACAAGGGAGAGTGTTCCTACTAGTGCCTAGGGATGTACAGAACACCGAGTCTGTGGTGTCAGATATAATTTCCATCTGTGCACAAAATGCATATGTCTTGATAGATTTTGGTTCTACACACTCATTTATGTCACATGCCTTTTCTCAAAAATTAATTTAACCCTTAGAACCATTGAATTATCTGTTATCTGTACTTACACCATCTGGAGGCTCTATATTATGTGCTTATGTGTATCTCGCGTGTGACATTATGGTGGAGATATGTTATTATATGTTGATTTGTTACCATTGGAAATTACTCATTTTGATTGTATTCTGGGTATGGATTGGTTGACGAAATACTATGCCACCATTGATTGTGTGAGTAAATTTGTCGTGTTTTGACCACCCGGTATGCCTGAGTTTATCTTTATTGGAAATGGGGTAGTTCCTCCGCCGTACTTGATTTCATTTATGAAAGCCAGGAGGTTATTGAGAAAAGGGTATCAAGGCTATTTGTGTTGTGTATTGATTGTATCTTCAATCAGTGCTAATGTGGAAATTATTCCTGTTGTTTGTGAATTTCCTGATATATTTCCTAATGATTTACCCGAGGAGTTAATTGATAGGGAAATTGAGTTTACTATTGATGTAGTACCTGAAACACAACCTATTTCTAAGACCCCTTATAGAATGTCAGCCTCAGAATTGAAAGAATTGAAAATCTAACTTCAAGAACTGTTAGACAAGAAATTCATTCGACTGAGCACTTCACTTTGGGTGCTTCAACTTTATTTGTTAAAAAGAAAGATGGGTCCTTGAGGTTATGTATAGATTACCGAGAATTGAATAGAGTAACTATCAAGAATAAATATCCATTGCCCCGAATAGATGATTTGTTTGACCAACTCTAGGGAGCCTAAGTGTTTTCTAAAATTAACCTTAGGTCGGGCTATTATCAATTGAAAGTTAAGGTAGAAGACATCGAGTAAATTGCTTTTCAGACTAGATACGGACACTATGAATTTTTAGTAATGCCATTTAGGGTAACGAATGCACCTGCAGCTTTCATGAACCTAATAAATAGGGTTTTCAAACAATTTTTCGATGAATTTATAGTTGTATTTATTGACGACATCTTGATTTATTCTAAAAGTAGGGAAGAACATGAAAATCATCTGAGAACTGCTTTACAGATTTTGAAAGAAAAGAAGTTGTATGCAAAATTGTCCAAATGTGAATTCTGGCTTGATAGCGTACCATTTCTGGGACATGTAGTCAATAAAGATGGCATCTCTGTTGATCCTCAGAAAATTGAATCTATTGTGGATTGGCCAAGACCAACCAATTTGTCAAAAGTTCGAAGTTTTCTGGGGCTTGCAGGCTATTATCGCAGATTTGTAAAAGACTTCTCAAAACTTGCTTTGCCATTTACCCAATTGACATAGAAAACTACATCATTTGATTGGAATAATTAAAGGGAGTTTGCTTTCCAAGAGTTAAAGACCATGTTGGTAACTGCACCAATTTTGACTTTGCCTAATGGAATTGACAAATTCCAAATTTACAGCGATGCTTCGTACAAAGGTTTAGGGTGTGTTAATGCAAAATAGGAAAGTGATTGCTTATGCTTCACGACGACTCTATCCACATGAAAAGAATTACTTGACTCATGACCTTGAATTGGCAGCTGTGGTGTTTGCCTTGAAAATTTGGCGCCATTATCTGTATAGAGTAACTTGTGAAGTATATAAGGATCATAAATGCTTGAAATATTTTTTCAACCAAAAAGAACTAAACATGAGACAAAGGAGATGGTTAGAGTTAATTAAAGATTATGACTTACATATTTTGTATCATCTAGGGAAATCCAATACCGTTGCGGATATTGGGAATTTGTCATGTTTACTCACCGGTTAGAAAGATTTGATATGTGACCTAGAAAGAAGTGAAATTTAAATTGTGTTGCGTGTACAAGGCGGGATCTTAGTCGTCATTTTTGCTTAACCTGTAATTATTGAAGAGATTAAAGAGAGAAAAGTTAAAGCTGAACATTGTGTGTTGAAATTCTAGAATAGACTTTCTGTACCGAATTGTTCTGACTTAAGAAAACAAGTTATGACTGAAGCTCACAATTCTAAACTTGCTATGCATCTGGGAAATACAAAGATGTACCATGACCTAAAGAAAAATTTCTGGTGGCCGGGAATGAAGAAAAACATTGCTAATTTTGTGGCTAGATGGTTGCATTGCCAACAAGTTAAAGCTGAACATCAATGACCTGCTGGATTGCTTCAGTCGCTTCCAATACTGGAATGGAAATGAGAGCATATTACCATGGACTTCATTGTGGGATTGCATCGCTCCTCCCAAGGTATGGATTTTATTTGGGTTATTGTTGATCGTTTAACTAAATTTGCTCACTTTTTGCCAGTCAAATGTTTGTATAATGCAGATAAATTGGCTAACATCTATGTGAATGAGATTGTAAGATTGCACGGTGTGCCAGTATCTATTGTGTCTAACAGTGATCCTAAGTTCACTTCAAGATTCTGGCAAAGTCTACAGCAAGCTTTAGGAACTGAGTTAAAACTAAACAGTGCTTATCACCCACAGACAGATGGCCAATTTGAACGAACCATTCAAACCTTGGAAGATATGCTCAGAAAGTGTGTATTAGATTTCCAAGGGAATTGGGAGACTTATCTACCTCTGGTTGAGTTTGTGTACAATAACAGTTATCATTCAAGTATCGGTATGGCTCCTTATGCAGCGTTGTATGGTAAGAAATGCCGATCTCTGATTTGCTGGGCCGAAGTATGTTAGGACCGGAACTTGTGCAAGAAACCACTGAAAACGTGAAATTGATTCAACAATGATTGAAAACTACACAAAGTCGCCAAAAGAGTTATGCGGATGTCCGAAGAAGAGGCAGGGAATATGACTTTGGGGATCATGTGTTTATTAAAGTAACTCCTATGAAAGGGAAAACCTGGTTTGGTGTAAAGGGAAAGTTAGCACCGAGATATATTGGGCCATATGAGATTATAGAGAAAATTAACACGGTGACATATCGGGTAGCCTTACCACCGGTCATAGAACATACGTATAATGTTTTTCATGTCTCAATGCTGCGAGAATATTTGAAAGATTTGTTCCATGTGATTGAACCAACTCATGTGCTCTTGAAAGATGACTATACGTACGAAAATAGGCTAATTCAGATTGTGAACTGTCGAATCAAAAGATTGAGGGACAAAGAAATACCGTTGGTAAAAGTTGATTGACAAAATCACAGAGGGACCTATGCAACTTGGGAGACGGAGGAAGATATGATGAAAAGATACCCTGATTTGTTTCCTTTGGACCCGATGTTCTTCCAAAATAAAGGTAATTCGAGTTTGGAGGACCAAACTCTTTAAGGGGGAAAGATTGTAATAACCCCAACCTATGATTAGCTGATAAACCATGATTAATTATGCCTAATGAGTGATTAAGATGAAATTCTGAATTAATTGCACGTACGTTACATTATTTGTGTTTCTATCTATCTATTGTAGAAAGATCAGTTTGTGTTTCTGTTTTATTCTACAAATTGAAGGTCTTATCGGCAACCGATCACGAATTTGACTTGATATATGTGTTATTTGGATTTTTTGGAGAATTATGGCAAGTTCATTTGAAATTCGATGCGGAAAGAATAAATTAGAATAAAATGATTCCACTTAGTTATCTTTAACTCCAATTAATTAATTTTCCTAACCAAGCCTATATAAGGCTTATATATCACTTTGAATCATCTCCTTTTCCTCATTTGAGCTTGCTAAAAACGTGAGAGAGAGAGGAAGAAGAGACCAAGAGGGTTTTGAGATCAAACTTGGCATTGGAAGGAGTTTGCTAGAGAATTAAAGGGAATTGGCTTGGAAACTTAAAGATATAGCAAGCTAGAGCCTAATTCAAGAGTTAGGTAAGGATTTGAGCCTTTACTTGTGTAATTGAGACATAACACATGAATTCGAGAGGAATTAGAACAAGAATTAAGCTTTGAGGGGTGAATTAGAGGCTAAATCATGCATGCATGCTCATTTCTCATATTTTAAGTTTGATTTCTAAGAAATTCTGTCATGCATGCCATTGCTCAAATCTTGTTTGGGGAATTCATCAAATTCTACATCCTTGTACCTTAATCGATCATGTTTGGGAGGGAAAAAAATCATGTTTTATCATGCATGTGTTATACATTGAGTTTCAAGTTGGATTTGAACAATTGACTTGCTCTTTAGGCCTTGATTTTTGCAAAATGACTTTTAATTCATGAAGTTCTATGGTTTTATATATGTTTTCTCAAGTTTTGGGCCCAAAAGAGGTGTTTAACAACTTTGAATTTGAGTTTTGGACTTAGAACATCAATATGGAAATTCCAGATTTCAGCCTCACTACTTGAGCAATAGATCCTGTGCTTGAGTGACCACTCTATATTTTGCACTTCCGCTCAAGCGACCTAGAGTTGGCTTGAGTGTAAAATGCATGCTTCCACAAGTTTATCATTTTTGCAGACTGCTCGAGCGACAACAGTTGCGCTCGTGCGAGGGCCTCAGTCTTACGCTGAAACGACCGTTGAGCGGTCGTTAAGCAGAAAATTCACACAACTAGTACTTTTGCAGAGTTTACAGACCGCTAGAGTGACCGAAGTTGCGCTTGAGTGACTATGTTTATTTTGAGCCCCCACTCGAGCGAAGGAAGCTACACTCGAGCGAGGACCCTATTTTCAACAAATTTGACTAAGTGTTTTGAAACACATTTTTGCATCCTCATTGCATCTTAAGCATTCTTAAGCCTTAATTAAGACATAATAATGAGGATAAGACTTAAAAACACACTAAGAATGAAACATAATGAGTTAAGTATATTCCGAAATGTGTTTCAATGTGTATTTGCTATGTGTTTGTGTAGGTCACGCACCATAGACTATCTGAATCGCCCGTTTTCTTTCTTCTGCTACCAAAGCCATCTGTGAGTAATAACTCTGTAAAGTTATGTTTAACTTTAATTATTTTCTGATGATATGAAATGATCAGTTTTCTGAAATGCTATATTTTATATGAATGAATGATTGTCTAAGTTTCTTAAATGTATTCGTGGCATCCATAGCATCATATGATATGCGTCCTTTTATGGGTCATCGGAATGCCTTTATGGGTCATCAGAATGCCTTTATGGTCGTCCCTTTATGGGTCAACAGAAACATCTCAGTGCGCATGAGTCATCGGAATGCCTTTATGGCCGTCCCTTTATGGGTCATCAGATTTGTTAGTGCTAATGGATGTACCACGTATGATCATATGCAAAATATGAATATGAATATGAATATGAATATGTGTATGAATCTATTTCTAATTTGTAACCTGAATATGCATAAGACTCTATTTCTAATAAGAATCTGTTTCTGACATAAACTCTGATTTATGACTCTGTGATGGACATCATTTATTAAAACTCTTTACTCTGTTATTATTCATTGGGATCTGGCACACTGTATTATTTATGTATGTAGGTGAGTAGACGCGTGACCAGGCCTAAGTTGCTGCATGGAGAGTTTTGAATCAGCTAGCCACCGTGCCTTCTGGGGAGGTTCCCATTTAAAAAGTCAAGTTTTGTGATCCATGTCAAGGATATTTTGTTATTTTGTTTTTGTCTATCTATACATTGGGCTAAGTCCCCTATGATACTACTTATATAGTGGTGTAAGACTTAAGGAAATTTGACGTCATTATGTCTGTATATATTTTAGTTTTGGAATTTCTGTTCCATGTATATCTGCACTGCTCTATGGACTATGTATGTTTCTATATTTTCTTTCGCAATTCTTCTATTATTATGATATTGAGGCCAGAGGCCTTTGGTAATCCCAGGATTACTAGCCGATTACAATGCTAAACTTATAGGGGCAGGTTTGGGTTGTGACAAGGCTGGTGTCGACCTCTGAGGCCAACAACAAAAGACAAGTGTTGACACCTCCAAGGCTGGTGTCGACACTAAATTTCAGCAGCTATTCCAAGAACTCTGCAACGAGATGGTGTCGACCCTTCCAACACTGGTGTCGACCCTTGGAGCTTAACAAAACAAAGATAAGAGGGCAGTGTCGACCCCAACAAGGGCGGTGTTGACCCTCGAAGCCAAAACCAAATATGAAAAGAAAAGAACGACCATCACGAATATGGTTTCCCAAATTCAAGAACAATAAAATGGATCGGGTCTAAGCCCGGATCGCTATAACTAGAAACCTAACCATGAGAAAGAATATCCTATAAGAAACCTAAGTATGACTATTTCCAAATATATCTAGGAAATCAATACCTAATATATCTAAGAATACCATATATACATTAACATCCCGTTTCAAATTCAAAGAGGACAAACATCTTGAGTTTGGAGAGAGAAACTAAAACATGAAGTAAAACTAAATAAAATAAGAAGGCAAATAATTGGCAAAGTCTGAATGGAAGTGCAAGGGTGCTTGAGATATATCAGAAGCCAGAGCTAATGTCGGGAGATAGTTTATGGTCATACCGGACCGTTGTAGGAACTGATCGAAACTAATGCCGGAACAATTTAAGGTCGTGCCAGACCGATGTTAGAGGTTAACTGAAATCAATATTGGGACAGTTTAAAGGGGTCATACCAGACCGTTGTAGAGATTGGCTAACCGGAATCAATATCAAGACAGTTTAAAGGAGTCATGTTGGATTGATGTAGAGAACTAGATGTTGAACCAACAAGCGTGGCACACACATAATTTATGACGTGGTACTGAACGATGATGGCAATAGAAGACTGAGTGCACTAGGGGCGGCTTGGATAGTGCGCAAGGAGTGGCTTAAGTTGTGCGCCAAATGAGGCGATTTGGGGCTTAGGTGGTTCACATGGTATATCACCATGCTTACCATGATATAGGTATAATACTCACCCCTCAAACTCAAATAGGTTTGAAGATAGAAACCTATTTGAGGTTGAAACAGAGAGAAAGACAAAGTAGAGTAGAAACACACAAAAAAATGGATTACGAGTAAAAAAAAAAATTTGATGGAGATATTTGGGATAGGAATAAATTAGTGAACAAAGGAAGGGATCATCACGAAGCGATACTGACTAAAAAATATGACAATGGAATAAATTGAGGTCTGACGGGCAGCCAAGGCAAGTTGCCGCCCACCGGTAAGGGGAAAAACACTAAGAGCTTAAACTATAACTCTGATACCATGTTATAATAGCTCTGATACCATGTTAGAATAATAGAGAGAGACAATAAATAATATGTATTATATTTAATCAATTTATCCTATACAATAGAAGACCTATATATATATATGCTGAGAAAGAGTATTCTACTAGAAACCTAATTATGAGAAAGAATATTCTACAAGAAACCTAACTATGACTATTTCCAAATATATCTAAGAAATTAATACCTAATATATCTAGGAATATCATATATACATTAACAATTACATTGCATAACATGCATATTGTGAGACTGCTTAAACAAATATAGGCCTTGTTTGGCAAAGGTTAAAATTTGACTTTTTAGGTTAAAATTCACAAAGATAAAATAGGTTAAAATAGTCAATAAGGCAAAATGTCACATCAAATTCATAATCATTTCATTTTT